>JAUIMM010000435.1:6795000-7395000 GCA_031769625.1 Taudactylus pleione | reverse complement strand
TTGTCTAACCCTCTGTATATTCAGCATATTTTGTTTTACAGACGCTACATGGACGATATTTTGATTTTGTGGACTGGGACCAAGTCTCAATTTATTGAGATGATGAATAATATCAATTGGGACATCGATCCATTAAATTTACATATTTAATGGATCCGAAGACAGTACCCTTTTTGGATGTGGAAATCATTTAGGATGGTAGTTCCCTGTCAACCAATATTTTTTCTAAGCCAATGGATCGTAACACTTCTTTGCAGGCATCTAGTTTCCATCCTGTGGCTTTAAAATAAGGGTTGCCTTTCTCACAGCTACTTAGGATTAGAAGAATAGTGAGTGATGAGGTTGAAGCAAGAAAACAGATGCAGATAATGTGCAAGAAATTCCTGCAAAGGGGTTACTCAAAAAGGGATTTAAATAGTGTCATGTCTAAAGCTTTAGCGATTTCTAGAGAGGCCAGTTTACAGCAATCTGGTAAATCTAAAGAGAACCTCCAAGGGTGAATGATTTTTGTCAATAATTGTACCACTGAGAGCAATACGATCAAAGCTTCGGCAAGAAAGTATTGGTCAATCATTACCTCTGACCCACAACTTAGTATGTTGAAGGATTCTAAAATAATGCATGGATATAGAAGGGGCCTGTTGGTGAGTTTAAGCTGTGCAAGCCTTGTGAGTGCCACCTGTTCTTATATATATATATATATATATATATATATGTATATAGTAGTGTATTATCCAAGTCAAGTAGAGTGGCCCTTGGGGACCCCTTCATTGGTGCAGTCCCTTCTTCTAGGGCTCTCAGCGCTAGTGATAGAGCCAGCTGTGGGGCATGGGGCTCTGCAGGAGATGCTGGCTGTGGTTGGAGAGGAGCCCCGCTGCTGGGAGTACCCCTGTTGCTACTGTTGGGAGTACCCCCTTTGGTAATGATGCATCTCAGCTCTGCATCACAGCCTTTCTTGTCAGTCTTGCGAGATGATGACATCAAATCTGGCGAGACTGTACTGTTACTGTCTAAACCTGGAGTGAAGCTCCTCGGTGGCTGCTGTAACAGGGAAGGGAACAGCTCAGCCACCGAGGAGCAGACCATGGACCAGAGCGGAAACAGCTAAATGCTGTACTCTGGTTCTGGATAAGTGCGGGGCACAGTGTGTGGGGGCCCCCTTGGTGTGGGGGCCCTGGGGTGGCCGCCCCTGCTGCCCCACCTATAATCCAGCCCTAATTGTTGTCACTAGTTTCCTGCACCTGTCTGTATGATCAGAAGTCGTCCTGGTTCTGTTGTTGCTCTAACTGCTCACAACCTTGCTGCTGGTCCCATCCGGATCAACAACATCTGCAGTGGGGGCCTACCTCTCTGAAGTCTGCAACATTTCCACACCACAGTCTAGTCTAAGCTGTGTCAGTCAGTCATCAGCTGCTACAAGCCAGCAGTGTTCTCTACCTCACTGCCTCCAGCCTGTGTTCTAAACTGCACCTGTGATCATATGTCGGCCATACCTCAGTTGGGGGCTTGTCTCACCTCGGCCCTCAAGGCCGCACCTTGCTGTTCTTGTTGCACCTCAGGCCTCAAGGCCGCACCTTGTTGTTCTTGGTGTACCTCTGCCCTCAAAGCCGCACCTTGCTGCTCATGTCACACCTCTGCTCTCAAGGCCACACCTTGAACCTCAGTCAGTGGCCGGCTACATAAAAGTGCTTGCTCAGTTGAACCTCAGTCCAAACCACTATCCACATACCTGTCGCCAGAGCCTGTGATAAAAGCCACATCAGCGTCCATCTGCCTGTAATACCGCAGTCTTGGCATAGCCGCATCAGAGTCATCAGTCCAGTCATCCTGCAGTCTGTGGCCTGGTCACTCCAGGCAATGATCCAGCCACTTCACAGCCCATAACTCAGCCACACCAGATTTCTCATCTGTCCTGTGATGGCCTGAAATGCAGCATTGCCACACTGGATTTGTTGTCTGCCCTATCTTTGCTTGAAATGTGGCCCTACTGCACCAGATATCTTATCTGTAGTACCACAGTCCAGGTCACTCCTGCTATGCAGCTTGAATTCATTGTCTAGCCGCTTCATGCCTGGCGACCCAGCTGCACCATAGTTGTCTAGCCGCTTCATGCCTGGCGATCCAGCTGCACCATAGTCCCAAGACATACATGATACCTACATCATCTGCTGCTGCTAATGTACCTTGTCCATTACTCCTGTGCAAGTAACCATCTGCCTGCAGCCTCACTCCAGCTAGTTCTAGTAGTGGAAGGACTGACATTCTCAGATCTGCCTTATTTCCAGTCATCAGTCCTATGATCTCCTGTCAGTTGTGTAAGCCTCTACTGCTGGAGGCTTAAATCCTGGTGGCCACCTAAGTACCGGTGTGAATATCAATCACTAAGGGAACAATGGGTTGCTGTTATTGGTGGAAGATCCTCTTGTTGGCTCTAGAGGTCTTATACAACTGTACGAGAACTGTAATAGTGGTGCTCAGTAATGATCTGCTACAGTGAGTCTTGCTACTTCTCAGTATATAATTATATTTATTTTATCAATAAAACATTCCTCATTAAATGAAAAATCTGTTAACTGGAATGCATAACTTGGCAGAGATTTTTCATTGATCAGTAATTTTGCTGTAACAACTCACAAGCAAATCATTGTATTATTAAATAATAAGCACATTCTTTATAAAACTCTGTAATACATTGATTCAGAAGTTGATCTCATAATTGTGCAGATTAAAAGCTGTGATTAATGAAGCAGAAAATGTTGTGTGAGGTTTCAGTACTCTGAACTACAGAGCAGAGAGATCCATTGAAGTTTAAAGACAAAGACTTCTGACACCAAACTTTACATATGAAATGCATAAATACTGAGCCTTACAAAAATATAATATGGATATTAATTAAGCTCATGTGAAAAATAGGTCTACATCACAGTGAAATTGTCATTTATAGAACTGTAACTATAGCTAATAAAAAAAACGTACAGTTTTTGCTACTTGTACACAGTAGAGAGCGATATACTAGGAGAAAGTGATGTATGGCATTGTTTAAACTTTTCAAACATCTTAACGTGCAATGAAATATTTCTTTTAATTAGCACAATTTTAATCATGCACAAAACAAAAGTATGATTGCTATTAAATATTCAAAGTTATGTATTTGTTCTAACTTCATACATATATTTCTCATTTGCTGGTTTTGTCTGCCGAGGGAAATAGGAAACCTTATCAGAACATGTAAAAATGATATAATCAAAATACTATGTTAATGATGAAGTGATGGATCAGTGGGTTACATGCACTAAGTAAATAAAAATGACGGACTGCATTTCAGATCCAAATATTATCTACTTGTTACAAATTGTAACCTAGGAGACATTATAGATGAGACACCAAAGACTAATGTCAGGTGTCCCGCATAACTAGGGCCCCATAAACTAATTGGCCCCAGCTACATATCACTTGCCACTGCCTGCATTGGTGTAAAGTAGACTCTTTGGAACTTGTGTTCTAAGGCAAATATGAAGCAAAGAGTGGCTCATTCCACTGTTCCTCCATGTTTGTCTATTCTGAGTAGCTTTGAGTGTTTCGAGTGCCCTCCACTTGAGGGGTGTCATAGTCATGGCAGGACTAAGATGCAGACATACTTGTATGGTGAGAGGAATCATTAGCATGCAATATGTGCATCTCTCTGTCCCTTCCTCCATGTGCCAAAATCATCTTCCACCTTTGCTCTCTTCTTAATGAGCTGCAATGTAACTAAATATTACATGTGGGGTCATTAGTACAAAACACCCTTTCTTACATTTTTTTACATTACATTTTTTGTTAACCCTATAAAAGTGGACTTCATATTTAAGAATACAAGAGCTCCAGGGCCAGATTAACTACTACATGGCCTCTGGCAGAAAATGATTAAGGACCTATTGTGAAAAGTGGAGGAGGTGTTATCAGTGACATGTGGCCATGACCATTGCTATAGAAGGCATAGATTGATCTTCCCACATGCCTCAGACCTCTCAAACTTATCCACATGCATCAGACCTCTCTATGTGTCTCTTACATGCCTCTCAGACCTTCCCACATGCCATAATTCTCCACACATGCCCCTCAGACTTCTCCACATGCCATCAGACAAACTCCTCATGTCTCTCAAATGCCCCTAAGACCTTCCCATTTGTCTCTCAAATGATCTTCAGAACTCCCCATGTGGCCATTAAATATTCCTCAGATCTACCCAGATACCTTCAGAATTGTCATGTCCCAAATAGCACCACCCCATTCCCCAAATACCACCCCCACCCCCGAATACAACCAAAGCTCTCTACTCCACACACATTTGCAAGATCATCACAGACATATTGAACTAACCATAACCCATCTGTACAGTATAGTGACATCTGTGATTGACCTACATTAGTCTGCAAATGTTGGAAGTAATTTCAGTCAGTCTGTGAGGATGCATCAGAGGCAGACTGGCAGTCCCCTGTGGCTGCAGGCATCAAGGCATTTTTCCATTTCAGCAGTTTACAATAGCTCAGTGTCTCCTCCAAGGGGTGGTCAGAATATCAGAATCCTGACTCCTGTAAACTTGTGTGAATGTGCTGAAAATAACTGGCACATCAATGAAATATGTCGGTATATTGCTGTGTGGGCTGGGGTCATGGCCACATTGTTGGGGGGGCAGATTAAATACAGAAAGGTGATCGTGACTGCACTGTTGTGGGGAGGAGAGGATCGTGGCTACAATGCTGTGTGGAAGGTGTCAGACAAAAAAAGTGATCACAACCACAATGTACTCGAGGGTTCTAGGGTGATTACTGGAACCCCATTGGCTCTGCCACTGGTTGGAGCTTATCTGAATTGAAGGCTAGGGGTGCCGGACGTATGCTACAGCCCTGTCTGGACAGAACTAGACAGATCGACTGTTAATTAAGAATGGGACAACATCATGGAAGCTGTGCAAAAGTTGGAAGTTGAATAAAGGCCTTAGACCACCACCAGCATGAAATAGAATAGTCATGATATAAAGATTTTTATCTAAAACTTTGGCCTTAGCAGCACATCTAAGGAACTGGCCTGATGATAGGCCTAGTTTTATTTGGAGGCCAGGGCCTGCAGTCCTTTTGGACCCATTGTCCACTCATGACCCCTTCGCTGCTAAGGGTTTTCTCACCCCTGTGCTGAGATTGTTTTTTATTCACAATTGTGCTTGTTACATTCTAGCATAAATTGCAATGATTTTTATGCTGTACCCACACCAATTATACCCTTTTTTTTTTCAGAAGACTTTGTATTTTCAGAAAATATCATGTCTTTTTACTCATTCCAACACATCAAATAAAATTTAGCCCAAATGACCAAAAAAGCAAACATGATTTTTATTTTTATTTTTAATAAACACCACAAATAAATATTTTTGTAACCAGCAGAATTCTATTTATAGATTTTCACAAAAAAATCTACACTTGAAAATAATCTCTTAAAATTCATTGGTCTGTTTGTCTGTCAGGTTATGTATTCGGACACCCCTGCACCATTTGGGATGAAACCAATGCGAGATGGTCCAGTTGGATCCTGACCAGGTTTTAGGGGGGTTAGGGTCCCAGTTGGACCTCCCATTGGTGTATGCTGGGCAGAACTTTAACCCGGGGAGCCTGTTCTGAGCCTACCACTGGATGGATGTGGACGAAAACTTCACAGAGTGGTAACATTGGATCCCAGAAGACATATGAGGGGGTTGAGGTCCCGGTCGGACTTCTCGTTGGGCAGAACTTTGACATGGGGAGCCTGTTCTAGGCCTTACATTGGATGGATCTGATTGAAAACTTTACAGAGGTGAAACCAACATGAGGTGTTCCAGTTGCATTCTGGTAAGGTTTTAGGGGGATTAGGGTCCCGGTTGGTCCTACTGTTGGTGTACATTGAGCAGAACATTTACCCTGGGAGCCTGTTCTAAGCCTTCAACAGGATAAATTTGGACAAAAACTTCACAGAGGGATGGCAATTGGTCTGGGGTGTCTAACTTAATAACTTGAAGATTAGGTCCCGGTCTGACCTCCCGTTGGTGTACACTGGGCAGAACTTTTACCCAGGGAGCATGTTCTAGGCCTTCCACTGGGTGGATTTGGTTGGAAATTGGTCTTGGATGCCTAACTTAATAATTTGAAGATTTAAACCCGGGCAATGCCAGATACTTCAGCTAGTAATAATATATTTTTTCTTTCTACAAGTTATCTCTGGCACAATTTAAATGATAACCATGTGTAGGAATAATAGCCTATAATTTTTTAAATTAGGAAACCTACTGCATTAAATGAGTTGACCCCTTTTCTATTTCATGCAATATGGGGGAGATTTGGGCTTTAGATCCTTTTCCCCAACCCCCTCCTCGGCCCCCCTGCCCTCTTATTCGTGGAAATGTTTTCTAGGTGTGTGCTGTTTACGTGGTGATCACCAGACAATAACTACTGAGGGGACACATTGTTTGGAAGAGGAGAGTCCCCTCTTTCAAACAAGAGTGTTCCATGTGTATTTGGGCCAGTATGGGCGAGGGAGGGGCCCAATTGGGACTGCACTTTCCTTGGTTACATTTCGTGTATGAAATGTCCTGAAGAAAACGCTGTTTGTCACTCACCGCACCCATGTTTTCTGGGAAAAGTCCAAGAATTGAACTTACTGACATACAGTATAGCACCCATTGCTTTTAAAGATGTGACAAGGTCACCCACTATTTCAGATTAGTTTTTGGTCTTGTGATTCCACAAAACATTTGTGCAGACACTTTTGAAATTCTGCCTCACAGCTTTCTCAACTTCATTCAACTCCTTCAAAATTTCCATCATTTAACATTTCTCTGACCTGAGGGGCTACAGAAATATATTTTTTAACCTTGGTATCACTGATCGGAGGAAACTTATTTCTCAAGCCTTTCTGCTCCACGGGAGGATTCTGTCCTCTCTAAGACACCTGCATTACTATTTGGCAGGTGTACTGCCCCAGTCAATCTCCCCAACTGCCACTGTCCCAGGAGCAGTGAATCCAATTTGCATTATAGCCATCGCTTTAACCAATTTTTTAAGCTTGATTTGCAAAAGGTACTCTTTATCAGGGTGAACAAGATAGGAAAATATCTAATTGTCTACTCTGATTCAGCAAAAAAGGTATACCCATCAAAACCCTTGGGACACAATTGTTGTTGGCCAGTGTAAATGATCCCCATTCAACACAGCTGTGCAATCATTTCCCACTGCAATCTTGCTGGACCAATATGTAATATGTGGCCCTTTTATACTTTCTTTTGTTTGTTCAAACATAGGCTTGATTTTTTAATGTTGCATGTCTCAATTGTAAAGCTCTGTTATTCTGGCATTACATAAATACATTTTATATATAATATATTTTCCTTATTATGAAAATAAAACTACAGAAAATACTTTTGTTAAATGTATAAACTTGTTATGGAATGGTAACCCATAAAAGAAGATTTATACTTTTTATGACCAAAAATTTGTGGTTTCTGTGAACTAGCCACAATTTTAAAGTAGTTGGTGTCCTTAATTAAGACTTAATAATCACTAGTCAATTTGTAGAATTAATACACAGTGTTCCAGGGTCGAAGATGAAATATTCTCTTGGTTAAATTAGCTTCTTAAATGATTTTTGAAATTACTTTTTTCTTATCACCTTCTGCCATGCAGCTGACTTTCAAGATTACAGATCCATCTTTAAGGCAATAAAGAAGGGAAATGCCGGCATTTGCCACAAGGGATTCTCTAATCTATTTAGACAAGTAAATGATCCCAGACTGTGAGAAAAACATTTTTTTTCTCCTTCTGTAGAGATAGTATAGATAAAAGTTGTCTCTCTATAGTGCCATACTGTCCTTTAGGTACTAATTGCATATTCCAGTGGTTGTAGCTAAATAAATGTTTTTCTTTTCCTATGAACCTATGTCCCTGCTCAGACAGTAAACTATGCATATCAGTACCTACACAGTAAATATTACTAATAATAATAATAATAATAATCATCAATATTATATTCTTTATAATTCCTGAAGGATATGATTGGGATAAACTAATTAATTATCAGCAAATAAGGAACTGAAAGCAGTACCTCCTAAGCAGAGGTGGCTCAAGGGGCGGGCTGAAAGGGCTAATTCCCCGGGGCACAGCCTCAGTCACCCCACCAGCGCTGTCTAGCCTGACTGACGGTTCTGCTGCTGTGCCTATGACTGACAGTGTGTGACACTCCCTCCTGGCTTCAGCCTCCAGGATGGGCCAGCAGGTTTCTTTTATTTACAGGTGAGAACTGAGTACTGGAAGGGGGAGGGGGTATATCATATAAAATCACAATTATTTGGCAGCTTAGTATGGAAATGTGACTAGGGCCTATATGACCCCTTATTAAGGGGATGCCCATTTTTAGAATTCTAAATTCCTTTCAGTTTGTCCAGGTTTAAATGACTGATCCAGTAGCAGGCCTAGCTCCTTGTCCAGTATATAGTGTAGTCCAAAGACAGCATTCCAGTGCCAATGTATTTGTCACACATCAGTGTTCCAGACTTCGCTTCCTGACTCAGCGGTGCCTCACAGCCATTGGTGTTTCTGTGGGCTGCCGAAGACATCCATAATTTTCATGGTTGCTAACCAGCTTGGTGGCTAGCGTCCCTCCAGAGTCTTCTTCCATGATCGTGAAGCATGGGGTCGCCATTTTGGTCACTATCACCTGACTGACCAAACCACCAGCCAGAGGCTGCTATCCGATCATCTGACCTGTGCAGCCTATGAAGGACCAGGACGGCCTATTTAAACCTGTTCTAGCAGTCAGCTCATTGCCAGAACAATTTCTCTCCTGAGACCTGCTTATTGGTTCCTGGCTCAGTGTGTCTGCATCTGTTCGAGTCTGATTCCATTTGTTTTGCTGCTGCCACTGACTCTGTTCTACTCCAGCCTGCGTGATACTCCCAGCAAGTGCCAGCATCCGCTCCAGGCTGTGTGATACTCCCAGCAAGTGCCAGCATCCACTCCAGGCTGTGTGATGCTCCCAGCAAGTGCCAGCATCCACTCCAGGCTGTGTGATACTCCCAGCAAGTGCCAGCATCCACTCCAGGCTGTGTGATGCTCCCAGCAAGTTCCAGCATCCACTCCAGGCTGTGTGATACTCCCAGCAAGTGCCAGCATCCACTCCAGGCTGTGTGATACTCCCAGCAAGTGCCAGCATCCACTCCAGGCTGTGTGATGCTCCCAGCAAGTGCCAGCATCCACTCCAGGCTGTGTGATACTCCCAGCAAGTGCCAGCATCCACTCCAGGCTGTGTGATACTCCCAGCAAGTGCCAGCATCCACTCCAGGCTGTGTGATACTCCCAGCAAGTACCCGCATCCACTCCAGGCTGTGTGATGCTCCCAGCAAGTGCCAGCATCCACTCCAGGCTGTGTGATGCTCCCAGCAAGTGCCAGCATCCACTCCAGGCTGTGTGATGCTCCCAGCAAGTGCCCGCATCCACTCCAGGCTGTGTGATGCTCCCAGCAAGTGCCAGCATCCACTCTAGGCTGTGCGCAACTCAAAACAAGTATCAGCATCCATTCTGGGGTGTGCGCTATTCACAGCAAGTGCCAAACATCTATCCAAAGTTGTGTGCTGCTCAAAGTAAGTAATCAATAATACATGGAGAAGTGGTAACAGCGCACATAACGTGCGCTGATACCACTTCTTCCTCATATCGCCCCTTCATACATCTCCCCTCCATATCTTCTAACTATCTCTATCTGTGTTTGGTCCTTGCTAAAGACTATTTACAGTACATGTCTTCTGGTGTTTCAGTGCCTGCTGTATTTACCAGCCTGATCCAGTCTATAATATCTCCTAGTGTATCAAGTACTCCTGTTACAGTCCTCTGCATTCCAGACCGCAAGACGACTCATCAGTCTGCTTCATATTCTGCTTCTCATCTCTACTATCTCCATAGGGGGAGCTTCATCAAGCTGCCTAACTTCATACAAAACTGAAGACAAACCTAAAGTACCTGATCTGGGTCAACAAAAATCCAGTCACCTGACAGTACTGTATTATACAATACACAGTACTGACCTCCTCATGTCAGCATTATACACAGCATCCTCATGCCTAACCCTAACCCTCCCCTATCCCTAATACCTATATTCGGGAAGCCGGAGGTTGGGATGTAGGCGCCGGGATTCTGACTAGTGTAGGGCTTTCAGCATCCCTTTAATCCTTCATCAAACCTTTTTCTGTTTGTTTTTATACCAATCTTTCACTGCAGTGTATTATCTAGCAAGCCCTCTGAGAATGTTAGTGGAAGCACTTTATGCAGCTATGAGGGATATTTATGAAAACTGTTGAATGGCAATAATATGCAAACAGAGCATATCTGCAAATCAATGGGAAAAATATATTATACATATACTGTGCTGACAGACATTATATATATCCCCAAATAACACCATGTACAGTACTTTTCCTAAACCAGGTCCTACCAATAAGATTTGCCCTCTTTTCATGTCAGGTAGTAGGCATTTTAGGCAGGCACTAGAAATGAAACATTTTCATAAATGCCCCTATGTGGGAGGTGCTCCATTAAACTCAAGATGGCATACTTGGGAAGGAAGCAGCCAGTCTCTGTTACAGCTCACTCACTAAACTATATTTAAAACATTTTCCCTTGACTGACTACCTAAATCTGGTTTGTAGCACTAAAATATGACTATTTTCTTACCAGCTGCCTAGTCCTTTCTGCCTTATTTACTCAATATACCCTTGGCACATTACACATTCCTGTTGCCATATGCTCCAGCTCTCTCCTACTTGCTCCCACGAACATTCAGTTTAAGCATTAATGTTTGGAATGATATGTATTCCTTTGTGACATGTATCTGAAACTCTGGATCCTCCCTGATTTGCCCAAAAAACCCTATGTGCCAGCTGGATACATTTCTAACCAAATGTATTAGGTGTTTCTTCTTCGAAAAGTTCTAGCAAATACAGTAAGAATGTGTATTTCTCCATCTCAACTACAGCTATTCTGACTCATTTGTTTAGTTCATCTGCATATCTTTCCTAATCATCTCCTGCCCTTTATTTCCATAAGCTGTATAAGAGATAAACTAAACCTAAATAGTGACATTTAATTTTAGTTGTTAGATATCTGTGACCAGGTACTAAGCTATTTCAAAACTTTTCCACTCCATTGATTTCAGCATTAATGTTTTATTCACACAGTTTAATTCCTGCTGTTCAGGCATTTTACAGGGAGAAGATCCAATAGAAAAATAAAGACATCAGATTGTTACCTCCTATTTCCCTTCCACTAACACCAAATTATACAGTACTTAACCAGACAAGAGCTACATATTCAGAAATGTGAATTATAACTGGTATATTAATAATTGATAGAGGAAACAGAGGAACGTAATGTTCTCTGTAAATCCCTGTGTAATATGTTGACATTACACAAATAAAGGATAAAAAGAACACATACTGTACTGTAGTAACAATAGTACTGCATATCAGAATGTGGAAATGGGTTTAGTATGATTCATCGACAGTGTAAAGTCGGCATCGAGCACCAACACGGTTGTAATGTTATTTAAAGCATTTTAACTGTGTCGGCATTATATCTTGAAACATGATGCCTTACCATCAAGTTTAAAGTTATAATGCCGAAATGGTTTTAATGCTTTTGATAGGGTTACCCTGTCGGCATTTTCTAGTCAACCTGACTGTCGACATTCTGACTGTCAACTAATTAACTACCTCCCTGTGAATACAGGCATAATTTAAAAGAAAGAATAAAACTACTTCACAATTATATGATATAAAAAGCAAGCTATTGTTTTCCAACTTCCACTAGAGACAGGCCCTGAATCATCAGCGTATGCAGATCGGCCAAAAGTGCGTACTGCGCATGCGTATGCACCGCAGTGCGCATGCGTGAGTTAGTATTATGATTGCACTGCGATCACTTAAGCAAACACAAAGCCATCATAGATCGAGGGACGGGAAATCAGCGTTTGGGGGTGGTGATGGTTGAGTGGTCGCAGAAACGCAGACGTGTCTGTCCGCTTATACACCGTCGCATGGGCATGCATAAATTAGCCACACTGCGAGGGCACACGCAGCTTGTGTACTTACTGCGTGCGACGAGGTTATCAACTTTGCAGTAAGGTCAGACCTTTTGTAATTGTGCATGAGGGGCGATGTTACTCGATGTTCTCGATGTATACGCAGGACTGCAAGGTATTACGTATGTGAGATAGCGGTAGTGGGCGTCTCTATCCTGGCTGTGCGATGGCTTTGCGATTACATTCATTAGCATATTTTCGCAGCACACCTGTGTGCGTAATCACAGCCACGATCGTAATAGCGATCCGTAATTAAACAGGCATACAGTTTACAAATAACATCATTTCTCTCTCAGCTGAGAAATAACCATATTTGTACATTTTCTCCCAATGCTCCTGAGAAATGCCGCAGATGAAGGCCCCGGTGTTTTTCCCAGTGCTCCTGAGAAATGCCGCAGATGAAGGCCCAGGTGTTTTTCCCAGTGCTCCTGAGAAATGCCGCAGATGAAGGCCCAGGTGTTTTTCCCAGTGCTCCTGAGAAATGCCACAGATGAAGGCCCCGGTGTTTTTGCCAGTGCTCCTGAGAAATGCCCAGATGAAGGCCCAGGTGTTTTTCCCAGTGCTCCTGAGAAATGCCGCAGATGAAGGCCCAGGTGTTTTTTCCAGTGCTCCTGAGAAATGCCCAGATGAAGGCCCAGGTGTTTTTCCCAGTGCTCCTGAGAAATGCCCAGATGAAGGCCCAGGTGTTTTTCCCAGTGCTCCTGAGAAATGCCCAGATGAAGGCCCAGGTGTTTTTCCCAGTGCTCCTGAGAAATGCCCAGATGAAGGCCCAGGTGTTTTTCCTAGTGCTCCTGAGAAATGCCCAGATGAAGGCCCAGGTGTTTTTCCCAGTGCTCCTGAGAAATGCCCAGATGAAGGCCCAGGTGTTTTTCCCAGTGCTCCTGAGAAATGCCCAGATGAAGGCCCAGGTGTTTTTCTCAGTGCTCCTGAGAAATGCCGCAGATGAAGGCCCAGGTGTTTTTCCCAGTGCTCCTGAGAAATGCCGCAGATGAAGGCCCAGGTGTTTTTCCCAGTGCTCATGAGAAATGCCCAGATGAAGGCCCAGGTGTTTTTCCCAGTGCTCCTGAGAAATGCCGCAGATGAAGGCCCAGGTGTTTTTCCCAGTGCTCCTGACAAATGCCCAGATGAAGGCCCAGGTGTTTTCGTATCAATGCAGCCCCTCCCCGCTGTACAATGCATTCTGCAGCATTGTGCAGCAGGGGTGAGGCTGCTTCAACGAGCCCAGGCCACCCACATCATTGTAGATATGGGTGAATCTAGGAGGCTGGTCTACTCTCTTGGGAATCCAAGATGTAATATTGGAAGCTGACAAAAACTGTGAAATTTATGCTGTGATCCAGAACAACAAATCAGAAAAATTCTAGTACAATTCGGTTTGATTTGCAATAGGTTACAGCATCATTTTTAAGCACCAGCTTACCCGAATTGAGTCTTGAAAGCTAGCTAAAAGCTGAGCAGATTGTAATGCTATTTCAGTAACACATAGCACTGGGGTCCTTTGTTTCCAGCAGTTCTTTGAACTTTAGCAAGTGCACCAAAACTATGTAAGTGCAATGAGTTAATCATATTTTTCTCACTGGATTCTGAACTCGGTGACCCTGCAGACAGAGCAGCTCAATCCTAACAGGCCTAATAAGTACATCTTCAACTGTCTCTTTTCATCACCTTCTAACAAGCTAACAATTTCAGATACTTTTTGCAAACATTTATACCAAGGAGAAAGACCAAAAGCTGTGTAGCAATTTGTACATAGCAAATATTTTCACTAGTTTAACACTTTCAGTACCTCAGATATTAAATGATGATATAATTAGGGACAGATAGCTGTAGTTCCATATTATATTATATTCTTGCAGATGTACAATGGAGTGTAGACAGAGATCTTTTTACACAGAATGGAAAGCACACTGGAGAGCTCTGTAAAATAGACTAAAACATGTTCCATATACAGAGTTTATGTAATTGAGACCTGGACACAGATACCTGTTAGGAGGGGTTACTCTTGCCCAGTGATGAACAAGAGGGCAGTTTCCCAGTGGCCTTCGCACATGGGGCTCCCCTCACATAACTACATCACTAGCATTAAAACAGCCCATGTAGTTCAAGATGCAGGCTACAATAAATGTAGCAGAAACATTAATATTGCCACTCCAGGAGGAGCCGTGTGGGAGGGGCAAGGAGGAGGAACCAGAAGGTCTTGGATAGCACCAGTAGTATGGCCATAGTGTAGCAGATGCTTCTTCAAAGATCTTACTGCAGCCTGCAAGATTTGAGATCACATGGAGGTGTACAGCAGTGAGTATGCAGAAATGTGAACTGGGGGCACTGTTGCATAATGTCAACTGGGGTCAGTGTGTGGCATAATATGAACTGGGGCTCGGTGTAGCAGAATGTATGTAACATATTTGTATTGCTGGGAGTACTGTATTTTATATATAATACTTTCTAATAACATCACCAGTATATAATTTTGACGTTTGTATTGGTAGGGCCAACTACAAGTTAGTTGCCCTGGGGCCCACACAATTCTTAATACAGCGCTGCTTTTGCAACTGCTGGGGGGCAGGTGCAACCAGGTGCAATAATGATGAAGATGACCGGAGCATTAGCTATCTGCTTCTAATTGTATGTTTCAAGATTGAACTCTACAACTCAAAGTGCAGTACTTCCTTTACTCATTGTGGCTATAGTATATGAAGCAGGAAAGATTATTAAATCACTTTTTTAAAGAGATTATTTTTGGTTGAAAAAACACCAAAAACAAATTGTGGATGCCTCTTTTGCATTCAAAGTTAAGGCTGTAAATAATTAATTTTTCTTGTACAATACTTAGGACATTTATATTAGAATGCTAATGTTTGACTAGTTTGATGTATTTGTATTTAACACTGTAAACATACAGCTCTGTTTTGTGATTATCACAACAGTCTATATGTTTTGTTTTCCCCCAGATCTTTATTTTATTAGAAAACGAACATCTCTTTAGCCTGGACTGTGTCACATAATTCAGATGGTGTAATGGTTAGTGTTACTGCCTCACAACACTGAGGTCCTGGGTTTGTTTCCCACCATGGCACTACCTGTGTAGAGTTTGTGTATTCTCCCTGTGCTTATGTGGGTTTCCTCCAGGTACTCCGGGTTTCCTCCCACACTCCAAAAATATACTGCTAATTGGCTCTCAACAAAAAATTAACCCTAGTGTGTATGTGATAGGGAACATAGGCCCTCATTCAGAGCCGTACGCTCTGAGCAGAGCACACGCTCTGAATGAGGGCCGGGCTCCATTTTCATGGAGCGTCCTCCTGGACGCTCGTATAGCTGTGGGTCACCACCCACAGGCTATACGAGCGTGCTTTTTGATGGCCGCGATGGTCGAGACCATCGCGACCATCGAAATTGCGTGCCGGAGCCTGCGGTTGAGGTTTTCAACCGCAAGCTCCGGAGTGATTTTGGCTCTATCAGAGCCAAAATCACTCCCACTGACATCACTAGTGATGTCAGTGGGCCGGCTTCTGACGGGAGGCGTTCCCGTGGGAACGCCCCCGTCAGGGAGGCACGCCCACCAAAGGGGGCGTGCTGTCAATCAACATTGACAGCACGCCCCCTTTGATCGGACACAACGAGCGAAGGACTTTCCTTCGCTCGTCGCGTCTGGCGCATGCGCACGACGGAGCTCCCTCCGTCGTGCGCATGCTCAGTGCATAACATCGACCCACTTGCGAGCGGACAGCCGCTCGCGAGTGGGTCTGAATCAGGCCCATAGACTGTAAGCTCCACTGGGCAGGGACTGATGTGAATGGCCAAATATTCTCTGTAAAGTGCTGCGGAATATGTGTGCACTATATAAATAACAGGTAATAAACAAATATATGTACTGTACATTCATTATACTTTCTTACAATGTAATGCAAGATTTTGTCAGCCAAATGTATTGTAAGAATATCATACATATGTCTATTAGCTGTTTACATAATGAAATAAGCAGAGCGATAACATGCATTTGTTTAAAATATACAGCATTATTTACAGTGGCAGATTTTGTTTAGTAAAATCTACCACCCGCAGGTACTCCCTAGCAGAGGCAGGGGCTTTCCATTGGAAGCGTTCCCTGCTAATCACAGCCAGACAGGCAGTGATTATCAGAGATACAAGGTGAGTACCATGTTTCCCTGATATTAAGACCTTCCCCGAAAATAAGCCCTACCCCTACTTTTGAAACCCGGTCCAAAATAAGCCCTACCCCGAAAATAAGCCCTACCTAAATCCCCATTTTGTCCGGTGCTACACTAAAATGCCCCCAGCTCCGCCCCCCACATGAAATGGATGCCGCCAGGGGGGAAAGGAGGCCTGTCCGCCGCTGATACCGCCTGCCGACCCGGTCCCTTACTAAATGATAGAGCTGGAGGAGACTGCCCGGCCTGCTCGGGCCGCTCCTCCACCAGCTAACAGTGAGATACAGTAGTCAGACTCCAAAACAAGCTTTCAGTAAAGCTTGTTTTGGAGTCAGCGCGCGTGACGTCACGGCACGACTCTGAAGGGTGAGGTCGACGTTGGAGGAGCCGCGGATATAGAGCTGTGGACCGTGGAGGATGGTAAAGGTAAGTGGGAAAATGGCGGGCATTCAGACTGCATCCAACAGGGAGATTAAAAAAAAAAAGGTAATTAAATTAAGCCCTACCCCGAAAATAAGCCCTATGGGATTTTTTTGACAAAAAAAAAATAAGACAGTGTCTTATTATTGGGGAAACACGGTAGTAATGGCTATCGGGTAAATATATCAGATTATATCTGAGGGCCGGCTCTAGGCATGTTCCACCTGAGCAGCCATGCAAGAGCATCACCCACAGCGGGTGCGCCGATTTCCTACTGCCATTTTCCCTCTGACTGGCCTGCTGCCTGCCCCGCTTTCTTTGATGACACACCCACTACACTGAGTGTCAGCCAGGCAGGATCGAACAGCATGGGCAGGTGCGATCATAGAAGGATCCTTAAGGGATTCTTAATAGAGAGCAAGTTAACGTGGGACATCACACCCGGTCTCTGCTCATGCACAGTGAGTCTAATCCACCATCAATATACACTCACTGTGACTGCTGCCAGTGCTGCGACACACACTAACGAAGCTGGTGGCAGGAACAGGCGTGGACGGTGGTCAGTGTCACATGGTGCCAGGTGCCAGTCTGACTCCGGCTGGCGGTGGGCTGCGGTGTGGTGCAGAGGTCCTGAATGCGGGGGGACCAAAAGGAGTCAAGACAGACTGTGAATGGAGGAGGGGGAAGTTATGGACGGTGGTGGTGAGGTGCAGTGGTTGAGGCTGATCCTGGGGGACTGAGCAGAAGCAGTGAAGTGAACTTAGTGAAGTCGCTGAGAGTGCATAGGTGCCATGCTGAATGAGGAGGTGCTGGTGGGCTGGCTGAATACTGCAGTGATCATTTGCAGAGGCCGGATAGGGGGTGAACAGTGGATGATGGGGGTCTGGCTGATAGGCTGAGGAGCACTGACTGTGATGATTGCAGTGACTGAGCAGGGCTTAACTGAGTCTAGAGGGGGCTAACAGTGCCTGAGGGGAGGAGGTGCTGGCTGAGTAGCAATGATTGCAGAGAAAGTGAGTGACAGTGCTGAGTCTGAGGGAGTGATGAACAGTGGCTGAAGGGGCTGGGTAAGGAGCACTGTGCTTGCAGTGAGCAGGTGCTGAGCCTGAGGGGGAGGTGGCTAGCTGAGGAGTACTGTGACTGACTACAATGGGTATTTGCTGAATCTGAGGATTGGCCTTGGGGGGGGGGCTCGTTGATGAGCACTGTGACTGCAGTGAGCAGGTGGAATGTGCGTGGTGTTGTGTATAGTGAAATATAAATGTGACCAGACCAGGTCACATCTATATTTCAGATTAAGATATGCTCCATGAATGACAAGAAATACATACAATTAGAGGATAATGTGTGTTTTATTTTTTTTCCTGTGGGAGCATTCATTGCATGAATGTGTTTTATTTTTTTTTCTGTTGGGCATCCATAATTCATTGCATCAATGTGTGTTTTATTTTTATGTTCCTGTGGGGGCATCCATTGCATCAATGTGTGCTTATTTTTATATTCCTGTGGAGGCCTATTTGTGTATTTTTTTTCCCTTTGAGGGTCTGTTTTTTTTAGTCCTGTCAGGGCCAATGTGTGTGTTTTTTTTATCCTGTGGGGATATATTTTTTTTATTGTGTTGATTGTTGCATCTTGATAGGATGTTGCCTCATCCTGAAATGTTTGAGATTTTATGATGTACAGTAGTTTTTTTACATATTGTATTTTACTTACTAGAAGACATGGAGTGGTACTCATTAAATATAACGATCAATGCTCAGAACAATATTTACTTTGTTTACTCATCTTGTTGTATTCTTGAGTAATGGAGTATGTAATGGATCACTAAATGGCATTATAACATTTTGCTTATTTTTTGTTTCATGTGGATTAATTTCTTTCATTAAAACATAGGAAATATTTTATATTTTTCAGTTAACAAAAGTATTATTGGGTGGAGGTGGGAAGGGCACTCCAACATTTCTCGTACAGGGTTCTAGTAGACCTGGAGCCTGCCCTGTAATATCTATTGTTGCAACATTGATCCATATACGGAATCCAAGAATTATCTTTTCCCAATACTGTAAATATTTTGCTCCTTAGTTTATTGTAAAAAATCACCCTTCTTATTGTGTGTGTGTGACAAAATAAACACATTACAGATAGTTTTTAGGTGTCTATATCAAGATAGGATTGAAAATAATAAGGTCAGTCTTCTAAAAATGTGTTTGTTCTACATGCAGGAAACAGCACTTACTCTCTGCAACTGTGGCTCCTCACGCCTTTTTTACATACAGCCATAAAGGAATATACAATTTAGTTCATGACACCAGATAACTCATGAATGAATATTTGGTCAGCTAGAATCATATAAATATCTATTAGTGGCAACCAATTTGCTGTAGTTTTTGTAGTGATATTGTTTTAGTGTTTCATATTCCCTTTATTTAATATTTAGTCTAAAAATTCTATTTAATTTTTGTTGATTTTAAAGTAAGTTTCTAAAGACTCCAAAAGTGGCAAACCAGCAAAAGCAGTAATTAATTGATTCTTTGAAATCCAATAATTAATTATATTTGAAATATTACTCAAGAAATATGTTATTACATTACTTTGATATCTTAAAATGCAGTCTCAGTTGTAAGTACTGTACATGATTTTACCTGGCAAAATGTCTTTCAATGGGTCTTCATAGATGTTCAATCTTTATATACTTTAATTGAACACTACAACCGAGAGCAGCATGAGAGAAGATCGGAAGTTCACTCCTGATAAAATAAATTTTATATGCACATAAATTCAATTAATTTAAATACAATTATTTTAAATTTAAGATTGTTTTTTCTCTTGATATGTGGTACAGCTATAGGGCATCAAGTTACACAGCCTTACAAATGGGAATATGGGAGACTTATATACTGAATAAAAAGCCCTTTGCATTTGTCCCATAATATTCTGTGACAAGTATTTTAATGACATTTTAATTATATGGCTTGGCAATTCTAAAAAAAATGGGAAAATTATTATAACCTATTTTAATTTTAAAGCTTAACCCAAATGAAGTTGAAGTTTTACATTTGATATACCTATACACTACAAGTGACTACAAACAAATATGCTAAATGAACAACTATTGAATCATTCAGTATACAAAAAAAATTCCCTAAAACATTTAGGTGGCAACCATCCATTAATAAACTGGATGGGTCATCAGGGATTATTACTGTAGGTGCTTGTCCTTGGAAATGGTAAAAGACAAGCAAATAATAGTGTCAAATGTAAAGGTGCTAATTATTTAAAATAAAAATAGTACCAAATATATACATACCAAAATGTATAAAAAAAATCATGCTTATCTGTTTGGTATATTTCCATTGCACTATTTGTTTGTCACCTGCAATAATGCCAAAACAAAATGTATTTGTAGTTTATCTGAAAAGATACTGTACCTAAAAAAAGGCCCAATTTAAGTAATGTTCCTGTATTCTTAAGTACAATTGGCAAGAAAAACAAATTAAGAATATAGGAGTCTATATACTAAGCCTTGGAGAGAGATAAACTAGACAGAGATAAGGTACTAACCTATCAGCTCCTAACTGTCACTTTACAGGCTGTGTTTTAAAAATGACATTTAGGAGTTGGTTGGTTGGTACTTTATATTTGTCCACTTTTTCTCTCTCCAAGTCTTACTACTTAGACCCCATAGTCAGTAAACTCAGGAAGATTGTTTGAGTGATTTGATTTTTTGTGAAGTGATAACGGACAGACCAAGCCTGATTTTTAGAAAAATGAAAGCTCATAAGAATAGCTCCAAGCTATTTGACTTGATGTAAAGAAAAATACTAAAATTGGTTGGAATTGAACAAATGTGCATAATATAGTGAACGGTAGTGCTAGAATCTTTGTGAACACTTTATTAGTTTGAAAATGTATGCTTAAATGTGTTAAGTTCCGCTAGCGCACGGAGTGGGGTTCTCGGATTACCGAGAAACTCTCCCTGAGGGATTCATTTCCCCCAACACTGGCTGTAGTGAGTCTGGACCCAATATGACAAGCCCCACCCCAATATATGGCAAGATGCCCACCCCCATTAGCATATATATATATATATATATATATGTTCCAGATGTGGCACTCAGCTGTCTATTATATAACTAATGGCAAGCACAGTGTGTGCTGGCATTATTTAATGAATAGACCGCAGAGTGGCGCATCTGGAATTCTTTATTTGCATACATGCAGCAGGCACCGCAGCACATAATTTCAATGGAAGGAGTGTGCTGGGTCTTCTGGCTGTCTCTCTCTCTCTCTCTCTCTCTATACAGTCAGGTCCATAAATATTGGGACATTGACAGAATTTACAGATTTTGGCCTTTATCACCACCACAATGGTTTTGAAATGAAACAAACAAGATGTGCTTTAACTGCAGACTTTCAGATTTAATTTGAGGGTAATTACATCCAAATCGGGTGAACGGTGTAGGAATTATAACAGTTTCAATATGTGCCTCCCACTTTTTAAGGGGCCAAAAGTAATGGGACTATCAACTCAAAAGCTATTTCATGGACAGGTGTGGGCTATTCCCTCATTATTTCATTATCAATTAAGCAGGTAAAAGGTCTGGAGTTGATTCTAGGTGTGACATTTGCATTTGGAATCAATTGCTGTCAACTCTCAATATGAGATCCAAAGAGCTGTCACTATCAGTGAAGTCACTATCACTATCATCATTAGGCTGAAAAATCAAAACAAACCCATCAGAGAGATTGCAAAAACATTAGGTGTGGCCAAATCAACTGTTTGGAACATTCTTAAAAAGAAAGAATGCACCGGAGAGCTCAGCAACACCAAAAGACCCGGAAGACCACGGAAGACAACTGTGGTGGATGACAAAAGAATTATTTCCCTGGTGAAAAAAAACCCCTTCACAACAGTTGGCCATATCAAGAACACTCTCCAGGAGGTAGATGTATATGTGTCCAAGTCAACAATCAAGAGAAGACTTCACAAGAGTGAATATAGAGGGTTCACCACAAGATGCAAACCATTGGTGAGCCACAAAAACAGAAAGACCAGATTAGAGTTTGCCAAACAACATCTAAAAAAGCCATTACAGTTCTGGAACAACATCCTATGGACAGATGAGACAAAGATCAACTTGTACCAGAGTGATGGGAAGAGAAGAGAAGGAAAGGAACTGCTCATGATCGAAAACATACCACCTCATCAGTGAAGCATGGGGGTGGTAGTGTCATGGCGTGGGCATGTATGGCTGCCAATGGAACTGGTTCCCTTGTATTTATTGATGATGTGACTGCTGACAAAAGCAGCAGAATGAATTCTGAAGTGTTTCGGGCAATATTATATGCTCATATTCAGTCAAATGCTTCAGAACTCATTGGACAGCGCTTCACAGTGCAGATGGACAATGACCCGAAGCGTACTGCAAAAGCAACCAAAGAGTTTTTTAAGGCTAAAAAGTGGAATGTTATGCAATGGCCAAGTCAATCCCCTGACCTGAATCCGATTGAGCATGCATTTCACTTGATGAAGACAAAACTGAAGGGAAAATGCCCCAAGAACAAGCAGGAACTGAAAACATTTGCAGTAGAGGCCTGGCAGAGCATCATCAGGGATGAAACCCAGCGTCTGGTGATGTCTATGCGTTCCAGACTTCAGGCTGTAATTGCCTGCAAAGGATTTGCAACAAAGTATTAAAAAATTTAAGTTAGATTTAGGATTGTTTAGTTTGTCCCATTACTTTTGGCCCCTTAAAAAGTGGGAGGCACATAATTGTAATTCCTACACCGTTCACCTGATTTGGATGTAATTACCCTCAAATTAAATCTGAAAGTCTGCAGTTAAATCACATCTTGTTTGTTTAATTTCAAAGCCATTGTGGTGGTGAATAGAGGCCAAAATATGAAAATTCTGCCAATGTCCCAATATTTATGGACCTGACTGTATATATGTATATATATATATATATATATATAGGCAATATTAAGCTAGGTGGGGATAGTGAGCCATTGATTCTGTGTGGTGCTGGAGGGAACCGCCCACACAGGGTAAAAATAGAAAATGTAAAAACACCTAGAGGCTGCCTTCTGTACAGAGCTCAGGTAAGGCTAACAAGGCCGGATGTGGAATCAGTCTAAGGAGGACTGAGGTATCTATAGAGCCCAGTGTGCCTGAAGGAAAATGGGGGCCAGGAGGCCAGTGTCCAGACCTGCAGTCAGGCAGGGAGGACCACAAATCTCTAATACTGTTTGTTTGAAGCCCTAGCAGCCAAGCTGCAGGCTGGGTCCATACTTGCAGGAGGCAGGGAGGACAACCAAAGAGACTGTGTGACTTTGTCGAAGTCAGGCCAGGGGACCATGTCTATACATGTGAGAGACATGACTACTAGAGATTGTGTTACATTTGTAGACTAGCTGTCCATAATAATCAGGGTTCAAGAAGTGAGTTAGTGCCCTGAATGAGGGCTAGGTGTTTGTTATTTTTTGTTCCTGAATGCTGACAGTAAAGTACCATTTATTTCATTTAAACCTAAAAAGCTGTGTGTGGTCCCTTATTATGCACCTAGGCACTTCACCACCAGGGACGTGCAGTCATACTACCTCCCCTATCATACTCCCTGTCATGCTCCAGGGTTTTGATATAAAAACTGTGTTTTTATACATGTGTGCCTCCCCAACCATTGACCGCACCGTATGATACTGTTCACCACTGACCCATTTACCGAGCTAAATTACCCCGTTATCATTATTTAACACCGATTCATTTTCCAAACATTCAAACATTCAAAGAGAGTCCTCAGTCTGTTCTTAAACATTTCTAGTATCCTACAAATAGGATATATAATTTCCAACCTGTGTTTTTGTATACCAGGACATTAAACTGCAAAGTGGTAAGACAGTATGTAGCAATTTATTGATGTACAATTAATCAATGTTCCCGAACTGGTGAACAGTTCACTAGAATTTAATACTGTTCCGCATATTTTGAATGGGATGCATCAACACTTAAAAGCTAAACTTTGCAAAGCTTGTACCCGATAGGCAATGCCATCTATAGATGGTGTTCCCTATTAGAAGCCTATAGGATCCTTACCAGGGTTCCCCTTGGCTTGTGCATGCACTGGCCGATGGCCATGCATGCACAGAAGGACTCCCGGGTCATAAACCAGGAAGTCCCCACACTGCAATTGACAGCTCTTGCCGGGAGAGCTGTCCTTTTCTTAAATCTTCATGCATACTGCATTACTAAACACCGGTATGCATATGATCAGCGGTAGGATGCATCGCATCCAAAATGCGATGCTGGGTGCATCATGCTTATGAGGTGTTAAAAATGAAAATGTATTGTTTTGGTAAAGTTGTGATAGTCTAAACCATTGGCTGTATTTCATTGGATTCACCATCATATTTTATAACATTCCTGTAAAACTCCATGCTTCTCCCTTTCATAGTAATTAAACACGTCCATGAGTCTTTTCTTTGTTTTTTTTTATTTTTTTTTTAAATGATTTATATATAATATTAATCGGCTCTGCATATGTTCTTAATTTATTAAAATATAATTATGTTTTAGTGAACTATTTTACCATATCTGTGTAATTTTGAATATATTATTTACAACAACATGTATCATTTATTTTATTTATCAGCCACAGAAACTATACATATTGGATGATAAATATTTTTTATCAATTGGAACCATTATGTTATAATAATTATGCATGTGCTTTATGTATTTGATGTATACACTTGTAATTTACTCAATCCTGCATTGTTCATCCCCCTTTTGTTTTAACATATATGTTTGTAAAACACATTTTTAATCTCCTAAATTGATAAATTTTTACATGACCTTCTCTTTTCCACTTGACATCCTTCGCACCTACGGTTCACACATGTGCTGTAAGTGTATTTGCAAAAAGATTCTGGGGGGAATAGCAAACACGCTGTAGGATTTGCATTCTCCTGCTGGTATGGTCTAGGACTTTCAGATAATTTACTGTATACGTCATAATGAGCAAACCCACAGAAACCTTTGATGCCTCATGGAGCATTGGGATGTAACCAATATTGTTCTGCAGAAATTTTGAAAAGATCAACTGCAAAATACTGTGCAAGGAATAAGACAGTATTTCAATTTAAGCATAATTGTAGTGTTCTTTCAGGCACTACAGAACATAGTGGAAATGTTGACAATGGACCGGAGAAGTGGAGATGTTGCCCATAGCAACCAATCAGATTCTAGCTATTATCTTCTATAAAGTGCTAGATAAATTATAAGTATAGTATAATCTAATTGGTTGCTATGGGCAACATCTCCACTTCTAAAAACCGGCACTTTAGTAAATATACCCCTATGTTTGTAAAAATAAATGTAACAAATTCCTAAAATACAGAAAGAGTACTTCAGTATCAATTATTCTGATCTTTCTTCGATACCTTAATATTAATATATACATCAGCACTGTATTGGTTACTTTATGTACTTACTGTTTAAGGTGGCTATCCATGCTATCTTCCACTTGTCAAACTTAATGAAAATGGAGATCTATTTATGCAGTGGAACAATATAATAATGAAAGGAAAGGGGAAATGGGACTTGATTATAATCATCTTCATAGGAATGATGAAAGGTGAACATTCATTTTCATCAGACATCAAAAGTGGTTATTTGATTATGTAAATTTACATAAAATGTCTATTGTTTATAGCCAAACATTTGTCAGACACATGATAGGCATGAAGGAATAATTGTCAGATCCACCACAACACAACTCCCATCATGCAGCGCTCCCCCAATGTAAACACACACAAACATGACAACATTGTACTTGAAGGAAAATGTAATTTTTCATAGGCTAAGAAGATGATAATGCAAAGCATGAGAGTACAGTACAATGGTTAATAGTGTTCCATCACATGCATCAGTCTCCATTTGGAGGGAACACACAAGACTTGACAAAACAGGTGGAAGTTCTATAAATTTAGCTAATCTTTATAAATGTACATTTATAGCATTGCTCACCTGGCTGATAGTGATGAGAATAATGATGATGTGCATTTTTCTCATTCCAAATTTTGGACGTACAGTAGATGTACCAGATGACAATTGAGATATGCAAATGCTAGTATTTCACTTTAGGAAGAGAGTAAAACAGGACACATACAAGAACATTAGCCCTATATACAGTAGATCTAGTTATCAAAAAATGGGATGTAGTTAAAAAGCTAGCAGATGGGATCCGGGTCGCCAATATACCGACTCCTGAATCCCGACCACCGGCAAAATGCAGACGCCGCTATCCCGAATGAGATCAAGATAGCAGCGTTGGCATCCAGATTGCCACAATCTTGAATGTCCAGATGCCGGGTAAGTATCACTGTCCCCGGGGATAGGGAGGTTAGGTGTAGGCTCCCCGGGGAGAGATTAAGGTTATCCATCCCCCGGGGGGGGGGGTTAGAGTTAGGCTACGGGGAGGGGTTAGGGTTAGGCACACAAGTGGGGGAGGTTAGGGTTAGGCAACTCCCTGGGAGGGATATGTTTAGGGTGTGGGAAGGGAGGCTTAGGGTTAGGCACCACCAGGTGGAGGTCTCAGTTAGGCATTAGGGGGGGGAGTTAGGGTTAGGCAGTAGGGGGGGTTAGGGTTAGGTACCACTAAGGGAGGGTTAGGGGGGGAGAGGGGAAGGTTTATGATACTTACTGCCCCTGTCGTGATCTTCAGTCATCGAGATAGCGCCGGTATTTCATATAAAACCCACAAAAAATTGTATCTTTGGAAATTATGCCTTTCAAGCATAATTAAAAGGGTTAAGGTTTATTGTGATCCTAGGACAACTAACATAAAATTCTACCACACACTGAAGTAACAGTTTGCATAATGCCACACAGTGCCCCATTATATACATCATGCCACACAGTGCCCCATTATATACATCATGCCACACAGTAGCACCAGTATGTACTTTATGCCACACAGTACCCCAGTATAAACATTATGCCACACAGTGACCACAGTATACCACACAATGTATCCAGTATAAACATTATGCCACACAGTGCCCCAAGTGTAAACATTATACCACTCAATACACCCAGTATTCTACACAGTACCCACATTATGCCACACGATATTCACAGTATGCAACACAGTGTCCACATTATTCCACACAGTGCCCCAAGTATGTCCATCATGCATCCCCACTGCTACTAGTACTCGCAGCTGCTGATGACTTTGTAGCCTTGAGCTCCTCTTAGCAGGGCTGCCATTACTGGGTGCATATATAGCAGCTATTGGCTCCTTTAAGCATCATGGATGAGAAGTAAACACTTAAGAGACTCATGTGCCACTAAGCAGCATTCTGGGTCCGCTTGGCACTTGTTCTTGGGAAGTGGTTGACCCCCCCCCCTGACAGAGACACCCAGTTACTTTGGCACTGCTTTCAAGAGCTGTGGATTTGAGCCTTGTGGTATGCTTTGAATGTTGATTGATTAGATATTATTAAAATGCCAATTTATTTATCAGAGAGCAGCCTGATACAGTTCCCATACTGTCTTAAGATACTATAGCTTTCCCATGAATCTACATTGTAAGGGTTATTTACCTTTATAAAGAAATATTTACGTGTTTATTATATTCTTAAATGTTAGTCTACATTGTCAAAAAAAGACATATGAAGATCACAGACAGTTAGCTGGCATACAAAATGTATCATACAAAAAAGAAACCAAAAAACATTGGATTAAACTATTGTCCATCTTTCACACTATTAGCACTTGGCAGAACATTTAATATAGATAACACAACTGTTCTCTTGAGATGGTCAAGCTACAGTATTGTATAAATCCATCTGTGTTACATATACTTACACAGAAACAGGTATATCTTTTTTGGGAAGGATTAAGTAAGGAGGTCATTGTTGTTCTAAACAAAAAGGGTGTGACGTATCAAGTACAAAAATGCAGTAAAGCCGAGAAAATGTTTACTGTAATACATATGGATGGATTAAATAGGTTCTCAGCAGATATTGGAGATATCCACTGCGGACTCGCAGAATAGCAGTCCCCATAGGACTCTATGTGGCTGTGATGTGTCTATCTGTACCAAGCCTTGGAAAGCATATAGATAGATGGTGTTGCCTATAGAAACCTATTGGCTAAAAAAAAACAGCATACCTCACGACTTGCGCAGGCCGAGGTCTGCACATACACATTAGGACTCCTTGGTCATAAACTTGGAATTCTTTTCATCGCCAGTAAAGCTCTCTATTGGAAGAGCTGCATCGGAGGTTATGTTGTCCTTCATACCGGTAATATAAAATGTCAGTATACAGGTGAATATGGGCTGCATGTATCGCAATATAATTGTGAAAATTTATACATCCAAATTTTGCCCCACCGTGGCACCGCCTTAACAGCAGTAGCTAAAACCCATGTGACTTTTACAAAGGAAAAAAGTAGGTTCAAAACAGACTTGTGATGACTCCAATCACAAATTAAGTGATGTACAGTACTGACTTGACAAAAAGTATTTTAGGTATATATTTGACTCTATGATTGTGATAAATAATTTACCCAAAAGAAGAAAAAGTCTTGGGGCCGGATTCAGACCCGGACGCTAAGGCGCGATCGCTCGCTGCCAAAAGGGGCCGGGTATGCAAATTCTGCAATCGCACTGTGTGGCATAAGGACGCCCTCTATGTCTTAGCGAGAGACGGCAGTGAGCGAGCGCAGGTGTATAAAGACGCCCACTTTCCTTTCTTAACACACGTCATCTCCAGAAAGTGTATGAGCAATCGGTAACATCAAGAGCCATCGGAGCTGCACGCAGCACTTGAGGTAGCCCTTACCCAGCCGCAAGTACTGCTATCAGTGCTGACTGAAATACAGCCAGGTGACATGTACAATGACGCCTCCATGCTAATTATGCACGCCGTTTAAACGCTGTTTTGACGCCCAGGCACGCCTACGTTCGCACCACCACTCCCCCGTTCACAAGCACCTTCCCCTGTTAATACCCACAAATGGCACTGTCTGTCACTCAAGGTAGCACTCAGTCTTTGTGCTACGAGTGACTGGCTCACGCACGCGCACTGCAATGTATATGCATGCACACAATGAGAACCATGGCAGTTACGAGAGAACGCTTCTTAGCGTCCGGGTCTGACTCAGGCCCTTTGTTCTATGATATCCATAGCATTTAATTAACCCTCACAAAAGTTTGCTGAATGTGTGCTGCTTTGAGAATAGCTAGTGCAGAATAGACAATAAGTATCTAGTAACTATTATTTTTACAGCAACGCTGTATCCACTTTATAACCTGTTATTATTTACATGTAATAACCTTCTCACTAACTTCCAAGAAAGGCGTGATAATCAATCCTGCAAGTTACAGTAAGAGAAGTTCAAAGATGTCTGGAAGAGTTAGACATAGATAAGTGCAATAACTTGATAGATTCACTGTATTCCTGAAAATGTTCCACTTCAAGGCATAATCGACACCAAAGATTTTCAATTAATTCCTTGATTCAAACCCTGATAATCAGATATTTTTTGACATATGCCTCAAAAATCTTCAGTATTATCTGTCAGCTACACTTCTATAAGTCAAGAATGTAATTCTTCAGAATGCAAGATAATTAGCATCAAAGTCAATGGCCTCAAAATTCAGATATTTTAAGATCAGCCACGGCAGAACCTGGTTTTGCCTTATAAATTCCACTTTAAAACATTGGTCAGATTCGACAAGAACTCGACGATGCCAGCAAGTCATAGGCTATTACATCTACCCCTATGTGTATGATTCAACAATCATCCCTTTCTGTTACCTAGGAGTATGTGAGTCTGTCATTCAAATTGAGTCTTCTATACTTCCCAGGAGTGATGTATAATAAAGCAATTCTACCCTCCACCAGAAAATGAGTAAGACATGAATTTTGGCCAGACTTCGGTAACTATAAATACTTATTATTTTAGTGATTTATGCTCCATTTCTTGTGAACTCTAGTTGCCATATGAAAGTAATAGAGGAAGCTTTTGGAGTGGTAGAAGTGGTGACATTGACTAGGGAATAAAGGTGTCACGACACCGTGCCCAGCCTACGCTCAGATACGAAAATCTGACGTAGCTGGGTGGTTGTGACGTGGGTTTCACCTAAGCTGCCACCACGAAGAGTATTAAAATAGCGCTCTTATGTTCGCTAAACACTTAATTCTCACTTAAACTGACAATTATTACAAAAATATAGCATGGGCCTCTCCAGGCACGTGAATTCATTAGAGCACAGAGATAGCGCTGATAAAGTTTTAGGATTTATTGAGAAATATCTCCAGGGTTAAATTACAAGAAAAATAGGTGAATAAACAAGACATACAAATAATTGCACAAAATGATTTAAAGTAAAAAGAAAGGTATAAAGAATCAGAATCCTAAGGGGTCTTATGCTGAGATCTTAGAGAATCTGGGTGGAGGGAGTCCACCAGGCATCAAGATGGGTAGCACCCTTAGCTTCCAGCTACTCCCTGAGAGTGAACACAGACTGGCAGGCATAGCTTTGTGTATCAATGCCTATTTCCCTATAGATTGTAATCTTGCAAGCAGGGCCCTCTTACCTCTATCAGGGGTATTCAATATGGGTGCGATAACATCGTTTTTGCGTTAATATTGCAATTATGACGTCATTATCTCAGGTTTTACTTTTACACCCTATTCAATTTCAAAGACTTATCGCAGTTTTGACAAGTCTTTGATAAAAAACGGTGATAAGTTTTCACCATTGAATAGGTGTCGAAAAAAAGTGCAGATTTGGGGTTTAGGGGTGCAGGCTTAAAAAAAATAGCCTGCACCCCTGAGAATGACATTTAAAAAAGAACTGTGTCAAAAAAAGTAAAAAAAAAAATAGGTACACCCCAAAAAATTAACTTAAAAATTGGGGTGAAAAAAAAAAATGGGGAAAAATTGTTAAACAATAGGGAAATAGGTTCAGGGCTATTCTGCATGTATCCGGCAGGTGTTTTGAAGAATAGAATTATAGCGGCAGGTGCACAAATGCAGAATTTTTAAAAACTGACTTTAGGGACATCAAAATATGCTAGTACCCATTTCCATGTACCCCAAATTTGATGGGACCACTTAAAAAAATGAAGAAAATAACCTAAGTGCTCTTCTGCATCACTTCTTTAATGTCGGGAAAAAAACACCTGCTGCGGCTATTTAAATCCCCGACTTTCAATTAAAGGCTAAAACGGGGGTACCCATAGTGTTCCCCCATGTTTTTACAACTTTAGGGGGTCTTACAATTATTTTAAGGAAAAATTCTTAACTTTACGCAAATCCAACTTCGGAGTCTCCCGTTTTCGTTAATTTTATATTGAATACGGGGATAAGCGGAAGCGCGCCCGATACTTTAACGCAGGTAAAAACTCCGATATGAAACGTTAACTTCGACAGTGAAGTTAACGTTTCATATTGAATACCCCTGCATGTCTGTCTGTTATTACCCTGTTTTGTTTTATAAGTGTTTCCGATTGTAAAGCGCAACAATATATGCTGCGCTATATAAGAAACTGTTAATAAATAAATAAATGGTTCCACACCCCCCTCTCCCTGAGCAGCCCCCACCCTTCCCAGGCTCAAAAGGACAGTCCGTTGTTCTCCCAGGGTCTGTGTAGGTGTAAATTAGCACAGCTACAAGACCTAAACCTCATATATCCCTCTGGGCTTTTAGATATTTTATTGTAGGAAACCTGATAATGTGAGGTGCTACAAATGACCCTCTTAGCAGCCAGTGTGTCTGTGCACTGCTCTTCAACCATGGCCACCTAGGGTGAGAGTAGATGTTAAGTCCATGAAGCTTTGTCTCCAAAGGCTAGGTGTCACTTGACCATTTGTTCTGATTAACTTATGCAATCCAATTTTGACATACTGTACCCATTCATAGCAAGCAGCCATTTCTGAAATATAGACATTAGGGGAATTATTATAATACACACACTTTATCCAGAGCACACAAAATACATAAAGTCATGACATGGAGCTTTGATGAATTGCCGTAACCCATGGCGATGGTCACAAAGGGCATATGAAAATGGATATTCTCTGTGTTTACACCCAGGTGAATAAAAGGGTAACCTCTATTTTTAAAGATCACTCTGGTTGTAATTGGAGCTTTTATACTGGTCTACCTCTTTACAAAGTGCAATGAAAGTCTAGTAAAATGGTTGTATGGGAAATAGTGGTACATAAATTGAGATAAATGTAATAACCTTGTCACTCCTTGAATGTCAGAACAGCTGTGGTTAATCAGAAAATGAATCAAAAGTTGCTCACTGCGTGATACCACATACTCGAATATTTCTATGAAACTCCAACCACCATCTTTAATCAGTAACTTCCATCAATGAGTGGGCAGCCCAGTGTGCAACAAGCACTGTATGCAGCTTGCCATTTTTTTTTGTAAAATTAATGTGCCCATTTAAAATGACTCTTGAGCTTGACATGCCATCAGAACAAAGCATTGCCATCATTCTACAATTTTCTTTCACAGCATTAATCATTACAGCTCTCAGTCAAGTGAGGCTGAGAATGCAAAATTGAAATGTCAGTAAAAGAAATTTGAGAAATATATAACACGTCATCCCAGAACAAGAACAGTCTTCCAGCAGTCAGTTCTTATTTAATGTAACCTTCTCGCCAGAAAGTAACTGTATCAGGAACAGCAAAAAACACACACTTTTTAGAAAAATTTAAAACCATTAATAGGCAACATTCATTGCTCAGTTATTAAGCTACTGTATTTTTTAATATTCTAATTTAGACTAACAATTTAGGGCAGTGCTGATGCTCAGTTGGACTTACGCCAGTTTGCTTGTCGTAAAATATGCTAACTACTTCTGCTCATGATCCCAAAACAGGCTGTATGCATATGCACATATATAGATTTCCTTCAATCTAATACTTTTGCTCACTTGTGACTGCAGATGCGGAGTCGGGGAGAGAAAGGTTTGGTCCATTGTATCCGAGAGCAGTAAGGTTTTGTTCTCATAACTGGGAACAGATGCTGAATTGTATAGAAAGACACTTTGAGACTTGCCAAAGCTGTATCAATTGCTGGTGCAAAAACACACTGATGATGATGATCAGCAATTCTAGCTAGCTTTTTTTGAATGACTGATTGTGACTTCACCTCTGAATATGTATATTATATGGTTTTGAGGGGTTATTTTATCAAGAATTTTTTTTTTCATATGCTGAAGGGTGAGTTGTGCCTGGTGTACTCAAGAAGTTTTGTAAAACTTTTGAAACCAAGCCAAATGTGTACATATTTCACTATCAAAACAAATGGTTTAAAAAACGTTTGGGTATGAGATGCTGATGGTCGGGATGCCGCTGGTCAGAATACCGACAGCGGCATCCTGACAGTGTAGATCCCGACAGCGGTAGGTAAGTATAGTACATCCCTTAAAAAATGGATGTACATGTAAAGTATCTGGTGTGTACCTGATGTACACTTAGTTCCTGGTGGGAAGATGCATGTTATCTTGCAATTAGTCCATCTTTACATTTGAACACCATTGCATTTTTCAGTGAATGCATTTTAAGTCAGCAAATTTGGATGGAAACGTGTTCCAACTCAGCATCATTCCCTTAGTGAGCAAGGCCGGCTTGAGGGCCATTCCAGCGGTGCGGCCGCACAGTGTTGCCACCCCATAGGGGGCGCGGTACGGCCACCGCTGGAGCCCGGGACCAATGATGACTGACGGGCTTAGCAACAACTGGCAACAGCTGACAGCACTATGACCTCCACAGTGATATATGGCTGGCCCGGGCAGCACTGGGATCATCTTGTGGGTGGCCTATAACTGACTCACACACTATGGTTGCTAACTGCTGTGTACCGTGGCTGAGGGCAAGGGATGGACTGGGTGGTCCTCTCCTGCAATCAGGTCAGGTCAGTCTTCTTTGTGTTTTATTTTTTCCTGTAGGGTCCAATATGTGTTTCATTTTTTTCCTGCGGAGGGGTGGGAGGCAATGTGTGTTGTCTTTTTTTCCTGTAGGGGCCAATATGTTATTATTTTCCTGTGAGGACCAATGTGGTGTTATTTTTTTCCTGTGGAGGCTAATGTGTGGTTGTATTTGTATTCTGTGGGGTAAATTTATTTTTTCCTTTGGGGCGCCAATGTGTTTTTATTGTTTTCCTGTGGGGGACTTTGTTATTAATAAAAGTATTAATTCTGGATATAGTTGGATGCGGGGAAGGGGGGGTGCACTCCAAACTTTCTCATACAGGGTGCTAGTAGACTTGGGGCCGGCCCTGTTTGTGAGATTTTCTCCTCCTGTGTAAGCAGATGAATACTTGAGACTAATAACAGTTTCAAGGCACTTTGTCCCCCCATCTACTCAATACACTTTGCAGCCGTTGAGCAATACATTCTAGAAAATGAGATTGCATTCTAAAACAATATCCTTATTTAAAATCTCCACCTATTGTGTCACAAGATGAATAATAAAGGCGTATATATTTCCTGGACTGTTTTTAAAGGCTGTTTTTCAATAGCAAGTTCTATTCGCTCATTTAAAATTTCATGTATTTTGAAAGTGGAAACGGTTCTACTTTATATGCCCGTTAACAAGGAACTACATTGAGTCACAGCAATGAGCTAAAATAAGGAAAGCCCGGAGCAATTCAATAAAAAAAAATGATTGTCCGCTGCCTACAGTGTGGTTTTTCATCTTTCACAGGCAGCAGATAAAGGAAAATCCTTTCACAGTCACATATAATGCTATGGCTGAGGCAGAGCATGATCTCCTTTAGAGCTCATTGTTCCCTGTGTGAGGCTCACAGTCATTTCAAATTTTGTAACATTTAAAAATGGTGTATGCCTTGGCAGCCTGCCCTACACTCACACTGATGTCTTTGTTAATGGCTCTAATGAAATGCACTGGAGCTATGTAATGTAATGCATCAATTGACTGTACTAGAGACAACTTAATTTCATCAGTAATAAAAGTTTCTCAAAGCCGGATGACCATCTGACCTATGGCTCATATAAAAAATCTGGTTGACCTTCTGTATGCAGCCGTCTGACATTCAAGGGCACTGACGTACTGATTTGCAATTTTGCATGTATGAAATTGCAGCCTCTTATAGTTTGCTAATGTCTGATTTATTTATGCTATACAATTTCTAATCATTATTATTTCATGTAAATTATACAGTGAAACAGCAGGACAGGAGGGAGCACATCATATTTCTAGGAGGATGCAAACTGTATAAAATCATGATTGAAATATGAGAGAGTGACTTATTACTAAGTTATAGGCAAGTGGAAAATTATGCTTCAAGAAAGGAAATGTGTACTTGACTCTTAGAGTTATTGCACTGGAATTGGTAGCAAAGCAATAGCTAAAAGCCCTCATGAATGCACATCAGAACATTAATAAATAATCATGTGAATATATTTCTTTTAACATTAGAAGATAAGTCTGTATCATTCTGAATAAAAGCTAGCTAGTACCTTAAAAACAATCATGAAAACTAAATAAATAGCATCATTGCTTATATTAATAAAAACGTTTGTTAAATAAGGTACTAAAGTAGAGTTTGGTAAAGAATAAAAAATAATAATTGAGGGAAGACACTTGTGAGAATATTTCATATAGTTTTTCTACTTTGTGTCACATTAATCTATCACAATGAAGCTGTAAGTAAGTGTATTAAATACCATCTGGAAAAACTCTTCTCTGGAGGGCTGTTTGTTAGGGATGCAATTGGGAATCCGGCTGACGTAAGCCCGACAGCCGGCTTCCCGACTGCTTTATCCCGGCGAGGGTTAAATGACAGGCGTGTAAATCTAGACGCCTGTCATTTTTCCGACACCGGGCGCCTTGGTCGGACAGCCACAGGAGGGGGGGAGGGTTAGGTTTAGGGCTCCCGGGGTGGACTTAGGGTTAGGGTTAGGCTAGGGGGAGGGAGGGTTAGGGTTAGGCAACCCTGGGGGGAGGTTAGGGTTAGCGGGGAAGAGGGGGATTAGGTTTAAGCACTTAGAGGGGGGATTAGGGTTAGGCACAGGGGGGAGGTTAGGGTTAGGCACCCCTAAGGAAGGTTAGGGGGGTTTGGTTAGGTTACGGATGATCGGGATTTCCAGCGCTGTCGGGCTGCCGCTGCAGGGATCTCTTCACTTGTCTGCCTGCCGCTGCCGGGATTCGAACTCCAGGCCATGCGGCCGACGGTATTCCATACCGCTTCTGTTTGTTATTACTATTATACCATTATATTATTATTGTATAGTAATTTGAAATAGATATTCATATTTTATAATAAGTAACAAAATAATTAGTTTTACAATCCACAGAAGCTGCTGATTCCAAATATCTCTCCCTGTCCACTTTACTCAATGGACCAAGTCTTCCTCTTATTCCAGCAGCTCACACCTTGCAGCAGTCTTCTCCAACCTCTCCATCCTCTCTGACTTCACTAACTACTCCTGCCATCTTTCTAACCATCATCCTATTTCTTTTAGGTCCTCTTCCCCATCACTCATCCCTCTCCCAAGGTTACTCTTATCAAGTGCAACCTGATTGCTTCTAACCCTGTCTTATACTCCTTCCCACTGGACTCTCTCATATCTCCACTCTTTCCTGCCCTGACCAAGCTGTTTCCCTCTAACATTCTCCGCTTCACCCTTTAGTACTCTACCCTGGTTGTTGCTTGCTGCCACCATCAGTCTGCACTGCAATGGTCAATTCTGACTTCTTACTTCACTAATCTTTCATTTTCTGTCTCTAAGGTGGAATATGCATGAGACAATATATTGGCGAACTGGAACAACATAGCGACCATATTATCTAATGTGTACGCACAATCACTCATTCACCTGCATCTCCTCATCTTCTGTGCTGCATGGCAGATGAGAAGAGAACTTTAACTATGTTGAGCAAATTGTGCAGTGTGTACACCCAAGCAGATGACCAGGGAATATGTCTGTCCATCAGGGCTCTGGAGTAGTCACCTCAAAGCCAATCACATATCCTCCCACAGTTCTGTGCTTGTCTCCCACATGACAAACAAGCTGGACACAGATGTTCAAAATATATCTGGTAGATTTTGTTTGCTGCAGTTCTTTTCCCTACACCCCATACCATTGTTTATATTATCTATCTATCTATCTATCTATCTATCTATCTATCTATCTATCTATCTATCTATCTATCTATCTATCTATCTATCTATCTATCTATCTATCGATTGATAGAAGGATACAGAAGTATCCTCTTGCATCTTTGGTGCGAGATGCGTACCCACGTGTGGGTATGCACGCTGTGTTCGCACCCACGACTCCATAGAATTGCATGGCGCGAACGCAGCACGCAGCATAGTGCAGCACACGTGGCCGTGGCTAATCTCATGGCACGATGCTTGCGTACGTTTGTAGCGCGATCTGCAAAGATGCAAAAGGACACAGCTGTATATAGACTACTGACACTCAGTAAGCGTCGATATTCAGTGATTTATGTAGATCTTTCTATATATATATATATATATATATATATATATATATATAGAAGAGAAGGGGTACCTTTGGTGCGCTACAACTTTAAGTATTAATTGAATAGAAGAAATTTCCACCACTTAGGGGGATTTATTGCAATATTAGCTGTTGGTCAAACACAACCTTCTAGTTAGTCTTCAAATCACCATAAGTTTATGTTTTGCATATTATTCATAAAATAAAAGCCCTATAGTAACCCATAATGAAGTCAGCAAAGTCTCTCCCCAATATTGCATCATACATTAAGCCATGTACCAAACCCACAGAGACTATCGCGGAACCACATGGTGTCCCGATGTTTACTTCTGCAGTAATAGAATACCGTGGATCCCCATGTATGCAGGTCACACCAACAGTTTTCCAGTTACGCTTCAAGGGGTTCACCAGATCAGCTTTCATAAGTGCAACCAGGCTACCAGAATCTAGCAGAGCCTCTACTTGTTTGCCTTCTACAGTGAGTACACACATGTGCTTATATGTCTCTGCCTGCTAGTCAGCAGTACAGGCTGGCTGTGCAAAGAAACACCCCCTGTGGTTGACATGAGCAGTATCACATTGCATAGATTCAGAGGTAAGTGAACAATTAGCGGCAATATGGCCGAAACCACCACATCGGAAACACTGAATCACATTAATTTCTTTTATGGGGTAGGAACCTTCCTAGCCTGGCTGGCCTGTCTCCAGGTTCCACACCCTAAGTCTTAAGTACATTCCATCACCCAGCACCCTTTTCCCCTGGAACAGTCTTACCAGTATCGATGGGAGTTCGCCGATGCGCCATCGGGGCTCAGTGGGGCAGACTCAACAGCTCCTCAGTTGCCACGTACCTCTCCACCAGTTCAACTAACTGGTCTGTGGACTTAGGGTCTGCATGGTTCACCCACCTGTGCAGAGTTGCAGGTAGCGATCGCAGATACTGGTCCATCACGACTCTTTCCACGATCTGTGGTCCTGTCAGCGTCTCGGGCTGTAGCCATGTGAGCGTGGATGCTTTTCCATTTGGCACTCCCAGCGGTGGACTCAGAAAGCTTGAGGTGAGATGAGGGAGTCAAATTTAAGATCAGCCAGGAATTTTCCAGTAGGCAGGAAGCGCAGAGTAGCAACCAGCCTCTCCTCAACAGGAATGGCCTTCCTGAACTTGATTTTCTACCTCGATAAGTGGAGTCACAAGAAGAAGTAACTCCTGGAAGGTGGCATAATCCATATGCAGGAAATTGTGGTAATCGTTAGGATTGTTCTCCCGAATCTTCATGAGCAGTGGCATGTGAGAGAAATAATCCCTCTGCAATAGCCACTCCTTCATCCCCAGGACCTCTCCACTCATCTCCTCTTCAGTGCCTTCTGGCTACAAAGAAACAACACCATACCCACAGTGTATGCTGCCAAACTTGATAGTGCAAAGCATCCTTCAAATCCACTGGTGTATCTATAATTGGTGCAGGTTGTGCAGTATACACGGGCCCCTGGGTCCAGGGCGGCCCACATCGCACTCCATGTACCCATTTCTTCAATACTGAACTCTCCAGAGTCCTGCGTAGGCGGGAAGCAGCGCTGTACAAATTATCGGCAAAATGGCATGGTGGCCATATTCCCAGCATTTTGCGCATGCGCAGTAGGGAAATCACCAGGAAAATGGCCACTGCACCATTTTTCCAGTGACCTGTCCATGTGCACTCTGGTAGCGCTAGAGTCTACTACTGCTCAGAGTCTACTGCTGTGCTCAGTGTGCAGCAAGCAGTGGCGTAAATATGGCAGGGTTAGCGGGATACGTGCCCTGGGCGCCGTGGGACCAGTGGCATGGGTGGGTGCTGCCAATCTATCGCCAACTGCAGTGAGTGCGGTCAGCACTACACATTTACACAGGACCGGTGCTAGGCTTCCAGCGCTGGTCCTGTGCTCAACAACCAAGCCCCTTTCCTCCCCGTGAGTGCTTGCCCAATAGCACCAGGAAGAGGGTGGCAGACGGGCTCATGCTGTGCATAAAACACATATCGCCGCCAGCGCTGGCAGCGATGTGTGTGTTAACCAGCAGCCAATGAGAGTCAGACAACTCTCATTGACTGCTGCTGCTACTGCACACACATCACCGCCGAGCGGCAGCGATGTGTATGTTAAACAGCAGCCAATGAGAGTCAGACAGACTCCCATTGACTGCTGCAGGCCCACTGCAAGAGCCGGCTCCTGTAGTGGGTAATGGGAGAGATGTCATGACGTCTCTCCCATATTGCAAAGCGTGCTAGCCCGGCAGGACTGACGTGCGGAGGGAGCAATGGCCGGAGCTTGAGCGTGGATTCAGGTAAGTGTATTTTTTTTTCGTGTAATGTGTGTCTGCACTACGGGGAATGGGGGACATACTACTACTACTGGGGGCACCATTATTGGGGGGGAGAAACTACTATTGGGGGCACCATTATTGGTGGGGGTAGATACTACTACTACTACTGGAGGCACCATTACTGAGGGGGGGATATTACTACTACTACTGGGGGCACCATTATTGGGGGGAGCTACTACTACTAGTGGGGGCACCATTACTGAGGAGGGGAGATACTACTACTACTGGGGGCACCATTACTGGGGGGGACCTCTAATGGGGGTGGGGCACTACTGGGGACTACAACTAGAGGAGGCTACTACTGGGGGCACTGCATCGGGAGGGGGAACCTCTACTGGGGGGAAACTACTACTGGGGGCACTATATAAGGGGCTTTCTACTAGAGGACCCACTAATGGGGGCACTAAATAGGGAAGACCACTACAGGGGGCACTGTATAAGGGCACTGGATAGGGGGGATCACTACTGGGGGCCTGCATACGGAGGACCACTACTGGGGGCACTGCATGGGGCGGGGACTAATGCTGGGGGCACTATATAAGGTACATGGGGCACTGCACTGGGGGGACCACTTCTGGGGGCACTAAATAGGAAGGACCACTACAGGGGGCACTGTATAAGGGACACTGGATAGGGGAGATCACTGCTGGGGGCCTGCATAAGGGGGACTAATGCTGGGGGTACTATATAAAGGGCACTGCATAAGGGGTACCACTATTGGGGGGACTGCTACTGGGGGCACTATATAAGGGGGGCCACTACTGGGGGCACTTCATAGGGGGGACCACTACATGGGGCACTGCATAAGGGGGACCAATACTGGGGGTACTGAATAAGGGGAACTAATGAGGGGCTGCATAAAGGGACCACTACTGGGGGCACTGAATAAGGGGAACTAATGGGGGGGCTGCATAAGGGGGACCACTAATGGGGGTATTGTATAAGGGGCACTACTATGGGCCTGCATAAGGGGGACCACTACTGGGGGATACTGTATAAGGAGCACTACTGGGGTTAAAGTGCATATGGAAAGGAATGTTCAGAGTGATGATAAAGGGGTGTGTGTTATGTTGACATGCCCCATTTTTAAGTGACCACGCCCATTTTTTTTACGCACGCGCCGAAGGCTCCATTTTTAAATTTGCCCTGGGCTCCAAACACCCTAGTTACACCACTAGCTGCAAGCCGCCGGGTAGAGGGAAGGGGCTCCCGGACTGCACACAGGCCCCTTCCTCTCTTAATATGCCCCTGATCACATCCATAGGATAGAATCACTTTATAAAGGCAAGCAAAACAAAGCAAAGCAGTAGCTATGCACAGCGTTCAGCAGGTATATAAACCAAGCCTCACTAGACATAATAGCAGTACTGCATTGACCTAAAATGGTGTTTTGTTTTTATACCCCTATAAAAAGTACTGCCCATTATTTACATTTTCATGTATCTTTACAATGGTTCCATGGTGGTTTTAAAAGTAAATGATATATCGTATACGATTTAACTATCAAACAATATAAATTATATTGTTTTGTTATTTGAAGGATTGCATAGTGTGTACGCACTATATAGTATGGCCTGGGATGAAGGGAAATTGGAACGACCATTGTGTCATTTGCACGTCGTTTTGATGTGTACCCAGCCTAACTCTGATTCCACCTCTACCTATTGGTGTCCCTCAAGGGTCCATCCTTCTCATCTTCCTTTACACTCCTACCTTCGATACCTCAACAGCTCCTTCAATCTTTAATACCAACTTTATGCAGACGACACTCAAATGTACCTTTCCTCTATCTTCACATGTATCTCTTCCTGCCTCTCTGCCATCTCACCCTAGATGTTCCTTTCTCAAATAAAATCTAACCAAAATGGAACTCATTGTCCCTCCCACCCTCTGAGCGCTTCATCTATATCCTTCTCTCTGTTGAAAACATCTCCTTCCCTACTGTCCCCTCTAGTCTGCTTCCTGAGTGTCATCCTTACCTTCACCACTCACATTTAAAATATTGCACAATCTTGTAGTTTTTATAAGAAGCAAATGCACAATTCAGGTACTTTGGGCTGAAAGTTACAATGATACAGAAGAAAAACTAAAACTACTAAATAGTAAAATCAATTTATCAGCAGAGAGATTAAAGGGATAATTAAGTTTACCTTGCTCCCTCAGTGTTTGTGTTCATCAATAGCATTCTTTGTATGCTTTGCACTGATAACTGTCTGGGATCAATACCTGTTACTGTTTAGGCATGTGTAATCGATTAGGAAATACGCTTGCCCATATTTGCAACCCTCATTGCTGCATAATGTAAGTACAGGTAAAAGACAAAAACACCTTTCTGATTTGTTGCCATGGATTACAGCATAGAGACTTATGCAGTAGGCTTTGCAAATGTCTCCCAATGCATTTTAAAAGTATGATTCTCTCTGCAGAATGTGCACTTGATATGTGACCCTTACTGGTCACTGTGACACACTTACTTGGGGTACCAGGATGTAGTATGGCACATCTGTGACCAGAAGGGACCTTAGCTACTCATATTGAGTAGTGCACACAGTAACTGCTGGAGGTGACACATATGGACAACAGATGCAGCGCAAAGTCAGATAATGTTGTGCGCTCTCATTGCACAGGGACCCTCTCTCTTCCCATTACACTGCACATGCTCACTTGTGGAAATCACTATGGGGCATATATTTATCATCACTTAATTTCTACAAAAGAAGGTGAAAATCAACATTTTCACCTACTTATGTAGAAATTAAGTATTGTGGCCATTTATCATAGAGGTAATGTAGGGGATATCACAGATATCTTCTGCTTACCTTTTAGCACCAATCTATCCCATAGTCCCCAAAATTCATCAAGATCCAAAAACACAATATTTTTGGAGCTTGACTACGGGAACATTCACCATATCCGCTCCTTCCCTACAGAAGGATCATGGGGCTTTGTGCCTAGTGAACCCTAGTTTACACATGCTCACTACTGCTAATTTTCACTGCTATGAAAGTAGCAGTGAAAATATTTGTGGAGACAGCTGATTTTCAGATCAGCTGTCTCCAGGCTGGAGCAAAGATGAATTGCTCCATCGCTCGCCGCGAGTAAGAATGTTAACTATCAGGGGCCCCTATAACACATCCCAATAACAAGCAGAAGACACTATAACACATCCCAATAACAAGTGATCTTCTCTCTGACATACTCCCTGTGGGAATATTTCCCAGGGGGCTAGCAAAGAGAAATCCCTCAGCTAGGGCCACTGCAGCCTCCTATTATGTAAGCGAAGCAGTTTGCTATCAGAATGATCAGCACGCTTGTCGGTGTCCATTGTTATGCTGCTGTCTGGGGCCGGGGCTTGCAGGCAGGGAAGCTACTGTGATTACAGTAGCATATGTGCACCTAACACACGTTTCTCAGTAATGTCATACCCGGGACTCTAACCCAGGACCCTCTTACATTACAGTCAAACACCTTACACATGGAGATTTGCTACTGCGTAATAAGCCTAAAAAATTAAACATTTATGAAGCTACTTGCCATATAGTTAGAATAGCATGCTTCTTATGAATGAAAAAAGTGATTTAAAATAAAGGAAAATGTAGCTCTCAAGTTAAGTGCATGAATGTGTTATAACCAGCAAGTATAGCACTGCCTGGAGAGTCCTCAGGATGCTCCGGGCGGCTGTACACACTACATATTGCAAGTGCAGGTCTGGAGTGCCCAAAGGACACTCTAGGTGGCACTGCAGCAGTGATACTGGTTGCAGGGTGTCATTCAAGGTACCCTGCTAGCCAGATGCAAGGGCTATGGGGCAGCAACAGTGCCACCCGCATAACCCTGCACTCTGTGTGATAGATTTTTGTACAGCCTTGTGTGTAGAAGTGCTATAAATGTGTGTGTATGTGTGTGTGTAAAATATATATATATTTGTGTGTGTGTCATGTGGACAGGGGCATCATAGCATGTGCTTGCTCTGGGTGCCAGTGCTCATTGGACATTTGCATCCAACAGGTCGGAGGCTAGGGGAAGGATAAAGGGAACCCTGTCTGTTACATCAGTACTGGGCCTAACAATATCTGATGGCAGCCCTGCCTTCAGCACACAACATGAAGGCACCCACACTCAAGGGCACGGAGAGGATGGGGGTGGTGCTAATTACCCGGGCCTGGGCTTACCTGTCAGCAGCCAGTCTCCCCAGCCCAGCACACGCTGGGTTGTAATGGGACCTGGGAGGCTGTTGCCCCTGAGCACAGTCTTCTCTGCCTGTATGGGGCTGGTGGTGAGCGATCAAACTGATCATGCCCTCCCCCTGGATTTTCCCCTGGTTGAGGGGATCACAGCACCCCCCTTAGAAATAGAAAAATATTTCTAAGGGGGGCGTGGCAATGCCTCCAATGAAAACCACACCCCCTGACAAATAACGAGCCCCAGACCAGCTCTCTATGGGCCGGCTCATACTCACATAATGCAGTGGTGTATCTATCATGGGTGCAGTACACACGCTTCTCAAGCAGTGCCATCTCACAAAGATGGTGCTGCACAGTAGTTAGCATAGACTCTTTATGCCAGTCATTGAAAACATGGTGTGGCAGGAGAAGCATAAGGAGCTAGTGAACTGCACAGGATGCACACTTCATTGGCTAGGGGTGGGAGAGTAGGGGCCCACTTCATGAACATGCCCTCCCCCTCCTAGTACTTAAAACACCTCTGCACTCCTCCTCCTTGTCCACTGTAAGCATCTCCCTCTTGTTGCAGGGATTATATGGGAGATCTATCAAAGTTTGGATAAACCACTAACCAGCCAACTTCTGTCATTTTACAGGTTATGGGGGAGATTTATAAAAGCTTTTAGAGAGATAAAGTACCAGAAAATCAGCTTCTAATTGTCATTTTTCAGACACAGCCTGTGAAATGACAGATGTTGATTGGTTGCTACTTTAACTCTCTTGACTTTATCTCTCTCCAAGATTTGATACATCTACCCCTGTATTTTAAAATGGACAGTTAGGAGCTGATTGTTTGGTACTTTATATCTCTCCAAGCTTTGATAAATCTCCCCCTATCTCTCATTTGATGTAGTCACTCATAAGCTCTATCTCTGCAGCACTCTCCAATCTATTCTCTTAATGATGAGGCTTCTTGACATGCAATTTATTTAACTGGGAACTCAACTGGGTAGGCTTCTTTGGCTGAAAGAATTTCTGGTTGATCAGCATAAACAGTTGTTCCCTACAATAAACGCTTTGTAATATTACACTTATGCAGTGGTATTATCCCTATAATAAAGCACTTCTATAGCAGAACAACTTTCTTATACTTATGACTTTAAAGCATTACACAACAACAGTTCATAGTGTCAACAATATTTTACATACTGTAGAACAAGACAGTCACATATATTAACTTTAACCTGGAGCCCCATAAAGTAAGATAACTCAATTCAATACGATGGAGCTCGGTGGTGCACTCACCAGAACATACAGTATTTCCTCCTTCTAGAATCTTTATCAGAGTGACAGGGGTAAATTTATTAAGATTCGTGTTGGTCCTGATTTGTCCTGTTTACAACTCGGATAGGATCGATCAAAAACTGACTTTTTTTCACTTTAAAAATCGGGAATTTAACAAGCTCGCGGTTTTGACAGGATTGTTTCGATTGATGGTGTATTTGGTAAATCGTGTTCATTTTGAAGTCCCGATTTCACCGCCCGAATTTCTCTCGCGAACAAGCAGACTGCACATAAATATTTGCAGACCTTGTTGATTTTTTATATTTTAAGCGTTAATTTTAAGATAAAAATTTACTTGGGGTCCCCCCCCTAAAGCATAACCAGCCGCGGACTTGTCAGCAAGGCCTGGTTCCAAAATTATGGGGAACAAAACGAGTAGGGTTCCACTGTAATTTAGCAACCAGCACCAGACTGCAGGGCCAGTCCTGGTTTTAAATATTTGGGGAAAAAAAATGCGTAGGAGTCCCCCTATATTTAAAATCAGCACCGGACCCAAAACGACTGGCATGTAGTGCCACAGCCCGGAGACCTAAAGCATTCTCACCCCTTGTCAGCCAGGCCAAGCTGGGGATCTTAGGGGAGGTGGGGACCCCATAAAAACGGGGTCCCCCCTCTGCCAAACCCCAGGCATGGCCTGAAGCCTGGGATACTTCCCCGCACACCTGGAGCGGTGGGTTTGGGGGTAATAAAGTGAAAAATAGTAGAAAACTTTTGTATTTTACAGTGGGACTACAGGTGCCAGCATGGCCGCGCTTTGTTTTTGTGTTTTTAGCACTTGTAGAACTGCAAGTGCCAGCAGGCGTCCGACACCCGTACCCCCACTGTAAAATAAATAGTTAAATAAAGACAGAACACACACACCGTGACTAGTAAAGATTAATTACACACATACATCAATCACACATACTTACCTGTACCAGCTGTTCGGTCCACTTGTCCGACTACAATCCGTGAGGAATGACCTGCAACAAAGATCGTATACTCACCTCCAACCTTGCACTGGTCTCCGTAGCATCCAGAGGGGTTTTTGCATAAAAAACCAAACCGAGTACCTTATCCATATACTTACCATTAGCGGCATATGTGTGTGACCACATACCCAGCTAACCGGCTCCCAACTGAACAGTGAGAACAGTCAGGTGCCGACAGCCAATCAGCCGTCGGTAACTGTAGAGTGGCCGCTGATTGGCTCCAGCTCCTGACTCACTGGCCCTGCAGCCTGGTGCTGGTTCTTAAATTACGGTGGAGACCCTACGTAATTCATAAACATACACAAATCACACTGATTTGTGTATGTTGGATGGCAACTCGCAGCTCAGGAGGTGGTGCATTTAAAATTTCTATTGAGTCCCTGATTTGACTGTAAAAGGGCAGGCTTTAGCAAAACGAATAATGGTAAATTTCCGATTTAGGCTGAAATAAGTGAAAAGTACTTCCGAATTGAGCCGATGGTGATATAATTTTTATTGTTCAAAATGGACGAATTTGCGGCATTAATCCACCCGATTTCAACCACAAAAGAAGAAATCACCCGACTTTAATGATAGTAAATTCCCGATTTGCAAAAAAGTTATATTTTCACCTGAGAATGTAAATCGGGATCAACACAATTCTTAGTAACTTTACCCCATAGACTTATAAATGTTACACAGCAGGTACTGTGTTTGCTAAACTGTGCTGAATTAAGAACTAAACTGTCTTATGCTGGGTACACACTACACAATCCTGGATCGTGATGTGATTTCAATTGTTACGTTGTAAACATTCAAGCAGTACCGTGCTCCAGAAAGTTTCTGAGCTCAATATTATTACTGGAGAGTTTGCTGGCTCAAAAGATGTTAATAAGATTCTGGCACTGTTCCTTGATCAGGACTGAGGACCTCATTCAGAGTTGGTAGTTGCGGCCGCACGGTCGTAAGGTAAAAGAGGCCGGATATGCAAATGAAGCGCTCGCAAGTTGCGTCGTTAAGATGGGATCGTTAGCTGGACGAGCGAGGGGAGGATGCGGCCGTAAGACTAAAAATACGCCCCCTTCTCGTTCCCATTACACGTCATCTCCGGGCATATAAGGATTAATCGAGACCATCGGGAACCATTGGAGCTGGTCGTAGACCTTAAGGTTGACCATACCCTCTCTTAAGCACTACGATCAAGTCAGTGTAAAAACCTCCCATGTCACATGTGCCATGACACTATTTGGTTAATTATGCACTCCCATAAAATGCCGTTTGCATAGTCAGGCACGCCTGCGTTCGGATCTCCACTGTTCACAAGCACCTTCCCCTGTTACCACCCACAAACGCCTCATCCTGTCACTCAAACTAACGACCTGGCCAAGTTGAAGGAGAGAGCAATTTCTGATCGTAATAGTTAGTTTGCGCACGCGCATTGCGAATTTTACGCATGTGCACTTTAGCGAACACCGGTGGCGTACGACCGTGCGGCCGCAACGACCGACTCTGAATGAGCTCCAGAATGTGATGCCCTCTTTGTTTAGACTGGATACTAGTCTTATTCAATTACACTGCAAAGTCCTGGCTCCTTCTAAAAAGGTGCAGCTTTTAGCTCTGTGCAATCAGCTGACTGACGCTGTACAGTCTTTTCTGGCACTCTAAAGGCGCACATCCACTAGGCGATATTAATGAGTGACTGAACGATAACGATATTGTTCAATCGCTCATTAATCATGCATGAATCGTGCACTAAAATGTCGGAAATGATCAGCCATGCGCATTGTTGCTGGTCATTTCTGACATCAATCATCGCCCGAATATGCTAGTCAATCTGCTGATAACGACAGATTGGCCATGTTCGGGGATGATGGAGGGTGCCTACACTGAATGACTAATCGTTCAGTGTAGGCACTGCAGGGGATGGGGAACGACGGTACGATTACGATGGATGTAAATAGCACCAACTAATCAGCTCCTAACTGTCACTTTACAGGCTGTGTTTGAAAAATTTCAGTTAGCAGCTGATTGGTTGGTGCTATTTACCTCCAATTTTATCTTTCTTCAAGCTTTATTAAATCTCCCCCCTAGAGCCATAACTAGAAACTTTGTACATAGGCACCCCCTCCCCCCTATTTTTTTAGTAGGAACATTAGGCATGTGCCGTTGGGTGTGGTCTCAAGAGGAATGGGTGTGTAATGGGATACAAGGTTTTATTGAGCCATATATGTAAGTAACAGTAGCTGAGAAGGGAAAGGACACAAGCTGCCACAGACACACGCAGCAGAAAACATCTCTCTGCTTGGTCTTTGGGTAACACCAACAAGTGGCATCATGAGAAATAGAGGGTCAACTGCTGCTTACCTAAATATTACAGAACAAGGAGCACCAGCAGGTTCGGGAACAAGGAAAGGAACCGGCGGGCACAGGTGCTGGGGGACATGTGGAAGAGTAGTGACAGCAGTAAGAGGCTAGCTCTGAGGTGTTGCTGTGTACAGGCAGCTGCTGCTTGCCGTCTTCAGAGTCACAGTAATAATTATCCAGCACCAGTTCAGCTAGTTCCCAGTAAGATCAGCCCTTGTCGTGGTGATCTGTGGAAGGAGCAGGGAAGAGCCCACCTCTACCTCCTCATTGGAGAACGTGGAGCCTCGGCCGTAGAGAGGACGTGCTGGAGATGGGTTTCGGGTGCTCCTCCTCCTCACCATCTGTTTCCTGATTCACATGGTACTGGAAGTCACATGGTTATCCAGAGTGGAGAGGAGCCAGTGTATCGCTAACATAACATTCATCGCATCAGAGGCACGGCAATAGGGATTGCGGCGGTGGGTGTCACTCCTCCAGGGCATACCACCTTCTTCAATGGCACCGGCTGCACCAACTTTTGTATTATGTCTGTTTTTATATATAATATGTGTGTTTAATCAGTGTTCTTTATTTGTTTTAAAATAAAAGTCTAAAGGGGGACATCCACTAGACGATCTACTCCCTGTCCAATCTCTAAACGATTTTCCCTTGATTTTTTCCTTTGAAATTGTATCTTTCAGTCTGAACAATTTGCAAACGATTTGCAAACTATCTTTAATAGATCAAGTGAAATTGACCTGCATGTTCAGTCGACTGACGAGACGATCAAACGACCAGCGGGAGCGCGCATCGCTGATCGTTAACGACCAAACACTGCATGATTTATAAATGATTTTTAAACGATTGAACGATAACGACGTCGTTATCATTCAATCGCCTGCTAAAATCGTGTAGTGAATGCCCCCCTTAAAGCTGGCCACACATCTAAAGATTATCTGTCCAACCAGCCAACTAGTTTATTGGTTGGAATGAAAATCTGGTAAGGTATGAAATCAAATGACAATCAGCAATTTGCTCCCAAACGCCGGAAAATGGACAAAAACTGTTCTTTGAACAAATTGCTTAGATCAAACACTTAACAAACTTGTCTGACGACCATTTTCATCTGTTTTCTAGCATTTAGGAGCAAATTGCTGATCATCAGTTACTCCCATACGTTACCAGATTTTCATTCCAACCAATCAACTAGTTGGCTGGTTGGAGAGATAATCTTTAGATGTGTGGCCATCTTATCACTCCAGATTACCCTTTTTCCTTCTTTTCATTAGATATTATTCGCTGTGGTTTCAAGAAAAATATAAAAACAAAGATGAAAATGAAATCTATTCAGCATTGCAGACACTTTGGAACCTAATTAGCTACATCTGTGAGGGATTCTTATCACACTTCCAAATATAGGAGTCATCTGTTGGTGTTACCTACAGATATAATGTATGAAATGTGCTATAATCATTGATTTTTAAGTGAGTGCATAAGAAATGAGGGGAGGGCAGGGGGAGAGTTACATATTGTTTTTAGGTCAATGGTTCCCAAACTCATTCCTCGGGGAGCACTAACAGTGCATGTTTTCCAGGTCTCCTCACAGAATCACAAGTGAAATAATTAGCCCCACCTATGGATACCTTAACATGTGTAAGCCAGTAATGAATAGACCTAAAGGGAAGCCATGCACTGTTGCTGCTCCCCAAGGAATGAGTTTGGAGTTTGGGAAACACTGTTTTAGGGCATTTGCATTATTTTCATGGTGAATTATGTGATACATCTTCTAGGCTAGTTTTTACATTTATATTGTTACTTATACAAAACCACTTTTCACATATATTTAAATGTAATTGTTATTTCATATAGTTTGGTTGACACAGATATTGGACAGAGGGCCTGATTCAGAGCCGCTCGTAAGCGGCCGCTCGCTCCCTCCGAGCGATGTTCGCACATCTGCGCATGCATATGGGTCATAATGCGCATGCGCCAACCAGTCATTGCGGTCGGAAATCGTGCGCTCGCAAAACAGCAAGGGCCTACTAATTTGAGTGACAGAATGAGGCGTTTGTGGGTGGTAACAGGGGAAGGTGCTTGAAAACGGGGAGTGGAGATCCGAACGCAGGCGTGCCAAACGGTCAAAACGGGTGTTTAATGGGTGTGCATAATTAGCAAAGCAGCGTCATTGACCACGTCACTTGGTTGTCTTTTAGCCTGAACTGCTCGCAGTGATTGCGGAAAGTAAAACCTTCCACAAGCACTGCGAGCAGTTCAGATGCCTTTCGATGTACTCGATTAATCTAATAAATAGCGGAGATGACGTATGATGCGAACGGCCAGGGGGCGTCTTTACAAAATAGCGAGCGCATGTTTCGTTTGCTCGCTCAGACATAGAGGCGTAAACAGACCACAAAGAGCGAGCGTTCAATTTAAATAGTCGGCCCCTTTTTCTGAACGACCGTTCGCAAATAGCGTCCGGCTCTGAATCAGGCCCAGAGTGCTTGATTCAGTACCGATCACAAGTACAACTATGGACGCACATCGAGAGATTGTTTTCCATCTTACATGCATATAAGCAGCACTGCATGTGCGCAGTGATTGCAATGCGATTATGGATGCACAGAGGAACCCATCGCAGAGTGAGTGACAGGATGTCAGCGTTTGAGGTGGTGACGTGGGAGTGGTCGGAGAAACGCAGGTGTGCCTGTCTGTTTGAACACCGTTTCCTATACATGCATAAATTAGCTGCTGCGATTACATACACAGCTTGAGAACCCTCTGCGTGCGAGGAGACTTGCAGTGTCTGCGGCTGGACAGACCTGCTGTAAATGCTGCGTGAATGGCCGATGTGTGTCGATGGTGCTGATGTTTACGCAGAAGAGCGAGATTGGAGGGATATGAGAAAGCAGCAGTGGGCGTCTTTATACCAGCTGAGCATTGGTAAGCATTCGCATATTTTTGCAGCTGCGTTCCTTATGGATGCACAGCTGCAATCACAATTGTGATCCATACTGGATCAGGCCCAGAGTTTGGTTGTAGCCCAATACATTTTGGGGCTTTTGCAGAGTGTATGGTATTGTTTTGAAAATATTTACAGTTCAATTGCAGATATAGCCCTGAACTCCATTTCCTCTAAACTACTTATGGGCTGATGTCAGTCTCCCTTCCCAGGCAAGTATTGGAAGGAAAAGGGTCAGCTTTATTTATTTAAATTGGCGTGAAATAAAAATGCGGTAGTATGGTGGTGAAGAAAGAACGGCCCTTCTCTCGGCAATAACCAAAACCCATCCATCACAACACATCAGGCCTAGATGAGGGCCTTCTATCCGCCTTTCATACTCAACCCTCCGCCCAATGACACAAATCAAAATGCCCACCTGGACTGGTGGTGCAGCTGAAGCCAGTAGTGTAGAATCAGCATAAGGATTGATAATTCCCTTATATGCCGGTCCATAATCGCCAAAGTTCTCAAGTGGTATGCGCTCTAATAGCTGGGACTTTTCTGGATACAAAGTTGCCATCTCTGGTTTCAGCACAATCCGTGCATTCCCTCTATACATCGGCCGATGACGTGTTGCTCCTGCTGATCTGGCTCCACAACAACATAAGGTGTTTGCTATTAACATCTCTAGGGGAGAGTAATTCACCGAGGTTCTGCCCCCCTCTGCTGTCGTTACTCTGGGATTGCTACTGGTGAATAAGATCTACAGCGGTGGTGAGGTGCACTCACGGTAGTGAGGTTGAATATAACATCAGCTTTTGGGCTAAAAAATTGCATTCAATTATCCTTGTCCCAAACCTAATTGGATTTCTAAAATATACCGGATCTCTAGAGACTTTGGCGGACTTTATATTTGCATTATATGTTAAGAAGTTTGCCTTTATGTAACCCTGGTTAGGGTTACGGAGATATATTACATATAAATATAATTCATATATACAATTGAAACAGGTATATATTTTCATTCATCTATTTACAGCAAAATGCCATTTATGAGGTAAATGTTAAATATACTGTAGGGATATATGTGATGTGATGTAAATATAACTAAATATGTGGAAATGTATGTACCCTGTGCATGTTAGATATCTGTGATGTCAGTGGACTTTAGTGCTTCATGCTGCAGATAGACATTTCACAGACATTGGTGATAGTTGCAGAAGGGGGCGGAGTAATATAGATAGGAGTGAATCGGTTCCTGTCAGGAAAATAGGATCCGGTGAGGGGGAGGATATATAACCAGCAGCTGAGAGGCAGCCTGCTGATCCCTCCCTCCAGTGCCTGCCCTCCTATGACCTGGGCAGCCGATGAGCTGCCAGGCGCAGGGGGGCAGAGCTGGAGAGGGAGCCCAGTTGGAGTTGGGGAAGCAGGTGGGCAGCAGTACTCACCCTGCCTTATTGGTGAAGTGGAAGAAGCTTACTGCTGACAGGAGGCAGTGGAGCAGCAGGGGTGGTCCCGGCAGCGGAGCACAGCAGCAGTTACCAGAGGCATTTCCTGTGGGAGGAGGTAATTGCAGAGGCTCATCAGTGGCTCCAGCTTGACAGCTAATCGGCTGTCAGAAGGAGGGGACAGATGCCCAGCACCACTACCTGTGAGGCGATGCTGGCATATAAAGTCAGCTGTACAGAGGGACCGGCTTCAAGGAGGTGGTGAGAAATCTTTTAATGGAGCAGACTTACACTTAGCAGCAACAGTTACTCTGTAGTTTACACCACATCAAATAGAGAGGCCGTATAAGGGACCAGCAGCCTCCTGGCTGCCCCACAGCCGACAGGCTGTGATAAGGGGATGTGCAGCTGATAAGCAGAGAGGGATGACCTCGGCCAGTGTGAGGATATCAGTGTGGAATTCCTGAGGCAGCGTGGAGTATTCTGACCACAGTGAGCAACTAACCCACTCTGTACCACCACACAATGACTGGCCAGCTGCTATAGTACAGAGAAAACAGGAGGGCACATAGAACTCTAAGGGATCTGTCAGTTGGGACAGATATAAAATACCTCTGCATTACAATGTACTGTCATCAGGATACAGCTATAATGAATAATGATGAATAAGGTGATATTTACCCAATGCCTTTTTCTGGAGACACTATAAAACCAGGCAAAGGAGGCGCTGCAAAAGTCCCAGTCATGTGTCCCAGCAGAAAATCCTCCATTCATACAATTTCAGGAAATTCAGTGGCAGAGCGCAAATTCCTCAGCCTAAGGATCCTAACCTTCCCACTCACCAGCAGCCAAAAGCCAACAATCAAACCTTGCTGTAAAAACTCACTAGGCTACTCTGCCAGGATACCCGGACAACCATAAATCCATGGCATCAGCCTAACCCGGAGACACAGCCCTACTTAAGGCCTCCAGGGGACAACAGTATCGCTCCAGAGTCACCACTGCCCACTCCTGACAACCGCCCACAGTCCTTGACTGGGTGCAACCCGTTGCAATGGATGCAGAGGTGGCAAAAAATGATACCATAGTCCATTAGAGCATTGCCCATTGTTTAGGGCGAAAGACTTGCCTTTAGCAGATGCTTGTGCTGGGGAATGCCCTGATCCAGTGAGTTGACGTCATGAAAGTGGTTGTTCTACCAATGCAGCTTGTGGCTGAGTCATGTTTAGCCACACTACCAAATCTTTACACCCAAAACCAAGGTCGCTTGTCCGAGCTATTTCCTTTTATTTTCCTCATCATACAGTAAACACACCAGACAATACCTTTGCGGAACAAAAAAGACTATGTATCAAATGAAGATACCTAATCACATCCATGTGTTCTACAGGACACGTCTCCAAGCAACAAGCCGAGAAAATATCAATTCTACTCAGCCAGTTGTAGTCTTGTGTGTATTCCCACCTATGCCCTCTATCTTTTTAATCACGTCCAAAGCCTTCCTGGTAAAAATGTTAATGTATTTACCCTTCGTGATATGTTCTCTAACACTATCGTGGACATCAGGCATTACAATTACTCCATCACATGTCCACCAAAGAATTAAAGTACTACAGATACATCTGGCTAAGTCACTCCAACAGTGACCTCACTGAAAAAGTCTTGCTCACAGAATCAACAAATGTTCCTCCAATTTAAGATGGATGAGGAGCGAAAATGGGAGACAAATTGATAAGCTGCAAACATGGTGGGATAATATCTCTATGCAAATTAGATGACTGTTATCATGTCGGCGCTCTAATAATGAAGCAATAAAAAATGGAAAGCCAATACTGTGACAGGATCCAGGAAAATAATCCAACGCGTTTCCACCCCTTCCTGAGGTCTTTATCAAGGCAAAGTGAGTAAGTGATTCACTTACTCACTTTGCCTTGATAAAGACCTCAGGAAGAGGTGGAAACGCGTTGGATTATTTTCCTGGATCCTGTCACAGTATTGGCCTAACTGGTTATTGCTGATTGATATCTGTGGACATCTAAGGATTTCAGCTATACATACCTATCCAGAACTTTTGTATAGTTCTGAAAGCCTTGATGGTAATTGTATTTTTTTCTTCTAATTAAGGATTTTAAATGTCACGTGTGTTTACATGTTTTATGTGTCTACTCATTATTAAAAAGGAGATTATGCTATGTATTGCTTTCTCTCCATTTTTTTGAGAGACACATCCACACCTTTGTCCACGGATGACATGATTAAGAAGATTTGAAGTGATTGAACAAGCTTTCTCTGAACAGAGGACTCACAATCTTCTGAGGATAAGACGTTTGATTATATAGAAATTGTGCAATAGGAATTGACTTTCCATTTTTTATTGCTTCATTATTAGAGCGCCGACATGATAACAGTCATCTAATTTGCATAGAGATAGTATTTATTCTGAGGTTGCGGGAACAACGTCATAGGTCATTTGATCTGTTGGCTGCTTTAGCGCATGGGTATACACTCCACTATTTCTTCTTGTCATGGTGGGATAATAGATATTTAGGGGGAAGACAGGCATTGCAGAATAGATACACTGTAGACTAGTCATGGCTAGGATTCCTGGTTAGGAAGTGGGGCCATTGCTAATTACTCCTTAGTTGTTGTTCATCTGCTATTGAAAGAATAACATTTCTAAGAGCATATCATTCAATTTTATACATCTATCTATGCGTTTATATCCGATATCTAGGGATGTTTAAAGTTTTGACAGATAGCTATCTCTACAAATGTAGACTCATAAACAAGCAATATCAACATTTATTTATGTCTTCTACATATTCACAAATGCCACCAACCACATCAAAAAGGATCAGAAAGCATTATATTGTGAAAATACAATCTGTATGTGCATACTGCTGCTAAAACTGTGTTCATCCTTGATCACGATGATGGCCATTAAAAACTCTATTTTTCCTTATAGAAATATCAGTATCTCTAGCAGTAAAGCTATGAATTAAGACAGAATGCATTACCACCTTGCATATGTCACAGAAATAGGTACACAGATGAATGTCTGTGGCTGAGTAAGTATGACAGTTGCGATTTAGCAAATCACAGGTCTGCAGTTTAGATGTGAGCCAACTGTTGTCACTTGAGACATGGTTGAGCGTTCCTACCTAGGGGGCAAGTTTCAATGCATGTATTATCGAGTTTCTGGTGCTGAAAAGACATTAAGTAAATACTGAGAAGCAAAATTGCATTTATGAAATGCAAATGTAAACCCAACAAAACAGCCATTATGTAAGTCATTTATTCTCAAACAATTTACCAATTATATTTTCTTTGCCTGTTACATTGGCCTGTGTTACACTGACCTGTGTGCAACTTTCCCTCTTTTTCTGAGGAGCAAACAGAATAATAATAATAATAATAATAATAATAATAATAATAATAATAATAAAGGGACAGGCGAATTGGGGGGAAACAGCAGTTTAAAAAATAATAAAGGGACAGGCAAACTGGGGGGAAACAGCAGTTTAAAAAATAATAAAGGGACAGGCGAATTGGGGGGAAACAGCAGTTTAAAATCAAATATTTCCTCTTTGTATAAACTGGTTTTATTACTATAACATAATGTAGCCAAGTGAATTAACAGAAAGGCAGCAACAGCAGCAAAGGTGAATATATTCTGCAGGCTCATAAAAAGAGGTTAAATGCACATGATGCAAAACATAGTATTAACATTGTATGTCATTAATTAGAGCAGATCTCAAATATGATCTACTTGGGTAAATAACAATTATTGGGAAGATGTATCAAAGCTTGGAGAGAGATAAAGTGGAGAGACATAGGCCCTCATTCAGAGCCGTTCGCTATTTGCGTTCGTACGTTCAAAAACAAGGGGTGGCTATGCAAATGATCCGTTCGCACATTGCAGTCTGTTCACACCTCTAAGTCTGAACGAGCGAGCAAAACATACGCTCTTTTATTTATTAAAAACGCCCCCTGGCCGCTCGCACCATACGTCATGTCCGCTATTTATTAGATTAATCGAGTACATCGAACAGGATATGAACTGCTCGCTATTCTTGTGGTTGGTTTTTTCAACCGCTATTTTGCGAGCAGTTCTGAGTTAAAAAAAAACAAGTGACGTGGTCATTGACGCTGCTATATTAATTATGCACACCCATAAAACGCCCGTTTTGACCTTTAAGCACGCCTGCGAACGGATCTCCACTCCCCGTTTTCAAGCACCTTCCCCTGTTACCACCCACATACGCCTCATTCTGTCACTCAAAATAGCAGGCACTCGCTATATTGCGTACAAATGTTTTTCGGCCGCACTGACTGGTTCGCGCATGCGTACTAAAAACCGTACGCATGCGCAGATGTGCGAACATCGCTCGGAACGAGCGTACTGCCGCTAGCGAGTGGCTCTGAATGAGGGTCATAAAGTACCAACCAACCAGGTTCTAAGGCCAGGTACACATCTGAACGATGTGTATCCCAGCCGATCCGACACCCGATGGAAGGATATATCGGGCGACCGAACACATTGCACGATCCGGGGTATGGCCCTGTGATATACTCTTCCATCCCGCATTCTCCTGCATGTCATCACATCTGACATGCAGCACATTAGATGGGATGACGTTGCCGATGAAGCACGTGAAAGCGCAATTGACTGAGCTATAGGAACGATATATCATCCTAATCCACGTCTGAATGATATATCGTCCAATATATCACCTGATGTGTACCCGGTCTAACTATCTTGCAGCCTGTGTTTGAAAAATGACAGTTATGAGCGGATTGGTTGGTACTTTATCTTTCTCCAAGCTTTGATACATATCCCCTCTGGTTACCTAACTCTAATGCCAGGTACACACTAAACGATATGTAGTCCGATCTGGCCGGATCAGAAGACATATCGGGCACCTTGTCTAGTGTGTACCCTCAATGTCACTGACGATGCACACTCCTGTGCATCATCAGCAACATCACCCGTCGGACCTGCATGCAGGTCCGATAGGCGTCCTTGTTAGCGAGGACCATGCTGCCAAATGCAGCATTTCCCCCGCCGCTACGCAGTCGCTGCCGGCATCGGCAAGTGTGTATGCACTTGCTGATGCCGGCCCCCCGCCTGGTGCTATCGCTTCCGAGGTCGGTGTGTACCAGCCTTAAGAAGGTCATAGGAGAACTTGAAAGCATGCAGGGTTAGCCTCATAAATATTATATGGAATGTTTATATTAGGTTAGTTAGTTTTGTACTGTGGAAATAAATGGTACCCTAGAGTTGACCTAATTGATGCTTATAATTATGCTCAAGGATAATATAATGTTTAATTTAATTAACTTTCTATATGAAGAACCATACAGAGGATGCCAGCAGCTGCAAATGGAATGAAGAAGGTTTCACCATCAGCACAGGAAGGGTTCTTTAAGGGTGGTTAAGCTATTGAATTATTTACCACATGAAGTGGTGCTTGCACACAGGGCCATAACTAGGGTGGTGCAAACGGTGTGCCGTCACATGCCCTGTGGGAAGAACCGGCCTCTTCCACCCGCAGTCACCCCCTGTAGCTCACATCTCATTTACCGTGACTGCTCACTGCAATGTATAATAGTAGTGGTGACCCGAATCCTTTTCTGGTGGGCAGACTGCTACTAATACACACTACACCGGACAGCGCTGCAGCTGCCTGCCCCCTGTGATCCACCCCCTCCCCTGTCTCCTATAGTGTCTTCAGGGACTGGGAGAGACATCATTATGTTTCTCCCAGTCCAGTCCCACAGTGGCCTGCACCGAGGAGCCATTTCTTCGGCGTTGGGCTGCAGTCTGCAGCAGAGGGGGCACAGGCAGGGACACGGACTGCGGCTTGCCCCGGCTCCCACAGTGACACGCCGAGGAGCTGGAGCTGTACAGGTAAGTGCTGCATTTAGAAGTGAGACCTGGGGGAGGCATAATGTGTAAGGGAGTGGGGGGCTTTTTACTTTGTGGCATAATGTATAAGGGGGGCTTTGTACTGTGTGGCATAATGTGTAAGGGGGCAATTTGTACTATGTGGCATAATGTGTAAGGGGGCAATTTGTACTGTGTGGCATAATGTGTAGGTGGGGAATTTGTACTGGGTGCACATAATGTGTAAGGGGGTAATTTGTACTGTTTGGCATAATGTGTAAAGGGCACTACTATTGTTTAGCATAATGTGTAAAAGGAGCACCACTATATAGTGTAATGAGAATAAGAGGCACTACTGTGTAATGTGAATTGGGGGTACTATAGTGTGGTGACACCCTTTTCCTACGATACCACTCCCCTTCTTTGTCCCACGCGCCTGCGGTGCACACTGTCCCTATATATGATGGGGGGGGGGGGCACCAAAGCTCTTTCTGGCTCAGGGCACCTAAATGTCTAGATATGGCTCTGATTGCACATTCACAAAAGAATATAAAAATGGAATGGATGCCGCTCTTGCAAGAAATGCCACCTCTAGATATAATTAGTGATGGATCAGGTTACAGAGGTGATCAATTTAGGGACTTTATCCAATTATCAATTTTCACTCTTGTGAGATTAAATTAGTATCTGTCACACTCCAGGGGTCTATTTTGCTTCCTCTGGATCAACACAGACTATTAGACTATGAATCACATTATTTTTTCATTTATAGAGCATGAAGCACATTGTATTTTAGTGGTTTTACAACAAATCAGTCCTGTAATAGTAATAACTCTTTTTATATTAACTACAGTTCTTTAATGCCTCAAAATTGCAATAGTAATTGTGCTCAGTCTTTTATTCATTTTAAATGCATTTCTAAATAATTAATCCTTGTTGGAGTTGGTAAATCAGATCATGAGTTTCCAGGGTGTTGTTGTTTGATTGTAGACCCCTGAAGCATCATCCTTACATATTATTCTGCCAATGTAATTACATTTGATGTAAAGACCCATGCCAATTATTAAACTGCCATCACTTTAATTGCAAACGACATTAATGAAACAATGCAATTGGATGAATGTCAAACAGAAAAAAATAATACACTGCTGCATACCTGGTATTAGTTCTTTATGTGTCCCCCAGGTGCATATAAGTCTCACACCATATGTCTGAAAGTAGGCAAGTATTCGTTATTTAGTCTCAATCATTTCTATATGGTGGGGGCATTCAACATGTAGTCCTCCAGCTCCTGTGGAATAGGGCATGCAAAACCTTGCATGCAGGGATGTGCAGTTCCTTAGCAGCTGGAGGACCACATGTTAAATACCCTTGATATACTGTACTTTTTCTACACTGAGTTTTTTCTCTTGCAGCGCTTCATTCTAAAGCTGGGTACACATTACAGGATTTTTTAAACGATTTGTAATTTTCTTGCAGATCAGAACGACAAATTGTTCAAATCATCCAGTGTGTACACACTATGCGCGCTCCTGCGAGGTTGTCCGTCGCATGTTCAGATCTGAAGAACTCACTGATGATCCCATGCATTTGGATGCGGCGGGGGAACGACATATTGTGCGGTCGTTCACCAAATCGTGTGGTGTGTACAGAGTGCACGATAAGTCGTTTGTCGCATCTGTCATCGGCTGGGTACAAAGATATTGGGGGTCATTCAGACCCGGTCGTTAGCGCCGATGCGCTCAGACCGGGTCGATGGCCCCCCACAGAGCATGTGCACGATGACGCCGTCATGCGCATGCGTGAGACCCGCTACGACCGACAGCGCCGGTCGTAGCGGGTCTCGATCCAAAGGGGGCGAGCTGTCGATGTTGATTGACAGCTCGCCCCGTTTGGAAGGCGGGCCGGGGGGGTGGCAGCCCAAATGGAGGCGTTCCCATGGGAATGCCTACCGTTTGGGGAGGCCCCACTGACATCACTAGTGATCTCAGTGGAGAGCTTCCGGCTCAGACAGAGCCAGAAGCTCTCCGGGGCTTACGACATCGGCCCGATGGTCGCGATGGTCTCTGACCATCACGACCATCACCGGAGCGGTCATTAGAGCTGTGGGTGTTAACCCACAGCCTAATGACCGCAACAGAGGTGGGCGGTCAGGATGCAAGCGGCCACCCAGTTTCTGAGCGACCGCTTGCATCCTCCGACCACCTCTGAATGAGGCCCATAGTGTGTACCCAACTATATATTTGTTAAATAATGTTCACTGAAATAAATCAGGATGCTATCTACATATGTTATGTTTGTGATTAAAATGTCAGCATACGGTATGTTGACTACATAATTTTGACATACACTGCACGTCGACAGAACATAGATATTCTGCTGTCAACATTATGAATGCAAAGACTTTTTGAATGCATATCCTATATTTGGGCCAGCATGCGTCACCAAAAACTAAATTTAACCACCTATGCTACAAAGAGTACAGTTTTTGTTGTCAGTTTGGGCATGATTTAGAGTTAACTGTATCACAGATGTTTTCTCATACAATGTTGCTCAAGTCACAGCAAATAGTCTCTCTCTGCGCACCACGTACTCGGTGACTTTGCTGCGCCAAGCGTCTTTCTCGTTTAAAATGTGCATTTTACTCACATAAATAAAACAACTGGGAGCCCCAAAACTACTTTGCTAGATTGCACTGATAATTTTGACGTGCAAAATTTGTATATCTTTGTGCGACTGATTCTGGATCTGCATACAAAGTGCTACAATACGAGTGGCCATGGCTTTTTCTCATGTCAAGTTCCATTGTTGTAGTAGGCTCAGATAAGTTAGATGTAGATGGTACCTTACAGCTGAGATGGCAGCTCTTGCGAATCTTCCTTCTCCTTTGGCAAGGACTCCATGAACTTTATTCACCTCAGGCTGTAGCAGAGAGGCTAGCCCCAAACACACAATAAAATGACAACCGTGATAAATAGAATAACGAAGTAAATATATATTAAATCAGCACAAAAATGATTACAGCAATTTCAACACAGTAGTTAGCAATAGTAGAGAATAGGCAAAGGGAAATAACTCTTTAAAAAAGTTAAATGGGCTTATTTATCTTTGCTGCTGCTGCAACACCTCTTTGGCTATAATAGAAAAAAGTTAATTTCACAATTGTCTAAAGTTACTATATTGTACATGTTAACCTTTGCTAAACAAGGACATACAGTAATGGAAAACCAGTTACTACTCAGCAGAGCTAGCAAAAGCCTACAAACTGTTCAGTATTTTACTCCAAAGTGCATACAAAGTTCTGTCGTTCGAGTATCCTGTTGCTGGACAATCACTGACCTATATTTTTAATCCACAATTGGTAATAGTAATAAGTTTAGCATCTAATGCTGTTCTTTCATTATTCCAGAGAGCAATAGTTTTGGCTTTTCAATGATAAGGTACAATAAACACAGTTCCACTTGCAATATTTCCCAATTAACTTCAGCACTGGACATTATCAATAACTCAATCCCAAAGTGCTTGTTAATTTAGCTCAGTAGTCACACAAAATGGCTGCCGCTCTTTACACGGACAAACTCAGGCACTGTTTCTCTAGTAATTTAAACAAGATGAATATCGTGCTCTTTACTCAAACTCAGTCTCTTTCACAAGTCAAGTTTATACATTACTGAAATTATACAGTAGCAGATATCAGTATCTCCCAGCAATTCTCAGTATCTGTTGATAATTCTCAGCATCACTCATACACTCTTGCAATAGCTCTGACACAGTTCTCAGTAGCTCTGACACAGCACTGCAGCTCAGTAGAGACATCTCCCTTTAACTCACTTACAGACTCCATGGATCTCAATACACAACCACTTTGCATCTGGCATAGAATTAGCCCTTTAATGTTCATGCAAAATGTATGTGTAAGTAACATATTTAAAGATACAGGTGAAGATGTATCTCAAAGGGGCTTGTTAAACCTGTGTCTGCACACCCTTACTCTGCTGCACTTACACCTCAATGCCCTTCATCCTAAAGTGCAGGGAGCTACAAGTGTAATCTTATGTCACTGAAAACTGATCTTTACATCTCTCTAAGGCAGGGGTGGTCAATAGGCGACCCTCCAGCTGTTGCTGAACTACAATTCCCAGCATGTTTTGCAACAGATTTAGCATGGCCAAATAGCAAAACTGTGGCAAGGCATGCTGGGATGTGAACTTCTGCAACAGCTTATTGCCCACCCCTACTATAAGTGCCCTGTTTATCACAATCCACATCTCAGAGGCGGATGTGATAATATTGGCAGGATTTGCAATAAAATATTTGAATAAATCGCAAAGATGTATAAAATATCGCATGCAGGGACAGAGCTTGCGAGAAAGCTCTGTCCCTGTAAATCCTCTTCGCACACTTTTCTTGGTATTTTTTGCAAAAAGTACTCTGACAGTGTGACCAAGAATGTGCCGCTGGCTCCCCCTCCACTGCTCAGCTTTACACTTACCTGCAGTGGCGTAACTAGGGCAGGGTGAGTGGGGCACGTGCCCTGGGCGCAGTTGGACCAGAGGTGCGGGGGAGGCGCCGCCGGCCACGGTACCGGCCCACCCTAGTTAGCCAGTGTAGTGCCGACCGCAGTGTGTGCGGTCAGCACTACACATTTCCACAGGACCGGTGCTAGGCTTCCCAGTGCCGGTCCTGTGCTGCACAGCCAAACCCCTTCCCTCCCCCTGAGTGCTTGCCCAATAATGCCAAGAGGAAGGTGGCAGGCGAGTGGGCTCAGGCTGTGCTAACACACACATCGCCGCCAGCGCTGGTGGCGATGTGATTGGCGGCTGCTGCTACTGCACACACATCACCGCCGAGCGGCAGTGATGTGTGGGTGAATCAGCAGCCAATGAGGTCAGACAGATTCTCATTGGCTGCTGCTGCTACTGCACACACATCACCGCCAGCGCTGGCGGCGATGTGTGTGTTAAACAGCAGCCAATGAGAGTCAGACAGACGCAGTGCCCACTGCAAGAGCCAGCTCCTGCAGTGGGTAATGGGAGAGATGTCATGACGCCTCTCCCATTATGTAGAGCGTGGCAGCCCGGGAGGATTGACATACGGATGGCGGCGGGAGCTGGAGCGTGGATTCGGGTAAGTATTTTACTTATATTTATTGTTTTAGTGTGTATTTATAGGGGAGGGACTACTACTGGGGGCACTGCTTTGGGGGGGGTGACCACTACTGGGGGGGACACTATTATTAAGGAGGGGACTACTACTGGGGACACTGCTTCTGGGGGGGACTACTACTAGGGGCACTGCATTGGGGGGGACTCCTACTGTGGACTACTACTGGGGGGGATGGGACTACTACTGGGGGCATTGCATCAAGGGGGACTCCTACTGGGGCCACTATATAAAGGGCACTGTATAGGGAGGACTACTACTGGGGGCACTGCATCAAGGGGGGACTCCTACTGGGGCCACAATATAAAGGGCACTGTATTGGGGGGAATACTACTGGGGGCACTGCATCAAGGGGCACTCCTACTGGGGCCACTATATAAAGGGCACTGTATAGGGGGCACTACTACTGGGGGCACTGCATTGGGGGGGACCACTACTGGGGACTACTACTGGGGGGGACCACTACTGGGGGGGACTACTACTGGGGGCACTGCATCAAGGTGGACTCCTACTGGGGCACTATATAAAGGGCTTACTACTGGGGGCACTGCACAGGGGAGACCACTACAGGGGGCACTGAAAAGGGAGAACCACTACAGGGGGCACTGCATAGGGCTGATGGGGGATAACTACTGGGGGCCTACATAAGGGCGGATCACTCCTGGGGGCATTGTATAAAGGGGACTGCATATGGGGATCACTACTGGGGGGCTATATGGGAGATCACTACTGGGGGCACTGTATAAGGGGAACCAATGGCGGGCTGCATAAGGGGGACTACTACAGGGGGAACTGTGTAAGGGGCACTGCATAAGGGGGACCACTACTGGGGGCATTGTATACTGGGGGTACTATATAAGGGGTACTACTGGGGGCCTGCATAAGGGGGACCACTACTAGGGGCACTGCAAAGGGGGGGACTGTATATGGGGCACTGCATTAAGGTGCAAATGGAAAGAAATGTTCCCAGTGACAAGAAAGGGGTGTGTGTCATGTTGACATGCCCCATTTTTCAGTAGCCTTGCCCCTTGTGACCACTCCCATCTTTCGCCACACATACCTGCGGCGCGTGCACATGGAGGGGGGGCTCCATTTTCAAATTTGCCCTGGGCTCCAAATACCCTAGTTACACCACTGCTTACCTGCCACGTGAACGGTGCTCTGGTAAGGTCCTCAGGGAATCCGGTCAGTTGGTCTCCGGGTTTGTGCTCTGTGACCCTGGACAGCTGCTCTTACACCATAGAGCAGCTGACTGAGGTCGTAGGGCTCTAAATCACTCTTTTTCTACTTCAGGGTCCATAGGGTATCCACAGGATACCTTGGGGTATAGGTGATGACGACAGTCTTCAGGCACCACAGTTAAAGTTTTCAGCCTCCCAGGATGCATCTGGGTCCCTCTCCTATACCCTGCCCCCGGGCCAAGGCATCCCAGTTTCGTCGGTGCCTGGCCGGAGTCGGAGGTACTGTGCAGAGGGGGGCTATGAAGAGCCCTGAAGTTTCTATTAAAGGCAGCGCTGGCTGCACATCAGGGAGTACAGCATGGACAGTCAGTACTGACATCCATGCCGTCTCCCCTACACCCCGCCAGTACCAGAACGCCGGTACTGATCCGGGGATGCTGGTAGACATCTGGGGTCACGGCTAGCGGTGCCCCCAGATGTCTTGGACCATGGCCGGATCCCAGGGGATAGCAGGTAAGCAGCGGGGTCCTGTGGTGGGTCCCCGCTGATCACATGGTCCTGAGTCCCCAGGCAGGGGGCTCCCTGGGGACTGGCTGCAGCGTGGAGCCATGCGACCAACCTGCACTTCCACTACCCCCTGGGACAGCGGGCCCTGCTGAGCAGCATGCGCTGCGGCGTCCCAGGGGTTAAATGCATGCCAGGGGAGCGCGCTTTCCCTGTCTCACAGCCGGCGCCTCCCCTGCTGCACACAGCCTCTCTGCTCTGTCTGATTGGCCATAGTGTGTCAGTGCTCCTCCCCCAGGCCGATCTCCTTCATCCTCTGCTCCTCGGTGGCCATCTTTGAAGCATGGTGAACACTGCTGGATGCCTGTGAGCGGTGGCATTGCGGTCTGGGTCCCCCAGCATACCTCTCCTCTGTTTGTCACAGGTCAGTGTATGCAGCGCTGAGTCCTACCAGCCTGAGGGTCTGTGTAGTTGAGAACCAGCGCTAATAGTGCAGGGATTTGTTTCTTCTGCATTGTATGTGACTAATCTGCTAGCCTGCTGTCTGTACTTTCACTTTCTACTGTCAGCCTTATTACTGTCCCTGATCTTGCTCTGCTCAAAGCCCTTGCGGTGCGCGGTGTGCAGGGCTTTATTCACACTATACCAATACGTATAGGTGTGAGTGTCACATACTTACCATCATGTCTGAGACTGACTTTCCTCTCCAGCTCATGTGTACTAAATGTAAGGTACCAATAGCGGAGGGGGAGGGTAACGCGGAGGGGTTATGTCCCCAGTGCCTGGCACTGTCACGGCCGATTATGGTCCCGGTCCCGGTACAGGAACCTCCCTGGGCTTGTTTCACTAAGGCGCTTACAACCCTTGTGGGCCAGCTAGCTCCGCCACCTGCGTTTACCCAGACGGGTTTGTCCCAGCAGTCAGTGGTGTCGTCACCCATACGGGAGTTCCCGAGACAATTGATGGTACCCCACAGTCTCCCTGTCCCTTCCCAGGTTTCTCCGGAGCCTGCGTGGGTTAATACTCTAACTACATCGGTTCAGCATTTGTCCGATGTTTTACAGGGGGAGTCTGTGTTGCGGCCTCGTAAACGGCCGGTGGCGTCTTTATCTGCTCCTTATGGGGATGACAATGAGACGTCAGATGATGGGGAGATTCTGGATCTATTTGACCAAGAACCTCTCCGTACCAAAGAGCCGGACGCTAAGTCCAAGGTGTATATCCCTGGTCTTATTCGAGGGGTCTTCTCGGCTTTAGATATTGAGGATATTGATCCTTTGGTGGCCACATTCATATATGCCTTTTTAAGGATATTAAGGGTGAGGCTACGGTGTTCCCTCTTTCTGATCAATTAGTGGATCATTTAGAGGAGGCGTGGAAAAATCCAGGTAAACGGTTTCAGCCCCCGAGGCGCTTAGCCATGGCTTATCCGTTTGCGGTCAATTATTTTTCTAAGTGGGAATCCCCTACGTAAGTGGATTCACATGTCACACGCCTAGTCAAAAGTGCCACGTTGCCTATGCCTTCGATGTCATCCGTTTATGCCTCAAATCCGTTTATTCCCTTGCAGGGAAGCATCCAGACCGGCTCTGGCCGTGTGTTGGGTAGCCAGAGCTATGGAGCGCTGGGCGGATAATTTGGAGGCGTCTTTGGACTCTGACTGTTCGGCTGAACAGACCGAGTTGGTGGGCAATCTCCGAGACTCGGCCACTTACATTAATGAAGCGGCCTTAGATATTTGTATGCTCCCCTCTAGGATCTCCTCTGCAGCCGTGGCTGCTCGTTGCACCTTATGGTTGCGTTCTTGGAAAGCGGACGCGGATTCCAAAAAGGGATTAGCAGGTCTGGACAGGTATTATTTGGTCCAGATCTGGACAAAATAGTAGCTACGTTGGCAGCAGCAAAATCTGCATGTCTTACGTCTGCTACGATTCCTTCTAGTGCTGGTGGGTCGTCCTTTCGGCCTCACAGGGCCCAAGGGAGGCCTAAAGTACAGTCCTTTCCACGGCAGGCTGGGACCAAGAAATTGTCCAAACCCAAGAAACAGGTCTGGAGTACCAGACGTCCGGCTCCTTGGTCAGATAACAAACCTGCGGCCTGACGGTCCAGGCCTCCCTTTCGGGGACCCCAAAGTGGGGGGCGCCTGCTTCAGTTCGCCCAGTGCTGGTCGAGGGCTACGACAGACACTTGGGTTCAGGAGGTGGTCTCTCACGGGTATGCCCTCTCCTTTCGGCACCGGCCTCCATCCAGGTTCTTTACCACAGGCCTTCCGCTAGACCGGAGCAAAGCCTCGGAACTGCGGAAGGTTTTGCACGCTATGCTCCAGGCTGGAGTTTCAGTGCATGTTAGGCCCTCAACAAGTACGGGTATTCACCAAGGTCATGGCGGTCATGGCGGCTCTCCTGCGGACGCAGGGAGTCCGACTGTTGCCTTATCTGGATGACCTCCTGTTGATAGTGGGGTCTCCAGAGCTTCTTTTACACCATCTGGATCTGACGATTGCGGTACTGCAATGTCACGGCTGGTTGACAAACTGGCAGAGGTCCACTCTCACCCAGTCTCAGAGGATCCTGCACCTCGGGGCCTTATTGGACTCCAGGCAGCAGTGGATCTTTGTGACGGAGGAAAAGATCCTTTCTTTGTAGTTGAGGGTGCGCAGTTGTCTGCAGTGTTGTCGAGTGTCGATACACTCGGCAATGAGGTTATTGGGCTCAATGGTGTCGGTATTCGACATGGTGGAGTACACCCAATTTCACTCCTGACCTCTGCTGCTATTGATCCAGTCCAGATGGAATGGATTGCCTAAGTGTCTCAAGTCCCAGATGCTGGGGCTCACTCCGGACGTTCGCCTGTCTCTAACCTGGTGTTTGCAGACGACCCACCTCAACAAGGGTCGCCCGTTCTGGGTGGCGAACTGGGTCCTGTTAACAACGGACGCCAGTCTCCGGGGCTGGGGAGCTGTCACGGGTCCACACTTGTTTCAGGGCAGGTGGACTCGGGCAGAAGCAGAGCTTCCAATAAACATTTTGGAGCTCCATGCGGTGTCAAGAGCTCTCCAGCTGGCACAGCCGGTTCTCCAGGGTCACCCTGTGCAGGTCACGTCAGACAACGCGAGCACGGTGGCCTATTTAAACCAGCAAGGAGGGACCCAAAGTCGAGTAGCACTCGCAGAAGTGTTCCGTAATGGTCAGGGCGGAGCACAATCTCCCAGCATTATCGGCAGTGTTCATCCCAGGAGTCCTCAACTGGGAAGCGGATTTTCTCAGCAGGCAGGACATGCATCCGGGAGAGTGGTCTTTACACCAGGACGTCTTTCAGAGTCTGGTGGACAAGTGAGGTCTTCCAGAGATAGACCTCATGACGTCCCGGCACAACAACAAGTTGCCGGTGTACGGGTCTCGAACAAGAGACAAAAAGGTGTCTCTGGTGTATGCCCTGTCCGTCCAGTAGATGTTCCAGTTTGCCTACCTTTTCCCTCCATTTTCCCTTCTTCCACGGGTAATACGGAAATTCAAATCAAGAAGGAGGTACGCTACTGTTGATAGCTCCAGAGTGGCCCAGACGGTACTGTTTCTCCGACCTCCAGAGTCTGTCAGTAGATGTTCCTCTGAGGTTACCATTACGACCGAATCTGCTGTCACAGGGTCCTTGTCTTCACCCGGACCTGACTTGGTGTGGCTGTTGAAACGGTCATGCTAAGGTCCAGAGGGTTTTTCTAGCTCCGTGGTGCAAACCATACCAAGAGCTCGTAAACCTTCCTCGGCAAGAATCTACCATCGTGTGTGGCATACTGTCTTCCGGTGGTGTAGACCTAGAGGGTATTCCCTTAGGGAGTTCCGCCTGTCTAGGGTGTTGGCTTTCCTACAGGCTGGACTGGATCATGGGCTTCGCCTGGCTTCTCTGAAAGTGCAGGTGTCTGCCCTGTCAGTCTGGTTTCATCGTAGGATTGCTGCGCTCTCTGATGTGCACACCATTATGCGAGGTGTTCTTCGCATTCAGCCACCTTTTGTTCCACCGGTGGCGCCTTGGAATTGGGCTGTGGTCCTGAGAGTTCTCCAGGGACCGCCATTTGAACCACTGGACTCACTGGACTTTTAATGGCTTACAGCTAAAACCATATTACTTCTGGCCATTGCCTCGGCCAGAAGGGTTTCGGATTTAGGGGTTCTCACTTGTAGACCCCCTTTTCTGATTTTTCATATGAATAGGGCGGTGTTTCGCACTCATCCGGGAATCCTTCCCAAAGTGGTATCCAGTTTTCACATCAATGAAGAAATTGTTGTGCCGGCTTTCAATTCACCTGGACTTTCAGTGGGTGACGCCACTTGGGATGTTGTGCGGGCATTGAGAATTTATGTTGACCGCACTTCTTCTTTTAGGAAGTCGGACGCCTTGTTTGTCCTCTATGGCATCCGTAAAAAGGGTTGGCCTGCTTCAAAGTAGACTTTGGCAGGCTGGATTCGTATGGCAATTTCAGGAGCTTATCTTCATGAAGGTCTTCCAGTTCCCTCCTTGGTGTGGGCTCATTCCACTAGGTCTGTGGGTCCTTCGTGGGCAGCTAGACGTGGTTCCTCTGCAGTTCAGTTCTGCAAGGCTGCTACGTAGTCTTCTGTCCATACCTTTGTAAGGTATTACGCTTTTGACACCTTTGCCTCTCAGGATGCTTCCTTCGGGCGGCGGATTCTCCTCTCAGCACAGGAGCGTCCCCACCCTTAAAGGATACTGCTTTGGGACATCCCCAAGGTATCCTGTGGATACCCTATGGACCCTGAAGTAGAAAATATGAGATATGGTAAGAACTTACCCTTGTTATCTCTATTTCTACGAAGTCCATAGGGTTCCACAGGACTCCCGCCCTGTCGCACCTGTACTGCAGATGGGCTTTATTCTGGTCACCATTTTTTTCGTCTCCCTATGGTGAGAATGTGATTCTTGTGAGTGTCCAGATTTTTTCTTCTCTCTCTTTCTTCTCCTCCTCCGGCCTATGGCTTGTGACGTAACTGAGATGCCTTGGCCCGGGGGCGGGGTATAGGAGAGGGACCCAGATGCATCCTGGGAGGCTGAAAACTTTAACTCTGTGGTGCCTGAAGACTGTCGTCATCACCTATACCCCAAGGTATCCTGTGGAACCCTATGGACTTCGTAGAAATAGAGATAACAAGGGTAAGTTCTTACCATATCTCATATTTTTTTAGTTATTAATGTTTTTGTGGTTTTTCATACATGCAAATCATATTTACCCTAATAACTTCTGAATTCAGTGCACAGTTTATCATCATTGTATGACCATGACCAAGAGGTATATTTACTAAAGTGATAGTTTTTAGAAGTGGAGATGTTGCCCATAGCAACCAATCAGATTCTAGCTATAATCTTCTAAAAGGTTCTAGTTAAATGTTAAGTAGAATCTAATTGGTTGCTATGGGCAATACCTCCATTTCTAAAACTCTCATTTTAGTAAATATACCCCTAAATGTACATTTTTATATAGTTAACATGGACTAACAAAACTTTGCCCAAATCCCTTTCAACTGTTGTGAGTAGAGATGAGCGGTTTGGTTTTACTTGGTTCTTTTCACCAAATTTAGTGCCAGTTCGGATTTATCCTATTGGCTATCCAAAACGCATGAGACTCGGATACCAATAACATTAGTTTTTCAGATCCGAACGTAACTGAGCCCAAACCAATCCACTCATCTCTAAATGTTAGTACAGTATGTGCAAAGCTACATTTCCAAAGAATATGACCTAATTACAGCATTACCAGATCTTAGATCTTATGATCTTAGAATTTGAGGTTTAACTTTTAATGTTCATCTCCAGATCTTACTGATGCATCCTCACCTCAGTAGCCTATCATCAAATCACACAAATTGCCCCGTTTGGAATGCCATAAAAAATATGACTAAGCCACGCCATGCATACCATCGCTCCATATTTTTTTACTGAATTTGCAGTGCTTGCTAATGCAATAAAAGCACAAAATACGTGTACCCTGTACACCATTAGATGATTGGGAACCGATATGACTGAGCCACACCACGCATTCCACCATGCAACATCGTACGAATTTACACTGCCATGATTGCAAGAAAAGCACAAATTTCAGGCCCTTAGTATACTACAATCCTATGTGTTGATTGATTTGGAGAAGACGCTATGCAGTGTGAAAAAGATGCTAAAGTGCAAGAGTCCAAAACTAGATATCCGTGGAGCAGTATCTAAGTCGCGACATGAGTCTCACACCATATAGCACAAAAATGCTAGGTCAGTGTTGGCTAACCTTGACACTCCAGCTGTTGTGGAACTATATATCCCAGCATGCCCTGCCACAGTTTTAGCATGCCCTAATAGCAGTGCATGCTGGGTTATGTAGTTCCAAAACAGCTGGAGTGTCAAGGTTAGCCAACACTGTGCTAGGTGAATAAGGACACATCTGTGAGCCTGGAATTCTTTTTGTGGTTATGGGTATACAACATTTATTTATTTAATCTTTTACAATTACTGTCAGCTGAAGAACTATGTCAGTGGGTTACATTACTGTAAATACTTAAGTCAAGCATTCTATGAATTTTTATTTTAGTCCACAGTTCTTAAACTGTTGATAGATTTTTATGAAAAAAATTATATACTGTAGCTGTTCAAAGCTTCTTATTGTAAAGCATTTTGGTATCAGATTGTTTTGAAAGTTCAGTATTTGCTTTTCAGAATTTAAAGATCAAATAACTTTTATTAATCTAAACAGAAAACATTGCACGCATTAATACGGAATGTATTTGCAAACGTACAGCTCCGAAACATTGTTTAGATCACAGTTTCCAGCATGAACCTTGATTGCCTGTATAGCTGTCTTGAAAGAACTCTGGTAGGGATGGACATCTGTCCTATCTAGAGTATCACTGTGGTTCCTGGTGTGCAGTCACTCACAGTAAACCGCAGCAACTGAATTCTGATTTAAATCTCTCTACTGACAGACTACATAAGCAATATAAAGCTACTGGGAGTAGAGAAGCAGCAAGAGCAATAGACTGTTGACTAATGCACAGGAAACGGCTAAGAGGTACTTTTAAATGTGGGTTGTGCACAACTGTCTATATTTTATTTTCATTATTCTCTATATACTGTACAGCCAACCTTTGATCCATTAATTTGATAACATTCACTGTTATAGCTGATTTAGGGTGGGATGTACTAAGCATCCCAAGGGGGAGCATCCTGATAAGGAGCCCATAGGCTTATATTGGGTAACACCACCTGAAGGTGGCATTACCCACCAGTACGAAGTGCTTTGTACATATGAGCAATGTGGTAAAACCCCCGAAAACAGCATTTTGGGGGGTTTTACAGCATTTCCCCCTTTAGTATATCCCACCATATATGAGAAGAGAGATGTGGATCCCTATAGTGTGTAGTATGCCTGATTACGCGTGCTCGCAGGTCGTTCATTGCATTGCCCCATCTGCTGTGCAGCACAACAGATGGGGCAATGCAGCAAATGACACCATGCAGCTAAATGCAGCATGGAACTACAAATCATGCTGTCGTCCACTGCAGCGTGCAGTGTGTATGGATGGCGTGATGTATCGTGCCGTCGTAACATGCCGCCGCTGGATACACACATCGTGTAGTGTATACACAGTTTTAGGGCCTTTTCATCATCCTTAATGGTCCTGTTGCACAAGTGGAAATGCTACTTTTTGCATGTTTTAACTTAAGTAACAGGCCCAGTTATTATTAGGAGCCCGATAGGTTCGCCTAGTATTCAGCAAACTCCAACAACTGAAAGTTTTTGGGAGTTTGCTTGCGGGAACAATGACCATGTGTGACCTCAGCTAATGCATGTGCATAAGGCTGGATGGGCACTAGTAAGTGTCACTACTACTTCGGTAGCACTGTCACTGGTTGTGGGGACAGATGCTTTCGGAGCAGCTCCTCACACCAGAGCATACTGAATTGCTCTGGTATTTAAGTATCTACTGCCGCAAAATGTGTCCAGCCCTCGATGATGAATAAACTTCTTAAGATGATAAGTCCTAGGACTAAACTGAGAAACACATTTGGATGAGAAAATAAAACGAACATGTGTTAGCAATGCAGCACATAGTCATGTGCCTTTACTAATAGCTGTGTGACTCAGCAAGATTGACAGATAAATAGGGACCTACAAAATGTATAGTAAGCACCTCAAATGCTGACAAATTCACAAGCAGATGCTCAATTCAGGACACTTAATTTCTAAGGCACAGAACATATTTTTAAGCTTCATATCAAATTAAAAATTAAACTAAATGTGGCAATCAGAAAGGACATTTTGCAGGATTAGCTTTATCTTTTATATTATTTATTTACACAGTATGTTATAAAAAGAAAGTTGAGGTCTATATGATGTATAATAAATAGAATCTGGCCTTTAGAGTTTGTTTTACATTCATGTGTAAATAAAGTTTTAATGATCTATATGAGTTGCATACAAGTCCAGCTTGTGACTTTTAGCATATTGCACATGTACCAAAGCCGACATACACATCTTAGAAACCTTCTGAGTGATTCTGAGTTGTACGATTCTCAGTCTTTTCTCACCATTGGCTGAATGCGCATTACTCGCTGCATACTGAGCAACCTATGTTAAATCAAGTGGCAGAAAAGCAGATGCGACGCGGTCTTAGTGGTGCTGCGATTTTTCACTTACCTTATCCATGGTGGATGACACAAAATTACCAAATTGTGTTTTATGAATGTTTAAACTAGGGGTGTGCACCGGCCACTTTTCGTGTTTTGTGTTTTGGTTTTGGATCTGGATCTTTCTTCGTGTTTTGGATCTGGATTGGTTTTGCCAAAACCACCCTTCCGTGTTTTGGGTTCTGGGTTTTGTGTTTTGGATCTGTATTTTTTTGAACAAAAGCATAAAAACAGCTAAAATCACAGAATTTGTAGGTTTTTCTGCTCCTATGCTATTATTAACCTCAATAACCTTAATTTCCACTCATTTCCAGTCTATTCTGAACACCTCACACCTCACAATAGTGTTTTTATGTCCAAAAGGTTGCACCGAGGTAGCTGGATGACTATGCTAAGCGACACGAGTGGGCGGCACAAACACGTGACCCATCTAGGCGTGAAACTGCAGCGCAGACAGGATGGCAGTTTGAAAAACTAGGCCCCAAACTGTACATAATGCAAAGAAAAAAAAGAGGTGCAAGATGGAATTGTCCTTGGGCCCTCCCACCCACCCTTATGTTGTATAAACAGGACATGCACACTTTAACAAACCAATCATTTCAGCGCCAGGGTCTGCCACACAACTGTGGCTGAAATGATTGGTTCGTTTGGGCCCCCACAAAACAAGCTGGCAATTAATGTGTCCCTGCACAAACTGGCTCTACAGAGGCAAGATGTCATCCTCATACTCCTCATCCACCGATTCCTCACCCTCTTCAGTGTGTACATCCTCATCCTCACAAAGTATTAACTCGTCCCCACTTGAATCCACCACCACAGGTCCCTCTGTACCTTCTGGAGGCTGGTCTCCCTGGAAGAGCTGATAATTCATTTTGATGAACATCATCTTCTCCACATTCTGTGGAAGCAACCTCCTACGCCTTTCGCTGACAAGGTTCCCGGCTGCACTAAACACTCTTTCGGAGTACACACTGGAGGGGGGGCAACTCAGGTAAAATAGAGCCAGTTTGTACAGGGGCCTCCAAATTGCCTCTTTTTCCTGCCAGTACAGGTATGGACTGTCTGACATGCCTACTTGGATGCTGTCACCGATGTAATCCTCCACCATTCTGTCAATGGTGACAGTATCATATGCAGTGACAGTAGACATGTCAGAAATTGTTGCCAGGTCCTTCAGTCCGGACCAGATGTCCAAACTTGGTCCTGCCTGCCCTGCATCACCGCCAGCGGGTTGCTTAGGATACCTAAGTTTTTTCCTGGCAGCCCCAGTTGCGGGAGAAAATGAAGAAGGAGCCGTTGACGTGTCACGTTCCGCTTCAGCTGACAGTGTGTTCACCAGCAGGTCTTTGCACCTCTGCAGGCTTGTGTCGGCCGGAAAGAGAGACACCACATAGGCTTTAAACCTAGGATCGAGCACGGTGGCCAAAATGTAGTGGTCTGATTTCAACAGATTGACCACCCTGGAATCCTGGCAAAGCGAATGAAGGGCTTCATCCACAAGTCCCACATGCCGAGCGGAATCGCTCCGTCTTAGCTCCTCCTTCACTTTCTCCAGCTGCTTCTGCAAAAGCCTGATGAGGGGAATGACCTGACTCAAGCTGGCAGTGTCTGAACTGACTTCACGTGTGGCAAGTTCGAAGGGCTGGAGAACCTTGCACAACACGGAAATCATTCTCCACTGCGCTTGAGTCAGGTGCATACCCCCTCCTTTGCCTATGTCATAGGTGGATGTATAGGCTTGTATGGCCTTTTGCTGCTCCTCCATCCTCTGAAGCATATAGAGGGTTGAGTTCCACCGCGTCACAACCTCTTGCTTCAGGTGATGGCGGGGCAGGTTCAAGAGTGTTTGCTGGCGCTCCAGTCTTCGGCACGCAGTCGCTGAATGGCGAAAGTGGCCAGAAATTTTTCGGGCCACCCAAAGCGTCTCCTGCACGCCCCTGTCGCTTTTCAGAAAATTCTGCACCACCAAGTTTATTGTGTGAGCAAAACATGGGACGTGCTGGAATTTGCCCAGATGTAATGCCCGCACAATATTGGTGGCGTTGTCAGATATCACAAATCCCCAGGAGAGTCTAAGTGGGGTAAGCCACTGGGCGATGATTTCCCTCAGTTTCTCTAAGAGGTTGTCGGCGGTGTGCCTCTTACTGAAACCGGTGATACACAGCGTAGCCTGCCTTGTAACGAGCTGGCGTTTCTGAGATGCTGCTACTGGTGACGCTGCTGCTGTTGCTGCGTAAGGTGATACATCTACCCAGTGGGCTGTCACAGTCATATAGTCCTTAGTCTGCCCTGTTCCACTTGTCCACATGTCCGTGGTTAAGTGGACATTGTGTACAACGGCATTTTTCAGGACACTTAGGACACTTTTTCTGACGTTTCTGTACAGTCTCGGTATCGCCTGCCTAGTGAAGTGGAATCTAGACGGGATTTGGAACCAGGGACACACTACCTCCATCAATTGTCTAAATCCCACTGCACTAATGGCGGATACCGGATGCACGTCTAACACCAACATAGCAGTCAAGGCCTCAGTTATACGTTTTGCTTCAGGATGACTGCTGTCGTACTTCATCCTCCTCGCTAAGGACTGTTGGAGGGTCAATTGTTTAGTAAAAGTAGTGGTGTTCCTACTTCCTCTCTGGGATGATGAACGACTCCCAGCAGCAGCAACAGCAGCAGCGGCAGCAGTAGGCGTAGCAATGCAGGATCCTCCGGAGGAATCCCGGATAGGAGAGTCAGTCATGCCAGTGACATGGCCTGCAGGACTACTTCCGATCCTGACTAAGGAGGAAATTGACGAGGAGGGAGTTGACGGTGTGGTTTGCAGGCGCTTGGATACAACAGGACAACGGGATTTAGGTGTCCCTGGACTGCTTACGGTCTTAGCCAAAGTTTCTGAACTTGACAGTAACTTTTTATGAACGCGCTGCAGGTGCCGTATAAGGGAGGATGTTCCTAGGTGGTTGACGTCCCTACCCCTACTTATTTCACCTTTACATATGGTACATATGGCAAGACAGTTGTTGTCCGGATTTGGATAGAAATATTGCCAGACCAAAGAGGTGGAATGTTTGGTCTTCTGCCCAGGCATGACCGTGATGGGCTTTTTCATCCCACGGACAACAACTGTCTCCCCGGGAGCCTGATTTAAACAAACCACATCACCATCAGAATCCTCCTCGCCAACTTCCTCCTCAGCGCCAGCTACACCAGTGTCCTCATCCTGTTGTACTTCAACAGTGACATCTTCAATTTGCATATCAGCAAGTGGACTGTGGGTGCTCCTTTCAGCACTTGCAGGGGGCGTGCAAATGGTGGAAAGAGCCACCTCTTCCCGTCCAGTGCTGGGAAGGTCAGGCATCGCAACCACCACCACACTTGGACTCTCCTTGGGGATTTGTGATATCTTCTTAGAAAGCACAGTTCTTCGCTGTGCTTTTGCCAGCTTAACTCTTTTGATTTTTTTAGTGGGAGGAGGGCTTCCATCGTCATGTGAAGCTGAACCACTAGTCATGAACATACTAGGGATTGACCTTAGCCGTTCCTTGCCACTCCGTGTCGTAAATGGCATATTGGCAAGTTTACGTTTCTCTTCAGCTGATTTAAATGTCTTTTTCAAGGTAATTTTCCTGAACTTTGCCATTTGGGATTGTATGTGCCCTCTACTATGACATTGGGCATCGGCCTTGGCAGACGACGTTGATGGCATGTTATTGTCTATGTCATGACTAGTGGCAGCAGCTTCAGCACTAGGAGGAAGTGGTTCTTGATCTTTCTCTATTTTATTTTTATCGGAGAAAGTTTGGTCCTCCATTTATGTTATATCAATTTGATATATACGTGCGGCTAAACACAGAAAATAATTTTTTTTTTGGTTTGGACTGGAGTGTACTTTCGGGGGTTACAGCACCCTTAACGGTCAAGCCAGCCGGCCCTTTACTTATGACACAGGCGCACGCTTGGCACTACTTTGTTGATGCACGTGCGGCTACTGCGCACACAATTCACAAACACAGAAAATAATTTTTTTTTCGGTTTGGACTGGAGTGTACTTTCGGGGGTTACAGCACCCTTAACGGTCAAGCCAGCCGGCCCTTTACTTATGACACAGGCGCACGCTTGGCACTACTTTGTTGATGCACGTGCGGCTACTGCGCACACAATTCACAAACACAGAAAATAATTTTTTTTTTGGTTTGGACTGGAGTGTACTTTCGGGGGTTACAGCACCCTTAACGGTCAAGCCAGCCGGCCCTTTACTTATGACACAGGCGCACGCTTGGCACTACTTTGTTGATGCACGTGCGGCTACTGCGCACACAATTCACAAACACAGAAATAATTTTTTTTTTGGTTTGGACTGGAGTGTACTCTCGGGGTTACAGCACCCTTAACGGTCAAGCCAGCCGGCCCTTTACTTATGACACAGGCGCACGCTTGGCACTACTTTGTTGATGCACGTGCGGCTACTGCGCACACAATTCACAAACACAGAAAATAATTTTTTTTTGGTTTGGACTGGAGTGTACTTTCGGGGGTTACAGCACCCTTTAACGGTCAAGCCAGCCGGCCCTTTACTTATGACACAGGCGCACGCTTGGCACTACTTTGTTGATGCACGTGCGGCTACTGCGCACACAATTCACAAACACAGAAAATAATTTTTTTTTTGGTTTGGACTGGAGTGTACTTTGGGGGTTACAGCACCCTTTAACGGTCAAGCCAGCCGGCCCTTTACTTATGACACAGGCGCACGCTTGGCACTACTTTGTTGATGCACGTGCGGCTACTGCGCACACAATTCACAAACACAGAAAATAATTTTTTTTTTGGTTTGGACTGGAGTGTACTTTCGGGGGTTACAGCACCCTTAACGGTCAAGCCAGCCGGCCCTTTACTTATGACACAGGTGCACGCTTGGCACTACTTTGTTGATGCACGTGCGGCTACTGCGCACACAATTCACAAACACAGAAAATAATTTTTTTTTTGGTTTGGACTGGAGTGTACTTTCGGGGGTTACAGCACCCTTAACGGTGAAGCCAGCCGGCCCTTTACTTATGACACAGGCGCACGCTTGGCACTACTTTGTTGATGCACGTGCGGCTACTGCGCACACAATTCACAAACACAGAAAATAATTTTTTTTTGGTTTGGACTGGAGTGTACTTTCGGGGGTTACAGCACCCTTAACGGTCAAGCCAGCCGGCCCTTTACATATGACACAGGTGCACGCTTGGCACTACTTTGTTGATGCACGTGCGGCTACTGCGCACACAATTCACAAACACAGAAAATAATTTTTTTTTTGGTTTGGACTGGAGTGTACTTTCGGGGGTTACAGCACCCTTAACGGTCAAGCCAGCCAGCCCTTTACTTATGACACAGGCGCACGCTTGGCACTACTTTGTTGATGCACGTGCGGCTACTGCGCACACAATTCACAAACACAGAAAATAATTTTTTTTTTGGTTTGGACTGGAGTGTACTTTCGGGGGTTACAGCACCCTTAACGGTCAAGCCAGCCGGCCCTTTACTTATGACACAGGCGCACGCTTGGCACTACTTTGTTGATGCACGTGCGGCTACTGCGCACACAATTCACAAACACAGAAAATAATTTTTTTTTGGTTTGGACTGGAGTGTACTTTCGGGGGTTACAGCACCCTTTAACGGTCAAGCCAGCCGGCCCTTTACTTATGACACAGGCGCACGCTTGGCACTACTTTGTTGATGCACGTGCGGCTACTGCGCACACAATTCACAAACACAGAAAATATATTATTTTTTTAGCACTTGGGGGGAGCACCCCTGATGGACAGAGCACCCCCTGGACAACACTACAGCACCCCTTTAGGACTGGGACACTGCACAGGACTTTGGAGTGGACACAGCCCCTATGGAGAACTGACTGCACAACACAGTCCAGCCAGCCCCTATGGACTTTGAAGTAGTGGACACAGCCCCTATTAACAACAGCAGCACAGCACAACACAGCCAGCCCCTATGGACTTTGAAGTAGTGGACAACAGCAGCACTACACTACACTACACTACACTACACTACACTACACAGCCCTAACTCCCACCCTCCCTCTTCACTGTCCACAGCCGAGTGAGAAAATGGCGCCGACGCGGGTACCTTATATAGGATCCAAAACCCGCGAGACTCGGAAGGCGGGATGATGACGTTTTGCCTCGATTTCAGATCCGAGTCAGGCGGGAAAAGTCGAGCCTGACTCGGATCGGACTCGGATCGGGGGGGCTCGGGGGGGTTCGGATTTCAGAAATCCGAACCCGCTCACCCTTAGTTTAAACTGCAGAAATCATGATTTCAATGTATAATACAGCACATTGGCTTAAACTCAATGCAGGCAGAGAGAAGGTATATAAAAGTGGAAATACCATAGATGTGGTTGTGATAATAGAATTGCCCTGTATAGAGCTGTTGTCAAGAATTTGGATGTTCTCAAATCAATGTGTTATTTACTCTGCTGATGCCAGAATTTGGAAATTATGTTTAGTCTCAGGATAAACCTGTAAATTATATGAATATTGATAAAACATATCCATTTCATTTTTGTTTTTGATATCTCGCCGAAATTCTCTTATTACCCATAATTTTTCATGGGAAAGGAGCTACTGGACTTTGAACTACACTCATATATGTTTATGGGAATAGAGATCTATTTGCTCTCTTGGAATTGCATTCCTTTAATTATACTTATGAAATTTCATTCCTTTAAGCACATATATATATATATATATATATATATTGTGACACAGTTAGGTTAGGGGGTCCCTCTCCTGGGTAGAGGACTCCTTCCTTACACACACACACAGCAGCAGGGAAGCAGCACACCAGTCTGGATGCAAGAACAAGCTGGTCGGCGCCAGTCTTTATTGTACAATGTCAGAAATAACATAAAGAAAACATAAACATAAATCCTAGCCCTGTCGGGGCACTAACTTCACAGGTAGTTCCCTCACTACCAGAACCTGGCAGGGCCTAATACCCTCGCCAGCAACAAAGGCACAGCACAACACTCACAGTTAGGTTTTCAAGTGTCTCTGAGCAAACTCCCTGTCTGCTCTCCCAGGTGAGACAATCAGCCCTCAACACACTAGGCTTATATTGGCCACTCTCAGGTGGAAACCCTAACAAGCCTGTTACCAGGCTAAGAGAACCAAAACCTGTAGTGGCCGTGGGTGGAGCCCTCCCTCTCCTCTCACCCACAACCCCCAGGTCCCAAACCGGCTTTTCAAAAAGCCGAGACTCAAGCCTGCTACACTGCAGACTTTCTCCTGTGGATTTAAAACACATAAGACAAGAATCTGGGACAAATGTACCTGCCACAGACCACTTTACCAATGATCCTATCACATATCCCCCCCCTTTGTTTCGACCTGTGGGGTGGAACAACTGAAGCCCCCAAACAATGAACGCGTGACAACGCGTCTGCATTGGCCAGCTGGCTTCCTGGCCTGTGTTCCACTGAAAATTTAAAAGTTTGTAATGCCAAGAACCATCTCGTAATTCTCGCATTACTGTCTTTATTTTCGGACATCCACTTCAAAGGGGCATGGTCAGTGTTCAATTTGAACTTTCTTCCAACCAAGTAGTACCTGAGAGCCTCTAACGCCCACTTTATGGCCAACGCCTCCTTCTCCACTGTGGCATAGTTTCTCTCATGTACATTCAACTTTCTGCTTAGATAGAAAATAGGGTGTTCCTCACCCTCCTTGTTCTGGGACATTACCGCTCCTATACCAACTTCTGATGCATCGGTTTGTACTATGAATTCCCTGTCAAAATTAGGAGTCATCAGGACTGGTTGGGAACACAACGCTACTTTCAACTCCTGAAAAGCTTTCTCCGCCTCAGGACTCCATTCTACCATGACTTTTTATTTGCCTTTGGTCAGGTCAGTCAGTGGGACTGCCATGGTGGCAAAGTTGGGTATAAAACTCCTGTAGTACCCCATAATTCCCAAGAAGGCTCTCACCTGCTTCTTATTCAGAGGCCGTGGCCAGTTTTATATGGCATCAACTTTATTGAGCTGAGGCTTTATCAGGCCTCTGCCAATGGTGTATCCCAGATATTTTACTTCCTCCATGCCTAGACAACACTTTTTTGGGTTGGCTGTCAAACCTGCCTTATAGATGGAGTCCAAAACTGCTTGTACCCTGGGTAAGTGAGACTGCCATTCAGGACTATGAATGACCACGTCATCCAGATAAGCAGCCGCATACCATCTATGGGGCCTTAGAATCCTGTCCATCATTCTTTGGAAGGTAGCAGGTGCCCCATGTAGCCCGAAGGGCAACATCTTGCACTGAAACAAGCCCTCTGGTGCGGAAAAAGCTGTCTTTTGTTTGGCGCTCTCGGTTAACGATACTTCTATAATAGGCAATGGAACTAGTGGACCCTTAAAATGTGGCCTGGGAGCATGATACTGACACTCAGGGCAGGATGCGCAAAAGTCAGACACCTCTTTATGAAGCCCGGGCCAGAAAAACCTCTGCATTATTCGCTCAGTGGTTTTCTCTACCCCTAGATGGCCTGCCGTTATATGACCATGGGCCAGATCCAACACTGTTCTTCTGTAGGCTTTGGGAACTATTAGTTGTTCCACAATATCTTCCCCCTTCTTAGTCACCTGATATAACAAATCCTGACACATTGCCATGTGGGAATAGGACAAAGTACTATCAGGGTCTATGGGTTTACCATCAACTACTTTTACATTCTCCCTGGCTTTTACCAAAGTAGGGTCATTCAACTGCTCCACGGCAAAGACCTCTCTTCTGACCTCTAAATCAGGCAGACGATCACTTGGCCCAACAACACTTCCCACCTCAATGGGAGGCACATCAGTTGGCGGGCCACCGTCATGTTCCACATTCTCTAGTTTGCCAACCATAGTAGAAAAAGGGAATAACTCTGACTCAGAAGAAACTCCCTCCTCCACTACATCGACAACCTTCTCAAATGGATCAGGGTTGTTCACCTCTGGAACAAAATGGCTTTCCCACAACTTCCAGAAGTGAGCAAAGTCTCTCCCCAATATTGCATCGTACACCAGACCATGCACCAAACCCACAGAAACTATAGCAGAGCCACATGGTGTCTCGATGTTCACCTCGGCCGTAACATAATATCGAGTATCCCCATGTATGCAGGTCACACCAACAGTTTTCCCTGTATGCCTCAAGGGGTTCACCAGCTCAGCTTTTATAAGTGTCACCAAGCTACCAGAGTCTAACAGTGCCTCTACTCGGTTGCCATCTACAGTGAGTACACACATGTGCTTATCAGTCTCAGCCTGCCGGTCAAACGTACAGGCTGTCTGTGCAAAGAAAGACCCCCTGCGGTAGACATGAGCAGTATCACATTGCATAGGTTCAGTTGTAAGTGAACAATTAGCGGCAATATGGCCAAATCCACCACATCGGAAACACTGAGTCATATTAATGTCTAGTCGTTTACAGGGCAAGAACCTTCCTGGCCTGGCAGGCCTGTCTCCAGGTTCTACACCCTCAGTCTTAGGTACATTCCACCGCCCAGCACCCTTCTCCCCTGAAACAGTCTTACCAGTGTATGTGGGAGTTCGCAGGTGCGCCATCGGGGCTCGGTGGGGCATACTCATCAGCTCTTCAGCCGCCACGTACCTCTCCACCAGCTCGACCAACCTGTCCACGGACTTAGGGTCTGCATGGCTCACCCACTTGCGCAGAGTCACAGGTAATGATCGCAGGCACCGGTCCATCACGACCCTTTCCACGATCTGTGGTCCCGTCAGCATCTCGGGCTGTAGCCATTTTGAGGACAGATGGACGAGGTCATGCATCTGTGAACGTGGAGGCTTGTCCCTATGGAACTCCCAGCGGTGGACCCGTTGGGCACGAACAAAGGTGAAGACTCCCAAGCGAGTTAGGATCTCCTGTTTTAGTTTTTTATAGTCCTTGGCATCAGCCAGGCATAAGTCGAAATATGCTTTTTGTGGCTCCCCAGACAAAAAAGGTGCCACCAGACTTGCCCACTGCTCCTTGGGCCAACTCTCCCTTTTGGCCGTTCTTTCAAATGCGGCGACATAGGCCACCACATCATCGCCCAAAGTCATCTTTTGAAGGAAGTGACTGGCTCGTATGGTCTGAGTGGGGGTGGGAGGACCAGTAGCAACATCTCTGGGTCGGGCGACCAGGTGCTGTACCACCTCTCTTATGGCCTGGCTGTTTTCCGCTAAGGCCTGGCGGGTTTCCTCAATGGAGACCTGTTGAAGTCTGTTAGTCTCCTGCTGAGCTGCTGTAGCTTCCTGCTGAGCCCTGGAAGATTCCTGCTGAGCTGCTGTAGCTTGGAGCAAGGCCTTAATAATGTCCTCCATTTTGTCCTGGGGTGTAGGTTGGAAGCTGAACCTTGCCTCTCTGAGCATTGGCTGACACCTCCTCTATGGGACTCCAAGGACACAGTGTTATTTCCACACTCACAAATTGGGTGTCTGTCCCTTTAATTTTTAAATGGAAAGTTTTCCTCTTGCTGCAACTTTAGTGTGTGTAGTTGCCCGCATTCTCCACCATATTGTGACACAGTTAGGTTAGGGGGTCCCTCTCCTGGGTAGAGGACTCCTTCCTTACACACACACACAGCAGCAGGGAAGCAGCACACCAGTCTGGATGCAAGTACAAGCTGGTCGGCGCCAGTCTTTATTGTACAATGTCAGAAATAACATAAAGAAAACATAAACATAAATCCTAGCCCTGTCGGGGCACTAACTTCACAGGTAGTTCCCTCACTACCAGAACCTGGCAGGGCCTAATACCCTCGCCAGCAACAAAGGCACAGCACAACACTCACAGTTAGGTTTTCAAGTGTCTCTGAGCAAACTCCCTGTCTGCTCTCCCAGGTGAGACAATCAGCCCTCAACACACTAGGCTTATATTGGCCACTCTCAGGTGGAAACCCTAACAAGCCTGTTACCAGGCTAAGAGAACCAAAACCTGGAGTGGTCGTGGGTGGAGCCCTCCCTCTCCTCTCACCCACAACCCCCAGGTCCCAAACAGGCTTTTCAAAAAGCCGAGACTCAAGCCTGCTACACTGCAGACTTTCTCCTGGAGGTTTAAAACACATAAGACAGGAATCTGGGACAAATGTACCTGCCACAGACCACTTTACCAATGATCCTATCACAATATATATATATGTTTTTTGTGAGTATGTTTTGTAAGTGGCTTTGTAATATAGTAATAAAAGTTAAGCTTTAATATTTCCATATAAGAGTGCCCCCGCAAAAAATAAAACATATCAGCCCCCGACAGGGAAAAAAATAAATAAAACACTTTGGCCCCCACAGGAAATAAAATAAAACATATTAGCCCTCACAGAAAAAATAAAACACATTGGCTCCCACAGGGAAAAAAAACACATTGGCCTTCACAGAAAATATATAAAACATACGTAATGTCACACTCCCCCACAAAAGACTGACCTGTCTGCAGTACTTGCTGACATGCTTGGCTCCACTCCCAAGAGCGCTATTTAGCTCCCACCACAAGAGCTGTCAGAAGCTGTAGTTTATTGTGATTTCTGCGGAGCTGGCAATAGTACCAACATGGGTGCTGCAGGATGATTCAGGCCAGACCCAATTACCTTGCTGGACATATTCGGCTCACGGGATACTGCCGTAGAGGCAACTGCAGGTCTCCCGGGTGGCCCATCTTCCAGCCAGAGGTGTAGCGAGGAGCTGCAGCGCCCCGCGCAGGCACAAGCTATGACGCCCCATACTTCAATACAGAAATGTGTCTTTACAATCTGTGTTTAGTTTGTCCTGGAGGCTCTGAGGGGGTTATGTATGTCTCGGGGGGCAGTGCAGGTGATTTATGTCCCTTCGGCTGGGAGGGCACTGGGGTTGATGGATAGGGTGAGTAGTGTATGTCCCTGGGGCCGGCCAAAGGGGAGTAGGGTTTGTAATGTATGTTCCAAAGATGGGGGTAGTGTAGTTGGTGTATATCCCCGGGCCTGGGGTGTACTGCTTATCTTGGGGGCGTGTAGTGTATGTCCCTGGGGCCGGAGAGGGAGAGGGGTGGTAGGATAGGTAGTGTATGTCCCTGGGCTGGGTGGGTGTTGTATGCCCCTGGAGCTGTGTATGTCTCTGGTGCTAGGAGGCTAGGGTGGGTATTGTATATCCCCGGGCCCAGGGTAGTGTGGGTAGTGTACAGTTTATTTATGAAGCTAATGGGGTAGGGTGGGTATTGTATGTCCCTGGGGCCGGGAATAAGGTGGGGAGTATATGTCTCTGGGGCTGGGTGAGTATTGTATTACCCAGGGTTCAGAAGTAGGGTGGGGAGTGTATGCTTCTTGGGCTGGGTGGGTATTATATGTCCCTGGGGCCGGTGGTAGGGTGGGTATTGTGCAACTCTGGGGCCAGTGGTAGGGTATGTCCCTGGGAATGGTGGTAGGGTGTCTATTGTATGACCCTGGGGACTGTGGTAGGTATGTCCCTCGGGCCAGTGGTAGGGTGTCGAATGTATGTCTCTGGGGCTAGGTATGTTCCGGAGGCCGGGTAGTAGGTCGAGTTACGGATTTGTTCTGGAGGCCAGAGGGGGAGGGGTTCTGTATGTCCCCCACCAGAGCCAGTGTTAGCTGTGTTAGCATTAGGTTTTGGGGGGGAGGTTAGGGTTAGGCACTCCTAGGGGGGAGGGCTAGGGTCAGGCAACTCTGGGGGGGAGGTTAGGGTTAGGCACCCCTAGGGGGGAGGGATAGAGTCAGGCACCAGTGGGGGAGACTTAGGTTTAGGCACTAGCATGGAGGTTTAGGGTGCGGAGTGGGGAGGGTTGTGGTTAGGCTACAAGAAGGGAGGGTTAGGGGGAGAAGGGGGGAGGGTGAGTATACTTACCCGACCCGTTGAGATACCAAGCATCGGGATGCCGCTGTCGGTATTGTTACAGGAGGCATCCCGACAGCTGGCATTACATACCCATTCCCTTCTGCATCTACAGTAGCACTGAGTAGTAGGTGAAAGTGCCATAACGAGTGATGATGGCTGTGTTGGAGAGGAGAGCTCTGCGCAGCCTCTGTCCGCAGCACTGCAGCTACTGGCACTAGGACCCAGCAGCTCCCTCCTGAGAGCTTTGACCTCCGACATGCGCTACTGGGCATGCATGGCTGCACCACATGTCTTTCATCTATGTCTTAGGACATGCCCCTACAGAGACCCCATTACCCTGTATCACCACTGCTCAGTACAAGAAGCATCCAGCTATAAGCCTACAGGGTGTACGTGCCCATACCATCCTACGCATCACAATGCCCGATATACCATATATGCTCCAGTCTGTATCTTGCACACCATCTACAACCTGTAACTGTTTAACTCTATATCAGAAGATAAAATTATATTCCCACACCAGTTAACCACTTAATGTCTATTATTTACCTGAGTGGTATCTTGGGGGTATTAGTGTTTCTAATTTGTAAGTATCTCTATAATAGGATGTTTTTCTTTTAGCATATCCTGTCTAGGCAGGAGTGCCAGTCATGCCCCTTATAATAAACTAATTCAAAAGAAAAGAAAAATATATTCTTCAGTGCACATACCCCCAAGCTGACATACATTATTCAAAATCTATGTGTTAATTATCCCATTTAAAACATAACATTTATTATGATTATTCCTAAAATATATAGTTACTATAGAAGCAAGTCATCTATATTAAAAACCAATAGTGGTGCATAGAATTTGAAAAAGTGATTAAAATCTTTTCCACTTTAAAAAGAATATTCTTTCATACCGAATTTTTTTTTATGTATTTGAATATTGTATGTCAGCTTGGGGGTAAGTGCACTGAAGAAGAAACCCCTATGTTTTTCTTTTCTTTTGATTTACCCTCTATGTCCTAAGCTACCTATTTCTACCTGGATAAGCTGTCTGCAGTGTGGAGTAACCTTCATTCAAACAACCACTACACACCCATCACTCCAGCACCTATGCATTCTCTGCCAATATCTGCCAATAGACTGTTTTTGTGTTCGGAAGACTGGGGCTTGTGCAATTGCATAGATGCATATGTCTCATATACAAGGATGGCTCGAGGCATGTTCAACCAGTGTGGTCAAACAGGGGCGCCACCCCATAGAGGGCGCACCCCTCCCAACATCCAGATTTCAGCACTGTCCCGCTGTTCCACCCGTGGGCCGTAGTGTCCCCTGGGTGATCTGGTCAGGAGGTTGGGCACCCCCACAGCTGGCCAAACCATGGAGTAGCTGAATTCATTGCAGGGAGAGGGGTGGGGGAAGCCCAACTAGTGACAGAGTGCTGGGCACGCCCCCAGCCTGATGTTACATGGAAGGCATGCCATGCGAACATGCCCCCAAATAATGTCATTTAGGGGGTGTGACCTATGGTAGTTACACCACGCCCCAATTTTCGCCGCACGCGACTAGGTGGTGTCGACTACCCATGCTGCACAGGCCGCAGCTACCCCTGGAGCCGGCCTTGCTCATATAGGTTCCAATTACTGTCGGAAATTGAAGGCTGAATTGATAAGAATGTTATAAAGTATACTCTGCTACAGACGCTTATAAAGTTCCCTGTGAGCCTTAGCCCACACTGCTATTCGTCTTTATCCCTGCACCACTTTCTCTTTCAATATTCCTACTCCTTAGTTAAATGTAAATATATATATATATATATATATATATAAGTATACTCTATAGGGGCAGCAAGGTATAAAATCAGCCTTCTATATGTGGGACGTCATTGTTAATCATTAATCTGGCCTTTGATCCTTCTTCTGGGACGAATGTATTGAGCAAGGATGAAGTCTGTTTATGTGAGGTGCATTAGAATGACTCTACTCACTCCATAGGTACAGCATTCCTGCTGTGCCTCTGCAGGTCCGTTAATGCCAGCAATGGGAAGAAACAATGGCATCTCCTACTTCATTCCCCGCGGTGTTAGTGCGAGACTGAAGTTCAGTATCTGCTGGGCTGGCTATAATACACAGCTTCTCCCCCGATCCTGAGCTCTGCTGCTACCGCTACCTGACCAGATGTCGCAGTCTCTCTGATCTCCATCTTCCTCCCTACAGCAAACCGCTATGATGCAGCCTATGTCAGACACCTTTCTCTCTCCAGCCCCCACTGATGTTCTGAAGTGGGATGCCTCTTCAGCAACTATATTGCCCCTCACTGGTTAGCATGCCACGGACTCCCAGCAGCAGTCTTCTAGCTCTCAACGCAGCTCTCTGAGACCAAGGTACCGCACTGTAGAGAGGAACCACAGACTGTCTGCACCTCTGCTGTCTCTCTTCTCTCCAACTAACACTTGCCAACTGCCCATCAACCCCTGCTTCTCCTCCACCTATGGCTCGAGCCTTCAGATCCCCTCGTGCACCTTCTAGAATTTTCTAAGACACAGACCTTACCCTGAGTGCTTGTGTTCTTACCATGACTTCTACCACCCTGTACAGCATATACATATCTTAACTATCATCAGTTTACATATATACACATAGTATTTAATCTCCAATTAAAATACAAAGACTAAAAAATTAAATATATGATGTTTATATATATATATATATATATATATATATATACAGTAGGTATGTATATATATATATATATATATATGATCCTATGACACATGGGCACTACCCCCAAAACTGGCTACACTCTCCCCCTGGTGATCAAATCAATTTGCTATGTTTCTATACTAATTGATGATTAATCACCATAGTAGCCCCTTTCTCTTTTAAATACTCACTCCCACCGACTTTCTCTTATTCGATATTCCATCGCCACTATATCCAAAATAGGGCCAAGTGGTGACAATGTTAGGATGGATAATCCTAGGAGTGGTATGCGGAATTCCTAGTTGATCATAAGTGAGTATCTGTGGTGGCCCACATTGTCTTTTTATTCTGTCCCTTTCTTCTTCACTACCCCTTTGTAATGAATCTGGTGTAGATACAAAATCATTCTCTTCACTACCACTCTCATGAGGTTCACTTTCATCGATACCTTCTAGAACATCGTCAAACTCCCTGGTTTCTAGATTGTGGTCAATGGTATCATTATCCATTTGTTCCACTGACAAGGCTTCAGAATAGAAATATCCTCCACTATCCAAATTTTCATCATCGGAAACTATCACATAATGGTTCTCAGATTGATATTCATAAAAATTAGAGAAGTTGTTTCTTTTCTTCCTTCGGATAATCCCTGACTGAGTACTTGTAGACGAGGTGGACATGTCATTATCAGTGAACCTAACATCTTGACGTATAGGTAATAAATTTTGTCTATAAGTCAGTAAGGGTCCTTTTTGAGTCTCCAAAATTAACTGGTATACTGACAGATTAGGTAATTGCTTAACAACTACAGAGGGGGATTCTCGCCATCTATTGGCTAATTTTTGTCTTCTGGGAACTCTATCTCTATCTCCTGGAAGTAACAGATGTTCCTTTACCTTAGAATTCTATTGTTATTAGTGTATGTTGATGACTTTGGGGAAGAGGATAAGGTACCCACACTCACATCTATAGGCAATTTAGCCTCTCTCCCAAACATTAGAGCATATGGTGAGTATCCAGTGGCTTCATTAGTGGTACAGTTATATGCATGCACAAGATGTGAGATATGTCAGCTCCACTGATATTTTTTCTTTGAATCTAATGTACCCAGCATATTTAACAGAGTCCGATGGAATCATTCGGGCTGTGGATCTCCTTGAGGGTGGTACGGAGTTGTATGAGACTTCTTTATCCCACAACATAAACACAGTTCTTTTGCAATTCGATTCTTGAAATCTCGTCCCTGATCAGAGTGAATGCGGACAGGTAATCCATAATGGATGAAACATTTTTCCCAAAGTGTTCAGGCAAATATAATAGCCTTTTGATCATAAGTTATATAGGCCTGAGCGTACCAGGTAAAATGATCAGTAATGACCAAAATTTGGTTTTCTTTCCAGTTGGGATCTTCTAAAGATAAAAAGTCAATACAAATGAGCTCCATGGGTCCATTACTATTTATGTTTACAAGGGATGCAGACTGAGCAGGCAAAATCTTTTGGAGTAGACAGTTACCACACGTTTTGCAGTAGGTTTCGATATCATAATTCATAAATGGCCAATAAAACCTTTCTGCTATTAATCCTTGAGTTTTGTCATAACCTAAATGACCATGATGGTCATGCAATTCAGTCAAAACAGTTTCTTGATACTTATACAGTAAAACTAGTTGAAATCTATATTTCCCATTAGGCCTCAGAGTTTTTCGGTATAGTACCTTATTTTGGAAGACTAATTTAGATTTCTGCCTACTCAACACTTTTACCATCCCAATCCTTTCACTGGGAATAGTTTGTATAGGTTTTCACTCTAACAAATGTATTAAATGCATAGGGTCAGGATCTCGACATTGCTCACTGGCCATCTCTCCATTAGATATAACTTCTAACCCTCTCAACTCAGTAGTAGCCAACCCACAATATAGCACAGGTAATGCAGTATCGTCAGCTCCAAGTGCAGTAATGAGTTCTTGTTCTTCAGAAATCAGACCGGAAAGTCGGTGACGTAACCCTTGAACAGCCGATGCAGGTACTTCAATCCAGTCATCATCACCAGGCAAGGGTTCTATATGGGGACATCGAGAAGGGCATCCACATCTACATTATTTACCCCAGGTTTATACTTGATGGTGAAGTGATAATTCGACAAAGCCGCTAACCACCGATGCCCTGTGGCATCTAGTTTGGCTGTGGTGCTCACGTAGGTTAGGGGGTTATTGTCGGTATGTACCGTGAACATAACTCCATACAGATAATCGTGAAATTTTTCTACAATAGCCCATTTTAATGCCAGGAATTCTAATTTATGCACTGGATAGCGTTTTTCGCTGCAGGAAAGTCCCCTACTCACATAGTAGATGGGTTTCAAATGATCACCATTGTTTTGGTATAACACCCCTCCTAATCTGTCGAATGAAGCATCTACATGCACTTCATACGGAAGCTCAGGATTGGCATAAGCCAAAATACTGTAGGTGATTCCGTGAGGAGGTGTTTCAACTGTTTGAAAGACAGTTCCCATTGATCCATCCACCTATCTCTGAAAGCTTCCTGAGGTTTGAAATAACTGATGGTGCTATTGTTGTTAGAGCCATTAGAGTTTGTGAGTTGTTTTTTGTTTTTTTTTTGGTATTGGGAGGATATCCCTTGGTGAGTTCATTTAATGGTTTGGCAATGGTTTAGTAATGATGAACAAACCATCTGTATTAGCCACAAAATCCCAATAAGGATCTTATTTCTTTGAGATTATTAGGACATGGCATTGCTTCACTACCTTTACCTTCTCACGGTCTGTAGCAATCCCCTCTCTACTCACTACATGTCCTAGATACTTTACAGAGGATTGGCAGAATTTACATTTGTCAATGGAGAGTTTCAGTCCTCGAGCTTTCAACCATTTAATACTTTAAGCATATGGGCATTATGTTCCTCTAGAGTCTTCCCGAAAACAATGATGTCATCTAAATACACCAAAACTTCCCGGTAGCACATGTCTCCTATGGTTTTTTCCATGGTACGCTGAAAGGTAGCAGGTGCATCTTTTATGCCCTGAGGCATCTTCAAAAACTCGAAGAACCCAATTGGACATATAAAGGTGGTCTTTTGGCAGTCCTCCTCACTCATTGGGATTTGGTAGTATCCACATCGCAGGTCTAAAATGGAAAACCATTTGCTTCCCTGAAGACAATCCAATGCCTCATCCACTTTGAGCACAGTATATTGATCCGGGATAGTTCGATTATTTAAAGTTCGGTAGTCAATACACAATCTTATTTCTCCCGTTTTCTTTCTGGCCACAACAACAGGTGAGGCATAAGGACTCTCCGAATCAGCTATCACCTGATTTTCCAATAACATACACAAATGCTGCCTTATGTCTTCAAAATCCGCAGGTGCTAATCTATGGGAACATTCCCAGAAAGGAGTGTTATCCATTAATTTAATATGATGTTCCACTTAGTTTGCTGTTCCTAAATCCCAGTTAGCCAGTGAAAAAACCTGTTGTCATTGTTGAACTTCGTTAAACAACCATTCTTGTTGACTAACTTCTATATCACTGCCCTGAAAACATGGTCGAATTAACTCTTTGAACTCTGTATCTATATGATTGTTTCCTTCCTTGTGCTCCATATTTTGGTTTATCCCAGAGACTTTAGTACAAAATCCCCCTTCCCTTAGAGAATGCTTGGTATTGGAAAGTAAGTGGGAACTACCCTGCTCATTACACCATCTGGTCAGCGCTTTATATAGATAGGTGTTAGTTCCCACTATTACACATCTCCTCTATCCCCTGGTGCATTAGGACATACCAATGCAATCATGGGAACTGTATCCAGAGATTTTAATCTTAGATTGGGAAAACTGATATGAGTGATTACATAACCATATTTATGCTTATTTATGCTCACTCAGTCCCCAAATGGTAAGTCCATTTAACGGCAGAAGGGTTACGTCAGAGAGATGTGGACGATACCAATCCTCAAAAATAATGGATACTTGAGACCCACTATCTAATAAAACATTACATTCACAGCCATTAAGTATGGCTTTTACAAGTGGAATCAGTCCCATAATGCCTTCAGGTATAGTACCAATCCACTGAACACTCCCCATTACATCTATATTTATTATCTGGGAGTCTGTGAGGGGCTCACAGACCTCTCCCCTCTGAGTTTTCCAATTGTGAATTACTCCTCCTTCCGAAATAATTAAACCTTTTATGAGAATCATTCTAGGTGCACTCAAAAGACCGGTGTCCTAATTGTCCACATCGATAGCACGTGATGGTAGGCTTAGACTGTTTACCCCTCTACCTAATCCAGATGGCAAATTAACTCTATTTTTCCCATTAGTTTGTAGTGCGATTAATTTATCAAGTTTTTTATTTTGTTCCTCAATTAACTGAACTATGCGATTATCCAGACTAGTGGTATCCGTAGAAGGTAATACCATTTTTAAATTTTGTAAAAGATTTCTCTCTATTTTCAATTTGAACTTCATCCAATTTGACATCCTTGTTTCATATGACGCTCATTCACCTCACTCCTTTCCATACCCTCTTTCTCAACTATTTTATAAATTAATCTATCAATTCTATAAATATAATTGGTGAGCGTTTCTCCAGGTTCTTGATATGTACAATTTAATCTCGCCAACAAGTCTCCTACATCCTCCAAAGTACCATAGGAATAATCCAATGCCTCAAAATAATCAATCAATGTAGCATTAGAATTACACCTATCCGTAGCCTGGATTATTCGCATAGCTGGTGCCCTTAAACTTTCAACTATTCTTTGTTTTTTATATGTTCTGGGCACTGCCATTCCTCGGAGTGTTGTATGGCAGCCTCTCTACATGCATTATATGTTTCTTCCCCAGCTTCCTGAAAAAATCTGTAGCCTGCGATAACCACCTTCGTAATACCACCTTTCAAAATGACTCACAACTTTATCTACAACAGCTTCTACTTGGGCCCCTAATTTTTCTTCTCCTGGAGAGGATGGTTCATTATTTAATTGTACATTGTTATCCCCTCCCCCAACAGGTAACTCATATGTTCCTCCAGTATTATCCTCTGTGTTCTCTTCTCCAGTTTCAATACCATCATTGGGCCACACTATTTGTCACCTTCTACCCGGTATGCGATCTACAGCTATTATAGCTGGGATAATTTCGGGCTCTAGACAATATTTGTTATGAACTAAAACAGCACAGGTCTCTCCATATTTCTCTTTCCATCGATCTACTACTCTTGGCTGGAGTACACCATACAGTTTTTGTATTTGTTCCAGTACTTCTTCATCTGCCGAGTCAGTTAAATTTCCACAAATTCCCATGCTACACTTGGGATCTACATCTCTTCTTATATCAGTGCCTCCACCATGATTTATATTTTATGAAAAATATTTAGGCCAACCTGGGAAAGCCCATACAGAGTAATGACAAGTTGTGGGGTGTTAGTGTATATAGTATTCATATAATACAATTTTCAATATTTGACAAACCCAATCGATTATTTTCTTTCAGGTCCTGGTTCTAAACAGCTCGTCGACACTACTTCAGGTAAGTGACTCACGAATTGTAAATGGTTTTCTATTATATTTTTTTATAAAACAAATCAACATACAGTTACAAATTCAACATATGCTGGTCAATGTATTCCAAGGTTATTTCATATATCTATAACACATATTAGTCTACAATATCATCTTAAACCATTACTCTAAGCCTGGATTGTGTTGAATAAACTCCCTTATAACAATTACTTCAGTATTTACATAACTCTGCCAATGTGTGAAAGTCCCGGATAAAGTCTCCTGGCAGTGGAAGGAAATAGTCTATCCCTTATTAATAACTAACTGACACCTCCACATGAACGTGACAAAGATCGTTGCTCAATGGAGCGATTTCACCTTCTCCTAAACTGAATAAATATACAATCCTCAATAGAGTGGCAGAAGTCAAAGTGAGAGATTATAGTTGATATGCTGTATTCCCCTCACAGCATTCTATTTCACTAGGTTAGTACTTTGTGTTCCTATCTGTAGCTTGTTTCTATTCTCGTGATAATCTGTTACAATGTTGCAGCCTATAATCCTCTGGAGGCTGAATTGATAAGAATGTTATACAGTATACTCTACTACAGACGCTTATAAAGTTCCCTGTGAGCCTTAGCCCACACTGCTATCCGTCTTTATCCCTGCACCACTTTCTTTTTCAATATTCCTACTCCTTAGTTAAATGTATATATATATATGTATATATATATATATATATATATATATATATATATTTAGATAGTATACTCTATAGGGACAGCAAGGTAAAAAATTAGCCTTCTATATGAGGGACGTCGTTGTTAATCACTGATCTGGCCTTTGATCCTTCTTCTGGAATGAATGTATTGAGCAAGGATGAAGTCTGTTTATGTGAGGTGCATTAGAATGACTCTACTCACTCCATAGGTACAGCATTCCTGCTGTGCCTCTGTAGGTCCATTAATGCCAGCAATGGGAAGAAACAATGGCGTCTCCTACTTCATTCCCCGCGGTTAGCACGAAACTGAAGTCCGGTATATGCTGGCTATAATACACAGCTTCTCCCCTGATCCCGAGCTCTGCTGCTACCGCTACCTGACCCAGATGTTGCAGTCTCTCTGATCTCCATCTTCCTCCCTACAGCAAACTGCTATGATGCAGCCTATGTCGGACACCTTCCTCTCTCCAGCCACCGCTTATCTTCCGAAGTGGGATGCATCTTCAGCAACTATATTGCCCCTCACTGGTTAGCATGCCTCCGACTCCCAGCAGCAGTCTTCTAGCTCTCAACGCTGTGCTCTGAGACCAAGGTACCACACTGGAGAGAGGAACCACAGACCGTCCGCACCTCTGCTGTCTCTCTTCTCTCCAACTGACACTTGCCAACTGCCCACCAACCCCGGCTTCTCCTCCACCAATGGCTCAAGCCTTCAGATCCCCTCGTGCCCCTTATAGTATTTTCTAAGACACAGACCCTTATATATATATATATATATATATATATATATATAATATATGATCCTATGACACATGGGAACTACCCCCACACTGGCTACACTTTCATGCACCCATTTTCGGAACAGTGAAAGTTCATGCAAGATACGGTCAGCATTCTTGCTTGCTTTCATCTCGGTATCAACCACATAGACTATACACTGTTCAAACATGAATCAAGGATATAAATAATGCATTCAGTGCACTGTAATTGTGATAAAGTAACATTTTTCACAATTACTCTGATGGCATAGGTTTGTGTTATAAATCTCATCATATCAATGTGCCAAAAGAGGGAACTGAGTTCTGGGCTGTATTTAAAATGTAAACATAATGATGTGCATAACAAGCATATACACATTAGCAAAGAACAGCTCTGCTGCTGACAAATTTATTTTATTGTCTGTCACAGGCGGCAATAAATTTCATACATCCAGTGTACAGGAGAAGATACAGGCAGCAACATGGGTGAATGCATTGGGTGTTCTTTGCAGAAGGAGTGACTGCTCTACCATCTGCCGACCTCATATTGTAACACCAAGAAATAGCACAAAGTCTCAGCGCATGTGCAATAATCTGGCATAAACTTCGGAACTATAGCAAGGGCACCATAGTTCCAAAGATATCAATGGAATAATGGCACAGGTATAAGCAAGACGAACAGGTTAGTAAATGATATGGGTGCAGGTTGTGCTGTGCGGGTACCTAGGCCCTCATTCAGAAGTGCACGCTAGTGCCTTGCTGAATGCAGATTCCCGATGATCGGGAAACTGCGGAGGCACCTGACCCCTTCTGCACATGCCATTCTGCACCCAGGAGGGGTGCGAGCAGAAATCCGACAAAACTCCTGGTGCAATGCTGTTATCTGCCCTTAGCACTGCTGTTATCTGCCCTTAGTCAGAGAATGCTGGTTCTTGCAAATAAACACTATATTTAAGGCGCGAGAATGGGTATTCTCCAACATAACAGCGCACTAAATTGAATTGCTCCGGGTGCTCCTTCCCACGGCTATTCAATTTGCGTTGAATTGAATTGTGCCCATTGAAGGGTTGGTTCTTCACATAGGTCAGGATGTCTGGATCTGGCAAGCCAGTTATCATTGACTTTTTCTCTCTCTTGAGACTATTATTCTCTCTCTCTCATGGTTCATCAACTCTACACTACTGGGAGTAAATTTACTAAAGTGAGAGATTTTAGAAGTGGAGATGTTGCCCATAGCAACCTATCAGATTCTACATAACATTTAACTAGCGGGATGCCGACGGTCTAAATGCTGACCGCCGGCACCCCGACTGTCTAATCCCGGCAAGTGTCTAATGACCGGCATCAAAATCCTGATGCCTGTCATTAGACCTACACCGGGAGCCCGACTCCTGGCTTACCGATTGAAGGTAAGCTGGGCACGGACAGCTGTGCGGTGGGGGAGGGTTAGCTTAGGGGCTCACGGGGGGGACTTAGGATCAGGCACCCTCCCGGGAGGTTAGATATAGAATAGTTTTAGGCTAGGGGAAGGGGGGATTAGGGTTAGGCACCCTCGGGGGAAGGTTAGGGTTAGGCCCCCCAGGAGACTTAGGGTTAGGCTGCAGGGAAGGGTGGGTTAGGTTTAGGCACTTAGAGGGGGGTTAGGGTTAGGCACTTGCGGGGGAGGCTAGGGTTAGGCACCCCTAAGGGAGGGTTAGAGTTAGGAGGGGGAGGTTAGGGTAGTAAATAGAAAAAACACTTTCCTGTCGGGATCTTCAATGCCGGGCTTCCACTGTCAGGATTTGAATATGACCGGCAGTAAATCATACTGATCCCTAACTAGCACCTATTTGAAGATAATAGCTAGAATCCGATTGGTTGCTATGGGCAACATTTCCACTTATTAAAACTCTCACTTTAGTAAATTTACCCCCGGTGTCTGTTGTCCGCCTCAGTTTTCACACAACCACTGCACATGGATCTCATTTTTTGCTGTCTGTCACACTCAGAATTTTAGGGTGGACCGACTTATATTTTACATATTTTGTTTTGTCTATAATTGAGCGTAAAAAGAGCCATTTAAGTATTTCTTGTCACCAAAGCCTGAATTTTAATATTCTTGTCCCATCTCCAGTGTCAGCCTGGGGCATAAAGTGTAAAACGGGGGAACATAATAATAGGGGTACATGAAGTAGTGTATCGCTTTCGAGAAGCAGCACTGCTGTGATAGATCTGGATTTATTATCGTAATAAATAATAAAACCTGTGCCATAATACTGTAAACACGGAAACTTTTACAAGATGTATAACCTACACAGTTTAATAAATATGCCCCTATGTCATAAAAGTAAAGGGGGGCATCCACTACACGATTTTAGCAGGCGATTGAACGATAACGATGTCGTTATCGTTCAATCGTTTAAAAATCGTTGATAAATCGTGCAGTGTTTGGTCATTAACGATCAATGATGCGCCCTCCCGCTGTTCGTTTGATAGTCTCGTCAGTCGACCGAACATGCAGGTCAATTTCACTTGATCTATTAAAGATCGTTTGCAAATCGTTTACAAATCATTTGCAAATCGTTCAGACTGAAAGATAAAATTTCAAGGGAAAAAATCAATGGAAAATCGTTTAAAGATTGGACAGGGAGTAGATCATCTAGTTGATGTGCCCCATTAAGCTTTGTCTGTCTAAATTGTCCAACTTCCAAACATGATGCTTAGCCCAAAAATAAAGGTAGAGTACATTGTTTACAATAAGTAGTAATTAGTAGAAGGAGTGACTATGTTTAGACTCATAGGGGAAGTATCTACAGCTTGACAAAGAAGTCTTGCCCTGAACTTGCACTTTTAATAGCATGACAAAGTCAGTAGTCAATGTGACATTGTCTGTGAAAGAATGTTGCTATTCAGTTTTTCTCCTTATTTACAACTGAAGAGAGAGTGCATTTTCTTAGCTGGCCACTGTGCACTCTTTCATATGCTTCATACAAATATATGTAGACGTAATTTATAACTCTCTAAGTTTCTCCCACAAAATGCTAGAGGTCCTTCAAAAATCAGGTCAGGCAGAGAAAAACAGGCAGAGTTAATTTAACGGAACAGACAATTTCCACAGTATTGATTTTTTTATTTTTGCATGATGTCTAGGCTGCCAATTCCAGTCAAAACACGGGAATTGCAGACCTGAACTGACAGATGAAATGATTGCATAAAAATGCCAGCAGTGAGTTACAAGCAGCACTATTAAACGCTAGAGGGGATCTGAGACATCTAGTGAAAAAGCAAAGTACTAATTTTTCAAATCGACAGATTTAGATGCACAAAGTAAATCAAAACAATCTTATTCATCTGTCAGTAGTCATGGTTTAGGATCATTTTAATAACTGATTTTTTCCAGGAGTGAGACATTAACTCAAAATAACAATATAATGTGGTAGATCCATTTATGGAGGTTCGGGAATGACTATATCATTCTGGTAGTTACAGGAAACAGCTGACTCTTCACTGGTCTTCCATTTGTTACCATTGCTGTGGTTTTTTTTTTTGTTTGATAGACATGCAGTAGGAGGGACACGTTGCCGTCATCCGATAGATATACTCTGCAGGGTGTGTGGTACGTGGGGACCCTGGACCCATACTAAATATGCCTGTGTCTGGATGGAAAGTCCACCCAAGTTGGCCAGTGTGTGCCAACATAAGGGGCATTGCCAAGACACCAAGTTACGAAGGGGGCATGCATAGTTCTAAATTGCATTAAAATTCCTTTTCTCTCTATTCTCCCTGGAATGCAGTGCAAGTACATCTATATACACAGACCTCAGCAAACACTAATTAAATATCCCCATATAAATACCTGTTTGCATTACCTGACAGACGACAGTGTGATGGGCTGTATCCCACAGCTCAGACTCGCACAGAAGACAGAACCTGCATCAGTAGCAGAGAATCAGGACAGGACCTACTATGCTAAGATCACACTAACATTCAGTAAGAGTAAATATCTGTTATGTTGGCAGTGACAAAGTTCACATACAGTATGCAGACTACATTATGTCGACAGGTACTGTATGTTGACAGAGTACATTTCGATTTGTTCATCATGTCACCTAATTCTAGCATTCAGGCCGTAGGAATTCCAGAGTATCCACATTTATACACTTACTGCCCGCTGCATTCTGATAAAATTATCACCCTGCCTTCATTTTGGACACATTTTTGAGCTATATATGCAATTATTGTGGGCTCTACACATATTTATTTTATCTGCTTTATATGTGACAATAAATGTTTTATGTTACTTCATATGCCTTTTTTTTATACCAGTCTACTTTCATTAGCCCAACGTAGGTAATTTTATCTGCCGATTTTATTGGGCACATTAAGGGTTTTTGCAGAAGAATACTGCTAAGTATTTTGCCTTCTAATGCTGGGTACACATTTAATGATGTGTGTACCCAGCGACGGACGACCGCACCACCAATGGGCCACACATTACACAATCCGGTGCCTGACCTCCCGAACTGTTGGCACCAGTACACATTACACAACCCAGTGTCCGACCGCCCGATATGTTGGCACCAGACACATCCCGCTGCATGGAGTCATCAGCTGGATTGTCAGATTGAGCTGCATGTAAGGCCGAACTGACAATGCGACTGACGTCCAAACGAGAGTCTTCTTGGTTATTATAGTGCGTAACACACTGGCAGAATGCAGACGATGTGTTGGCCCCATCTGCCAGATCGGACGACATATTGTCTACATATCGGCTAATGTGTACTCAGCTTAAGGCTAATATCTAATTGTCACCACATCATACACTATATTTATACAATATCTCTTCTTGATTTGAATGTGGCACACTATAATGGATCGATTCTTATTTTTTATTTCATGTCATTGAAACTACTTGAAGTGAGATCTTTGAATCATTACGAAAGTGGAAGTTTTATCATTTCCTTTTTTGACTTTGTTTATATGTTCACTCATATAAGGCTATCCAGATTAGCGCCATATTTATAACACCACTTTATCTACTGGATCTAAAAGTTTCTGTTGCCATTTACAATTCGATCCAGATTAAATTAGGGGCCTAAATCTGAGTTAGATCGCTTCTCAGGGATGCAAATGGAGAGTTTTTGCATTTAGTAAATGTGCAAATGCGAATTTACACTATTTTGCATTACTCCATATTTCCCTGAAATTGGGCACTTTGGGGCAGGAACTGGGTGGCAATAACGCAAGCACAGAGAACTGTCCTGACTTGTGGGTGTGACATAGGCGTATAGTGGGAGTGTATCTAAAGCTCCATGCCATTCTGCGTCGGTCATACAGGGAAGTGTAGCCTGTTTCTGATGGATCTCTTACAGCTAGCATGGGGCTGGTGCAAGTCATACTTGCCAACTCTCCCTCATTGTCAGGGAGACTCCCTGAAATAGTAGCAATCTCCCTGTCTCCCTGAAGAGTCTGCCAATCTCCCTCATTTCATCCTTACTCCCATAATGAAGCTGTTATATTAAAAAACAGAGATATATACATTCAAATGGGATCATTAGTGTCATTTCCTTGCATTGGTTATTATAAGGCACAATGATCCCTATGAATTTCTGAAAAGTATTAATGTGTTTTCATCAACAAACAGATCTTACTAACTGCTTTTGGGCTGGTTTACATTTGGATGTAAGTCAGGTTTAGGACACGCCTCTCAGATTTATCAGTACACGCCTACTGTAACACGCGCTCATAGGTGCTGCTTTCACAATCTCCCTGAAATGCTTTTTCAAAAGTAGGCAAGTATGGTGCAAGTGCCAATACTAATGATGACGGTTGTGGTGGTTTGCGTAAAATCAACAGGCGTCACAGGTTTCCACTTGCAGACACATAAGCCCACCACATTAGCCTTGTGAATTCTTGCTTTGGCATTAGGTAGTAAATCAGGCTTCCGCAGCTGCCCGCAACGACAGCCATTTTGCGTGTGACTACCTAGATCTCTAAGTCCTGTCAGTTTTGTGAGACCTACTGTAGTGAGATAAAATGTAAAAAATATACCCTACCATTTCACTTCATAAAATATATTTTTTATATATATATATATATATATATATTTTAGTAGCCCTCTGTTCAAGAAAACTTCTTAAAAATGTGTAATCAATCATTAGCAACAAGGACATTGTGGCAGGGTGGAAATCTCCCATATTTGATGAAAGTGTTAAGGCCCCCATACACGGTGCAATTTTTTACACGTTTTGCCCATTTTCGATTGATTGGAATGACCAATCGTGTAAAAAGTGCTGTGTGTGGGAATGATCACGATGCCGATGCGCGCCCCCGCCGCCGTACATCATCGTCGCTGATCAATTCAACCTGCAGAAAGATGTCGACCAATCTTTCACGATTTGGCACACATCGTTTCATGTGTGTGCATGATGAACGATGCGATGGTCGATATGTTGTCACTTTTCCTCCCATTATGTAAATTCCAGCATCATGAGGTTGTTAGCTACAAACGATATATTGTTTACGATCTGCAGTCGTTTACGACCCATCTATATCGTTTGGTCATTTGCACAATCTTTCCTTGTGTGGGCACAATATCGTTTGACCGGGAGAGTTCAGAAATTCAAGGGAAATCGCAAACGAGATGGGATCGTTTGCAAATCACAACGTGGAAGGGGGCCTTTAACCTTATTGTTGTAATCTTATGAAGCTACATTGCTATGTTCCTGAGTTTGTTGTTTATACTTCTGTGTAAGAAGTTATGGCACTGGCTGCAGCTTTCTGGTGGAAAGAAAGCCTATATATTTTAAGCAATCAACAGTGGTTGCCTGAATCTACCTGCTACAGACATAGGGCCTGATTCAGACCCACTCGCGAGCGGCTGTCCACTCGCAAGTGGGTCGATGGTGTGCACTGCGCATGCGCGAGACGCGACGAGCGAAGGACTTTCCTTCGCTCATTGTGTCTGATCAAAGGGGGCGTGCTGTCGATGTTGATTGACAGCACGCCCCCTTTGGTGGGCGTGCCTCCCAGACGGGGGCGTTCCCAAGGGAACGCCTACCGTCAGAAGCCGGCCCACTGACATCACTAGTGATGTCAGTGGGAGTGATTTTGGCTCTGATAGAGCCAAAATCACTCCAGGGCTTGTGGTCGAAAATCCCGACCACAGGCTTCTGGTCGCACTGGCGATGGTCGCGATGGTCACGACCATCATGACCATCATCCTGCACGCTCGTATGAGCTGTGGGTGGTGACCCACAGCTATATGAGCGTCCTGGAGGACACTCCATTTTTATGGAGGACGGCCCTCATTCAGAGCGAGCGCTCTGCTCAGAGCGTCCAGCTCTGAATGAGGGCCATACTCTTCAGTCAGTTTTCTGCACAGCTTGTGGGTGAACAACATTATCAGCCAGTGAACTTGGATGTTGCCAGTACAGTATATATTGTTATACAATTTAATACACAATTTCCTCCAACTCCAGATCTAACAATGCAATTAAGCATAATAACTGTCAGCTACCGAATTGGGATCAGTTCACTAATTTACATGCTGATCATATGCTAAGAATGACAGCACATAAGTTATTTATGAATGGACTCGCTACAGAGACACACATGGTCACCATAATCAGGCATTTACATGTAGCAGATTGCCATATGCTGGGGATTACATTATTTATATGACTCAGTGAATTATTTACAGCATATAGTGATATTTTTTGCTGAAATAAATATTTGGCTATGGGAATGAATTAAATTGAGTTTATATACTGTTATTTTTATATATATATATATATATATATATATATAATGAAAAAGAGAGTGAGAACAAGCACCTAATAGTGTAATACGTTTCACAAATACTAATCACGCTTTATATAAAATTAACGCGCACCGTTTTGCCTTGATATAATGGGCATGTAGTTGTGTATCTTTAAACTGTCATCCTGTGTCCACACATGTGTAGCATCCACTGCAGTAGGTACACAGGGCCTGATTCAGACCCGCTCACTAAGCCGCGCATGCACCCTTTGGGTGATAGTGTGCGCATGTGTATGCGTTATTAGGCGCATGCATGCGTCGCTCACTGCAATCAGGAATCGTGCGCTCGTAGTACACAGACTGGACGAGTGACTGATAGCGTCGTTTGTGGGTGGTAACACGGGAAAGTGCTTGTGAACACGGGAGTGATGATGCGAATGCAGGCATGTCTGGGCGCAAAAATGGAGTTTAATGGGTGTGCATAATTAGCAAAGGTGCGTCATTGTACACGTCACTTGGTTGTATTTCAGCCTGCCATGATCACAGTGCTTGCGGCAGTGTATAGTCAACCACAAGCACTGCGTTCGCATCCTATGGTACCCGATGTACCGATGGTTACATACACTTCCTGGAGATGACGTGCGCAAGTGGGCTTCTGCATTCACAAAGTGATCGCATGCCAAGACATAGTGGGCATGCTTATGCCTTGCCGTGCGATCGCTTGCCTTGCTGGGTGTGTGCCGGATTTGCGTACGCTGGGAGCGAGCGCCCGCAGCTTAGCGACCGGGTCTGAATGAGCTTCACAGCCTTTTAACTCCAGTTACCCAAAACAACAGAGAACAGAGAGGGATGCTCTGGTAGTGTAGTAAGTTTAAACTAGGGGTGAGCGGGTTCGGATTTCTGAAATCCGAACCCCCCCGAGCCCCCCCGATCCGAGTCCGATCCGAGTCAGGCTCGACTTTTCCCGCCTGACTCGGATCTGACATCGAGGCAAAACGTCATCATCCCGCCTTCCGAGTCTCGCGGGTTTTGGATCCTATATAAGGTACCCGCGTCGGCGCCATTTTCTCACTCGGCTGTGGACAGTGAAGAGGGAGGGTGGGAGTTAGTGCTGTGTAGTGTAGTGTAGTGTAGTGCTGCTGTTGTCCACTACTTCAAAGTCCATAGGGGCTGGCTGGACTGTGTTGTGCAGTCAGTTCCAAAGTCCTGTGCAGTGTCCCAGTCCTAAAGGGGTGCTGTAGTGTTGTCCAGGGGGTGCTCTGTCCATCAGGGGTGCTCCCCCCAAGTGCTAAAAAAATAATATATTTTCTGTGTTTGTGAATTGTGTGCGCAGTAGCCGCACGTGCATCAACAAAGTAGTGCCAAGCGTGCGCCTGTGTCATAAGTAAAGGGCCGGCTGGCTTGACCGTTAAGGGTGCTGTAACCCCCGAAAGTACACTCCAGTCCAAACCAAAAAAAAAATTATTTTCTGTGTTTGTGAATTGTGTGCGCAGTAGCCGCACGTGCATCAACAAAGTAGTGCCAAGCGTGCGCCTGTGTCATAAGTAAAGGGCCGGCTGGCTTGACCGTTAAGGGTGCTGTAACCCCCGAAAGTACACTCCAGTCCAAACCTAAAAAAAAATTATTTTCTGTGTTTGTGAATTGTGTGCGCAGTAGCCGCACGTGCATCAACAAAGTAGTGCCAAGCGTGCGCCTGTGTCATAAGTAAAGGGCCGGCTGGCTTGACCGTTAAAGGGTGCTGTAACCCCCGAAAGTACACTCCAGTCCAAACCAAAAAAAAATTATTTTCTGTGTTTGTGAATTGTGTGCGCAGTAGCCGCACGTGCATCAACAAAGTAGTGCCAAGCGTGCGCCTGTGTCATAAGTAAAGGGCCGGCTGGCTTGACCGTTAAGGGTGCTGTAACCCCCGAAAGTACACTCCAGTCCAAACCTAAAAAAAAATTATTTTCTGTGTTTGTGAATTGTGTGCGCAGTAGCCGCACGTGCATCAACAAAGTAGTGCCAAGAGTGCCCCTGTGTCATAAGTAAAGGGCCGGCTGGCTTGACCGTTAAAGGGTGCTGTAACCCCCGAAAGTACACTCCAGTCCAAACCAAAAAAAAATTATTTTCTGTGTTTGTGAATTGTGTGCGCAGTAGCCGCACGTGCATCAACAAAGTAGTGCCAAGCGTGCGCCTGTGTCATAAGTAAAGGGCCGGCTGGCTTGACCGTTAAAGGGTGCTGTAACCCCTGAAAGTACACTCCAGTCCAAACCAAAAAAAAATTATTTTCTGTGTTTGTGAATTGTGTGCGCAGTAGCCGCACGTGCATCAACAAAGTAGTGTCAAGCGTTCGCCTGTGTCATAAGTAAAGGGCCGGCTGGCTTGACCGTTAAGGGTGCTGTAACCCCCGAAAGTACACTCCAGTCCAAACCAAAAAAAAAATTATTTTCTGTGTTTGTGAATTGTGTGCGCAGTAGCCGCACGTGCATCAACAAAGTAGTGCCAAGCGTGCGCCTGTGTCATAAGTAAAGGGCCGGCTGGCTTGACCGTTAAGGGTGCTGTAACCCCCGAAAGTACACTCCAGTCCAAACCTAAAAAAAAATTATTTTCTGTGTTTGTGAATTGTGTGCGCAGTAGCCGCACGTGCATCAACAAAGTAGTGCCAAGCGTGCGCCTGTGTCATAAGTAAAGGGCCGGCTGGCTTGACCGTTAAAGGGTGCTGTAACCCCCGAAAGTACACTCCAGTCCAAACCAAAAAAAAATTATTTTCTGTGTTTGTGAATTGTGTGCGCAGTAGCCGCACGTGCATCAACAAAGTAGTGCCAAGCGTGCGCCTGTGTCATAAGTAAAGGGCCGGCTGGCTTGACCGTTAAGGGTGCTGTAACCCCCGAAAGTACACTCCAGTCCAAACCTAAAAAAAAATTATTTTCTGTGTTTGTGAATTGTGTGCGCAGTAGCCGCACGTGCATCAACAAAGTAGTGCCAAGAGTGCGCCTGTGTCATAAGTAAAGGGCCGGCTGGCTTGACCGTTAAAGGGTGCTGTAACCCCCGAAAGTACACTCCAGTCCAAACCCAAAAAAAATTATTTTCTGTGTTTGTGAATTGTGTGCGCAGTAGCCGCACGTGCATCAACAAAGTAGTGCCAAGCGTGCGCCTGTGTCATAAGTAAAGGGCCGGCTGGCTTGACCGTTAAAGGGTGCTGTAACCCCTGAAAGTACACTCCAGTCCAAACCAAAAAAAAATTATTTTCTGTGTTTGTGAATTGTGTGCGCAGTAGCCGCACGTGCATCAACAAAGTAGTGCCAAGCGTGCGCCTGTGTCATAAGTAAAGGGCCGGCTGGCTTGACCGTTAAAGGGTGCTGTAACCCCCAAAGTACACTCCAGTCCAAACCAAAAAAAAATTATTTTCTGTGTTTGTGAATTGTGTGCGCAGTAGCCGCACGTGCATCAACAAAGTAGTGCCAAGAGTGCGCCTGTGTCATAAGTAAAGGGCCGGCTGGCTTGACCGTTAAAGGGTGCTGTAACCCACAAAGTACACTCCAGTCCGAACCAAAAAAAAATTTATTTTCTGTGTTTAGCCGCACGTATATATCAAATCGATATAACATAAATGGAGGACCAAACTTTCTCCGATAAAAATAAAATAGAGAAAGATCAAGAACCACTTCCTCCTAGTGCTGAAGCTGCTGCCACTAGTCATGACATAGACGATAACATGCCATCAACGTCGTCTGCCAAGGCCGATGCCCAATGTCATAGTAGAGGGCACATACAATCCCAAATGGCAAAGTTCAGGAAAATGACCTTGAAAAAGACATTTAAATCAGCTGAAGAGAAACGTAAACTTGCCAATATGCCATTTACGACACGGAGTGGCAAGGAACGGCTAAGGTCGATCCCTAGTATGTTCATGACTAGTGGTTCAGCTTCACATGACGATGGAAGCACTCCTCCCACTAAAAAAATCAAAAGAGTTAAGCTGGCAAAAGCACAGCGAAGAACTGTGCTTTCTAAGAAGATATCACAAATCCCCAAAGAGAGTCCAAGTGTGGTGGTGGTTGCGATGCCTGACCTTCCCAGCACTGGACGGGAAGAGGTGGCTCTTTCCACCATTTGCACGCCCCCTGCAAGTGCTGAAAGGAGCACCCACAGTCCACTTGCTGATATGCAAATTGAAGATGTCACTGTTGAAGTACAACAGGATGAGGATACTGGTGTAGCTGGCGCTGAGGAGGAAGTTGGCGAGGAGGATTCTGATGGTGATGTGGTTTGTTTAAATCAGGCTCCGGGGGAGACAGTTGTTGTCCGTGGGATGAAAAAGCCCATCACGGTCATGCCTGGGCAGAAGACCAAACATTCCACCTCTTTGGTCTGGCAATATTTCTATCCAAATCCGGACAACAACTGTCTTGCCATATGTACCATATGTAAAGGTGAAATAAGTAGGGGTAGGGACGTCAACCACCTAGGAACATCCTCCCTTATACGGCACCTGCAGCGCGTTCATAAAAAGTTACTGTCAAGTTCAGAAACTTTGGCTCAGACCGTAAGCAGTCCAGGGACACCTAAATCCCGTTGTCCTGTTGTATCCAAGCGCCTGCAAACCACACCGTCAACTCCCTCCTCGTCAATTTCCTCCTTAGTCAGGATCGGAAGTAGTCCTGCAGGCCATATCACTGGCATGACTGACTCTCCTATCCGGGATTCCTCCGGAGGATCCTGCATTGCTACGCCTACTGCTGCCGCTGCTGCTGTTGCTGCTGCTGCTGGGAGTCGTTCATCATCCCAGAGAGGAAGTAGGAACACCACTACTTTTACTAAACAATTGACCCTCCAACAGTCCTTAGCGAGGAGGATGAAGTACGACAGCAGTCATCCTGAAGCAAAACGTATAACTGAGGCCTTGACTGCTATGTTGGTGTTAGACGTGCGTCCGGTATCCGCCATTAGTGCAGTGGGATTTAGACAATTGATGGAGGTAGTGTGTCCCCGGTTCCAAATCCCGTCTAGATTCCACTTCACTAGGCAGGCGATACCGAGACTGTACAGAAACGTCAGAAAAAGTGTCCTCAGTGTCCTGAAAAATGCCGTTGTACACAATGTCCACTTAACCACGGACATGTGGACAAGTGGAACAGGGCAGACTAAGGACTATATGACTGTGACAGCCCACTGGGTAGATGTATCACCTTACGCAGCAACAGCAGCAGCGTCACCAGTAGCAGCATCTCAGAAACGCCAGCTCGTTACAAGGCAGGCTACGCTGTGTATCACCGGTTTCAGTAAGAGGCACACCGCCGACAACCTCTTAGAGAAACTGAGGGAAATCATCGCCCAGTGGCTTACCCCACTTAGACTCTCCTGGGGATTTGTGATATCTGACAACGCCACCAATATTGTGCGGGCATTACATCTGGGCAAATTCCAGCACGTCCCATGTTTTGCTCACACAATAAACTTGGTGGTGCAGAATTTTCTGAAAAGCGACAGGGGCGTGCAGGAGACGCTTTGGGTGGCCCGAAAAATTTCTGGCCACTTTCGCCATTCAGCGACTGCGTGCCGAAGACTGGAGCGCCAGCAAACACTCTTGAACCTGCCCCGCCATCACCTGAAGCAAGAGGTTGTGACGCGGTGGAACTCAACCCTCTATATGCTTCAGAGGATGGAGGAGCAGCAAAAGGCCATACAAGCCTATACATCCACCTATGACATAGGCAAAGGAGGGGGTATGCACCTGACTCAAGCGCAGTGGAGAATGATTTCCGTGTTGTGCAAGGTTCTTCAGCCCTTCGAACTTGCCACACGTGAAGTCAGTTCAGACACTGCCAGCTTGAGTCAGGTCATTCCCCTCATCAGGCTTTTGCAGAAGCAGCTGGAGAAAGTGAAGGAGGAGCTAAGACGGAGCGATTCCGCTCGGCATGTGGGACTTGTGGATGAAGCCCTTCATTCGCTTTGCCAGGATTCCAGGGTGGTCAATCTGTTGAAATCAGACCACTACATTTTGGCCACCGTGCTCGATCCTAGGTTTAAAGCCTATGTGGTGTCTCTCTTTCCGGCCGACACAAGCCTGCAGAGGTGCAAAGACCTGCTGGTGAACACACTGTCAGCTGAAGCGGAACGTGACACGTCAACGGCTCCTTCTTCATTTTCTCCCGCAACTGGGGCTGCCAGGAAAAAACTTAGGTATCCTAAGCAACCCGCTGGCGGTGATGCAGGGCAGGCAGGACCAAGTTTGGACATCTGGTCCGGACTGAAGGACCTGGCAACAATTTCTGACATGTCTACTGTCACTGCATATGATACTGTCACCATTGACAGAATGGTGGAGGATTACATCGGTGACAGCATCCAAGTAGGCATGTCAGACAGTCCATACCTGTACTGGCAGGAAAAAGAGGCAATTTGGAGGCCCCTGTACAAACTGGCTCTATTTTACCTGAGTTGCCCCCCCTCCAGTGTGTACTCCGAAAGAGTGTTTAGTGCAGCCGGGAACCTTGTCAGCGAAAGGCGTAGGAGGTTGCTTCCACAGAATGTGGAGAAGATGATGTTCATCAAAATGAATTATCAGCTCTTCCAGGGAGACCAGCCTCCAGAAGGTACAGAGGGACCTGTGGTGGTGGATTCAAGTGGGGACGAGTTAATACTTTGTGAGGATGAGGATGTACACACTGAAGAGGGTGAGGAATCGGTGGATGAGGAGGATGAGGATGACATCTTGCCTCCGTAGAGCCAGTTTGTGCAGGGACACATTAATTGCCAGCTTGTTTTGTGGGGGCCCAAACGAACCAATCATTTCAGCCACAGTTGTGTGGCAGACCCTGGCGCTGAAATGATTGATTTGTTAAAGTGTGCATGTCCTGTTTATACAACATAAGGGTGGGTGGGAGGGCCCAAGGACAATTCCATCTTGCACCTCTTTTTTTCTTTGCATTATGTACAGTTTGGGGCCTAGTTTTTCTAACTGCCATCCTGCCTGCCACTGCAGTGTCACTCCTAGATGGGTCACGTGTTTGTGCCGCCCACTCGTGTCGCTTAGCATAGTCATCCAGCTACCTCGGTGCAACCTTTTGGACATAAAAACACTATTGTGAGGTGTGAGGTGTTCAGAATAGACTGGAAATGAGTGGAAATTAAGGTTATTGAGGTTAATAATAGCATAGGAGCAGAAAAACCTACAAATTCTGTGATTTTAGCTGTTTTTATGCTTTTTTTCAAAAAAATACAGATCCAAAACACAAAACCCAGAACCCAAAACACGGAAGGGTGGTTTTGGCAAAACCAATCCAGATCCAAAACACGAAGAAAGATCCAGATCCAAAACCAAAACACAAAACACGAAAAGTGGCCGGTGCACACCCCTATTTCATACCAGACTAGCCAGCCGGTGGCTTGCCAGCTGTTGTGGTACTACAACTGCGACAGTGCCCACAAGCCTATGCTGGGCTAATGTTCAGAGGTCCCCATACTCTGCCTTTACAGTGCAGGTTTTAAGGATATCCATTCTTGAGCCAAGATGGTTAAATCAAATTGACTGAGGTGCTAATTAAGTTACCTGTGCTCAAGCTTGGATATCCTTAAAACCTGAACTGTAATAGTGGAGTTTGGGAGTCTGGACTAATAGTTGCCTAAGCATGATAAACAATCATTGATAGTGTACAGATCAGAGATACTGTAGGTGACCTGTGCCCTCCAGTTGTGGAACTACAAGTCCCAACATTTGATGCTGACACTTGCAATTCCACAACAGCTTTAAGACCATAGGGGGAATGTAATAGTGGGGATTTTCCGGCGAGTTTGCAGAAAGTTTGTAGTCGCCATATGTAATATAAAGCGAGTACACACCCATAGGCAAACGCAGGGGGGTTTACCAGCACTAGGCTTGACCAGCCAGGACTAATGTAACCATAGGGGGGAGGCCCGCAATGGGAGACCCGCAATGTGGGGTAGCCCCACCGTGATTCCATCAGCACTAGAACAGTTGGCATCAGGACTGGCGCTAGTGCTGGTTACGTTTAGAGACGGATAGCCTATGTTTTTTTTTTCTTCTTTAAATAAACAGATTGTTTCCAGCAAGCACACTGGAAACATGCCTTTAATGCCGGAGAGTGTGTCTTTATAACCTAACACATATTGCCGGATGGTTGCTGAGTCAGCCTCAAACCCATTACATTCAGAGATTTTACTCTCCAGCTCGCTGAAAAGCCGCATACACAATAGAAGATTTTTATGAACGATATGGACGATAACGATATCGTTCAACGATATATATCGTTCATATGGTTCAGTGTGTATGCAGTGAACGACCAACGATGCGCGATCCCGCTGGTCTTTAATAATGTCTTTGGTCATCTGTACATGCAGGCCAATCTGACGATATCGCCAAGAATTGCATGTTCAGAGATGTGGCAGGATGACTTCACTGAAAGATATCTTTAAATATATCTTTAAAGATATCTTTCAGTGTGTACACCCAATATCGTTTGTCCTGCACTACAGAAAGTTCAACATGCACACACACATACTGTATATGTAGCAAGCGTATATATTACATACACGCTAACACACACATATACAGTGTACACACTTAGGGCGGGATGTAATAAACGAAAAATGCGGTAAAACCCCCATTTTCAGGGTTTTTACCACATTTCCATTAGGGATGAGCAGGTTCGGATTTTTTAAATCCGAACCCCCCTTACCCGAGCCGGGAACCGAGTCCGGCTCGGGTTTTCCCGCCTGCCTCGGTTCCCGGAACGAGGCAAAACATCATCATCCTGGTGTTGGATTCTTGCGAGACCCGGACTTTGCACATTTCACACCTCCCGCCCCGCCATCTTCAGCCAGTCCTGGAGAGGGTAGTGAGAGAACATGTCTCTCTAGTGTCTGTGGGAAAGTGGCGTGGCGACTTGCTCTGCTGTATCAGTCCAGTCCAGTGGCGCTGTGCTGCTGTATCAGTCTGTGGGTGACCTGCTCTGCTGTATCAGTCCAGTCCAGTGGTGCTGTGCTGCTGTATCAGTCTGGGGGTGACCTGCTCTGCTGTATCAGTCCAGTCCAGTGGCACTGTGCTGCTGTATCAGTCTGGGGGTGACCTGCTCTGCTGTATCAGTCCAGTGTTGCTGTGCTACTGTATCAGTCTGGGGGTGACCTGCTCTGCTGTATCAGTCCAGTCCAGTGTTGCTGTGCTGCTGTATCAGTCTGGGGGTGACCTGCTCTGCTGTATCGGTCAAGTCCAGTGGTGCTGTGCTGCTGTATCAGTCTGGGGGTGACCTGCTCTGCTGTATCAGTCCAGTCCAGTGGTGCTGTCCTGTGCTGTATATTCCAACCAAATAATTTTTACAGGGGCTTCCCTGTGTGGTATAGGGCTACGGAGCCCTGTGCTGTGTATTCACTCCAGTCTCCAAATAAAAAGGGGTGATTTAATTAATCCAAATAATTTTTACAGGGGTGATTTAAATCATCCAAATAATTTATACAGGGGTGCCCTGTGTGGTGTAGGGGTACGCTGCCCTGTGCCCTGTGTATATTCATTCCAAATAAAAAGGGGTGATTTAATTCATCCAAATAATTTTTACAGGGGTTATTTAATTAATCGAAATAATTTTTACAGGAGCTGCCGTGTGTGGTGTAGGGGTACGTTGCCCTGTGTGCCGCCCACTTGTGTCGCTTAGCACAGTCATCCAGCTACCTCGGTGCAACCTTTTGGCCTAAAAACAATATTGTGAGGTGTTCAGTGTTCAGAATAGACTGGAAATGAGTGGAAATGAATGTTATTGAGGTTAATTATAGCGTAGGAACAAAAAAACAACAACTAATTCTGTGATTTTATCTGTTATTATGCTTTTTTCCAAAAAAATCCAAATCCAAAACCAAAACCCGGAAGGGTGGTTTTGGCAAAACCAATCCAGATCCAAAACACGAAGAAAGATCCAGATCCAAAGCCAAAACACGAAAAGTGGCCGGTGCACACCCCTTATTTCCATATGTACTAAGCCCTGGTCACCCTATTATCAGTGCAGATGGTAATGCCAGAAAAACCTGGCATTACCTGGCTTCTTACCGCACCACGCACCCAACGCTTCCCCGCCTCCCAGCAATGGCCCCCACTCACCTGACTCTCCATGGTCACCAGCCGTGCTCCTCCAGGGTCCTCCGCCTCCTCCTCCTAATCTTTTTCTGGGTGCAGGGAGGAGGAGGAGGAGGAGTCGGGGACTTCTTGCACAGGTCACCAGCAGGAAGATCCCGGGGCTCAGAGGGGGCGGGGTCCCACGAAGACCCCCTCACCCAGTGTGGAATGCTTCGCAAAGGGCAGCTCTTATCGCAAGAGCTGTCCATTGCGATACTAATTGCATATGTGTTAATATATATGCGCAGTGTCGGACTGGGGCATGAAGGGCCCACTGGGGGAATGTAGTGATAGGGGCCCATTTAGGGGTGTGGCCAGCCTCTGCAGAGGCTTGGCTAACCAAGTAATAATGTACCAGATTAATAACAGCAATGTATTGTAGAAAATATACCATAGTCCTGTGCAGTATAATGTAACATATGTATAATGTATAATTTAGGGGTGAGCGGGTTCGGATTTCTGAAATCCGAACCCCCCCGAGCCCCCCCGATCCGAGTCCGACCGGAGTCAGGCTCAACTTTTCCCGCCTGACTCGGATCTGAAATCGAGGCAAAACGTTATCATCCCGCCTTCCGAGTCTCGCGGGTTTTGGATCCTATATAAGGTACCCGCGTCGGCGCCATTTTCTCACTCGGCTGTGGACAGTGAAGAGGGAGGGTGGGAGTTAGGGCTGGCTGGGCTGTGTAGTGTAGTGTAGTGCTGCTGTTGTCCACTACTTCAAAGTCCATAGGGGCTGGCTGTGTTGTGCTGTGCTGCTGTTGTTAATAGGGGCTGTGTCCACTACTTCAAAGTCCATAGGGGCTGGCTGGACTGTGTTGTGCAGTCAGTTGTCCATAGGGGCTGTGTCCACTCCAAAGTCCTGTGCAGTGTCCCAGTCCTAAAGGGGTGCTGTAGTGTTGTCCAGGGGGTGCTCTGTCCATCAGGGGTGCTCCCCCCAAGTGCTAAAAAAATAATATTTTTTGTGTGATTGTGAATTGTGTGCGCAGTAGCCGCACGTGCATCAACAAAGTAGTGCCAAGCGTGCGCCTGTGTCATAAGTAAAGGGCCGGCTGGCTTGACCGTTAAAGGGTGCTGTAACCCCCAAAGTACACTCCAGTCCAAACCAAAAAAAAAAATATTTTCTGTGTTTGTGAATTGTGTGCGCAGTAGCCGCACGTGCATCAACAAAGTAGTGCCAAGCGTGCGCCTGTGTCATAAGTAAAGGGCCGGCTGGCTTGACCGTTAAAGGGTTCTGTAACCCCCAAAGTACACTCCAGTCCAAACCAAAAAAAAAATTATTTTCTGTGTTTGTGACTTGTGTGCACTGTGGCTGCACGTGCATCAACAAAGGAGCAGCGCCAAGCGTGCGCCTGTGTCCCATAAGTAAAGAGCCGGCTGGCTCATTTCTTAAAAGGTGGTGTAACCCACAAAGTGCACTACTCTCCAGCAAAAATAAAAAAATATTTTCTGTGTTTGTGTGCGCTTTAGCCGCACGTATATATCAATATAACATAAATGGAGGACCAAACTTTCTCCGATAAAAATAAAATAGGGAAAGATCAAGAACCACTTCCTCCTAGTGCTGTTGCTGCTGCTGGGAGTTGTTCATCATCCCAGAGAGGAAGTAGGAACATCACTACTTTTACTAAACAATTGACCCTCCAACAGTCCCTAGCGATGAGGATGAAGTACGACAGCAGTCATTGTGAAGCAAAACGTATAACTGAGGCCTTGACTGCTATGTTGGTGTTAGACGTGCGTCCGGTATCCGCCATTAGTGCAGTGGGATTTAGACAATTGATGGAGGTAGTGTGTCCCCGGTTCCAAATCCCGTCTAGATTCCACCTGCATCCTCAAAGCAGCAGCAACAAGCGTGCGTCTGTCAGTTAAAGGGTGGTGACACCCTCAAAGTGTGCTACACAAACAATAAAAATATTCTTCTTTTTTTTCTGTCTTTGTGAATTGTGTGGGCTGTAGCCGCACTTGCATCCTCAAAGCAGCAGCGACAAGCGTGCGTCTGTCTGTTAAAGGGTGGTGACACCCTCAAAGTGTGCTACACAAACAATAAAAATATTCTTCTTTTTTCTGTCTTTGTGAATTGTGTGGGCTGTAGCTGCACTTGCATCCTCAAAGCAGCAGCGACAAGCGTGCGTCTGTCTGTTAAAGGGTGGTGACACCCTCAAAGTGTGCTACACAAACAATAAAAATATTCTTCTTTTTTCTGTCTTTGTGAATTGTGTGGGCTGTAGCCGCACTTGCATCCTCAAAGCAGCAGCGACAAGCGTGCGTCTGTCTGTTAAAGGGTGGTGACACCCTCAAAGTGTGCTACACAAACAATAAAAATATTCTTCTTTTTTCTGTCTTTGTGAATTGTGTGGGCTGTAGTTGCACTTGCATCCTCAAAGCAGCAGCGACAAGCGTGCGTCTGTCTGTTAAAGGGTGGTGACACCCTCAAAGTGTGCTACACAAACAATAAAAATATTCTTCTTTTTTCTGTCTTTGTGAATTGTGTGGGCTGTAGCTGCACTTGCATCCTCAAAGCAGCAGCGACAAGCGTGCGTCTGTCTGTTAAAGGGTGGTGACACCCTCAAAGTGTGCTACACAAACAATAAAAATATTCTTCTTCTTTTTTCTGTCTTTGTGAATTGTGTGGGCTGTAGCCGCACTTGCATCCTCAAAGCAGCAGTGACAAGCGTGCGTCTGTCTGTTAAAGGGTGGTGTAACCCTCAAAGTGCGCTCCACAAACAATAAAAATATTCTTCTTTTTTTTTCTGTCTTTGTGAATTGTGTGGGCTGTAGCCGCACTTGCATCCTCAAAGCAGCAGCGACAAGCGTGCGTCTGTCTGTTAAAGGATTACATTGGTGACAGCATCCAAGTAGGCATGTCAGACAGTCCGTACCTGTACTGGCAGGAAAAAGAAGCAATTTGGAGGTCCCTGTACAAACTGGCTCTATTTTACCTGAGTTGCCCCCCCTCCAGTGTGTACTCCGAAAGAGTGTTTAGTGCAGCCGGGAACCTTGTCAGCGAAAGGCGTAGGAGGTTGCTTCCACAAAATGTGGAGAAGATGATGTTCATAAAATGAATTATCAACTCTTCCAGGGAGACCAGCCTCCAGAACGTACAGAGGGACCTGTGGTTGTGGATTCCAGTGGGGACGAATTAATACTCTGTGAGGATGAGGATGTACACAACACTGAAGAGGGTGAGGAATCGGTGGATGAGGAGGATGAGGACGACATCTTGCCTCCATAGAGCCAGTTTGTGCAGGGACAGATTAATTGCCAGCTTGTTTTGTGGGGGCCCAAACGAACCAATCATTTCAGCCACAGTCGTGTGGCAGACCCTGGCGCTGAAATGTTTGGTTTGTTAAAGTGTGCATGTCCTGTTTATACAACATAAGGGTGGGTGGGAGGGCCCAAGGACAATTCCATCTTGCACCTCTTTTTTTTCTTTGCATTATGTATAGTTTGGGGCCTAGTGTTTCAAACTGCCATCCTGTCTGCCACTGCAGTGTCACTCCTAGATGGACCACGTGTTTGTGCCGCCCACTCGTATCTCTTAGCATAGTCATCCAGCTACCTCGGTGCAACCTTTTGGACATAAAAACACTATTGTGAGGTGTGAGGTGTTCAGAATAGACTGGAAATGAGTGGAAATTAAGGTTATTGAGGTTAATAATAGCATAGGAGCAGAAAAACCCACAAATTCTGTGATTTTAGCTGTTTTTATGCTTTTTTTCAAAAAAATACAGATCCAAAACACAAAACCCAGAACCCAAAACACGGAAGGGTGGTTTTGGCAAAACCAATCCAGATCCAAAACACGAAGAAAGATCCAGATCCAAAACCAAAACACAAAACACGAAAAGTGGCCGGTGCACACCCCTAGTTTAAACACAGTTTTATTCCATTATCACAGACGCACACACATATAGATAGATAATTACATTTAAGAAAGATAAAATAGGCTTATCTGAAGGTGATCTCTGGTCACATGAATAGCTGGGGGTCAAGACAAGAATCACATAGACCGGGTAAAATCCAAAAGATGTTTATTTTCTCACCACAGGCAGGTATATAGGACAGTGCAGTTTTCACAGGCAAGATGTCACAGGCTGGTACACAGAATCTTCCAAACAGTAATGCAAATCTTTTAGTTGACTCACAGGTCCAGGATCCCTAACACTAGTCACCCCAAGGCCTATAACCTTGGCAACTACTTCACCATCAGGATCAGTTCCCAGTGTCTCTGCAGCTCTTTTACCAGCCTCACACAGGTGTCTGTAATCAGCTGCCTTTCCAGACTCTGACTGAGGCAACACCTGAACTGGACACTTCAGCCCTACTGCCTTTGCTCTGCCAAACCTGAGCCATCTGGACATTCCAAATTCACTTCATGTGGCATTATGCTGACACTGTCACACTATATATATATATATATATATATACATATATCATATACAAATAATAAGCAACAAAGGTTAAAAGGCTTTACTGTTACCAAATGCTATGTCTTGTTTCCCTGTTTAAAAAATATAGGGAGAGATAGATAATACTAGAGATAAACCGGTTTGGTTTCCTGGAAATTAAACCTACTCAAACAATACCCAATCCGAGTGTATTTCAGGTGGGATCCGGATCTCCCGTCCCATTTTCTGATTTCAAAATGAGGCAAAACTGATTTAAATCTCGTGCGATTTGGATCAGATATAAGTCCCTCCCATGGTGATTTGGATGCCATTTGACACAGGACCACCGGAAGTGTTGGATGTTGGATGATCATAGGAGGACCCTTTCAGGCATTCTGCTTGATGGGAACTGGCAACCACACATACAACTTCTTGCCTTGATACTGTGTTTCATAAAAACACTAATGATCAGTAGGTCAAGGGCCACCACCTTAATATCTGTGTAGTGCGTTACAGGTGGTGGGCAGTAGTTTGTTGTTTTATAAAAATAAAACATTTTTGTGTGTTCAAAAATCTTCAGGTCATGATACTGTGTTTAAGAACACTAATGGTCAGTAGTTCAGGGGCCACTGTGTTAATAATATCAGCACTGTGAGTCGATATGGATCACGATGATCATTCGAAAGAACAGCAGGAGCAGCACCCAAGTACTAGTGGTGCAACTGCTGACACAATTCATGACAAAGCTATCCCTTCAACATCATCAACTAAAACCAGTGCTCAAAGGCATAAAGGGTTTAATTCAGGGCATCTGAAATAAAAAAAATATTTTACATTGCTGAAAAAAAAATCACCTCTAATAAAGGGAAAGTTTCCTGCAGAACAACATAAAATTGCAACATGCCATACACCACACACAGTGACAAGGAAAGGCTCAGGCCTTGTCCTTTACTTGTGATTGGTGGTTTTGCAACTGCTGGCAGTTGGGCATCTTCTATCTCACATGACGATACAAAACCTTATCACTCAGAGTCTAGAAGAGGTGTTAAAAAAATTAAAACAGGATTATCAGCTGTAAAAAGAACTATGGCAGAAGAACAAACTGTGTGTTCAGAAATGTCACAAATGCCTGAGGAGAGTCTAAGGGTGTCCACAAGTACTATGTGTGAGCCTGACCTTTCTGATACAGGACACATAGAGAAGTCTCCTTAAACAATTTCTGCACCATCTGGAAATGTGGGGATGATCATCACATGTAAAAATGCTGACATAGAAATTGAGGTTGCTACGGAGGAAGTGCAGCAGGATGAGGGGGATATTTGTGTAGCTGACGCCGATGATAAGGAAGTTGTGTACCAGTGAAAGCAGTTCTTGCCCATAATAAGAAGCAGGCAATTGTCATGTCTGGGCATAAGACCAAAAAATCCATGTCTTATGTGTGGAATTATTTTTACCCAAATCCTGACAACAGTTATCAAGCCATCTGTAGCGTTTGTAAAGCCAAAGTAATTAGAGGTAAGGATGTTACCCCTCTAAGAACCTTTTATGTCATTTGCAACAGATTCATAAAAAGTTCTATGCAAAATCTGAAATTTCTGCTAAAGTAATAACAACAAGCAGTCCAGCATCAGCTAGCTCCCATCTCTCAACTAGATCCCAGCACCTGCGATCTCCACCACTAACACCATCATAAATCTTCTTATTAATGATCAGAGGTAGTCCTGCATCCAATGTGCAAAGGCTAACTGAGTCCTCCCCTGTCCAGAATTCACCAGAAGAATCCATGAGAGCTAGGCCTGCTGCTGCTACTGGGGGTGGATCTTCATCCCATAAGGGAACCAAGAAGACTACTAGTAGTAGTTTAAAAAAACAATTGACTTTTAAACAATTTTTCGCAAAAGGAAACAAGTATGACAGTTGTCACCCAGTTGCACAGTGGATCACTGAAGCCTTGATGGCTATGCTAATATTAGATATGCATCCAATATCTGTCATTAATGCATCTGGTTTTAGACAGTTAATTTAGGTCCTGTGTCCCCGCTACCAAATTCCATCTCAGTTCCATTTTACCAGTAAAGCAATTCCTCACCTATACCAAGAAGTTAAAAAAAAATAATTCTTGGACTACAACAGGCAATTGTACCCACTGTCCACTTAATAACAGATATGTGGACAAGTTATACTAGGCAAATGAAAGATTACATGACTATGACAGGCCACTGGGTGTGTGTATCACCATCAGCAGCAGCAGCAGCAATAGGTAACACAAAATTTCAGCTTGTTCGCAGGCTACTCTCTGTATCACTGGCTTTACTAAGAGGTATACTGGTTTCAACCTGTTAGAAAAATTAAGGGATGCCATTGCAAAATGTCTTATCCCGCTTGGACTCTCCTCAGGATTTGTCTGATAATTCCACAAGTATTGGAACAGCAACAAGCCATCCAAACCTACACAACAAGCCATGTCATAGGGAGAGAAGGGAGAATGTACCTTTGTCCAGCGCAGTGAAGAATACTTTCAGCATTTAGCAAGGTGCTGAAATCATTCGAAGTAGTCACCTGTGAAAAGAGTTCAGATTCTGCCAGCTTGAGTCAGATGATTCCCCTAATTAGACTTTTGGAAAAGTAGCTTGAGAAACTGAAGTAGGAGATTAAACAAAGCAATTCCACTAAGTAAGTCGGACTTGTAGATCAAGTCCCTTATTACCTTCGCTAAATCCAAGGGTTGTCAACATCTTGATATTGGATCAATACATTTTGTCAACCATGTTTGATCCCGGGTTTAAGTCATACATCATGTCTTTCTTTCCAACTGGCACAGATCTCAAGAGAAGCAAAGTGCTCCTGGTGAGCAAGTTGTCAGCTCAAGTAAGTTGTCAGCTCAAGTGGCACTTGACATGACAATGTCTTCTCCTTCAGTTCTCCAGCAACTGTGGCTGTCAGGAAAAAGCTACGCTTTCCCAAGAGAACCACTGGTGGTGATGCGAATGAGTCAATGCAACATTTTAATTTCTGGTCAGGTCTAAACGAATTGCCCTAAATTAGTGACACCTCTACCATAATGCAATCTGATACGGTCATCATCCATAGAATGGTGGATGATTATGTTAATGTCAGTGTAAAACTAGACATGTTCATCAAAATGAACTATAAATTAGGAAGACATTTATCACTAATTACATAATTGTACAGAGACTTCTGTGATGGTGGATTCCTGTGAGGATGAGTTGATTATTGTGTGAAGATGATGTTAACATTGATGATAGATTGAGGGAGAGGAGGAGGATGATAATGACAACATCTTGCCACTGTAGAGAAGTGATCATTAACAGCACTGTTATCTGCCTTCTGCTGATCAATAACAACATAATTAGCTGCCTTAAGCCCATTGATAGCTTGTTTCGTGGAGCCTAAACAAACCAACGATTTCAGCCACAAAAGTGGTAGTCCCTGTCACTGAAGTGATTAGTTTGTTAAACTGTGCATGTCATTTTGAATATAGAATAAGGGTGGGTGGCTGGGCCCAAGGACATTTTCATCTTGCACCTCTTTTCTTTGCATTATGCGCTGTTTGGGACATTGGTGGGTGCCTTTTTGCATAGATGACAAACATTTTTATAGTTTATTAAACTGCCATCCTGTCTGCCACTGCTGTGTGGAAATGTGGTAATAGATGTCCTAAATTCTTTTAAACTGCTGTGCATTTGTGTCACTGCTCTGTTGCTTAGTTTAGCCAGCCGTTGGCCTATATTGGTGAAAACAATACTGTGAGCTCTGAGGTGGTCAAATTGACTGGAAATGAATTTAATTATTAATGTTATCAAGGTTAATAATACTGTAGTAACAAAAACAGGCTCAAAATATGTGATTTTAGCTATTTTTATTATTTAAAAAAAAATGTAGATCCAAAACTAAAACCAAAACATGTGAGGGTGGTTTTGGCAAAACCAAAACACGATGATGAATTCAGAGATGTGCGCTGGTTTTGGATCTGGATCTCCCCTTGTTTTGGATCTGAATCTGGTTTTGGATTCTTTTCCTTGGTGTTTTGTTTTACGGTTTTGGTTGCGGATCTGGATTTTTTCTTAAAATATCATAAAAACAGCTAAAATCACATTAAATTGGCCTGTTTTTGTTCCTACAGTATTATAAACCTCAATAACATTTATTTCCAGTCATTTCCAATCAATTTTGACCACCTCACTATATAATTTTTTTTTATCTAGTTAAGGCCAAAAGGTTGCATCCAGCTAGCTGGCTGACTAAGCTAAGCAACACAGTGGGTGGCACTAACATGTGTCAGTTCAGCTTTCAATTTCCAAAATGGATACAGTGTGTTATACAGTGTGGGTTGGATACACCAATAGTGTACCTACTGTGACAGCACTGTCGGCAGAGCGGAGTTGCTGATGGTGTCCTCAGTACATGGAATGGCAGTGCTGCTGACAGTGTCCTCAGTGAAGGGTACCAGCGATGTTGGCAGTGTCAGTGGTGTGCAGGTTTTCTGACTGTGTCAGCAGTGCAGGGGTTGCTGATGCTGTCCTCAGTAAATGGAATGGCAGTGTGGGAGTTCTGGCAGTGTCCTCAGTGCAGGGTACCGGTGGTGTCAGCAGAGCGGGAGTGCCAGCGTGTCCTCAGTGCCTCAGTGCAGGTTTGCTGACTGTGTTAGCAGTGCAGGGGTGTTCTCAATGCAGGATGCCAGTGGTGTCGGCAGCATGGGGGAGCCAGTGGTGTCAGCAGCGTGGCTGCTGGTATTTTCAGCAGTGGGGGTGCCGACAGCTGGTGTGTCAGCAGCGGAGGGTCCCGGCAGCGGGGGGTGACGGTAGCAGGTGTGTTGGCAGCGGGGGGTGGCAGCCACGGGAACCAGCGCTATCTTCTTTTAGCTGTTTTTTTTCCCTGCATTCAATGGGCTTAACGCTGATTGGCTGAGAACCTTGACAGACGGCTCTGTCAGCCAATCAGCACTTTGCCCGTTGAAGGCAAAGGGATATTCAAAAATGTCCGCTTGAGGCAAAACCTCGAGATCCGACAGCAGATCACAAGGTTTTGCCTCGGGAGAGGGATCCAGGGCACGCAGGGAGATCCGAGCTTTGCTCGGATCGCCCCGAAGCCCAAAATTTTGGGTGGGTTTGGTTCTCTGAGAACCGAACCCGCTCATCCCTAGATGAATTAGGACCAAACCCGAAACACGGGGGTCAGCACACATCTCTAGATAAGCCTGTAACAACACTAAGAGAACAACATTTCTCATCAGAGAGAGGGGCAGGCTTCCAGTTTGCAATAAATTGAGAAAATTATTCTTGTCATCCTCCTGCCCCATGTCACACCAGCCCCCTGTCTCTTCAGCCCCCTGTCACACCAGTCCTGTCACTCCAGGCCCCTGTCACTCCAGCCCCCTCTCACACCAGCCCCCTTTCTCTCAGCCCCCTGTCTTTTCAGCCCCCTATCACACCAGCCCCTTGTCACACCAGGGTTGTGTATAGGTCCTCTTTATGTACCTGGACATGACGTGGACTGAGGGCAGAAGTGAGGGTCCATGCCCTTAAATGCGCTGTTACTTTAGAAACTTGTACCTTGCGAGCGAGCTCCCTCGTCGCCACACTTGGGGCATGGTGGCTCACTCCACGTTGCTCGCCACAGGTTACAATTCCCGATCAATGTGCATGTGGATAGTAACTGATGACGTGAGGGTACATCTACTAAAGGGGATCTATCCCCAACCGTCACACCAGCCCCCTGTCACACTAGCCCACTTTCTCTTCAGCCCCGTCATTCCAGCCAACCCCTTCCCCTGACCCCTCCAACCTACCTTTTTCTCTTCCTGCTCCTCATAGTATAATTGTTGTGCACAGCACCGCTATATTATACAGCCAGCACACACCTCTTTTCTTTTAGTTTTTTTCCCAGGTTCGTCCCAGCTCCTCTCTCCCTGTGTGTGACATATGCTAGTGTTTATGACGTCACATGCACAAACACTGCACCCGGCAGGCTGAACACGGACCCAGCAGGCTGTCAGCTATTTGACAGCTGCGTCCGGATATCAACTTCAGTCAGCAGACTCGGGCTCCAGTGGAACTGCCCTCCCTATGCCCCTGGGGAGGGTTAGAGGTAGGGTTAGGACACTTACCAACAGGTGTTGGTATCCTAACCCTGTCGGGATGCCGGCGTCAGGATTCTGACTGCCATGATCCTGACCTCCGGCATCCCATACACAACCCTTCTGCATAACCCATTGTCCTTACTATACTCAATCTACAATCCCACTCCTTCAGGTGTAGGTGGACATAGTTTCATAGTTTTATTATTTTCACACCACTCTTAAGTAGGGGTGTGCACCGGCCTCTTTTCGTGTTTTGTGTTTTGGTTTTGGATCTGGATCTTTCTTCGTGTTTTGGATCTGGATTGGCTTTGCCAAAACCACCCTTCCATTTTTTGGGTACTGGGTTTTGTGTTTTGGATCTGTATTCTTTTTAAAAAAAGCATAAAAACAGCTAAAATCACAGAATTTGTAGGTATTTCTGCTCCTATGCTATTATTAACCTCAATAACCTTAATTTCCACTAATTTCCAGTCTATTCTGAACACCTCACACCTCACAATAGTGTTTTTATGTCCAAAAGGTTGCACCGAGGTAGCTGGATGACTATGCTAAGAGATACGAGTGGGCGGCACAAACACGTGGTCCATCTAGGAGTGGCACTGCAGTGGCAGACAGGATGGCAGTTTGAAAAACTAGGCCCCAAACTATACATAATGCAAAGAAAAAAAAGAGGTGCAAGATGGAATTGTCCTTGGGCCCTCCCACCCACCCTTATGTTGTATAAACAGGACTGCACACTTTAACAAACCAAACATTTCAGCGCCAGGGTCTGCCACACGACTGTGGCTGAAATGATTGGTTCGTTTGGGCCCCCACAAAACAAGCTGGCAATTAATCTGTCCCTGCACAAACTGGCTCTACGGAGGCAAGATGTCGTCCTCATCCTCCTCATCCACCGATTCCTCACCCTCTTCAGTGTTGTGTACATCCTCATCCTCACAGAGTATTAATTCGTCCCCACTGGAATCCACAACCACAGGTCCCTCTGTACGTTCTGGAGGCTGGTCTCCCTGGAAGAGTTGATAATTCATTTTATGAACATCATCTTCTCCACATTTTGTGGAAGCAACCTCCTACGCCTTTCGCTGACAAGGTTCCCGGCTGCACTAAACACTCTTTCGGAGTACACACTGGAGGGGGGGCAACTCAGGGGCAACTTTTTCCTGCCAGTACAGGTACGGACTGTCTGACATGCCTACTTGGATGCTGTCACCGATGTAATCCTTTAACAGACAGACGCATGCTTGTCGCTGCTGCTTTGAGGATGCAAGTGCGGCTACAGCCCACACAATTCACAAAGACAGAAAAAAAAAAGAATATTTTTATTGATTGTGGAGCGCACTTTGAGGGTTAAACCACCCTTTAACAAACAGACACACACTTGTCGCTGCTGCTTTGAGGATGCAAGTGCAGCTACAGCCCACACAATTCACAAAGACAGAAAAAAAAAGAAGAATATTTTTAATGTTTGTGTAGCACACTTTGAGGGTGTCACCACCTTTTAACAGACAGACGCACGCTTGTCGCAGCTGCTTTGAGGATGCAAGTGCGGCTACATCGCACACAAGTCACAAACACATTAAAAAAATTGTTTTTTATTTTTGGAGCACTTTGAGAGTTACACCACCCTTTAACAGACAGACGCACGCTTGTCGCTGCTGCTTTGAGCACAGTTTCATATGCAGTGACAGTAGACTTGTCAGAAATTGTTGGCACGTCCTTCAGTCTGGACCAGATGTCCAAACCAGCCCTTGACTTATGACACAGGCGCACGCTTGGCACTGCTACTATGTTGATGCACGCGTGGCTACATCGCACACAAGTCACAAACAAATTAAAAAAATAGTTTTTTCTTTTTTGGAGCACTTTGAGGGTTACACCACCCTTTAACAGACAGACGCACGCTTGTCGCTGCTGCTTTGAGGATGCAAGTGCGGCTACAGCCCACACAATTCACAAGACAGAAAAAAGAAGAATATTTTTATTGTTTGTGTAGCACACTTTGAGGGTGTCACCACCCTTTAACAGACAGACGCACGCTTGTTGCTGCTGCTTTGAGGATGCAAGTGCGGCTACAGCCCACACAATTCACAAAGACAGAAAAAAGAAGAATATTTTTATTGTTTGTGTAGCACACTTTGAGGGTGTCACCACCCTTTAACAGACAGACGCACGCTTGTCGCTGCTGCTTTGAGGATGCAAATGTGGCTACAGCCCACACAATTCACAAAGACAGAAAAAAGAAGAATATTTTTATTGTTTGTGTAGCACACTTTGAGGGTGTCACCACCCTTTAACAGACAGACGCACGCTTGTCGCTGCTGCTTTGAGGATGCAAGTGCGGCTACAGCCCACACAATTCACAAAGACAGAAAAAAAAAGAACAATATTTTTATTGTTTGTGTAGCACACTTTAACGGTGTCACCACCCTTTAACAGACAGACGCACACTTGTCGCTGCTGCTTTAAGGATGCAGGTGCGGCTACAGCCTACACATTTCACAAAGACAGAAAAAAAAGAACAATATTTTTATTGTTTGTGTAGCACACTTTGAGGGTGTCACCACCCTTTAACAGACAGACGCACGCTTGTCGCTGCTGCTTTAAGGATGCAGGTGCGGCTACAGCCCACACATTTCACAAAGACAGAAAAAAAAAGAACAATATTTGTATAGTTTGTGTAGCACACTTTGAGGGTGTCACCACCCTTTAACAGACAGATGCACGCTTGTCGCTGCTGCTTTAAGGATGCAGGTGCGGCTAGAGCCCACACATTTCACAAAGACAGAAAAAAAAGAACAATATTTTTATTGTTTGTGGAGCGCACTTTGAGGGTTACACCACCCTTTAACAGACAGACGCACGCTTGTCGCTGCTGCTTTGAGGATGCAAGTGCGGCTACAGCCCACAAAATTCACAAAGACAGAAAAAAGAAGAAGAATATTTTTATTGTTTGTGGAGCGCACTTTGAGGGTTACACCATCCTTTAACAGACAGACGCACGCTTGTCGCTGCTGCTTTGAGGATGCAGGTGGAATCTAGACGGGATTTGGAACCGGGGACACACTACCTCCATCAATTGTCTAAATCCCACTGCACTAATGGCGGATACCGGACGCACGTCTAATACCAACATAGCAGTCAAGGCCTCAGTTTTACGTTTTGCTTCAGGATGACTGCTGTCGTACTTCATCCTCATCGCTAGGGACTGTTGGAGGGTCAATTGTTTAGTAAAAGTAGTGATGTTCCTACTTCCTCTCTGGGATGATGAACAACTCCCAGCAGCAGCAACAGCACTAGGAGGAAGTGGTTCTTGATCTTTCCCTATTTTATTTTTATCTGAGAAAGTTTGGTCCTCCATTTATGTTATATTGATATATACGAGCGGCTAAAGCGCACACAAACACAGAAAATATTTTTTTATTTTTTCTGGAGAGTAGTGCACATTGTGGGTTATACCACCCTTTAAGAAATGAGCCAGCCGGCTCTTTACTTATGGGACACAGGCGCACGCTTGGCGCTGTTCCTTTGTTGATTCACGTGCAGCCACAGCGCACACAATTCACAAACACAGAAAATATTTTTTTTTTTGGTTTGGACTGGAGTGTACTTTGGGGGTTACAGCACCCTTTAATGGTCAAGCCAGCCGGCCCTTTACTTATGACACAGGCGCACGCTTGGCACTACTTTGTTGATGCACGTGCGGCTACTGCACACACAATTCACAAACACAGAAAATAATTTTTTTTTTGGTTTGGAGTGTACTTTGGGGGTTACAGCACCCTTTAACGGTCAAGCCAGCTGGCCCTTTTCTTATGACACAGGCGCACGCTTGGCACTACTTTGTAGATGCACGTGCGGCTACTGCGCCCACAATTCACAAACACAGAAAATAATTTTTTTTTTGGTTTGGACTGGAGTGTACTTTGGGGGTTACAGCACCCTTTAACGGTCAAGCCAGCCGGCCCTTTACTTATGACACAGGCGCACGCTTGGCACTACTTTGTTGATGCACGTGCAGCTACTGCGCACACAATTCACAAACACAGAAAATATTTTTTTTTTTGGTTTGGACTGGAGTGTACTTTGGGGGTTACAGCACCCTTTAACGGTCAAGCCAGCCGGCCCTTTACTTATGACACAGGCGCACGCTTGGCACTACTTTGTTGATGCACGTGCGGCTACTGCGCACACAATTCACAAACACAGAAAATAATTTTTTTTTTGGTTTGGACTGGAGTGTACTTTGGGGGTTACAGTACCCTTTAACGGTCAAGCCAGCCGGCCCATTACTTATGACACAGGCGCACGCTTGGCACTACTTTGTTGATGCACGTGCGGCTACTGCGCACACAATTCACAAACACAGAAAATATAATTTTTTTGGTTTGGAGTGTACTTTGGGGGTTACAGCACCCTTTAACGGTCAAGCCAGCCGGCCCTTTACTTATGACACAGGCGCACGCTTGGCACTACTTTGGTGATGCACGTGCGGCTACTGCGCACACAATTCACAAACACAGAAAATTATTTTTTTTTTGGTTTGGACTGGAGTGTACTTTGGGGGTTACAGCACCCTTTAATGGTCAAGCCAGCCGGCCCTTTACTTATGACACAGGCGCACGCTTGGCACTACTTTGTTGATGCACGTGCGGCTACTGAGCACACAATTCACAAACACAGAAAATATATTTTTTTTTGGTTTGGAGTGTACTTTGGGGGTTACAGCACCCTTTAACGGTCAAGCCAGCCGGCCCTTTACTTATGACACAGGCGCACGCTTGGCACTACTTTGTTGATGAACGTGCGGCTACTGCGCACACAATTCACAAACACACAAAAAATATTATTTTTTTAGCACTTTGGGGGAGCACCCCTGATGGACAGAGCACCCCCTGGACAGCACTACAGCCCTTTAGGACTGGGACACTGCACAGGACTTTGGAGTGGACACAGCCCCTATGGAGAACTGACTGCACAACACAGTCCAGCCAGCCCCTATGGACTTTGAAGTAGTGGACACAGCCCCTATTAACAACAGCAGCACAGCACAACACAGCCAGCCCCTATGGACTTTGAAGTAGTGGACAACAGCAGCACAGCGCAGCACAGCACAGCACAACACTACTCTGCACTACACTACACTACACTACACTGCCCAGCCAGCCCTAACTCCCACCCTCCCTCTTCACTGTCCACAGCCGAGTGAGAAAATGGCGCCGACGCGGGTACCTTATATAGGATCCAAAACCCGCGAGACTCGGAAGGCGGGATGATGACGTTTTGCCTCGATTTCAGATCCGAGTCAGGCGGGAAAAGTCGAGCCTGACTCGGATCTGCCTCTGATCGGGGGGCTCGGGGGGGGTTCGGATTTCAGAAATCCGAATCCGCTCACCCCTACTCTTAAGCTTTAACCAACTGTATAAATTGGAAAAAAAGGTCACAGACAAATTTATTAATATCAAATTAGAATTAGAATTAAGCCTGGTGGCTAAAAAAGCAGTGCTCCCTCAGTCCACAGCCCATATAAGGATTTATTTACCAAAATGGGGTAGAGTTTCCACCCCATGTAAAAACCATCCTGGGTACTACCTCTTCCCCTTAAATAGCCCAATGCTGGTCCCTCCGTAGGATGGAGACCTGGTCCTCCCGTAAAGTAGCGACCACCTCGCCTCTCTCGAAGGGGGAATGCTAGCCAAGCTCTGCTGCGCTAAATTGAGCCACTAAGGAGCTCTGTTTTCTGCCAAGCTGCGCTTCTCCTGTTGGAAGAAACACACAGAAAATACATTCCAACGACAAAATATTGGTACAACAAACAAACCAATTCACGAATGTGGGTGGGATCACAAACTAGAAAGAGGAAGTTAACCACTCCTCCAACCCTTCATATAGTACTGCTAAACCCCACCTAAACGGAGCAGCTAATAGGCTAGCCATCTTGATTGACAACTTCAGACCACCATTATAACTTATCAACACCAAACCAGCTGTAACTAGTATTGATCCAATAAAAAACAGTGTGCTTATATCCTCTCAAGCTTATACAAGCATTCGAGTATTTTATTAAGTCTACATATGCTCATGTATGTATGCTCATATTGTGGGCATGCGCAATTCGAATTTAAGCATGATACATTAAGTGTGCATTCCACTCTACATCAGGTCACTACTCTCATCCAATGCTTTAATGTTGTCATATACTGTAAGTCTAAACGTGGCACTGAGCAAAAAAAAAGGCAATTATATTCAGACAACTCCTGATTCTCATCCTCCTGCAACCTATGTAGGATTAAAAAAAAATAGTACTTAGTGGCACACATTTGTCAGTTGTGTGCAATGCAAAGCAATCTGTGTTTGCAGATTCTGGTGACATAGCCTCACAAAACAAAATTAGATTAGACAACCTATTTTTAGAAAGTGCAAAGTTGTAACAACGATAATGATGAAGAACAAATAGTCACACAACTAGATGCAGCTGCCCTTCAGCAGTCACATGATAGGTATAAATAAAAATGCCTGGTCCATCAATTGCTTCTGAGAAACTCAACTCTCCTCATTCTGCATCCTGTCAAAATAAAACAAATCTCAAGGAGATCATAGCCTACCTAATTAAATACGATATTTCAGGACCATCTAACTTCAATACTGCTAATTCTTCATAACCTATAACAGTATAAGCACCAAACATTCTCCCAACACAAGATATAAAAGCCACAGATTATCTAATAGGCCAATCACTATTGCAAACTAAAAACTGTTGGTTTCAAAATGCTTCAATCGAGATTGCCTGGTCCTGGGGCCTGATTCACTATGGATCACTATTGCGATCGCAAATGCGATTACGCACAGAGGTCTGCTGCGAAAATATGCTAATGACTGCAATCGCACAGCTATTATAGAGACGGCCAAAGCCAGCATAGAGATGCCCACTACCGATTTCTCACATCCGTAATATCTTGCAGTGCTGCGTATACATGGGGAACATCGAGTAACATCGGCCCCTCAGGCACAATTACAACAAGTCTGGCCTTACTCAGAAATTGCTAACCTCGTTGCATGCAGTGAGTACTCAAGCTGCGTATTGCCATCGCAATAACTAATTTATGCATTCCCATGCAACGGCGTTCTAACAGAAAGGCATGCCTGCATTTTCCGACCACTCCTCCGTCACCACCACCAAACGCTGACATCCCTTCCCTCCATCTGCGATGGCTTTGTATCTGCGTGAGTAATCGCAATGTGTTCGCAATGTTAACTCACAACAGTGCATATGCATGCGCAGTACGAAATAATCAGCCGTCTGTGTACGCTATCGCAATAGCGATCAATGCTGAATCAGGGAAGGCATTGTAACATTCTATGAGAGGAGCACACAAGACCTGTCAAACCAGATGGCAGATCTAAAAATATAATAAACATGCTAAATGCACGTCAAGCGCTGATGTTCTTGTTGATGATAATGTGATCATTTTGGGACTAAAACCTGATGAAGTGCAAACTGTATGTTATTGTCACTGTGGAATTTTGTGTGTGGAATGCTGAAATGAATAGGCTTGTCTATTAAAGCTGCTTTTACTGAACTGCTGCTGAGATGCAGTCATCCATGAACTGGGCACGATTGGAAGGAAATGGACTGTCACCAAAACATTAATAGGTCATTATAATAGAAAATAACAGCTCACACAACACAGCAAAGCAAAACATAGTGCCACCTGCTGGAAACATAATAATCACCCCCTCCCCGTCCCTAAACTAATATAATCTACAATCTACTTAGCAGGAACTCTGCTAGGTTAGAGTCACGTCTCAGCCCCATTGGTGCTTGAGCAGAGAAATTCTGAAACCTTTTCATGTGACTCAGCACAGTTGTCTGTAATCCTAAATGTTAGGCACAAAATGATGTTTTACAATGTAATTAAAGGGATTCAAATATATTGTGCCCTCCAGATGTTTAACTCATGGCATGACATCTTGAACTGAGCTCCATTGCGATTGATCAATGTTGTGGTGCCAATCTTGTCAATTACTGGTTTACAGTACATCCTGCAGGAAACAGGCCATGCAAACTCAATCACTGTATCATTTTACATTTCCCCAAAGCATAACAGACCAGACCATAGTGATGATGAGTAGAAGAATCAGTACAGCATCTATTGCTGTTGTTGCAAATTTCAACCATGTCTGAGTTGAGGTGATCCAGGGAACTCTTCAAATAATGTCCCAATCAACAACTCTGCTAGACTTGGTGCCAATCAACAACTGTACTGAAATTACTTATGTTGGTACAGAAGGAATTTGGCAAATCTTAAAGAACCTTGGACAGTTTTCAGTATCCTCACTGCTTTAAGACATGGAGGAGCAATAGTGACAATTGAAATTAGATTGTTCCTAGCAAAACATTTGTCCTCTCATGTGAAGGCATCCCATTCACTGTCATTAAAAAAATTAGGTATGCCGTGAGCTGCAAATAGCTATAGAAGACAGTAACAGCAAAAGTTTGAGCCACTTTTATATGAATTCACTACTTTTAAGTAATTATACTTTAAAATTGGCCAGAAAAGAATTTTGAATTGTGGACCATTTCTACCTTATAACATCCCATAGGAAGTGCAGTAGGGTGGACAAGTCACTTGACCATGATTGCAAGGGTGTATAACACCCCCTATGTCCACACCTAAAGTGAGCCATGAAATTTAACTTTTGCCTAATGCTGTCATGTGCACAATTTCTGTATTGGCAGTGTGTACAGTAACTTAGCCAAGATGACTTTATAACCTTTTTCTAGACTGATAACTCAATGTCTATAACAGGTACTTTATAGAGAATGATTACATAGATGAAAAAAGTACCCAAAAAGGTGCACACTGGGGGCCTGATTCAGACCCGCTCGCTAGATGCGACGAATCGCTCTCAGCGTATGGAGTTTCAGCTAAGTGACGTCAAGGCAGCCGCTCGCACGGCAAGGCATAAGCACGCCCACTATGTCTTGGCGAGCGATCACTTTGTGTTTACAGATGCCCACCAGCCTGTCTTTAGCTGCCCACTAGCGTACATCATCTCCAGGAAGTATATACAACCATCGGTACATCGGGTTCCATCGGCTCTGACTGCAGCGCTTGCGGTTGACTGTACCCTACCGCAAGCACTGCGAGCACTTCAGTGTATTATTCAACCAGTTGATGTGTACTATGATGCTGCCTGTTAATTATGCACACCCCAGAAACGTGTGAAAACACTCTGGCACGCCTGCGTACGTAACTCCACTCCCCATTACTACTGACCTGCCCCTGTTACCACCCACAAACGGCCTCTCCTGTTACTCATTCCACTGGGCTGTCTTTGCAGGGCAAGCGTGCACATTCCAATCGCTCGTACTAATTTGCGCACGGCAAACTACACGCATGCACACATTAGTGAACATCGTCTGCAACGAGCGGCCGCTTGCTAGCGAGCAGGTCTGAATCAGGTCCTTAATCCACATCAATGCTTTTGTAGATATGAATCAGACAAATAAAGTTATGAACTGACCAGCCTATCAAATTGTGACACACAGCTTTCTTTATTTTGTCAACACTGTTTGCAGATTTTGTATTGTATCATACAGTAAGTAAGACTTATAATTCAATACAAAAAACAGTCACACAGTAGCTGCCAATTCTCTAACATCCATAATCTGACCAACAAGTGCTAAGAACACTGTTTATCCAATCAATAAAAGCTATACATCAAATAGAAGGACAGCCACCATCACAAGCCAAACATTGGTGATCGTATAAAGGCCCTGATTCAGAGCCGGACGCTCTTTGTGAGCGCTCGCTCTGAATCTGGGCGGCCTGTTTTTTTTCATTTGGCCTGGCCTCCAGGCCACTCACTAAGCTGTGGGTGACCACCCACAGCTTTTGCGAGCGGCCAGGTGATGGTCGCGATGGTCGCAATGACTCACCATCGACCCGCTTGTGAGCGCATAGCGCTAGCGAGCGGGTCTGAATGAGGCCCAATGTGTCAAAGGCCAACTGCATAGTAGGCACACAAAGGGTTGGCCTTGATCATTAATATGAAAATGCATCATAGACTGCAATTTAGAGCCCCTTGTACAAACTAGCTAGTGTACTGCCCACCCTCCAGTGTGTACTTGGAAAGGGTGTTTAGCACAGCCAAAATCTTGTGAGTCTTCTGCGTAGGAGGCTACTTCTAAAAAGTATGGAAAAACTGATGTTCATAAAAATGAACTACAAATTCTATGAGGGATACCTTTGCTGCATATTACAAACAGAGACTGTATCTGTGGATTCCAGTGAGGATGAGAACATTTTCTATGATGTGATGATGATGATGATGATGAAGATATTAACAACAGTGATGAGGATGCTGACATTTTTTACTTTGAGGATGTTACCCTTAAGCCCATTGGTAGCTTGGTTTTATCAAACCACCAAAATGTTTTCTTTTGTGGGGGCCCAAACAAATCAAGCACTTCAGCCACAAAAGTGGCAGTCCCTCTTGCTAAAGTACTTAGGTTGTTAAACTGTGCATGTCCTTTTTAATATACAACATAAAGGCGGGAGGGGGACCTAAAAGACAAATCCATCATGCACCACTTTTCTTTATGGTCTTTGCCCACCTTGCTGTATTGGTGTATAAACTACTAACTTGTTACTTCATCTCTCTTTACCTGTACTGGCCTAAGGCCTGTGATTTGCTGTTTTTGAGAAGTTTGTTATTATCGTTTCTTATAGACTGTTACTCTGGCTTCAATCACCTGTACTGGCCTGAAGCCTGTGCTTTGCTGTTTGGATTCATTTTACATTTGAAAACTAACATTTGGAAGCTTGGTCTTTAATACATTGGCCTTCATTCAGACCCGGACGCAAGTGGCCGTTCGTACGTTCGGCGTACGTACAGACATATGTTAATTCAAGCACTCGCTCGTAATTTCGAACGCATCTAAACCTCCTCCCCAAACTCTACCAACCCCTCCTCTAACTAACGAGCGTGCCAAATAGCGAGCGTACATCCCCAATGTGGCTTGCAGGGAACGCACGCACAAGTCCAACCCGGAAGTGGGCCTGTCAGATTCCAATTACCTGCTCCTTTATTCTGCCTACCTCCCTCAATCGTATCATGCCAATCAATATATCAATTAGCTTAATTGCTCGTTTTTTTTTTTTTTTTGGCAATGCAATAAACTTTACTCTTGTCCGTGTTTGTGTTTACCCGCAGAATACGTACGGCTTAAACATTCGCTTTTATTTGTCAAAATACATGTTTGAGACAATTAAACATTTGTTTTCTTTGTTTTTAACCACGCATATTTTACTGGGTTCATTTCTTTATTTAAATTTGCTTACGCATGTCACTGCATCAAGCCTATCATAACTCGCAAAAGATTTGTGGCCCTGTCGAACACATGACTCATACACTAACCAATAGAATGGGTCCTGTTAATTACCCAAATACTTTAGCCAATCAAATTTATTTTTGGGTCTTTATTAAAATTGATTTTTATAAAATACACCATTGCCATCATGAGAGCCTCGGCATTCACCAGGCGCGAGCTGATGGTGTTAACCGAGGTCATGGACAGGCGGATCACCAGCCAGCCTCCCCCCATCACCAATAGGGAAAAGCGTTCCGCATATGCGGAGGTACGTGGCCGCCTGCGTTCCTTCGGCTCACGCCGCCAGATCGGCCAGCTGGAGCGCAGGTGGTCCGACCTGCAACGGCGGACGCCCCGCTTGCTGGCATGCTTTCGCATGCAGATCGCGGAAAGTACATTTTTGTGACTGTGGTTTTCATGTTTTTCTTTGTGGCCCTATCTGCATGTGCATGTTTTCATGTATGGCCTATTTATTCTTTGTACTCATATCTGCATGGGCATGTTTTCATGTATGGCCTATTTATTCTTTGTACTCATATCTGCATGGGCATGTTTTCATGTATGTCCTATTTATTCTTTGTACTCATATCTGCATGGGCATGTTTTCATGTATGGCCTATTTATTCTTTGTACTCATATCTGCATGTGCATGTTTTCATGTATGGCCTATTTATTCTTTGTACTCATATCTGCATGTGCATGTTTTCATGTATGTCCTATTTATTCTTTGTACTCATATCTGCATGGGCATGTTTACATATTTGTGGTGTAAAAAATTAGCGTTTAACTAGGTCAGGGTCGAAAATAACCACAATTTGTTTCCCATCTTTTAGGGGCAGAGCGAAAACTACGGCATCATCGCCGTCAAAAACGGCGATCTCGGCCCCTCTCCCCAACCCCCAGCCAAACCTCCACACCCCAAAATTCCAATTATTTCCCCCTCCTCCCCAGCCTGCACAGACCCTGTGGAAAATGTGTCGGGGCTCCTTCCCCTCCATCCCAATTCCCCCTCCCCTCCAACCACCCCTTTCGTAACTACCCCCTCCCCTGAATCCCAAATCACCCCTCCCACCTCGTTGGGGAATGTTGGCACCTCCGAGGAGGACGAGGGAATTGCTTCTGTCCCGGCCGTGATTTTGAACGGTATGTTTGCATTTTTTTTATATTTTTTATAAAAAGGTTTGTATGTAATCCTGTGTCTGTGCCTTTTACTTTTTTTGGTTTGTCCGAATTTGGTGTAGATTTCTGTTTGTCTTTACCTTTTACTGCTGATTTCCCCATACACATATCCCACCTGTCAGAATCTGATGTTTTTTGGTGCAATTTTTGGGGTGTCCATTTTTGGGTCCTTGGATTTTTTGGGTTAAATGTGCTTTTGGTCACAATATTGTCATTTTTGGATAGCTTTGTTTGGCTTGTTTTTTCATGGGGTTTCATTAATTATGTATTAAGCCCCACACTTTTATAACCCACAGAGGAACAGAGGCGTTTGGCGGACTTAGCCGGATGCGTAGAAAGGATGCGGGGCTACGTCATTTGGCTGCTGGTGGTCCTTGACCATATGTCTGTCATCCTGCATCCCTAATTTTTTGTAAAAAATAGTTGTATTCATTAAAATTTTAAACTTAACGTTCTGTCTCATTCCTTGTCTCCAAATCTTAGATTGTTTACACTGACATAAGTAGACTCTTCCAGCAAGTATTTGCAATTAATGTGACTAAGATTGTGTGTTGTATTTTTTAGGGAAACAGGCACATGAAACACCTAACAGTAACAATCTGCTTGCCCTTTTTTTGTGTGTGACAATTTATATATTACTACATTTTACATGTTCCAATTTGGGGGGGCAACCTGCTTAGCCTACTGATTGTACAGAATTCCTTTTGGTGTTGGTTTTGACCCATAAAGCATCTTTAAATTTAGATCAAATTGCGTCATTACAGGATTAACCCTTAATAAATTTTAATGTGGGTGAACCTGGTTACACTTGCTTGTAATGGGCAATAAAAGTTCCAAAAGTACACTCTCAAAACATTTATTCACAACATAACTAAAAAAACAAAGTGTTGACTCACAAACAATACACACAGTGAAACCCAAAAATACAACCCATCAAACACCATATGAAAAAAGAAATGAAAAATCAAGAACTTGTTGATGAAGGAGCATGTCAACATGATTCCACAAATGTTGCGTTGCAATATGGGTTCCAGAATATATATCCAATGTGTCCCCATGAAGTTTTTTTTGGGGTAGCAGGAAGTAGTCATTGATTGAGTCCCAAAGATTATGAAATCAAACAGAAGATGGGAAACAAAAAACAAATTAATTAGATGTTCTCCAAAAATCCTTACCACATTGTGTCTAAACACTTTTGTGTTGCCAGTAATTACCTAAAATATCTGGACACCACATCATCGCGTATGGCCCCCCACATACTGACCTCCAACCAACCTCGGGGGGGCCATCCTCAGGCAAGGCATCCTCTGGCTGCATTGGGACACCACTCCTTATGGCGATGTTGTGAAATATCCCACACAGGACCACAATTTTCGAAACCATATCCGGCAAATACATGAGCTCGCCACCAGAGCGGTGGAGGCATCTGAATCGGCCTTTTAAAAGGCCGATACAGTGCTCCACCACTTGCCTGGTGGCTGTAAGTGCGGCATTAAAATTACTTTGTGGCCCTGGTGTGGGAGCCAAATAAGGAGTGAGCAGCCAGGGCGTGCAAGGTTAGCCACTGTCTCCTGTAAAAAAAAAATGACAACATCAGGATCACTGTGTATCAAGCTTAACATTGTTATGTACTAAAGGTCTCCACTTACCCAGAAGCCACGCATCACCAGCTTGTAGGTTGTTTAATTTGTGCCATATCCCTGATTGCTGGATGACGAATGAGTCATGTGCACTTCCGGGTAATTTTGCATTCAGGGACAGGATCTGGAGGGAGGCATCACATACCACCATTACATTCAGGGAGTGATAGTGTTTCCGGTTGCGAAATATGGCCTCCAGCCGTGCTGGAGGCTGAAGTGGTATGTGAGTACCATCCACAACCCCTATGATGTGTGGGAAGCCAGCTATTTGGTAAAAATTGGCCTTGGCCACACTAAGGGCACCCATATCCAAAGGCATTTGAATAAAATGATGGAGGTGCTTGAAAAGGGCCTCCATCACTGCCCTCAGGATCCGGGAAAAGGAGGATTGTGAGATTCCCGACAAAACAGAAAAGGGGAGAAACACACATTTGGGCAAAGAGCAAAACAACAGTGCGCAGAGTACCTCAATTTGGGCCCAAATGTTTAGAAAAATTGCTAAAGGGAAATCTAAACCAATTTCACGGTACAAAATAAGCAGATAAAAATGCGCTAATTAATTCGCAAATACAAGGCAACACATAAGCAGATAAAAATGCGCTAATTAATTCACAAATATAAGGCAACACATAAGCAGATAAAAATGCGCTAATTAATTCGCAAATACAAGGCAACACATAAGCAGATAAAAATGCGCTAATTAATTCGCAAATACAAGGCAACAAATGCGCAGATAAAAATGAATAAATTCGTTCATACATTTCGGAATCACAAAACCAAAGTTTCCAAGTGTAAGGTCAAACAAAGTTACGTTAGAAAAAACATGACCATTTAATAAACAAGGGAAAATATAAACTTACCAATAGAGGATATATAAGTCACCGGATAAAAAGGTCATTGGGGCAGAGCCAAAAGAAACCTAACAAAGGAGATTTGAAAAGAAATTAACGAGCCAAACTTCACAAAAAGAAGGAGACACAAAAGTAAGACGGGCAAAAACTTACCAAAAAAACCCACGACAAAGAAAACAACCACAGCAAAAAAAGCGAATGGAAAATAAAACTCCAACAAGATAAACCAAAAACCACTCCAAACAACGCCAAATCCAAAACCCGCCAACAATCCACTCCGACCAATGTAACCTCCAACAACCAACAACCGCCACCTCGACTCGAGATGCCCCAAGCCATAAATAGTGTTTATTTTCCCGCACAAATTAAGGAGGGATCATAGGAACGCACAATGAATGACGCGGATGCAAAATAAGGGCGCATGTATAAATACGTCACGACCCCAAAAAAAAATTCTGGTGTATTTCTTGTTGGGAGATAAGAAATGGCTACAGACCAGGGAAACAATGGCCAAGAGTCTGCCGGTAAGTATTTCATGCATTTCCAAACAAGGATTATTTTGAAACATAATATAGTGAAAGTTGTCAAGCTTAATTTTCTCAACGTTTAAACAAATAGGTGAGGAGGATGACATGGAAGAGGCTGCTGGGCCCAGTATTCCGGCCAAAGCAGGGAAAAAAAAAGGCAGCCACAATTCACAAGAAAGGAAATGTAGGTTTTGGTACAGAAGTGTGTGGACATCCTGCCACAGGCAGACAGGAATATGGGCATAAGCCAGAAGTGGAAAATGTGGGAGGAGATAGCCAGTGCTGTCAATAGGGTGGGTGATTATGTCCGTCTAGCCCGGGATGTCATACGGCGGTAAGTAAAAACTTGACCCCCCTAAAACCCAAACCCCCCAAAAAAACAGATTAATGGTTCCTTTTTCACCCACAGATGGCAAGACTTCAAATATCGCCTGAAACAAAAAATGGCAGACAGGGCTAGGCATGCAAGGGGGACAGGTGGGGGTCCCACCCCTGTGTCATTGGAGTTGAATGATTTAGAAGAGCTGGCACAGGGGTGTGTGCAGGCTGTGGAGGTGTTTGGCGTGTCCAACATGGATACGGACATGCCAGACTTTGCGGCTCCTCATTTTGTCCCAGGTAAATATTGTGATGTCACCAACTCTGAAATGTTATTGTGCCAATATGTAGATTCTAATGTGAGTCTTTTCTCATTTTTCAAACAGAGACACAGGCGGATGAGTCTGCTCCAGAGGGGAGCCTTGGCCGCAGAATTTCTGCTGGCTCTGCAGGGGAGGAACCAGTACATCCGGCTGAGGACCCTGCAGAAGCCAGTCCAGGGCAATCCCCCTCGCAGGCAGTGTCCCTCCTCACAGAACTCAATTTTAAATCGGATTTCCATACGGAGATTCTGCAGAGGATGGACGCCAGTCTGGTACGGGTGGCTGAGGCCCTGGAGCAAAATGCTGTGGCCAACGTAACCATTGGTCAGGCCCTGGCGGAAAATACCAGGGCCAACATCCGCATCGCCAATGCCCTGGAGCAGCTCGTTCGCCAGCACATGGTGGAGCCGACCTCCCTTCCTGCCGGAACATCAAGATCCTCCACCTCTGGCACAACATCAGCCAATCCTCCAAATGTGCCTAGCCCTGTGCCTAGTCCAGAGGCCACAACATCTGCCTCTGGACGGGCCAGCCTGATGACATCCCGGACCCGGTCTGGCGCCCTCCCTCCCCCAGCCAAACGGGGGAAAAAACGTTGACAGCACTGGCTACTTTCCCCACACTCCTTCTGTGCTTGCCCCATATTCCTTTCTGGCCAAAACTTCCCTCTCCTTTCTTGTGAATTGTTTTAAATTTTTTTATTTAATACCTTTATTATTCCATACCTTTTATGTTTGCACAAATTATAATTTTTGTAGGAATAACACTGCCAAAAATGTTTGGGCCAAAAATGTGCCAGAAGTTGTTTTATTTTTACAATAAATTTTCAAAAAATGTTCGACATTGTATTCTGACATTATTTTAGAAATGATTTACATTTAATCCTGGCCCACAAGGCAAAAACGAGCAACCAAAAAATTAAAAGTAGAATTTAAAAAAAAGGGCACTTTAAGGAACACTTTAAAATTTACATAAGGATGCAAATTCGGCCGACAAATTCAAATTGGAATAATACACACAAACATGATGACATTATTGTTAGAATAGCACAAAAACCAAATATCAAAACTAAAAAAAAGACAAACAAATGTACGCGAATTGATTGTGTAAACCTGAAATTAGCTGCTATGATTTCCACCTGCATACGGTTTTGTGCTAACCAAAAAAATTGTTTTCAAAACACATTACAAGCTGGTTTTCAATATACAAATGATTGTTTAACTGACAAGCCGTGATTAATCGATGAAACATCGTGGAGGCCCGGGACGGAGGAGAAGGCCATCGCCATTGTGGTAGAGTAATCCAGACCCCAAGCTGTGCGAGCAGTTTGAACGGAAAGAGGATCATCCAGTGACGTATGACTTGGTACGAACACATTTGACGTTCGCATCAGATAATGTATGTACGCCCAAAAAACGCCACGCCTGCGTTTTTCCATCTCCACCCCCGTCAACGCCCAAAAACGCCCTGTTCTGTCAATCACATTTGACATGTCACTTCCTGTACGCAATTTGACGAACGAGACAAAAAAAACTCGCAATATGCCGTACGCACATGCGCAGTGTTACACCGACGCATGCGCGGTTTCTCAACATCGGAACGCAATGAGCGTACTGCTGTTAACGAGCGGCTCTGAATGAGGGCCATTGTTCCATGATTCAGATTTACTTTTCCTTATACTAATAAATGTTTTACCTTCCACTAAATACTCCACCCTACAATCACCTGTACTGTCCTCGGGCCTGTGATTTGCTGTTTGGAGTAGGTTTGATGGTGATCTAGTTTTCTACTAGATTTTACTCTGGCAGCAATCACCTGTACTAGCCTTAGGCAAATGATTTGCTGTTTCTAGAATAGTTTTGGTAATATATTGTATTTTGTACTAGCTTTTACTTTTAGATTATTAATTCTTGATTAATGAAAACATTCTGTAGGGTCATATATTTTATTAAACTGCCATCCTGTCTGCCACTGCAATGCCACTTTGTTTTATAGATTGCTACACTTTGGTGCCACTGTTCTGTTGCTTAGTTTAGCCAGCCAGCTCGCTGCAGCTTTTGGCCAATACTGCTGAAAACAAATTTGTGAGCAATGAGGTGGTCAAAATTGACTGGAAATTAATGTAATTGATGTCAATAATACTGTAGAAGAAAAACAGGTCCAAATTACATGATTTTACATGTTTATATCAATTTATAAAGAAAACCAAAACAATTGAGAATTGTCTTGACAAAAGCAGTAACACGGCGATGGTTTAGAACCAAAACCAAAATCAACACACATGTATCTGCGCTCATCTCTAGTTATTATTAACAAATTCAAAGAAAACATTCACATGACATAGTACTAGAAAACAAGCCACACAATTTAATTCTGAAATGACCCATACAGTATACTGTATGCATATTAGTTAACAACAATTAATCAGATTTTTGTTTTTAGTTTGGTTTGCACTGAACTTAGCAAAGCTGACAAGTAATAAGATACAATAATTAATTTGTGAATTTGCATCATGTTGTAAAAAGTATGCATTATATTTATAATCCATGCATACTGGTCATTGGCAGCAAACTTGCTATACTTTGATAAATAAATAAAGCAATTCAATCAGAAGGATGAAAATTAGAGTACGTCTACTTAGTAGTGATAGCCCCAGTTTTGCAGAAGGAAGGGGTTATCACTGCTTCCTCCTACTGTATTTTATAAGACGGTCACAGATTTCTCTGCATTCACTGTAATTTCATGTTTTACCCTAGTCCCCATAGCCTGCTCTGTTCATCACTTAGTAATGCCATTTAGGAATGGCATTACCCTATACCCGACAGTAATACTATATGCTCCATTTACTTACACTCACTTAAGTAGGCACAAGATGTAGGTGCTGGTAAGCTTTTACATCTGGTGTTACTAACATTTTGTTAATGTCAGTGGGAAATCAGCTTTAGGCAGGGTAGTAAGTAAATAACTTAAACTTGGTCATGTATGCATACAGCTTTGTTGTTACTGTTTGTCTCTGGGTAACTTCAACAGTTGTTAAAAACGACTCCTTTAATAATTACAGCAGTTACTCAATATCCCACGGTTACATAAAGGGAAGTCCTGGAGTACTATGGAGAGGAGAACACTATGGTGAACTTTTTCAATATGATCAGAGGCAACTCCTTACCTGTCTGGCCGGTGAGTCTGCAAAGCATAGGCTGCAGTCTATGCAGCCCTCTCCTCCCTGCCACTCCTGTGACTGACAGCAGATGTCACCTGGAGGTGGGGCTTAAGTCAGGTGGCAGAGGGGGCGTAGCCTCCGGCGCTGCTAGCAAACAGGCTGGCTTCTAGGTACTGCATCAGCTGCAGCCCCTAGAAACCAAATAGTGCTGCCATAATAGCAGGGAAGCACTCTCTCTGCTATTGCAGTGCAGACTGGCAGTTCCAGGGTGAGAAAACACCTCCCCCTGGTATTGCCTGTCTGGCTGTGATCAGCAGGGAGTGCTTACAATGAGAAGTCACTGCCACTTTCCGCTGGGTCGGCCCCTGTGTTCCCATTAGTGGCCGCCGCCCTTCCTTCACTCACCCCTGCTCAACTGCTAGTGGCCGGGTTGCCTTAGCTCACTGAAGTAAATAAAAAAAATTGCCGCCAGGGGAGCTGCTGTGCATGCCCAGCCACAGCAGCTCCTCCCATAAGCCTTTGCGGAGCCCATCAGTCACCACTGAGGGCTCTGCCTACAGCATGTCCGTGGCCCGCCCCTTCTCTGGGATTTACAGCAGTCTGCCTTGCCTATACACACACAGCACAGGAGGACTCAGGAGCCTGCACTGACCTGCCAAGCCAAGCCAATTCTGACTGTGACAGTCAGTAAGTAGACAAAAATATGAATTATATTTAAATTCTGCCTGCAAATAGCTTAGCAGCAGTGGCAAGAAAAGTAGTTATTTTTATATAACTATATAATTATAATGGTTATACAAACCACCCTTATCCTGTGCCTATAGAGAGAACTAAACCTAGCAGCTACTCATACAGAGTCCCCTGTTAGTGGGACTGGATAATGGAGATTGAAAAAGGTCTGTGAGAGAGAGCGCTTAAGTAACTTTTACAGTTTTTACTGGAGCATTAAGAAAAGGCCGTTCTGGGTAAACACTTCAAAATACTACTATTCAAGTATAAAAACATTCACATATAAAAACCTAGTAGTTTTTGTGGACAAAAACCTTTTGACACCCTTATAAAAACATAATACAATTTATTATAATAAAAAACATTTTGTACAGTACCAATACAATTTTAGACGGTGCTGATTAGGTTCCACATTTGAACATGGACGATTCACCCTTACGTTTAAAGCATGTATTTGTAGTTGTGCAGTCACCGAATTAGGATCAAAAACACAGTTAACCTACGCGTTTCGTCACCTTGGAAACTTCCTCAGGGGTTAATCTCTGTGCCTTCACATAAAGGAATACACATTGTAAGTTCCAGTTGGTCTCAAATATACTGGAACAGTGGATATTATTAGGTAACACTTGGTTCTCAGTAAAAGATGGCAGATTTCACACCTAGGTAAGCAGAGGTAGGTAACCTAGGTAACATTCACCTTCTTTCCTTATGTATTCAAAGCATATATATATATATATATATATATTTATATATATTATAAGGGCTGAATAAAAAAAACTATATATATATATATATATATATATATATAGTTATACACACACATATATATAAATTTATATTTACATATATATGTGTGTGTGTGTGTGTGTATATATATATATATATATTTACACACACACACATACAGTTTGGGCATGGGATGCCGGCAGTCGGGATCCCGGTGATCAGTATCCCAATGCCGGTATCCCGTCAGGGTTAGCATACCGACACTTGTTGGTCAGTTTGCTAACCCCCCCTCTCCCTACCCTAACCTCCTCCTAGTGCCTGAACCTAACATCTCCCTCCCCGCACCCTAAACCTAATCCTCCCTCCTTCGTTTTTAACCCTAACCTTCCCCCCAACCCTGCTACTTACCTTCGGTATACTGGTGGCGGGATTCCGACCAGTGTTGGGATTCCGGCACCGGTAATGTAAGCATCGCCATCCCAACTGCAGGGATGCCGAACGTATCCCTATACACACACATCTAGAGTGCCACCCAGCCACTTGCTATATCTATCTATCTATCTATCATTCTATCTAGATATCTATATATATATATATATATATCTATATATATCTATATATATATATCTATATATATCTATATATATATCTATATATATATATCTATATATATATATATATATATAATTAGGGGCCAATTCAATTCAGTGAATATTGGTCACTGAGCTATTCAATTCAGCGCGTTATTTAGTCCGATTGATAACAACGTAAGTCGGAAAATGCAGGTTCTCGCGACTTAACCTGAGTGGTTAGTCGCGAGAACCGCCATTCTCTAACTAAAGTGCCAGCCCCGAGGCTGTTAGTGCCGTGCTAAATCGAAAAACAGCACTTTAGTCTGATTTCTGCTCTCATCTCAAGAGGGTGAGAGCAGAAATCCTCTAGTCGGACTAATCAGCGCAGTCAATTGAGTAGCTCCGGTGACTCCTTCCCGGTGCTATTCAACATTGTGCTGAATTGACTTATCCCCATTGAGGCGGTGATCTGCTGTCGTCAGTGAGGCGATGATGTCCTGCTGTTCTGTCAGTAGTGTCTCTGTGAGTGAAGTCAGTGATTACAATTGGATCTGTTACAGATGGTGCTGTGACAGTTGGAAGTAGTGCAGGTGTGCGGTTACTACGGTCATTGGGGAATAATGCACAGTCAAGTGGCCTATGGTGCCCAATCATGTTAGTGAGTTTTATATATATATTAGTATTATTATGTTATACCCTTTGGCTATTGTGCTGATAGATAGATAGATAGATAGATAGATAGATAGATAGATAGATAGATAGATTATATCACCATAATGTCACGCCACCTGCTGACTACTAATATCATTGCCAGGCAGAATGTTTAAATTTTTTTTTCTTTTGGTATTTGCTATTTTCAATTTATTGCACCTCTGAACTAATGAGTGAGATCAGCAGATAGAAGGTAAGTGACATTAGGTAAATATGCATGACCCTTTTGTAGTATGTTATATAACAAGCACCACTATGGCATAGTATACGGCTTTATGGGCCTTATTCAGAGTCAGGTGATGTTGGACTCATTGGAGTGGTGTTTATTGTCTGAGTTGCACCACGCATACATACCGATGGTGTTTGTACAGATGCACAGTACAGATTCATACACATGCACAAAGAAGTGCAGCAGACTTGTGTTGGGCGTTTCTGTGTTGTTACAGGGGGTTGACTAATCAGATGCAGATGTAGTGATGGGTGTGTTATTGGGTTGACACAGGCCTGTTGCTGAAAGTGTTACTTAGATGGATATTCCTCACCTACTTTAGCATAGTGCTGGTGCAAGTTTCAATGGCGGGACCTATGGTGGCATATAAAGATGCACAAAGCATGATTGCAGCTTCTGTACACACTGACAGTGACTGTCTCAGTCCTTGCACATTCAGACACATGGCTGTACACCAGGGAAGGGCTTTGTAGTGGCATTAGCATAAAGTCACAGACACAACTGCAACAAAAGATGCAAGGAAGGCCGCGACTGCATTCAACTCAAAATCACAGAATCAAGCCCTATGAGGATGGAATAACCCGCCTCCCTTCACAGACCCGCCCCCATTAGGGCTGCTACCAGAAATTTCCTGGGCTGGTTTTCCATCCCAATCCGCCCCTGCCGCAGCCCCTAGGTAAAATATGCCACTTATTATGTTTGACTAGTCCAGTCATTCCCAAACTTGGTTCTCAAGACACGCTAATGGTCTTTGTTTAAGGTTATCCACAAATGAGCACAGGTGAATTAATTAGTACCTCAGTCATTTTATTTTAACAATCTGTGGATATTCTTAGAACCTGGGCTGTTAGGGTGCCTTGGGGACTATGTTTGGGAACCACTAGGCTAGTCTATACTGCTGCACATTAATGGGAATATGAAACACCCAGTGATTATGATTACGCAACATTTTTCTCCAACACTGACTGAAACTCTCCAAATCCTGATCCCTAATGAGAGTGATTACCTTGATTGTAATACTGTGCTTGATAGGCTTTTCCTCACAGCACTGCTGTGACAAAATCAAGTGGATTATAAGATTACATTCTTCCCAGAGGTAATCATTGTTTGATTATAATGCAAAATCTTCTAATTATCTCAAAGCTTTCCAAGTCTGAATTCATCCCATCATATAATAACCAAGCTCTATAAAAACATGGAATTGATATAAGCATTGAATTGTGTCTGAGTGTATGCAAATATTTGACCTTTCATCATCCTCCTGTCATTACCATATGCAGTGTTTGTTATAATAGTACAGAGCTCATCTCTAGTCTGATGCTTACTGTGCTAAAGATGCCTGTATAAATACTTTGTGCTGCTATTACATTGCTACCTGTTTCTTCTCCCCTTTTCTTCAGGATGCAAATTCAGAAATAATGTTCAAGACTATAATATGTATTGTGATACAGTAATTTATGTTTTGCAAGTGTTCATTGGAATTCTGACGTCTAATGTAAACAATGTACCATTTGTGTAACATTTATCAAATGATACCATTTGCTTTATTGAAAAAAATAGCTATAATGATCCTGTCACTAAACTGAATGTATACAGTATAAATAATTGCACTGTATTAGTAATGCATAGCAGCTGCAAGAGATAAAAGCCCTTGCTAACGCCTCAAATTAGAAATGACAAAAAAGTAGAACATTTCACTGAGCTAGGCGATTAATGTAATACCTGTCTGCTGTTTCAAGGAAAAGTACCAAATATATATGTTTTTATTACATACATATATTGTATTATAAATGCATCAATAACAACTACTATTAAAAAACATCAAAGCTTCCTTTCAACAAGAACTTGAGAAAGCTGTTTCTGAATTCAAATCCGAGATGGCTGATCTTGAGTCAAAGATAGATGAACTGTGTTGCTCTTAAGCAAGCTTTGTTTGAGAATTGTTCAGGCTCTGCACTGACTTTCTCACCAGTCTATTCCAACATCTTCTTCTGGACCTTCTGCTGAGGACTTGCTGATGGAGAGGGCTCACAGACAAAAACATCAGCGGTCCAGAGACATTATTGTACAGTACATTTTCATTATTACCAAGTAAAGGAAAATATTCTGGTAACCACAAAGTCGACTGGTGATACATTTAGAAATATGCACCTGCAGATCTTCCAGGAATTGTGCCAGTCACTATTCAAATACAAAAGGGCTCACTAGAATCCTCCATACAGAGCCGTAACTAGAATTTTTGGTGCCCTGTGCCAGAAAGAGCATTGGCACCCCCCCTCCCTATTTTTCAAAGAGGGACATAAGAATTGCACCCATAAAAGGGCCATGCCTCATGGGGAAGAGCTAGGGGAGGCCAGGAGATGCTGGGGATAAAAGAAGAGGAAGCTACAAGTGAGAATGACAATAAACAGAAAATGTACAGGCCCGAACAACGCCCCCTGCCCTGCGGTGCCCTGTGATAGGTCGAACCACCCTAGTTACGGCCCTGCCACCATCTGCATGAAATTAAATACTTGCACGGATTCTGTTTTCAATGCCAATTCTTTGCTAAGAATTCCCATATTTTGTTAAATCCTTGGATCTGGATAAAATAGTTTTCTCCAATTTGGGTATCCTGTCCACCTACTGAATCCACTAGATCTGGTCTGAAATATCATTATGGTCCACATATGGGCTTGCAGGAGAGAGTATTGTGTTTCTGCAAGAGATCTATTTCACCGTCTCTCATTGACCCATTCTTTGCAGAGACCTTTAAATGTAAAAATTTGCCATTATTTCAGGACTCCCAAGTTCTCCAAGACAGCCTTAAGCACTTAATAAAACTGGAGTTTTATGCATTAAACTGCTGAAGACTTTATGAACTACTCATCTCTATTAAATTCCCATATAATCTTTTTTACTTGCTTCCCAGTCTCTAGTACATGCAATAGCTGCAGCAGGTATTGTCTCTTTTTTCTGAACTGACCACTCTGGTGTTTACACCTTATTGGACTTAATTGCTTCCAGGCTTCTCTGTAGCCACTGTAGTCTTAATAACTCTCATTTGCTAAATTAAGGATGCAATTAAATAATTTTTTTAATTGAATGATTTTGATAAAGTGCCACCAGAGTTATCTGGGTGACATACAAAGCAATTATAAGGGGTTGATTAGTTAGTAAAATTTTAGCCAGCTTCAACTTAGCATTCATAAAATTGGTACATAAACTCAATAAAAAATGAGCCTTTGGTCTGATCTCTGAGAGTAAAAAGATCAAAATCCACATTTTTGCAGAATCTAAGAGACACAATGAATTGCTTTGGAACTTGCCTAGGTCTCCACCGCACTTGTTGGACTCATTGTTTGATGGAGATGACCGTTACTGTGTGTCATCTGCTTACCAAGTTGTCAGCGTCCCACTCTTTCCATCTAAATGCCAATATTACTATAGAAGAAGTGATCAAATCTTAATCTTTAAAATCCTCCTCAGTCCCTGGACCTGATGGTCCAACTTCTCAATATTATAAAAGTTTTTCAGGGTATTGGATCCAGTTGTAATGGATTTTTTTTTTAAAAGCTTTGGAAGGAGCACAATTTTATGGCGCGATGATTCTGGAGAATATTATTTTAATACCTAAACCTGGCAGAGACCCCACTTTGTGTTCCAACTATATACCAATATCACTACTTAATGTTGATCTCAAAATTTACAAAAAGAAGACTTTCCCCCCCTACTCTCTGATCCGGCCCTGTCCACTCAACCCATTCTTCAAGATATTAATCTTTATAGCCAACATTCAAGATATATATAAACTTAATCCCCATAAAACTGAACTTCTTCATTTTTAGTACTATTAACTCTTCAAAACTATCTTTGGCTCAATACTTCCCTTTTCGAGGATTAGTGAATGTCCGGATAATGTAGTAAGCATCTAGCGAATAGTTAGTAAAGCTACTGAAATAATTATTTAATCACCAGGAATAGAAGCAGTAGCATTTAGGAACCTTTATCTAATGGATGTGAGATCTACTATTGTAAGTACTTTAAAGTTCCAAGTTACATAAAAGTCTGCTGAACTTGTAAGGCTTTAATTCCAGTGTTGTTCACTGCTCTACATGTTTATTGCTTTCTCTCTAGCCAGGCATATGTTGGCACAATCCGCTGTGTTATCCCCTTTGGTCTGGTAAACAAAGTCCTATTACATGTTGGAAGGAGTGTGCTCCTGCGCTGCCTCCTTCCAGAACCCTGACAAGATATGCTGACTCGGCTGTCACTGGGACCTGCCAGAGTCATTTAGAAAGGCCTGACCTCGGACGTGCTTCTGCACATGCGCAATGACTCCACGTGTATTATTTACTCCCTGGAGTTCCATGGAAATGGTCAGAACCAGGATACTCACGCCATACAGAGTTACAAAACCAAGCAGTATGTACACCACTAGTGTATAGGTCACCAGTACCGCAATCACATCCAGCGCACTACAATGCCCAGCAACACCTTATGCTCCAGACTGCCATTACTTATATATTCTGCATGCTGCTGTTACACCTGTGATATCCCTGTGTCATATGCTACTTGTTGTTCTACTTGTTTCAATAAATCTAAGTACTAGTTAAGCTGTACCACGTGTAGACTAGCCACCGTCAGCACCAACACCTGCATTACATACTTATCACAACATGTACCTTGGCCAAAATGCCTTATACACTGATCTCCCCATACACTCCAGCAACCCCCAACTAACCACTTATGTCCCCAGCCTGCTGGGTCTCAGACAGCCCTTCCCCCTGCAGTACATAAGCAGAAGCCTGGGTCTGTGGCATAGTGCAGGGCCAGCCAACACCATGCTGCAACAGAGGCGATTTAGTGTTTTACCTTGAGGATCTACTGGCAGATCATGAGAGCATCTCCTCATACTGCATAACACACACAACTGGCACAATCCCCAGCAACCTAGCTCCGCCACCTAAGCAGTGTGGCCAAATTAATGTCCTCCACAGCCTACCCACACTGGTATCAAAACACAGCATACCCCTCACACACACAGAACTTGGTCACAAACCAGGTCACCCAACCATGCAGCACACAAAGGCCGCCAGCAGCCATGCCCCTCCCCACACCTCCAGCACAGCGCAGCCCCACTTCCAGGCCAACACCCCGGCAGCCTAGCTTGCCTCCTCCACAACACCTGCTCGCCACCACCACCCCTGACCTACCTCCAATTAATGTCACTGATACTTTACCTGTTCATTTTACAAATTCACAGCCTTTAGTTGTCGGGACGGCAATAATAGAGTCTGCAACCACAGGTGAAAGGGCATCGACGAGTCAAAATGTGGGGAATTCACCACACAGTAGGGGACAGAACGGAGTATCAGAAAAGGCCAATACGGAACCTTCAACGTCCAGAGCAGATGAGCATGTTTTTCAATCTTCACAAAGTAGCAGGTCAGATAGCTATTCTAGTAACTCATTTAGCTAAAATGATAGGCCCAGTAAAATTATGAAATAGCTAGTGCAAATATGTAGTGGCAGATGAAGACAACATACAGAGGCTAGTATATTACCAGTGGGGAAGGGAGCGGAGATGCAAGCCAGTGTGCTCCAACACATCCATATTAGGAGGGGTTAGGTCAAAAGTGAAATAGAGAATTCGTAAAGGCTTTTAGGACATGTATTTGCCATGACAGAGGATGCTAAGCATTCACTGGACATGGCTAAGGCTGCAGAACCTGCAGCCGAGGAGGTGTGGTGGAGCTACGCTAATTGGGGTGCAGGTATGTATGTATTAGCAGCTTGCTACCTGGAGCCCAGGCCAACCGAATTTATGAACGCCCTCTGATACATGCACATGATTAATAGCACGTATATAACAGCTAAAGAGTTAGTATGGAGGCAGTATGATGAGAGTTTTCGCAGAAAGCAGGAGGGTATGAAAGTTTTAAACTTTAGAGTAAAAGATGTAGAAATAATGATTAGAAGTTACCAACCAGGTAGGACAAGCACCAGAAATACAATCAGCCCCTGCTGGTTTTTAACTCAGCATATAGGGTAAAATGTTGCGCATTCAACAATGCACAGTATGCTAGGGGATCAGGGTGTCATTACTGGCACAACTGCATGCGCGGTAACGCAACCCACCCAATCAAAGATTGTAATTCAAACACAGGACAAGGAGGCACCAAGGGAAGTGCTAGACAAGGCAATATTCCCAGTCAATAACAAAGCTCTAGCTCACTGACTAGGCCGCTATCCCCACAGACATGAGGTGGCCTTTTTGTTGGAAGGTTGGAAGGTTTCATAAATGGTTTTAGCTTATCCTTGAGTCATCCTCTATCAGTTGTGGCCAAAAGGAATTTGAAAGCATTAGCTCCCAGTACACTAAGGGCCCGATTCAGAGCCGCTCGCAAGTGCTGTGCGCTCGCAAGCGGCCCGATGGTTGCCCACTGCGCACGCGCCGTTTCCAGCGTGCGCAAGCCCCGCTGAGCAACTGAAGCTCAGTCGCTACGGGGCTCGCAACAAGACTGGGCGGCTGTCAATGTTGATTTACAGCTGGCCCCGTTTTGTTGGCGGGTGGGGGGGGTGGCCGGACAATCTCAGGTGTTCCCTTAGGAACGCCTGGCGTTTGTAGGAGAGTTGACTGACATCACTAGTGATGTCAGTAGTGGACTTCCTGCTCTATTAGAGCAGGAAGTGCACTTGGGCTTGCGGCAACTGGACCCTACCTCAGGGTCTCGCCGCAAGCCCGATGGTCGCGATAATCATGACGGTCTCCAGCTCGCTCGCATGAGCTGTGGGTGGTCACCCACAGATTTGCGAGCAGCCGGAGACAAAAAAACCTGCCCACATTCAGAGCGACTGCCCGCCAGCAGCGAGCGGCTCTGAATCAGGGCCAAAGAGTGTATGACGCAGTCTATAATGATTGGCAGGCCATTCCTAGCAGGCGAGTGCAGAGTAGGTAAGAGTTTGCATGATGCGATGTTGGAGTTTGTATGGCAGTGGCATGAGAGAGGGTGTACTAAAGCAGCCATGTCCGCAGCATTATCCGCAATATAATACTTCACTAGACTAGAAGGCCGCACGATCCCCACAAAATCTTTCTTGTTAGCAAAAGGTTTTGGCAAGGGAACAAGCGACACCTGGAGATTTACGCAAGCCCATTGATCTGGCCCTATTAAAATCCCTAGTCACGGTATCGTCACAGATTACATCCAATGCATATGAAGCAGCGCTCTTCCACTTAGTTTTCTCAGTGGTGTTTTTGGCGCCTTCAGCATTGGGGAGCTAGTGGCATGCAATAAGAATTAAAAAATGTCAGGCCTCCTTGTTTGTAATATTGTGGTAAAAGGAGAAACAGTAGGTTGCTTTGTAAGATCCATAGGTCAAAGACCAACCAGCTGGATAGGGGACATCAAATATCGATTGCTTGCAGAGCAATACAGTTATTTGCCCAGTGACACTAGCAGGCGAAATTGTGCAGAGACGCTCACAAGACCACAAATACCAATGGCTAACACATAGTGATGGGTTCCCACTGACAAAATTCCAGTTTTATACAGTAGTATTTTAAAAAATGTATAAGGGCGTTCAAACTGACAGAAGCAGACTACATCACACATTCATCTAGAAAAGGATTAGCATCCTGTGTGGCAGTGGCCGGGTCATCCATAAGCATCATTAAAAGGCTGGGTCGTTGGAAGTCTGCGGCTTATAAAGTTTATCTGCGCCAGGAGAAGTTGAATTGTTAAATGTGTTTCTATGCTCCCCAAGGCCTTATTCTGCCTGCCGCTTTGGGGAATGAAGTGCTTTCCAATTTTGCTTTCAAAAAAGAGGTTTTGTGGTTTTCACCTTAATGGGGGTTGCCTAAAAGGATGCATCCCAAGGAGCAGTAAACTATATCAATGTGGTATGATGCAGGTTTGGTTGCAAGGGCATGTCGGGTGTAGATAGTGGGTCACTCTTATATTTACTGGGCCAGCAGTCATCAAATAGCTGGAGAAGGGGCGCAGCAGGTAGCATGGTTGGGTTTCCGAGCGATGAGGTGGGATAATCTGCAGGGGAGGCTTCTTAGGGTGGAGTAGTTATGATGCACGCCAGACCAGTTGGTGATACACCTAGGGGGTAATGCTTTGGGAAAATGTAAATGTATCAAACTTATTAGGGAAATAAAGGCAGATTTACAGTGGGGATGTAGTTAATCTACAGGCAGCCAGGATGCCGGCCATCTGAATCCCTACGTTATAATCCCAACCCCGGACTAAAGATAGGTGTCGATAAACCGACGCCTATCTTTAGCCTGACGTCGAAATCCCGACAGCTGGCACCCCGAACTAAGGTAAGCGGGGCTTTGTAGCTGTTAGCTGCGGGGGGAGGGTTAGTTTTAGGCTCCCCCAGGGGGACTTAGGGTTAGGCACCCCCCTGGAGGGTTAGGGTTAGGCTAGGGGAAGTGGCATTAGGCTTAGGCATACCTGGGGGGAGGTTAGGGTTAGACACCCCGCAGGAGGTTTAGGTTTAGGGTGCGGTAAGGGGGGGTTAGGGATAGGCTCCCCCGGTGGGTCTTAGGGTTAGGCACTAGGGGGGGAGGTTAGGGTTAGGCACCATTAAGGGAGGGTTAGGGTTGGAGGGTGAGAGTGGTAGGGATAGGGTATTTAGCTGCCCTATCGGGATCTTCTCCCTTCGGGCTTCCGGTGTCAGGATATTCAGCCACCAGGACTTCATACCCATTCCAGGGACACGGTGACCTAGGGTGGTAATCCGGTGGTCGGAAATCAACCTCAGTGCTTAAGGCAGCGCAAGGTTAGAGAGGGTCAGAAGGAGGTGTGCCAAGGTATTCCAGAATGTCACATCAAAATCCATTCTTCTACAATTCAATAACACCCTTTTCATTAAAATACATATTTACTGTATACTGATCAGTTTAGTCTATTTTGTGGTTTTTATTATTCAAAATGAAGGGAACGTCAGGACTGTATTTATTACACTTATGTATTTCATTTATTAACAATTACTTATATAGCGCAGCATATTCTGTTGCGCTTTACAATTGGAAACAACATAAATAGAACAAACTGGGTAGTAACAGACAGACATAAAGGTAAGAGGGAGCTGCTCACCAGTTTACAATCTATAAGGATATAGGTGTTGATACACAAGAACAACTGCTATATATTGCAAATTAGCAGAGGTTCTTGGTGAGCTGTATGATCCAGTCACACAGGTATTTTGTATTAAGGTGCATACACACACAACGATTCTTTGAACGATTATTGTTAAACGATATCGTTTAACGATAATCGTTTGAAAAAATCATTCACTTTCTGAGTCAAACGATGAACGATTATTGTTCATGCGCGTTCACGTTTGTAGTTTGTAGTTTGTAGTTCAGTCAGACTTGTCAACTCAATGATTTTCATTAAGTTAATATGCAAAAATCGTTTGTAGTTCATAAAAATCGTTCATTACATTTAAATGAACATAGTAAATGGACAACTTTAGTAAACGATTTGAGTTCATTTTTTCAAGGTAGAAAATAGTTTACTGAAATCGTTCATTAACTCAATCGTTGTGTGTGTATGCAGCTTTAGGATTAGGAGGATGTGAAAGTGAAGACAGAGAAAATATGTAAGGTTATGTGTGGACTGTAAGTAGGACTGTAAATAATGTCTGAAGAGGTGAGTTTTCAGGGAATGCTTGAATGTTTGTGGAAAGTCTTAGGGGTAAATTTACTAAGAATCGAGTCTGATCGAGTTTTTTTTTTACAACTTGATTTGCATCGCTGAAACTCGGGTGATTTGATGCTTCTGAAACTCACAAATTTACTAAGAAGTAAGTTAGCTGTGAGTTGGCCGATGGTGAAGCAGATCAGGATATCTCCCCCGAGTAGCAAGTTTAGATAGAGATTACTCACCCAAGATTGCAGTGTCTTCTTTCTGCCATACTCTCCCGACCAAGCAGCCTGCACATATCAGTGAGATAAGTGAAGGCTGCTTGTGTGTTGTACCTGTAAAAAACGGTTAATATTTGTTTTAAAAAATGAAGTAGGGTCCCCCCCAAAAAAGCATAACCAGCCCCGGACTGCTTAATACCCCACCTCCCCTGAGATCCCTGGCTTGGGCTGACCAGCTTGGGGTGACAGGCTGGGGTGACCCAGAGATAGTGTCCCCTGGCTGTGGCATTACACCCTGGATGGATTTGAGTCCGGTGCTGGTTTTAAATATAGAGGGACCCCTACACAATTTTTCCCCCCAATTTTTAAAACCAGGACAGGCTCAGCTGCCCAGTGCTGGTTCCTAAAATACGAGGTAACCCTACTCATTTTTGGCCCGTATTTTTAGGAACCAGGACTGGCTGAGCAGTTGAGCAGTCCAGGGCTGGTTATGCTTTTTGGGGGGGACCCTCCGTAATTTTTTAAAAAAAGATTTCACTCTTTTTTGACTATTTACAAGCAGAAACATACATGGGTCACACTGATCTGTGTATGTTTCTGTTGAACTCGCAGCTCACAGGCAGGTAAATTGAGTTCACGAATTTGGATATGAGTTTTGTCCATTCTCTCATCTTGGTAAATTCCCGAATCCTATCTTCATTAATGAAAGGTTACTCGAGTTTGGCCAATGGTGAAGTGAAGAGAGTTTGCTAACTCTCCAGACTTTTCCTGTAGCAAAGGAGATTTCTCTCCCGAGTTGACATTAGTATATTTGCGCAAAAAAATGGCCAAACTCTCCAGAGATTGCTAACTTGACCAAACTCGATTGTTAGTAATTTACCCCTTATTGTGCATTTCGAACTTTTGTGTGTTTTAGGGCTCTATATACTACAATCCGCATATTGAATGCAGAGTGTAGCGTGATATTATCAACTGAATTCGCATTGCGAATTCAGTCAATATCATAGGGACTTACTACAAATCCCTTGCAGGGACAGAGCTTGCGATAAAACTCTGTCCCTGCAAATCCCCCCTGCAAATCCCCGGGCAAAAAATACCATGACAAAGTGCCCGCGCATGCGACGACCGGCCGTCCCTGCTACCCCCCCGGTGCTAAGCAACGCCCACCGCGATCGCGGAAGCCCCCATCGACCCCCCCACGCAACACCCCCCTCCCTTAATAGCACTTACCTGCATGATCCGGGCCTCCGGTGATGTCCTCCATGCTTCCAATCAGGTGATTTCCCATACTGCACTGGGACCCGATCACCTGATGACCGGGCCGCAGTGCACTATGGGAGACCAGCTGACCAGAGGGGAAACATCACCGGAGGCCTGATCACCGGTCCCTGGAGTCAGGTAAGTAAAACATTTTTTTTACTATTTTTTTTTTTTTACAGTAATCAGCTTGCGGTCTGTTTAGACCACACAGCTGATTACTGGGACTGGTTCCCGGCTCTGCTCTCCCCATTAGAGAAGAGCAGGAGGCAGGTAACCGGGGGAGACCCTGGATAACGCCACCTCAAGATGGCGTTATTATTACAGGGCTTTCCCCAATATTTTTTTACAATTTATTTTTAGTAACTTTGGCCAGGTCATATTTCCCATTACAATTATGGGAAATGCGATATGATCACTAAAAATAAGTGATACTTAGGGGTTGGAGTAGAATTTTACGAATTCTACTCCAATTGCCCTGTAATAACTATAGGTGATACTAAAATAATGTGAAAAGGGTGTGAAAAGACACTTTTTCACTTTATTTTAGTAAAAATAATGTTAATAAATAGAGCCCTAAGTCTTAGATTGTTTACGTGGGGCAAAGTGCACCTAGAAGTGCAGTTCTCTGCAGAAGTGCCTCTGGATGGTGAAATGTATGCCATTAAAAGTACAGGGCTGTAAAAAAATGAAGAGGAAAAATAGTATTTTCTCCCAACCACACTTTAAGAAACACCCCTAAAATATGTTCCCTCTTGACTATCTTCTGTAATTGTTTTCTGCAAAATTAAATTCTGTTTTTGCATAAATCTGCAACACTAGCAAGAGCCATTCTCACTCCACCCAGCACCTCCAGTCATTTGGTGCTCACTTCTGCTCCTTTACAAAGCAGCGTCCTTGCTTCAGAAACCCATGCTGTTTGGGGGATATCTAGGTAAACATGTGGAAGTCAAAGTGCACAGCAATACCAAAGGGAATTTAAGCTGTGCTTCATACAGGACATCCAGAGCATCACTAAACCTTTTAGAAGAGGACCCCCCTTCTGTTCTTGACAGGGCCATGTTATTTAGCATTGGTTTGGACCCTCGCAACTAGAGATGCCCTGGACAGGGGCCAAATTATGGTCTGTGGGCAACAAACTTGTGGGGGCCCCTATTAGTGATCCAAGTAATATATATATATATATATTAGGGGTGAGCCTGACTCGGATCTGAAATCGAGGCAAAACGTCATCATCCCGCCTTCCGGGTCTCGCGGGTTTTGGATCCCATATAAGGTACCCGCGTTCTCGCCATTTTCTCACTCGGCTGTGGACAGTGAAGAGGGAGGGTGGGAGTTAGGGCTGGTTGGGCTGTGTAGTGTAGTGTAGTGCAGAGTAGTGTTGTGCTGTGCTGCGCTGTGCTGCTGTTGTCCATAGGGGCTGTCTCCACTACTTCAAAGTCCATAGGGGCTGGCTGTGTTGTGCTGTGCTGCTATTGTCCATAGGGGCTGTGTCCACTACTTCAAAGTCCATAGGGGCTGGCTGAACTGTGTTGTGCAGTCAGTTGTCCATAGGGGCTGTGTCCACTCCAAAGTCCTGTGCAGTGTCCCAGTCCTAAAGGGGTGCTGTAGAGTTGTCCAGGGGGTGCTCTGTCCGTCAGGGGTGCTCCCCCAAGTGCAAAAAAAAATTATATTTGTGAATTGTGTGCGCAGTAGCCGCACGTGCATCAACAAAGTAGTGCCAAGCGTGCGCCTGTGTCATAAGTAAAGGGCCGGCTGGCTTGACCGTTAAAGGGTGCTGTAACCCCCAAAGTACACTCCAAACCAAATAAAAAAATATTTTCTGTGTTTGTGAATTGTGTGCGCAGTAGCCGCACGTGCATCAACAAAGTAGTGCCAAGCGTGCGCCTGTGTCATAAGTAAAGGGTCGGCTGGCTTGACCGTTAAAGGGTACTGTAACCCCCAAAGTACACTCCAAACCAAATAAAAAAATATTTTCTGTGTTTGTGAATTGTGTGCGCAGTAGCTGCACGTGCATCAACAAAGTAATGCCAAGCGTGCGCCTGTGTCATAAGTAAAGGGCCGGCTGGCTTGACCGTTAAAGGGTGCTGTAACCCCCAAAGTACACTCCAAACCAAATAAAAAAATATTTTCTGTGTTTGTGAATTGTGCGCGCAGTAGCCGCTCGTGCATCAACAAAGTAGTGCCAAGCGTGCGCCTGTGTCATAAGTAAAGGGCCGGCTGGCTTGACCATTAAAGTGTGCTGTAACCCCCAAAGTACACTCCAAACCAAATAAAAAAATATTTTCTGTGTTTGAGAAATGTGTGCGCAGTAGCCGCACGTGCATCAACAAAGTAGTGCCAAGCGTGCGCCTGTGTCATAAGTAAAGGGCCGGCTGGCTTGACCGTTAAAGGGTGCTGTAACCCCCAAAGTGCACTCCAAACAAAATAAAAAAATATTTTCTGTGTTTGTGAATTGTGTGCACTGTGGCTGCATGTGAATCAACAAAGGAGCAGCGCCAAGCGTGCGCCTGTGTCCCATAAGTAAAGAGCCGGCTGGCTCATTTCTTAAAGGGTGGTGTAACCCACAAAGTGCACTACTCTCCAGCAAAAATAAAAAAATATTTTCTGTGTTTGTGTGCGCCTTAGCCGCACGTATATATCAATATAACATAAATGGAGGACCAAACTTTCTCCGATAAAAATAAAATAGGGAAAGATCAAGAACCACTTCCTCCTAGTGCTGTTGCTGCTGCTGGGAGTTGTTCATCAACCCAGAGAGGAAGTATGAACACCACTACTTTTACTAAACAATTGACCCTCCAACAGTCCCTAGCGATGAGGATGAAGTACGACAGCAGTCATCCTGAAGCAAAACGTATAACTGAGGCCTTGACTGCTATGTTGGTGTTAGACGTGCATCCGGTATCCGCCATTAGTGCAGTGGGATTTAGACAATTGATGGAGGTAGTGTGTCCCCGGTTCCAAATCCCGTCTAGATTCCACCTACATCCTCAAAGCAGCAGCGACAAGCGTGCGTCTGTCTGTTAAAGGGTGGTGTAACCCTCAAAGTGCGCTCCACAAACAATAAAAAAATTCTTCTTTTTTTTTCTCTTTGTGAAATGTGTGGGCTGTAGCCACACCTGCATCCATAAAGCAGCAGCGACAAGCGTGCGTCTGTCTGTTAAAGGGTGGTGTAACCCTCAAAGTACGCTCCACAAACAATAAAAAAATTCTTCTTTTTTTTTCTGACTTTGTGAATTGTGTGGGCTGTAGCCGCACTTGCATCCTCAAAGCAGCAGCGACAAGTGTGCGTCTGTCTGTTAAAGGGTGGTGTAAACCTCAAAGTGCGCCCCACAAACAATAAAAATATTCTTCTTTTTTTTCTGTCTTTGTGAAATGTGTGGGCTGTAGCCGCTCCTGCATCCTTAAAGCAGCAGCAACAAGAGTGCGTCTGTCTGTTAAAGGGTGGTGACACCCTCAAAGTGTGCTCCACAAACAATAAAAATATTCTTCTTTTTTTTTCTGTCTTTGTGAATGGTGTGGGCTGTAGCCGCACTTGCATCCTCAAAGCAGCAGCGACAAGCATACGTCTGTCTGTTAAAGGGTGGTGTAACCCTCAAAGTGCGCTCCACAAACAATAAAAAAATTCTTCTTTTTTTTTCTGTCTTTGTGAAATGTGTGGGCTGTAGCCGCACCTGCATCCTTAAAGCAGCAGCGACAAGCGTGCGTCTGTCTGTTAAAGGATTACATCGGTGACAGCATCCAAGTAGGCATGTCAGACAGTCCGTACCTGTACTGGCAGGAAAAAGAAGCAATTTGGAGGTCCCTGTACAAACTGGCTCTATTTTACCTGAGTTGACCCCCTCCAGTGTGTACTCCGAAAGAGTGTTTAGTGCAGCCGGGAACCTTGTCAGCGAAAGGCGTAGGAGGTTGCTTCCACAAAATGTGGAGAAGATGATGTTCATAAAATGAATTATCAATTCTTCCAGGGAGACCAGCCTCCAGAACGTACAGAGGGACCTGTGGTTGTGGATTCCAGCGGGGATGAAATAATACTCTGTGAAGATGAGGATGTACACAACACTGAAGAGGGTGAGGAATCGGTGGATGAGGAGGATGAGGACGACATCTTGCCTCCGCAGAGCCAGTTTGTGCAGGGACAGATTAATTGCCAGCTTGTTTTGTGGGGGCCCAAACGAACCAATCATTTCAGCCACAGTCGTGTGGCAGACCCTGGCGCTGAAATGTTTGGTTTGTTAAAGTGTGCATGTCCTGTTTATACAACATAAGGGTGGGTGGGAGGGCCCAAGGACAATTCCATCTTGCAACTCTTTTTTTTCTTTGAATTATGTACTGTTTGGGGCCTAGTTTTTCAAACTGCCATCCTGTCTGCCACTGCAGTGTCACTCCTAGATGGACCACATGTTTGTGCCGCCCACTCGTATCTCTTAGCATAGTCATCCAGCTACCTCGGTGCAATCTTTTAGATATAAAAACACTATTGTGAGGTGTTCAGAATAGACTGGAAATGAGTGGAAATTAAGGTTATTGAGGTTAATAATAGCATAGGGGCAGAAAAACCCACAAATTCTGTGATTTTAGCTGTTTTTATGCTTTTTTAAAAAAAAATACAGATCCAAAACACAAAACCCAGAACCCAAAACACGGAAGGGTGGTTTTGGCAAAACCAATCCAGATCCAAAACACGAACAAAGATCCAGATCCAAAACCAAAACACAAAACACGAAAAGTGGCCGGTGCACACCCCTAATATATATATATATAGAGAGAGAGAGAGAGAGAGAGAGAGCATCCTGCCCGATTTCAAAAGGACTGAATGCGCACTGCCCTTTTGGCGGCACCACGCTGAAACCTTGCGTGTACCATCCCAACCCGTGTGTGAAGAATAGTGGTGTAGCGATCACCGCTGGTGGATAGATGCACACGGGATCTATTCAGAGACAGGAGAGCTTTGGGGCAGCCCTGCATGTCTGTAAGTACCAGGCATGCCCCCAAGCACCCCACCCACCACCCATTTCTAGTCCTTTTAGTCTCCTTGCTAAGGCCGTGATCGCATTTTGAGCAGGGAATTATAAATATATAAAAAAAAAATTATGTACCTGCATTGTTTGTGTGTTTTTCTGTTTTATCTAACCTTAACACCATGTAAAAATGGTGTCAGCTTTTGGAGAACAGTTTGGAGAAGAGAGTTTCTCTTCTCCATAAGTAGCATAGAAACATAGAATTTGACGACAGATAAGAGCCACTTGGCCCATCTAGTCTTCCCCATTTTTAAACATTGTTACCTCAACGCTTATTGATCCCTACTTCTTCTGAAGGATATCCTTATGTTTATCCCATGCAGGTTTAAATTGCTCTATTGTCTTAGCCTCTACCACCTCTGATGGGAGGCTATCCCACTTGTAGACTACCCTTTCTGTGAAGTAATTTTTCCTAAAGTTTCCCCTGAACTTACCACCCTCCAGTTTCAGAACATGTCCTCTTGGTCTAATACTTCTCTTTCTTTGAAGAATGTCTCCTTCCTTTACCTTGTTAAAATCCTTTATATATGTTAACGTTTCTATCATAGCATAACTGATCGCTCCCCAATGAAACCTTTTGGGGCTATATCACTAAGAGAAGGTTTTTATGTGTACTAAATAGAGCCTTTAAGCTTGCAAACCATATCATGGGTCTTCTGGTTTATGCAAGTTGTACACCAACATATTTTGTACCACTGTAATGAAATGCAGTTTAAATTAATTACACTCCCCTCATTCTTGGAGGCTGGCATACAGAATGGCTGGCTTATAACCCACACCCTAAAGACCTTATATGAATATATCGTATATACACTACCATTCAAAAGTTTGGGGTAGCTTAGAAATATTCCTTATTTTTTAAAGAAAAGCACCATTTTTTTCAATGAAGATAACATTAATCAGAAATACACTCTATACATTGTTAACGTGGTAAATGACTTTACCAGCTACAAACGTCTGGTTTTTAAAGGAATATCTACATAGGTATATATAGGCCCATTTCCAGCAACCATCACTCCAGTGTTCTAATGATGCATTGTGTTTGCCAAGCGCGTTAGAATACTAATGGATGATTAGAAAACCCTTGTGCAAATATGTTAGGACAACTGAGAACAGGGTTGCTTGTTAGAGAAGCTATAAAACTGGCCTTCCTTTGAGCTAGTTGAGTATCTGGAGCATCACCATTGTGAGTTCGATTATACTCTCCAAATGGCCAGAAAAAGAGAACTTTCATATGAAACTCGACAGTCTATTATTGTTCTAGAAGGCTATTCCATGCAAGAAATTGCCAAGCAACTGAACATTTCCTACAACTGTGTGTACTACTCCCTTCAGAGAACAGCACAAACAGGCTCTAACGAGAGTAGAAAAAGAAGTGGGACAACTGTGCAAGAAGATGAGTACATTAGAGTCTCTAGTTTGAGGAAAAAGATGCCTTACAAGTCCTCAACTGGCAGCTTCATTAAATGGTAGCCGCAAAACGCCAGTGTCAACGTCTACAGTGACGAGACGACTCCGGGATGCTGGCCTTCTAGGCAGATTGGCAAAGAAAAAGCCATTATCTGAGACTGGCCAATAAAAGGAAAATATTAATATGGGCAAAAGAACAAAGACATTGGACAGAAGAATATTGGAAAAACAAGAGATATGGTAAGAACTTACCTTTGTCATCTCGGTTGCTACAAAGTCCACAGGGTTGACCTTGGGGGTATAGCTGGATCTGGATCCACGGGCACCACGCAGTTAAAGCTTTTGCTGCTAACAGGATGCACTTGGGTCCATCCTCCTCTATATCTTGCCCCCGAGCCACAGGCACCTCAGTTTTGGTTGGTGCCCGGCCAAAGTCGGGTCACCCTTGCGCAGTGGGGCTGCAGGAGCAGCCCCTAAGCTGATTCTTTAAAGAAGAAGAGTTTTATTTTTTTTTTTCTTCACTCTTCAAAGCGGCAGCATCAGACTGTCCTTTAGGACGTCCACACTGCCGCTCCTACACCCAATACTGATCTGGGGATCATGGTGGGACCCCAGAGTCTGTACTAGCTGGGCTCTGGGGACTCCCTACGACTGCTCCCAGAAGCGCCGGTGAACAAGTAAGCTGTGGGCCACCAAGCGTCAACTGCCTCCGGTCTCTGGGGACAGACCGGAGGTGCTAGCAGCGGGCTCCGCCTCACAGAGGTATACCCCGTGTGACCGCTAGACCACCCGGGTGACAGGCTTGCAGCGAGAACGGCAACCCTGCGGTTAATTGCTAGCCAGGAGAGGCAGCCTTCCCTGTCTAGCAGCTCCTCCCCTCAGCTCATATTAATAGTCACACAACGCATATAAGTGAAGGGAAAATTCTGATTAAGATAAGTGACGCTCATTGCTGAAAATGCGGAGATATAGACAGTGGTCTAAACTGGAATTTAGAAGTGAAGGTATGGAAAACTGAATGGCTGGAAGCTACCTAACCCCTGAAGCTTCAGGAAGCTTGATAGGCTAATGTCTTATTTTAATAAATAATGCTAAAATAAATTTAAGGAGTGTTCTCTAGTCTGTGTCCCCCACCTCTCTCATGTCACACACTAAACAGAAATGGAGAATACACTGCATGTAAAAGATAGACAATTAGATCCAGTATCACTGCAGTAGTTCTCTGCAATTCAGAACAATTTGTGGATTATGCGATTATCCAGGCAACTTTCCACATATGAGAATCTGTATTCATCACTAAAACCTGCACGTGTCCCGAGTTTGATGCAGAGACTGAGGTTGAGTAAACTAGAACAAAACAATTCCTGCTTTGTTCATTCTGCTAAATAAAGGTTTTATGAGAATATCACTTTTAGCGGAATTAGATTCTATCCTAAGCAGTGTCTATTACTGAGATTTGTTGCAGCCATTTTCTGTAGAAAAACAGAAACCTCACCTACTGTGGCTTCTGCATTGCAGTCTTAACTGGGGGCACTATTTAAGCCTGAGGGCACTACATAAGGGACCAGTCTGGGGGCTTTACTTCAGCCAGGGGGCAATGCATAAGGGCAAAGTTAAACTACAAGGGCCACTGCATAATGGGCACTATTGACTGAGAGCCAGTGAGGGAGCAGCCTGAGAGCTGTCAAGCTGGATTGGTAATGGAGATACCCCTTTTCCCGGCACGCATAATTGCGAAGGCACCCACCCGGCTACTTTTGGATGCCACCCGGCTGGAAAAAATTTCTGGGGAGAACACTGGGGGTTTAGGTTAGGGATTATGATTAGGCACTAAGGTGGGAGGGATAGATCCGGGGGAAGGGGTAAGGGTTAGCGGTAGGAAACTTGCCTTTTAGTGTCGGTATTCTGACAGCCGGGATCCCATACCCAACATATATATATATATATATATATATATAATATACACGCACACACACACTGTTATTTATTTATTTTTTATTTAGCTTTTTCCAATCCTGGAAGAACATTTTCTAATGGACACATGTACGGTTGTATTATTCCTTATTCATTGTTTTAACTACATAGCGTAGGTCGACAGGTGCATATAAAAAGAACTAAAGAAAGCCCGTCACTGTATATATTGATGATAAAGCAGGAGAAATAAGTATGGACTGTATGCAGTGGCAAGGTAACACAGGATTTCATGGTCATTTACAAATATGACAAATACACAGTAGGATTCTAATGCGCAAATTCTGATCATTTTTCTCCCATATTTAACCTGAATCCCCCATCAAGACATTTTTGCTGACCTTTGAATATTTTCCTGTGCAATATATATTCACTTATAAAGACATGAAAATAAGAATAGTGATTACAGACAGTTTGTAGCTATACAACCATATTAATGGGGATGTTCTACAAGACAAGATAGAATAAAATAAACATAACACTAATTGAAATTATCTTCAAATAAGATGTAAGGTATCTGATTGTCATACATCACATATAACAGTCTGCTGGTAACCACATGACAAGTGACAAACCAGTCCTGTGACCTCACAATGGCCTATTGTTGCACACATGCTCTCCTACTTAAGACGATACATAGTCTACAGAGACTCATAATCTAATGGTAGGCATAACCTAAAGGTATTTATAACCGAAGGAGATGCATACTTAAGGCTATTCTTCATTTTAAAGCGTGACAATTTCTACGATTGTTGGCGGACAGGAAGACACAACGCTGCTGCTGGAAACCATGGGAGTACAGAAGCGTTGCCTGCTTCTTTGTGTCTTATATCTTTTCTGTGGAGCAGATGTATATGATTGTTGCTATAACTGTCTTGTGACACCTGAGGATAAGGCAAGAATTGCCAATATGCCCATACCTTGGATAAGATGGATGCAGTCGAATGCCTGAATACAGTAAGAAAAGGATTTCAACCTATGGATGAGCTTCTTCTACCGTATTTACAGATGATCAGAGTTAGAGAGTATCTGTTAAGCTTTAATAAAACTGTCCAGGAGATCCAGCCATCACTTTCTTCAAAAGATTGGACAGCGGCTTTTGAACACAAGATAAGATCTTTGATAGACGGTGTGAAACAAATTGTCTCGCAGAATCCAGCTGAAAACTGTATATCCACCTGCGGTCTTCAAAAAGCGGCACGTGTCTTTAAGTGTGATGAATGCACAGTGGAGGACTGTCAGGTACCTGTGGAGTGTCCACTTGAAGACATCGACGTATTAGAGCTGACAGAGGCAAACATTTATTGCAGCGTGCCCTTTCCCCTTCCGGAGTACATAACGGTAACATGGAAGTTTGCTAGAAACATCAGGGTGACTGATATGAGCTACTTCACCAGTATTTATACAGGACCAGACCTGCATATTCTAATTGAGCCTACGCGATCATTCCACCAGGGGACATATGCTTGTGAAATAAAGGATGAGGATAACGATGTAATAGCAGAGTCCTTTTATTACCTGAAAGTGACCCGGAGACTAGGAAAGGAAATTGCAGAGCTAGAGAATATCTTCGATGACGTCCTGCACTCAGACATCACTGTTGAGCCAGAGAAGCCAACACGGGAACACATCAGTATAGTAGATCTGATTAAAAATAAAATATCAACGAGTATCCCAACCTGCATCGCCATCACTGCAGTGATCGCACTGATCTCCTTTTTACTGACTATAATGGTAATATTTGTATTTCGCTATGCAACTAATGTTGAAAAAGAACCTGGCGAAGACTTTGTTTGACCGACACGCTCAAGTTCAGTCATCAACACCTGTTATTACAAGGTTTATCCCACAAAGACTGTTTGCTTTTAACATCCTGGCATAGACTCTCACTAAAAGATCCCCGGGACCTGACTCTGTTCAGGCCACGTTATCTCGCTAGACTGCACCACCAGAAATTCCATCAATCCCGGAAGACACTGCGACCACCTGGCAAGGTGCCACATTCTCTACTAGTGGCTCATATAGCATGGGCTGCCCATCTAGTCTCCTCTGCAATTGGCAGAGTCGAGCCCGCAAGAGACACGCTCCCTCATTCTGCACTGGAGGCAGTATTCACCCTGGAGAGCACTGCGGAAGTTAAGTAAGCGGCTGTATAGTCAGCACCATCGACTGCAGCCTGAAGAAGGAATCAACAAGGGAGCAAGAAGATTGAAGATTTATCACAGGTGGGGCCTCACCAGGACTTTATAATCCACATTTACTGGAGGTGAGGGATGCCCACCTCTAAGCCTGGTATATCCTCCGTATGGTACCCCTTTCCAGGCTACTCCACATCATCCTTGAAGCACTGTGATCTAATAAAAGGGATTTTCTTTATACCATTTTCTGTTATTGTTTATTTTGTTACATTGTCTTTAATAGCATATATTTATTGGTCAAATATTCACACAGTACCTTGGAATTGAATATTAAGGGGCACATATTAATTGCAGCATTTACAACTAAATTGACAGGCGCAGGTCATCAGGTTTTTTATTATTGTTTTTACCAAAGGGAGCACATGGGCCTCCCAATCTAGATCTGTTGCCACCATTTACAGTGACCGCTGGTGGAACCCCCTGCGTTATTGTTGAATTAAGTACAAATACAGGCCTACTCCTCCTCGGTCAGCAAGTCTGTGCCCAGGGCTTTCGAGTGAGCCTAATATCCCTGCTCCGATCTGCTGCCATCCTGGGGGAGGAGTACCCACCCGACAGCTGCTGTACACCTGGGCCATGCCTGGATCATGGTAGATGCTAGGTATCCATATTTATGTGGAGCATCTATAAAGGTAAGCTTAATGTGGTTATAATTGTTCCTGACAGAAGTTTGTTTCATAAACTGAAACATTGAACTTGAGTTTCTTGTGGACCCATTATTGAAATTTCAGCGTGAGTGCAGTCTGCCTGAAGTGTTTGGGCACCCAGAATGCTGGTGTTGTATTGAGTGTCTATATATATATATATATATATATATATATATATATATATATAAATATATATATAGCATCCTGCCCGATTTCAAAAGGACTGAATGCGCACTGCCCTTTTGGCGGCACCACGCTGAAACCTGGCGTGTACCATCCCAACCCGTGTGTGAAGAATAGTGGTGTAGCGATCACCGCTGGTGGATAGATGCGCACGGGATCTATTCAGAGACAGGAGAGCTTTGGGGCAGCCCTGCATGTCTGTAAGTACCAGGCATGCCCCCAAGCACCCCACCCACCCCCCATTTCTAGTCCTTTTAGTCTCCTTGCTAAGGCCGTGATCGCATTTTGAGCAGGGAATTATAAATATATAAAAAAAAAATTATGTACCTGCATTGTTTGTGTGTTTTTCGGTTTTATCTAACCTTAACACCATGTAAAAATGGTGTCAGCTTTTGGAGAACAGTTTGGAGAAGAGAGTTTCTCTTCTCCATAAGTAGCATAGAAACATAGAATTTGATGACAGATAAGAGCCACTTGGCCCATCTAGTCTGCCCCATTTTTAAACATTGTTACCTCAACGCTTATTGATCCCTACTTCTTCTGAAGGATATCCTTATGTTTATCCCATGCAGGTTTAAATTACTCTATTGTCTTAGCCTCTACCACCTCTGATGGGAGGCTATCCCACTTGTAGTCTACCCTTTCTGTGAAGTAATTTTTCCACAAATTTCCTCCTGAACTTACCACCCTCCAGTTTGAGAACATGTCCTCTTGTTTTAATACTTCTCTTTCTTTGAAGATTGTCTCCTTCCTTTACCTTGTTAAAATCCTTTATATATTTTAATGTTTCTATCATAGCATAACTGATCGCTCCCCAATGAAACCTTTTGGGGCTATATCACTAAGAGAAGGTTTTTATGTGTACTAAATAGAGCCTATAAGCTTGCAAACCACATCATGGGTCTTCTGGTTTATGCAAGTTGTACACCAACATAATTTGTACCACTGTAATGAAATGCAGTTTAAATTAATTACACTCCCCTCATTCTTGGAGGCTGGCATACAGAATGGCTGGCTTATAACCCACACCCTAAAGACCTTATATGAATATATCAAATATACACTACCATTGAAAAATTTGGGGTAGCTTAGAAATATTCCTTATTTTTTTAAAGAAAAGCACCATTTTTTTCAATGAAGATAACATTAATCAGAAATACACTCTATACATTGTTAACGTGGTAAATGACTATACCAGCTACAAACATCTGCTTTTTAAAGGAATATCTACATAGGTAGATATAGGCCCATTTCCAGCAACCATCACTCCAGTGTTCTAATGATGCATTGTGTTTGCCAAGCGCGTTAGAATACTAATGGATGATTAGAAAACCCTTGTGCAATTATGTTAGGACAACTGAGAACAGGGTTGCTTGTTAGAGAAGCTATAAAACTGGCCTTCCTTTGAGCTAGTTGAGTATCTGGAGCATCACCTTTGTGGGTTCGATTATACTCTCCAAATGGCCAGAAAAAAAGAACTTTCATGTGAAACTCGACAGTCTATTCTTGTTCTAGAAGACTATTCCATGTGAGAAATTGCCAAGCAACTGAACATTTCCTACAACTGTGTGTACTACTCCCTTCAGAGAACAGCACAAACAGGCTCTAACCAGAGTAGAAAAAGAAGTGGGACAACTGTGAAAGAAGATGAGTACATTAGAGTCTCTAGTTTGAGGAAAAAGATGCCTTACATGTCCTCAACTGGCAGCTTCATTAAATGGTAGCCGCAAAATGCCAGTGTCAACGTCTACAGTGACGAGGCGACTCCGGGATGCTGGCCTTCTAGGCAGATCGGCAAAGAAAAAGCCATTATCTGAGACTGGCCAATAAAAGGAAAATATTAATATGGGCAAAAGAACACAGACATTGGACAGAGGAATATTGGAAAAACAAGAGATATGGTAAGAACTTACCTTTGTCATCTCGGTTGCTACAAAGTCCACAGGGTTGACCTTGGGGGTATAGCTGGATCTGGATCCATGGGCACCACGCAGTTAAAGCTTTTGCTGCTAACAGGATGCACTTGGGACCATCCTCCTCTATATCTTGCCCCTGAGCCACAGGCACCTCAGTTTTAGTTGGTGCCCGGCCAAAGTCGTGTCACCCTTGCACAGTGGGGCTGCAGGAGCAGCCCCTAAGCTGATTCTTTAAAGAGTTTTATTTATTTTTTTTCTTCACTCTTCAGAGCGGCAGCATCAGACTGTCCTTTAGGACATCCACGCTGCCGCTCCTACACCCAGTACAGATCTGGGGATCACGGCGGGACCCCAGAGTCTGTACTAGCTGGGCTCTGGGGACTCCCTACGACTGCTCCTGGAAGCGCCGGTGAACAAGTAAGCTGCGGGCTGCCACGCGTCGGCTGCCTCCGGTCTCTGGGGTCAGACCGGAGGTGCTAGCAGCAGGCTCCCCCTCACAGAGGCATACCCCGCGTGACCGCTAGACCACCAGGGTGACAGGCTGGCAGCGGGAACGGCAACCCTGGGGTTAATTGCTAGCCAGGGGAGGCAGCCTTCCCTGTCTAGCAGCTCCTCCCCTCAGCTCATATTAATAGTCACACAATGCATATAAGTGAAGGGAAGATTCTGATTAAGATAAGTGACGCTCATTGCTGAAAATGCGGAGATATAGACAGTGGTCTAAACTGGAATTTAGAAGTGAAGGTATGGAAAACTGAATGGCCAGAAGCTACCTAACCCCTGAAGCTTCAGGAAGCTTGATAGGCTTATGTCTTATTTTAATAATAATGCTAAAATAAATTTAAGGAGTGTTCTCTAGTCTGTGTCCCCCACCTCTCTCATGTCACACACTAAACAGAAATGGAGAATACACTGCATGTAAAAGATAGACTATTAGATCCAGTATCACTGCAGTAGTTCTCTGCAATTCAGAACAATTTGTGGATTTTGCGATTATCCAGGCAACTTTCCACATATGAGAATCTGTATTCATCACTAAAACCTGCACGTGTCCCGAGATTGATGCAGAGACTGAGGATGAGTAAACTAGATCAAAACAATTCCTGCTTTGTTCATTCTGCTAAATAAAGGTTTTATCAGAATATCACTTTTAGCGGAATTAGATTCTATCCTAAGCAGTGTCTATTACTGAGATTTGTTGCAGCCATTTTCTGTAGAAAGACAGAAACCTCACCTACTGTGGCTTCTGCATTGCAGTCTTATTTGTTTGTGGTAACTGATTACCAAGAGGTAAGTTAGATTATCTATTCTATGAGGAAAGTGCCAGTAAGGCAAATCACCCCACTTTGTCCACTGGAAGATATCATACAAAAAACCATAATAATGACTCCAGTTCATGACCAACTGGGACAAAATTTGCTGTTAAAAATAAATAGCTTGATGTATATCATCTTTACAGTGGAATCCACAAAGTTTGAGCAACCACCATCATAGTAATGACAAATGCATTCTCCCACTCTAATGCATGGGATTAGATGCGTTATGCGGCTTCTCCTGTGCTATGTTCCAGGCAGACTGCAGTTAAGGTGCGCCCGGCACTTGCGACCAACCTCAAAGCCCTACTTTACATGGATTTCTGCTTACACCTCAGTTGGATACAAACAGAAATTCATAATAGCTCCCAGTCACTTTAGACATGAGCTATAAACAAATGAATCACCCCAATGTCATGTTTGTATAACCAGCTTTGCTGCTTCAGTGTTCTCCCCAGGCTGTTTTCTGCGGGTGCATCGCCCGGCAGAAACAGCCTGCCGCCCGGCTCTTTTCCCCGCCAACCTCTGCTGTGGAACGCTGACCTCTGAAGTGACCGGAGACTAAAGAAGCCTCAGAGGCAAGCGTTCCCAGTGATGCACTGCGCGGGTGACGTTATGACGTCACCTGCAACGTGAGGGGACTGCTCCGCGCACCTGCTGGGTCTACTTAAATCCAGTCAGTGCGAGGCAGCAGCCAGCAAATGAAAGTAAGTGCTGGGCTGGGGCCAGGACCAGACTGGGGGCACTGCATAAGGGACACTATTAAACCTGTGGGCACTGCATAAGGGGCCAGACTGGGGGCACTATTTAAGCCTGAGGGCACTACATAAGGGACCAGTCTGGGGGCTCTATTCAGCCAGGGGGCAATGCATCAGGGCAAAGTTAAACTACAAGGGCCAATGCATAGGGGAAAACTACAGGGGGGCACTGCATAATGGGCACTATTGACTGAGAGCCAGTGAGGGAGCAGCCTGAGATCTGTCAAGCTGGATTGGTAAGGGAGATACCCATTTTCCCGGCACGCATAATTGCGAAGGCCCCCACCCGGCTACTTTTGGATGCCACCCGGCTGGAAAAAATTTCTGGGGAGAACACTGGGGGTTTAGGTTAGGGATTATGATTAGGCACTAAGGCGGGAGGGATAGATCCGGGGGAAGGGGTAAGGGTTAGCGGTAGGGAACTTGCCTTTTAGCATCGGTATTCTGACAGCCGGGATCCCATACCCAACATACATATATATATATATATATATATATATATTAGGGGTGTGCACCGGCCACTTTTCGTGTTTTGTGTTTTGGTTTTGGATCTGGATCTTTCTTCGTGTTTTGGATCTGGATTGGTTTTGCCAAAACCACCCTTCCGTGTTTTGGGTTCTGGGTTTTGTGTTTTGGATCTGTATTTTTTTTTAAAAAAGCATAAAAACAGCTAAAATCACAGAATTTGTCGGTTTTTCTGCTCCTATGCTATTATTAACCTCAATAACCTAAATTTCCACTCATTTCCAGTCTATTCTGAACACCTCACACCTCACAATAGTGTTTTTATGTCCAAAACGTTGCACCGAGGTAGCTGGATTACTATGCTAAGCGACACGAGTGGGCGGCACAAACACGTGACCCATCTAGGCGTGAAACTGCAGTGGCAGACAGGATGGCAGTTTGAAAAACTAGGCCCCAAACTGTACATAATGCAAAGAAAAAAAAGAGGTGCAAGATGGAATTGTCCTTGGGCCCTCCCACCCACCCTTATGTTGTATAAACAGGACATGCACACTTTAACAAACCAATCATTTCAGCGCCAGGGTCTGCCACACAACTGTGGCTGAAATGATTGGTTCGTTTGGGCCCCCACAAAACAAGCTGGCAATTAATGTGTCCCTGCACAAACTGGCTCTATGGAGGCAAGATGTCATCCTCATCCTCCTCATCCACCGATTCCTCACCCTCTTCAGTGTGTACATCCTCATCCTCACAAAGTATTAACTCGTCCCCACTTGAATCCACCACCACAGGTCCCTCTGTACCTTCTGGAGGCTGGTCTCCCTGGAAGAGCTGATAATTCATTTTGATGAACATCATCTTCTCCACATTCTGTGGAAGCAACCTCCTACGCCTTTCGCTGACAAGGTTCCCGGCTGCACTAAACACTCTTTCGGAGTACACACTGGAGGGGGGGCAACTCAGGTAAAATAGAGCCAGTTTGTACAGGGGCCTCCAAATTGCCTCTTTTTCCTGCCAGTACAGGTATGGACTGTCTGCCATGCCTACTTGGATGCTGTCACCGATGTAATCCTCCACCATTCTGTCAATGGTGACAGTATCATATGCAGTGACAGTAGACATGTCAGAAATTGTTGCCAGGTCCTTCAGTCCGGACCAGATGTCCAAACTTGGTCCTGCCTGCCCTGCATCACCGCCAGCGGGTTGCTTAGGATACCTAAGTTTTTTCCTGGCAGCCCCAGTTGCAGGAGAAAATGAAGAAGGAGCCGTTGACGTGTCACGTTCCGCTTCAGCTGACAGTGTGTTCACCAGCAGGTCTTTGCACCTCTGCAGGCTTGTGTCGGCCGGAAAGAGAGACACCACATAGGCTTTAAACCTAGGATCGAGCACGGTGGCCAAAACGTAGTGGTCTGATTTCAACAGATTGACCACCCTGGAATCCTGGCAAAGCGAATGAAGGGCTTCATCCACAAGTCCCACATGCCGAGCGGAATCGCTCCGTCTTAGCTCCTCCTTCACTTTCTCCAGCTGCTTCTGCAAAAGCCTGATGAGGGGAATGACCTGACTCAAGCTGGCAGTGTCTGAACTGACTTCACGTGTGGCAAGTTCGAAGGGCTGGAGAACCTTGCACAACACGGAAATCATTCTCCACTGCGCTTGAGTCAGGTGCATACCCCCTCCTTTGCCTATGTCATAGGTGGATGTATAGGCTTGTATGGCCTTTTGCTGCTCCTCCATCCTCTGAAGCATATAGAGGGTTGAGTTCCACCGCGTCACAACCTCTTGCTTCAGGTGATGGCGGGGCAGGTTCAAGAGTGTTTGCTGGCGCTCCAGTCTTCGGCACGCAGTCGCTGAATGGCGAAAGTGGCCAGAAATTTTTCGGGCCACCCAAAGCGTCTCCTGCACGCCCCTGTCGCTTTTCAGAAAAATCTGCACCACCAAGTTTATTGTGTGAGCAAAACATGGGACGTGCTGGAATTTGCCCAGATATAATGCCCGCACAATATTGGTGGCGTTGTCAGATATCACAAATCCCCAGGAGAGTCTAAGTAGGGTAAGCCACTGGGCGATGATTTCCCTCAGTTTCTCTAAGAGGTTGTCGGCGGTGTGCCTCTTACTGAAACCGGTGATACACAGCGTAGCCTGCCTTGTAACGAGCTGGCATTTCTGAGATGCTGCTACTGGTGACGCTGCTGCTGTTGCTGCGTAAGGTGATACATCTACCCAGTGGGCTGTCACAGTCATATAGTCCTTAGTCTGCCCTGTTCCACTTGTCCACATGTCCGTGGTTAAGTGGACATTGTGTACAACGGCATTTTTCAGGACACTGAGGACACTTTTTCTGACGTTTCTGTACAGTCTCGGTATCGCCTGCCTAGTGAAGTGGAATCTAGACGGGATTTGGAACCGGGGACACACTACCTCCATCAATTGTCTAAATCCCACTGCAATAATGGCGGATACCGGACGCACGTCTAACACCAACATAGCAGTCAAGGCCTCAGTTATACGTTTTGCTTCAGGATGACTGCTGTCGTACTTCATCCTCCTCGCTAAGGACTGTTGGAGGGTCAATTGTTTAGTAAAAGTAGTGGTGTTCCTACTTCCTCTCTGGGATGATGAACGACTCCCAGCAGCAGCAACAGCAGCAGCGGCAGCAGTAGGCGTAGCAATGCAGGATCCTCCAGAGGAATCCCGGATAGGAGAGTCAGTCATGCCAGTGACATGGCCTGCAGGACTACTTCCGATCCTGACTAAGGAGGAAATTGACGAGGAGGGAGTTGACGGTGTGGTTTGCAGGCGCTTGGATACAACAGGACAACGGGATTTAGGTGTCCCTGGACTGCTTACGGTCTTAGCCAAAGTTTCTGAACTTGACAGTAACTTTTTATGAACGCGCTGCAGGTGCCGTATAAGGGAGGATGTTCCTAGGTGGTTGACGTCCCTACCCCTACTTATTTCACCTTTACATATGGTACATATGGCAAGACAGTTGTTGTCCGGATTTGGATAGAAATATTGCCAGACCAAAGAGGTGGAATGTTTGGTCTTCTGCCCAAGCATGACCGTGATGGGCTTTTTCATCCCACGGACAACAACTGTCTCCCCCGGAGCCTGATTTAAACAAACCACATCACCATCAGAATCCTCCTCGCCAACTTCCTCCTCAGCGCCAGCTACACCAGTATCCTCATCCTGTTGTACTTCAACAGTGACATCTTCAATTTGCATATCAGCAAGTGGACTGTGGGTGCTCCTTTCAGCACTTGCAGGGGGCGTGCAAATGGTGGAAAGAGCCACCTCTTCCCGTCCAGTGCTGGGAAGGTCAGGCATCGCAACCACCACCACACTTGGACTCTCCTTGGGGATTTGTGATATCTTCTTAGAAAGCACAGTTCTTCGCTGTGCTTTTGCCAGCTTAACTCTTTTGATTTTTTTAGTGGGAGGAGGGCTTCCATCGTCATGTGAAGCTGAACCACTAGTCATGAACATACTAGGGATCGACCTTAGCCGTTCCTTGCCACTCCGTGTCGTAAATGGCATATTGGCAAGTTTACGTTTCTCTTCAGCTGATTTAAATGTCTTTTTCAAGGTCATTTTCCTGAACTTTGCCATTTGGGATTGTATGTGCCCTCTACTATGACATTGGGCATCGGCCTTGGCAGACGACGTTGATGGCATGTTATCGTCTATGTCATGACTAGTGGCAGCAGCTTCAGCACTAGGAGGAAGTGGTTCTTGATCTTTCTCTATTTTATTTTTATCGGAGAAAGTTTGGTCCTCCATTTATGTTATATCGATTTGATATATACGTGCGGCTAAACACAGAAAATAATTTTTTTTTTGGTTTGGACTGGAGTGTACTTTGTGGGTTACAGCACCCTTTAACGGTCAAGCCAGCCGGCCCTTTACTTATGACACAGGCGCACGCTTGGCACTACTTTGTTGATGCACGTGCGGCTACTGCGCACACAATTCACAAACACAGAAAATAATTTTTTTTTGGTTTGGACTGGAGTGTACTTTCGGGGGTTACAGCACCCTTTAACGGTCAAGCCAGCCAGCCCTTTACTTATGACACAGGCGCACGCTTGGCACTACTTTGTTGATGCACGTGCGGCTACTGCGCACACAATTCACAAACACAGAAAATAATTTTTTTTTGGTTTGGACTGGAGTGTACTTTCGGGGGTTACAGCACCCTTTAACGGTCAAGCCAGCCGGCCCTTTACTTATGACACAGGCGCACGCTTGGCACTACTTTGTTGATGCACGTGCGGCTACTGCGCACACAATTCACAAACACAGAAAATAATTTTTTTTTTGGTTTGGACTGGAGTGTACTTTCGGGGGTTACAGCACCCTTAACGGTCAAGCCAGCCGGCCCTTTACTTATGACACAGGTGCACGCTTGGCACTCCTTTGTTGATGCACGTGCGGCTACTGCGCACACAATTCACAAACACAGAAAATAAGTTTTTTTGGTTTGGACTGGAGTGTACTTTCGGGGGTTACAGCACCCTTTAACGGTCAAGCCAGCCGGCCCTTTACTTATGACACAGGCGCACGCTTGGCACTACTTTGTTGATGCACGTGCGGCTACTGCGCACACAATTCACAAACACAGAAAATAATTTTTTTTTTGGTTTGGACTGGAGTGTACTTTGGGGGTTACAGCACCCTTTAACGGTCAAGCCAGCCGGCCCTTTACTTATGACACAGGCGCACGCTTGGCACTACTTTGTTGATGCACGTGCGGCTACTGCGCACACAATTCACAAACACAGAAAATAATTTTTTTTTTGGTTTGGACTGGAGTGTACTTTCGGGGGTTACAGCACCCTTAACGGTCAAGCCAGCCGGCCCTTTACTTATGACACAGGTGCACGCTTGGCACTACTTTGTTGATACACGTGCGGCTACTGCGCACACAATTCACAAACACAGAAAATAATTTTTTTTTTGGTTTGGACTGGAGTGTACTTTCGGGGGTTACAGCACCCTTTAACGGTCAAGCCAGCCGGCCCTTTACTTATGACACAGGCGCACGCTTGGCACTACTTTGTTGATGCACGTGCGGCTACTGCGCACACAATTCACAAACACAGAAAATATTTTTTTTTTTGGTTTGGACTGGAGTGTACTTTGGGGGTTACAGCACCCTTTAACGGTCAAGCCAGCCGGCCCTTTACTTATGACACAGGCGCACGCTTGGCACTACTTTGTTGATGCACGTGCGGCTACTGCGCACACAATTCACAAACACAGAAAATAATTTTTTTTTTGGTTTGGACTGGAGTGTACTTTCGGGGGTTACAGCACCCTTAACGGTCAAGCCAGCCGGCCCTTTACTTATGACACAGGCGCACGCTTGGCACTACTTTGTTGATGCACGTGCGGCTACTGCGCACACAATTCACAAACACAGAAAATAATTTTTTTTTGGTTTGGACTGGAGTGTACTTTCGGGGGTTACAGCACCCTTTAACGGTCAAGCCAGCCGGCCCTTTACTTATGACACAGGCGCACGCTTGGCACTACTTTGTTGATGCACGTGCGGCTACTGCGCACACAATTCACAAACACAGAAAATAATTTTTTTTTTGGTTTGGACTGGAGTGTACTTTGGGGGTTACAGCACCCTTTAACGGTCAAGCCAGCCGGCCCTTTACTTATGACACAGGCGCACGCTTGGCACTACTTTGTTGATGCACGTGCGGCTACTGCGCACACAATTCACAAACACAGAAAATAATTTTTTTTTTGGTTTGGACTGGAGTGTACTTTCGGGGGTTACAGCACCCTTAACGGTCAAGCCAGCCGGCCCTTTACTTATGACACAGGTGCACGCTTGGCACTACTTTGTTGATGCACGTGCGGCTACTGCGCACACAATTCACAAACATAGAAAATAATTTTTTTTTTGGTTTGGACTGGAGTGTACTTTCGGGGGTTACAGCACCCTTAACGGTCAAGCCAGCCGGCCCTTTACTTATGACACAGGCGCACGCTTGGCACTACTTTGTTGATGCACGTGCGGCTACTGCGCACACAATTCACAAACACAGAAAATAATTTTTTTTGGGTTTGGACTGGAGTGTACTTTCGGGGGTTACAGCACCCTTTAACGGTCAAGCCAGCCGGCCCTTTACTTATGACACAGGCGCACGCTTGGCACTACTTTGTTGATGCACGTGCGGCTACTGCGCACACAATTCACAAACACAGAAAATATATTATTTTTTTAGCACTTGGGGGGAGCACCCCTGATGGACAGAGCACCCCCTGGACAACACTACAGCACTCCTTTAGGACTGGGACACTGCACAGGACTTTGGAGTGGACACAGCCCCTATGGAGAACTGACTGCACAACACAGTCCAGCCAGCCCCTATGGACTTTGAAGTAGTGGACACAGCCCCTATTAACAACAGCAGCACAGCACAACACAGCCAGCCCCTATGGACTTTGAAGTAGTGGACAACAGCAGCACTACACTACACTACACTACACTACACTACACAGCCCTAACTCCCACCCTCCCTCTTCACTGTCCACAGCCGAGTGAGAAAATGGCGCCGACGCGGGTACCTTATATAGGATCCAAAACCCGCGAGACTCGGAAGGCGGGATGATGACGTTTTGCCTCGATTTCAGATCCGAGTCAGGCGGGAAAAGTCGAGCCTGACTCGGATCGGACTCGGATCGGGGGGGCTCGGGGGGGTTCGGATTTCAGAAATCCGAACCCGCTCACCCCTAATATATATATATATATATATATATATTATACACGCACACACACACTGTTATTTATTTATTTATTATTTAGCTTTTTCCAATCCTGGAAGAACATTTTCTAATGGACACATGTACAGTTGTATTATTCCTTATTCATTGTTTTAACTACATAGCGTAGGTCGACAGGTGCATATAAAAAGAACAAAAGAAAGCCTGTCACTGTATATATTGATGATAAAGCAGGAGAAATAAGTATGGACTGTCTGCAGTGGCAAGGTAACACAGGATTTCATGGTCATTTACATATATGACAAATACACAGTAGGATTCTAATGCGCAAATTCTGACCATTTTTCTCCCATATTTAACCTGAATCCCCCATCAAGACATTTTGCTGACCTTTGAATATTTTCCTGTGCAATATATATTCACTTATAAAGACATGAAAATAAGAATAGTGATTACAGACAGTTTGTAGCTATACAACCATATTAATTGGGATGTTCTACAAGACAAGATAGAATAAAATAAACATAACACTAATTGAAATTATCTTCAAATAAGATGTAAGGTATCTGATTGTCATACATCACATATAACAGTCTGCTGGCAACCACATGACATGTGACAAACCAGTCCTGTGACCTCACAATGGCCTATTGTTGCACACATGCTCTCCTACTTAAGATGATACATAGTCTACAGAGACTCATAACCTAATGATAGGCATAACCTAAAGGTATTTATAACCGAAGGAGATGCATACTTAAGGCTATTCTTCATTTTAAAGCGTGACAATTTCTACGATTGTTGGCGGACAGGAAGACACAACGCTGCTGCTGGAAACCATGGGAGTACAGAAGCGTTGCCTGCTTCTTTGTGTCTTATATCTTTTCTGTGGAGCAGATGTATATGATTGTTGCTATAACTGTCTTGTGACACCTGAGGATAAGGCAAGAATTTGCCAATATGCCCATACCTTGGATAAGATGGATGCAGTCGAATGCCTGAATACAGTAAGAAAAGGATTTCAACCTATGGATGAGCTTCTTCTACCGTATTTACAGATGATCAGAGTTAGAGAGTATCTGTTAAGCTTTAATAAAACTGTCCAGGAGATCCAGCCATCACTTTCTTCAAAAGATTGGACAGCGGCTTTTGAACACAAGATAAGATCTTTGATAGACGGTGTGAAACAAATTGTCTCGCAGAATCCAGCTGAAAACTGTATATCCACCTGCGGTCTTCAAAAAGCGGCACGTGTCTTTAAGTGTGATGAATGCACAGTGGAGGACTGTCAGGTACCTGTGGAGTGTCCACTTGAAGACATCGACGTATTAGAGCTGACAGAGGCAAACATTTATTGCAGCGTGCCCTTTCCCCTTCCGGAGTACATAACGGTAACATGGAAGTTTGCTAGAAACATCAGGGTGACTGATATGAGCTCCTTCACCAGTATTTATACAGGACCAGACCTGCATATTCTAATTGAGCCTACGCGATCATTCCACCAGGGGACATATGCTTGTGAAATAAAGGATGAGGATAACGATGTAATAGCAGAGTCCTTTTATTACCTGAAAGTGACCCGGAGACTAGGAAAGGAAATTGCAGAGCTAGAGAATATCTTCGATGACGTCCTGCACTCAGACATCACTGTTGAGCCAGAGAAGCCAACACGGGAACACATCAGTATAGTAGATCTGATTAAAAATAAAATATCAACGAGTATCCCAACCTGCATCGCCATCACTGCAGTGATCGCACTGATCTCCTTTTTGCTGACTATAATGGTAATATTTGTATTTCGCTATGCAACTAATGTTGAAAAAGAACCTGGCGAAGACTTTGTTTGACCAACACGCTCAAGTTCAGTCATCAACACCTGTTATTACAAGGTTTATCCCACAAAGACTGTTTGCTTTTAACATCCTGGCATAGACTCTCACTAAAAGATCCCCGGGACCTGACTCTGTTCAGGCCACGTTATCTCGCTAGACTGCACCACCAGAAATTCCATCAATCCCGGAAGACACTGCGACCACCTGGCAAGGTGCCACATTCTCTACTAGTGGCTCATATAGCATGGGCTGCCCATCTAGTCTCCTCTGCAATTGGCAAAGTCGAGCCCGTAAGAGACCCGCTCCCTCATTCTGCACTGGAGGCAGTATTCACCCTGGAGAGCACTGCGGAAGTTAAGTAAGCGGCTGTATAGTCAGCACCATCGACTGCAGCCTGAAGAAGGAATCAACAAGGGAGCAAGAAGATTGAAGATTTATCACAGGTGGGGCCTCACCAGGACTTTATAATCCACATTTACTGGAGGTGAGGGATGCCCACCTCTAAGCCTGGTATATCCTCCGTATGGTACCCCTTTCCAGGCTACTCCACATCATCCTTGAAGCACTGTGATCTAATAAAAGGGATTTTCTTTATACCATTTTCTGTTATTGTTTATTTTGTTACATTGTCCTTAATATCATATATTTATTGGTCAAATATTCACACAGTACCTTGGAATTGAATATTAAGGGGCACATATTAATTGCAGCATTTACAACTAAATTGACAGGCGCAGGTCATCAGGTTTTTTATTATTGTTTTTACCAAAGGGAGCACATGGGACCTCCCCATCTAGATCTGCAGCCACCATTTACAGTGACCGCTGGTGGAACCCCCTGTGTTATTGTTGAATTAAGTACAAATACAGGCCTACTCCTCCTCGGTCAGCAAGTCTGTGCCCAGGGCTTTAGAGTGAGCCTAATATCCCTGCTCCGATCTGCTGCCATCCTGGGGGAGGAGTACCCACCCGACAGCTGCTGTACACCTGGGCCATGCCTGGATCATGGTAGATGCTAGGTATCCATATTTATGTGGAGCATCTATAAAGGTAAGCTTAATGTGGTTATAATTGTTCCTGACAGAAGTTTGTTTCATAAACTGAAACATTGAACTTGAGGTTCTTGTGGACCCATTATTGAAATTTCAGCGTGAGTGCAGTCTGCCTGAAGTGTTTGGGCACCCAGAACGCTGGTGTTGTATTGAATGTCTCTCTCTATATATATATATATATATAGAGCATCCTGCCCAATTTCAAAAGAACTGAATGCGCACTGCCCTTTTGGCGGCACCACGCTGAAACCTGGCGTGTACCATCCCAACCCGTGTGTGAAGAATAGTGGTGTAGCGATCACCGCTGGTGGATAGATGCGCACGGGATCTATTCAGAGACAGGAGAGCTTTGGGGCAGCCCTGCATGTCTGTAAGTACCAGGCATGCCCCCAAGCACCCCACCCACCCCCCATTTCTAGTCCTTTTAGTCTCCTTGCTAAGGCCGTGATCGCATTTTGAGCAGGGAATTATAAATATATAAAAAAAAAATATGTACCTGCATTGTTTGTGTGTTTTTCTGTTTAATCTAACCTTAACACCATGTAAAAATGGTGTCAGCTTTTGGAGAACAGTTTGGAGAAGAGAGTTTCTCTTCTCCATAAGTAGCATAGAAACATAGAATTTGATGACAGATAAGAGCCACTTGGCCCATCTAGTCTGCCCCATTTTTAAACATTGTTACCTCAACGCTTATTGATCCCTACTTCTTCTGAAGGATATCCTTATGTTTATCCCATGCAGGTTTAAATTGCTCTATTGTCTTAGCCTCTACCACCTCTGATGGGAGGCTATCCCACTTGTAGACTACCCTTTCTGTGAAGTAATTTTTCCACAAATTTCCCCTGAACTTACCACCCTCCAGTTTCAGAACATGTCCTCTTGTTCTAATACTTCTCTTTCTTTGAAGAATGTCTCCTTCCTTTACCTTGTTAAAATCCTTTATATATTTTAACGTTTCTATCATAGCATAACTGATCGCTCCCCAATGAAACCTTTTGGGGCTATATCACTAAGAGAAGGTATTTATGTGTTCTAAATAGAGCCTATAAGCTTGCAAACCACATCATGGGTCTTCTGGTTTATGCAAGTTGTACACCAACATATTTTGTACCACTGTAATTAAATGCAGTTTAAATTAATTACACTCCCCTCATTCTTGGAGGCTGGCATACAGAATGGCTGGCTTATAACCCGCACCCTAAAGACCTTATACAAATATATCGTATATACACTACCATTCAAAAGTTTGGGGTAGCTTAGAAATATTCCTTATTTTTTTAAAGAAAAGCACCATTTTTTTCAATGAAGATAACATTAATCAGAAATACACTCTATACATTGTTAACGTGGTAAATGACTATACCAGCTACAAACGTCTGGTTTTTAAAGGAATATCTACATAGGTATATATAGGCCCATTTCCAGCAACCATCACTCCAGTGTTCTAATGATGCATTGTGTTTGCCAAGCACGTTAGAATACTAATGGATGATTAGAAAACCCTTGTGCAAATATGTTAGGACAACTGAGAACAGGGTTGCTTGTTAGAGAAGCTATAAAACTGGCCTTCCTTTGAGCTAGTTGAGTATCTGGAGCATCACCTTTGTGGGTTCGATTATACTCTTCAAATGGCCAGAAAAAAAGAACTTTCATGTGAAACTCGACAGTCTATTCTTGTTCTAGAAGACTATTCCATGCGAGAAATTGCCAAGCAACTGAACATTTCCTACAACTGTGTGTACTACTCCCTTCAGAGAACAGCACAAACAGGCTCTAACCAGAGTAGAAAAAGAAGTGGGACAACTGTGCAAGAAGATGAGTACATTAGAGTCTCTAGTTTGAGGAAAAAGATGCCTTACAAGTCCTCAACTGGCAGCTTCATTAAATGGTAGCCGCAAAATGCCAGTGTCAACATCTACAGTGACGAGGCGACTCCGGGATGCTGGCCTTCTAGGCAGATTGGCAAAGAAAAAGCCATTATCTGAGACTGGCCAATAAAATGAAAATATTAATATGGGCAAAAGAACACAGACATTGGACAGAGGAATATTGGAAAAACAAGAGATATGGTAAGAACTTACCTTTGTCATCTCGGTGGCTACAAAGTCCACAGGGTTGACCTTGGGGGTATAGCTGGATCTGGATCCACGGGCACCACACAGTTAAAGCTTTTGCTGCTAACAGGATGCACTTGGGACCATCCTCCTCTATATCTTGCCCCCGAGCCACAGGCACCTCAGTTTTAGTTGGTGCCCGGCCAAAGTCGGGTCACCCTTGCGCAGTGGGGCTGCAGGAGCAGCCCCTAAGCTGATTCTTTAAAGAAGAAGAGTTTAATTTTTTTTTTCTTCACTCTTCAGAGCGGCAGCATCAGACTGTCCTTTAGGACATCCACGCTGCCGCTCCTACACCCTGTACAGATCTGGGGATCATGGTGGGACCCCAGAGTCTGTACTAGCTGGGCTCTGGGGACTCCCTACGACTGCTCCTGGAAGCGCCGGTGAACAAGTAAGCCACGGGCCGCCGCGCGTTGGCTGCCTCCGGTCTCTGGGGACAGACCGGAGGCACTAGCATCGGGCTCCCCCTCACAGAGGCATACCCCGCGTGACTGCTGGACCACCAGGGTGACAGGCTGGCAGTGGGAACGGCAACCCTGGGGTTAATTGCTAGCCAGGGGAGGCAGCCTTCCCTGTCTAGCAGCTCCTCCCCTCAGCTCATATTAATAGTCACACAACGCATATAAGTGAAGGGAAGATTCTGATTAAGATAAGTGACGCTCATTGCTGAAAATGCGGAGATATAGACAGTGGTCTAAACTGGAATTTAGAAGTGAAGATATGGAAAACTGAATGGCCGGAAGCTACCTAACCCCTGAAGCTTCAGGAAGTTTGATAGGCTTATGTCTTATTTTAATAAATAATGTTAAAATAAATTTAAGGAGTGTTCTCTAGTCTGTGTCCCCCCCCTCTCTCATGTCACACACTAAACAGAAATGGAGAATACACTGCATGTAAAAGAGAGACAATTAGATCCAGTATCACTGCAGTAGTTCTCTGCAATTCAGAACAATTTGTGGATTATGCGATTATCCAGGCAACTTTCCACATATGAGAATCTGTATTCATCACTAAAACCTGCACGTGTCCCGAGATTGATGCAGAGACTGAGGATGAGTAAACTAGAACAAAACAATTCCTGCTTTGTTCATTCTGCTAAATAAAGGTTTTATCAGAATATCACTTTTAGCGGAATTAGATTCTATCCTAAGCAGTGTCTATTACTGAGATTTGTTGCAGCCATTTTCTGTAGAAAGACAGAAACCTCACCTACTGTGGCTTCTGCATTGCAGTCTTATTTGTTTGTGGTAACTGATTACCAAGAGGTAAGTTAGATTATCTATTCTATGAGGAAAGTGCCAGTAAGGCAAATCACCCCACTTTGTCCACTGGAAGATATCATACAAAAAACCATAATAATGACTCCAGTTCATGACCAACTGGGACAAAATTTGCTGTTAAAAATAAATAGCTTGATGTATATCATCTTTACAGTGGCATCCACAAAGTTTGAGCAACCACCATCATAGTAATGACAAATGCATTCTCCCACTCTAATGCATGGGATTAGATGCGTTATGTGGCTTCTCCTGTGCTATGTTCCAGGCAGACTGCAGTTAAGGTGCGCCCGGCACTTGCGACCAACCTCAAAGCCCTACTTTACATGGATTTCTGCTTACACCTCAGGAGGATACAAACAGAAATTCATAATAGCTCCCAGTCACTTTAGACATGAGCTATAAACAAATGAATCACCCCAATGTCATGTTTGTATAACCAGCTTTGCTGCTTCAGTGTTCTCCCCAGGCTGTTTTCTGCGGGTGCATCGGCCGGCAGAAACAGCCTGCCGCCCGGCACTTTTCCCCGCCAACCTCTGCTGTGGAACGCTGGCCTCTGAAGTGACCGGAGGCTAAAGAAGCCTCCGATCGCTTCAGAGGCAAGCGTTCCCAGTGATGCACTGCGTCATAACGTCACCCGCAACGTGAGGGGACTGCCCCACACGCCTCCTTGGTCTAATTAAATCCAGTCAGTGCGAGGCAGCAGCCAGCAAATGAAAGTAAGTGCTGGGCTGGGGCCAGGACCAGTCTGGGGGCACTGTATAGGACACTATTAAACCTGTGGGCACTGCATAAGGGGCCAGTCTGGGGGCACTATTTAAGCCTGAGGGCACTACATAAGGGACCAGTCTGGGGGCTCTACTTCAGCCAGGGGGCAATGCATAAGGGCAAAGTTAAACTACAAGGGCCAATGCATAGGGGAAAACTACAGGGGGCACTGCATAATGAGCACTATTGACTGAGAGCCAGTGAGGGAGCAGCCTGAGACCTGTCAAGCTGGATTGGTAAGGGAGATACCCATTTTCCCGGCACGCATAATTGCAAAGGCCCCCACCCGGCTACTTTTGGATGCCACCCGGCTGGAAAAAATTTCTTGGGAGAACACTGGGGGTTTAGGTTAGGGATTATGATTAGGCACTAAGGCGGGAGGGATAGATCCGGGGGAAGGGGTAAGGGTTAGCGGTAGGGAACTTGCCTTTTAGTGTCGTTATTCTGACAGCCGGGATCCCATACCCAACATACATATATATATATATATATATATATATATATATATATATATGTCCAAAGAAAGGCGTCACTTGGAGACTTGAAATGCAGGTGAAAATTCAGTTTGAATGGTCGACGTTTCGGAGGGCAAGCCCCCTTTCTCAAGACACTGACATACAAACATACAATGAAAACAGAGACAAATAAATACCTTACAGACATCATAGATACACCACCCCGTGAACGAGGACGCCGCGCGCACTTCCGGCTAAACGGACGGACACACACGTGAACAAGTCACGTGTATCTGCATACGTCACCAGAAGGCGCCCCAAGCGTCCCCAACAACAGCCTATGCCACTTTCCGCTGCAACCATGGCAACCGGTAACCAAGGATACCAGGGCACGCAGACAGCAACTGCAGCCAATTAAAAAACATAGAAATATAAAAACATAGCGCGAGCAACATGAACACCATATAGATAATACTGTGCACTACTATCACAAATTATATCACAAAAAGAAAGAAAAATACTGATACAGCCATTGATCTTGTGATCTTGTGCAATATAAAAAGCAAAAACGAGAGAAGGTCCGACAGGATTATGATCAACATAAGCTGTACGGGTGGCTGAATAGTGGATTTAAATCTAACCCTGCTGTTTTTTCTAAACAACGGAGATTACCATCTAGTTACTATGGTAACTCAAGTACCTCAGCAAGTGACAATGAAAGCTGGGCTGCTCCGGTTAGTACTAAGGGTAACACACAGATCCCTTTAGGGGTCGATACACGTGCTTGGCGAGCAGGTACAAGACCCAACCCACGAGAAGGGGTGGGCAGACAAAAAGGCAGAATAAACACCAAACCGCCGAGAGGAAGGAAGATGTAATTTTTAATCTGTCATCGACCCCTCTTAATGATTCTGAAATCTCTGTGTTAAGCAAAGGATTGTCTTTTGTTCCAACTAACCAGCATGATGAGTTTCAGTGGAAAATTGACACCTTTAAATTGCAACGTACTTTGAAATTGAAGGAATATTTTGGTAAAAGAAATACTAGTTCCAGTGTGAATTCAGAGCCAGTTGTTCCATCACAATTACGTAAGATCGCTCCTCGTTCACAGTTTGAACCTCAATGCTTCAATGCGTCCATAAAAACTCTTACGAGACTTTTGGAACAGAGTACTTCAGATTCAGCTCCATTTGTGTATTCTAATTTAACAAAGGATGAATATAATTCCTTGATCTCTCTCAGTAAAAGGAGGGATATCATCATCCGTGGAGCGGATAAGGGAGGGTCGATTGTGGTGATGGACTTACAGATGTATAAAGATATATCAAAGAAATAGAATTTGCAAGAGGGCAAAGACTGAGAAACGACAAATAAGTCTTTATGGGGCACTCTTGAAACAAATATCAATATTGGAAATGTTTAAAATATACTTTAATTAATTGCCTTAGCTAAAATAAAGTCTAATTCACAAACAAACTTGATTAAAGACAAACATATATAGTAAATGTGTGACACGCAAATGCACACAATAAACAGATCATAATCAGGATCGTATGGTCTGTGGTAGCATGAACATGAGGTTGGTATATCATGAAAATAGGTAAGTCGTAATTACGATCATAGGCTCTGTAATAGTATATATGCAAGATTTATATATCCTATTAAATCAACATAACTCATGGTACTATGTCTACCTCTAGGTAAATAAGAGTATCAGTGACACAAATTGTATTAATATATACTGATTGATAATTAGATCAATAAAAATAGGCGAAAATATAATGATTCATGGGGTCCTAATAAGTTACCCACGAGATAAATTTCTGTAAGGTACAAGTAAAATATGTCACACACAATAGATAGAAGGATGATCAATAGATCAATAAATTGTACAATAGAAATCAAAAAAATTACTTGTTTACCATGATCACATCTATTTAGCAAAACAGAAAAGCTGTTAGTCATATCCTAAGATCTAAAATTCACTAATCAATAAGTACATCTGATTTATTTTGGTCCAATGAAAATTCCAATGGTAAGGGAAAGTAACCAGTTTACAAGTAGGTATAAAATCTCATACAATAGTCAGATCATAATTAGTGCAGTAAGTATCCACGATCTCAAAATAATAAAGGCATAACATTACACTTAATAATGTACATAATCCTGAACCCAATGAGATCACAGATTATATCCTGGCATTGTCAATAATTTGTAGAGACACCAACCCCATTTAATACCAATATTGGTTAAACAATCAATTTTATAACCTGCACGAGGAAAAATAATCCCTTAATGGGGCAGTGCAAAAGAATTTAATTATACTGTAATAACGTTGTATGTATGGTCTACAGGTTATTATTAATGCACTGTTATAGTGAGATTCAGAGTGATCACATTATATGAAGGTCCAGTATCACATGGAGATTGTACTGATGTATGTGCCAAGGGATATGACTGATGTATAGGGTCAGGGATGAAAAAAGTAAGATCTGTGGTACTGGGAACGCATACCCACTTCTGCTTTCCCTGGTCTGGTTCTGACAAGAGATGAGAGAGTGGGACAGCGTGACACAGTCCCCCAGGCAGACCCATTATCTCTGCCCATGGGTCTCTGTGCCAACCCATTTCCATTTTTCTCTACCTTCGTTACAATGACGATATACTCATTTTCTGGACTGGGACGGAACAAATGCTTAATGATTTGATCCAGACACACAATTCGTCTGATGTAGCTGCAAAATTGACGTATAATATTAATCTTTATGAGATTACTTTCCTTGATGTCAGGATTAAATCTGTTTCTGGTCAATTACAGACATCATTATACGTCAAACCCACAGATCGCAATACTATTCTGCGACATAATAGTTTCCATCCTATTTCAACCTTAAATAGTTTGCCATACTCACAGATGCTCTGAGTATGTAGGATCACCAGTGAGAGTGGTGAGCTACATCGACAACTCGATGTTATGGTAAAGAAATTCATTCATAGAGGGTACCAACTCAATGAGTTACTTCAGGCCAAAAACAAGGCTTTAAAAATCAGTCGCAATGAATTGTTGCACTCTAGCTCTAAAAAATCTGATAAGAATGTGATCACATGGGTCAATAGATACAGCACGAGCAGTAGGTTCAGTAATAAAAAAGTCAAACAATTGTGGCCTCTGGTCCAATCGGATCCTGAGTTGCCTTTTTTGACCAATGCTAGAATTCGCCCGTGTTATAGCAGGGGCCGTAATTTGAAGGATTTTCTAGTAAAAACTGACATTACTGGTTTCTCTAGGGATACCTCGGTACATTTTTTGCAACAAAAACATGGTTGCTATAAATGCACGGGATGCCTAACTTGTAGGTATATGGTTGCGGGCAATAGTTTTCTGCACCCATATTCTGGCAAGAGATTTAAGATTTACCATACGTTAACTTGCAGTTCCAGATTTGTCGTGTACCTCCTGTCTTGCCCATGTGGGTTACATTACGTGGGCAAGACAGAGAGGCAGTTTAAGGAGCGCATGGCTCAACATCGATCCGCCATTAGGGCGGCTATTTCAATCGGCTCTAGTGAGCAACCTGTGGCTCCTCATTTCGCCCAGGCGAAGCATGGGGTGGCCACGATTCGATACTGTATTATTGACCACGTCCCGTTGTTATTACGAGGAGGCAACAGATCTAAGCGTCTGTTGCAACTTGAATCCAAATGGATTTTTTTGCTTGACACGGTTGTCCCTAGGGGACTAAATGAATCATTGGGACTGAGTTGCTTTCTTTAATTATATAGTAAGTTACTATGGATCTTGCCTGTGACCATCCTGGGGCGATACTTGTTATAGGATATAAGATATATCTTGTTTAAGAGGGGTGAGAATTTCCTGCATTTTAACATCATTTATTATGTACATTTTACTAACAGCTTTAACTAATGTAACAAAAATTGGCTGATATGCTAGCAGGGATTACAACATTACTTTGTTGTCTGAATGGCTGTATCAGTATTTTTATTTCTTTTTTTGATATAATTTGTGATAGTAGTGCACAGTATTATCTATATGGTGTTCATGTTGTTCGCGCTATGTTTTTATATTTCTATGTTTTTTAATTGGCTGGTGTTGCTGTCTGCGTGCCCTGGTATCCTTGGTTACCGGTTGCCATGGTTGCAGCGCAAAGCGGCATAGGCTGTTGTTGGGGACGCTTGGGGCGCCTTCTGGTGACGTATGCAGATACACGTGACTTGTTCACGTGTGTGTCCGTCCGTTTAGCCGGAAGTGCGCGCGGCGTCCTCGTTCACGGGGAGGTGTGTCTATGATGTCTGTAAGGTATTTATTTGTCTCTGTTTTCATTGTATGTTTGTATGTCAGTGTCTTGAGAAAGGGGGCTTGCCCTCCGAAACGTCGACCATTAAAACTGAATTTTCACCTGCATTTCAAGTCTCCGAGTGACGCCTTTTTTTGGACTTGTATCTGGGACACTTTGTTGGCACCCTATAGGAAGGCACCGGAGCAATTTAAATGCTATGCATCGTTTGTTGAGTGCCGGTCTGTGGATCTTTATATATATATATATATATATATAATATACACGCACACACACACTGTTATTTATTTATTTTTTATTTAGCTTTTTCCAATCCTGGAAGAACAATTTCTAATGGACACATGTACAGTTGTATTATTCCATATTCATTGTTTTAACTACATAGCGTAGGTCAATAGGTGCATATAAAAAGAACTAAAGAAAGCCCGTCACTGTATATATTGATGATAAAGCAGGAGAAATAAGTATGGACTGTCTGCAGTGGCAAGGTAACACAGTGGAGGACTGTCAGGTACCTGTGGAGTGTCCACTTGAAGACATCGACGTATTAGAGCTGACAGAGGCAAACATTTATTGCAGCGTGCCCTTTCCCTTCCTGAGTACATAACGGTAACAGGGAAGTTTGCTAGAAACATCAGGGTGACTGATATGAGCTACTTCACCAGTATTTATACAGGACCAGACCTGCATATTCTAATTGAGCCTACGCGATCATTCCACCAGGGGACATATGCTTGTGAAATAAAGGATGAGGATAACGATGTAATAGCAGAGTCCTTTTATTACCTGAAAGTGACCCGGAGACTAGGAAAGGAAATTGCAGAGCTAGAGAATATCTTCGATGACGTTCTGCATTCAGACATCACTGTTGAGCCAGAGAAGCCAACACGGGAACACATCAGTATAGTAGATCTGATTAAAAATAAATTATCAACGAGTATCCCAACCTGCATCGCCATCACTGCAGTGATCGCACTGATCTCCTTTTTGCTGACTATAAAGGTAATATTTGTATTTCGCTATGCAACTAATGTTGAAAAAGAACCTGGCGAAGACTTTGTTTGACCGACACGCTCAAGTTCAGTCATCAACACCTGTTATTACAAGGTTTATTCCACAAAGACTGTTTGCTTTTAACATCCTGGCATAGACTCTCACTAAAAGATCCCCGGGACCTGACTCAGTTCAGGCCACGTTATCTCGCTAGACTGCACCACCAGAAATTCCATCAATCCCGGAAGACACTGCGACCACCTGGCAAGGTGCCACATTCTCTACTAGTGGCTCATATAGCATGGGCTGCCCATCTAGTCTCCTCTGCAATTGGCAGAGTCGAGCCCGCAAGAGACACGTTCCCTCATTCTGCACTGGAGGCAGTATTCACCCTGGAGAGCACTGCGGAAGTTAAGTAAGCGGCTGTATAGTCAGCACCATCGACTGTAGCCTGAAGAAGGAATCAACAAGGGAGCAAGAAGATTGAAGATTTATCACAGGTGGGGCCTCACCGGGACTTTATAATCCACATTTACTGGAGGTGAGGGATGCCGACCTCTAAGCCTGGTATATCCTCCGTATGGTACCCCTTTACAGGCTACTCCACATCATCCTTGAAGCACTGCGATCTAATAAAAGGGATTTTCTTTATACCATTTTCTGTTATTGTTTATTTTGTTACATTGTCTTTAATAGCATATATTTATTGGTCAAATATTCACACAGTACCTTGGAATTGAATATTAAGGGGCACATATTAATTGCAGCATTTACAACTAAATTGACAGGCGCAGGTCATCAGGTTTTTTATTATTGTTTTTACCAAAGGGAGCACATGGGACCTCCCCATCTAGATCTGCAGCCACCATTTACAGTGACCACTGGTGGAACCCCCTGCGTTATTGTTGAATTAAGTACAAATACAGGCCTACTCCTCCTCGGTCAGCAAGTCTGTGCCCAGGGCTTTTGAGTGAGCCTAATATCCCTGCTCCAATCTGCTGCTATCCTGTGGGAGGAGTACCCACCCGACAGCTGCTGTACACCTGGGCCATGCCTGGATCATGGTAGATGCTAGGTATCCATATTTCTGTGGAGCATCTATAAAGGTAAGCTTAATGTGGTTATAACTGTTCCTGACAGAAGTTTGTTTCATAAACTGAAACATTGAACTTGAGGTTCTTGTGGACCCATTATTGAAATTTCAGCGTGAGTGCAGTCTGCCTGAAGTGTTTGGGCACCCAGAACGCTGGTGTTGTATTGAGTGTCTATATATGTCTATATATATATATATATATATATATATATTTATAGCATCCTGCCCGATTTCAAAAGGACTGAATGCGCACTACCCTTTTGGCGGCACCACGCTGAAACCTGGCGTGTACCATCCCAACCCGTGTGTGAAGAATAGTGGTGTAGCGATCACCGCTGGTGGATAGATGCGCACGGGATCTTTTCAGAGACAGGAGAGCTTTGGGGTAGCCCTGCATGTCTGTAAGTACCAGGCATGCCCCCAAGCACCCCACCCACCCCCCATTTCTAGTCCTTTTAGTCTCCTTGCTAAGGCCGTGATCGCATTTTGAGTAGAGAATTATAAATATATAAAAAAAAAATTATGTACCTGCATTGTTTGTGTGTTTTTCTGTTTTATCTAACCTTAACACCATGTAAAAATGGTGTCAGCTTTTGGAGAACAGTTTGGAGAAGAGAGTTTCTCTTCTCCATAAGTAGCATAGAAACATAGAATTTGACGACAGATAAGAGCCACTTGGCCCATTTAGTCTGCCCCATTTTTAAACATTGTTACCTCAACGCTTATTGATCCCTACTTCTTCTGAAGGATATCCTTATATTTATCCCATGCAGGTTTAAATTGCTCTTTTGTCTTAGCTTCTACCACCTCTGATGGGAGGCTATCCCACTTGTCCACTACCCTTTCCATGAAGTAATTTTTCCTCAAATTTCCCCTGAACTTACCACCCTCCAGTTTCAGAACATGTCCTCTTGTTCTAATACTTCTCTTTCTTTGAAGAATGTCTCCTTCCTTTACCTTGTTAAAATCCTTTATATATTTTAACGTTTCTATCATAGCATAACTGATCGCTCCCCAATGAAACCTTTTGGGGCTATATCACTAAGAGAAGGTTTTTATGTGTACTAAATAGAGCCTTTAAGCTTGCAAACCACATCATGGGTCTTCTGGTTTATGCAAGTTGAACACCAACATAATTTGTACCACTGTAATGAAATGCAGTTTAAATTAATTACACTCCCCTCATTCTTGGAGGCTGGCATACAGAATGGCTGGCTTATAACCCGCACCCTAAAGACCTTATACGAATATATCGTATATACACTACCGTTCAAAAGTTTGGGGTAGCTTAGAAATATTCCTTATTTTTTTAAAGAAAAGCACCATTTTTTTCAATGAAGATAACATTAATCAGAAATACACTCTATACATTGTTAACGTGGTAAATGACTTTACCAGCTACAAACGTCTGGTTTTTAAAGGAATATCTACATAGGTATATATAGGCCAGGCCCATTTCCAGAAACCATCACTCCAGTGTTCTAATGATGCATTGTGTATGCCAAGCGCGTTAGAATACTAATCGATGATTAGAAAACCCTTGTGCAAATATGTTAGGACAACTGAGAACAGGGTTGCTTGTTAGAGAAGCTATAAAACTGGCCTTTCTTTGAGCTAGTTGAGTATCTAGAGCATCATCTTTGTGGGTTCGATTATACTCTCCAAATGGCCAGAAAAAAAGAACTTTCATGTGAAACTCGACAGTCTTTTCTTGTTCTAGAAGACTATTCCATGTGAGAAATTGCCAAGCAACTGAACATTTCCTACAACTGTGTGTACTACTCCCTTCAGAGAACAGCACAAACAGGCTCTAACCAGAGTAGAAAAAGAAGTGGGACAACTGTGCAAGAAGATGAGTACATTAGAGTCTCTAGTTTGAGGAAAAAGATGCCTTACAAGTCCTCAACTGGCAGCTTCATTAAATGGTAGCCGCAAAACGCCAGTGTCAACGTCTACAGTGACGAGGCGACTCCGGGATGCTGGCCTTCTAGGCAGATTGGCAAAGAAAAAGCCATTATCTGAGACTGGCCAATAAAAGGAAAATATTAATATGGGCAAAAGAACACAGACATTGGACAGAGGAATATTGGAAAAACAAGAGATATGGTAAGAACTTACCTTTGTCATCTCAGTTGCTACAAAGTCAACAGGGTTGACCTTGGGGGTATAGCTGGATCTGGATCCACGGGCACCACGCAGTTAAAGCTTTTGCTGCTAACAGGATGCACTTGGGACCATCCTCCTCTATATCTTGCCCCCGAGCCACAGGCACCTCAGTTTTAGTTGGTGCCCGGCCAAAGTCGGGTCACCCTTGCGCAGTGGGGCTGCAGGAGCAGCCCCTAAGCTGATTCTTTAAAGAAGAAGAGTTTTATTTATTTTTTGTTCTTCACTCTTCAGAGCGGCAGCATCAGACTGTCCTTTAGGACATCCACGCTGCTGCTCCTACACCCAGTACAGATCTGGGGATCATGGTGGGACCCCAGAGTCTGTACTAGCTGGGCTTTATGGACTCCCTACGACTGCTCCTGGAAACGCCGGTGAACAAGTAAGCCGCAGACCGCCGCGGCTCGGCTGCCTCCGGTCTCTGGGGACAGACCGGAGGCGCTAGCAGCAGGCTCCCCCTCACAGAGGCATACCCTGCGTGACCGCTAGACCACCAGGGTGACAGGCTGGCAGCGGGAACGGCAACCCTGGGGTTAATTGCTAGCCATTGTAGGCAGCCTTCCCTGTCTAGCAGCTCCTCCCCTCAGCTCATATTAATAGTCACACAATGCATATAAGTGAAGGGAAGATTCTGATTAAGATAAGTGACGCTCATTGCTGAAAATGCGGAGATATAGACAGTGGTCTAAACTGGAATTTAGAAGTGAAGGTATGGAAAACTGAATGGCCAGAAGCTACCTAACCCCTGAAGCTTCAGGAAGCTTGATAGGCTTATGTCTTATTTTAATAAATAATGCTAAAATAAATTTAAGGAGTGTTCTCTAGTCTGTGTCCCCCACCTCTCTCATGTCACACACTAAACAGAAATGGAGAATACACTGCATGTAAAAGATAGACAATTAGATCCAGTATCACTGCAGTAGTTCTCTGCAATTCAGAACAATTTGTGGATTTTGCGATTATCCAGGCAACTTTCCACATATGAGAATCTGTATTCATCACTAAAACCTGCATGTGTCCCGAGATTGATGCAGAGACTGAGGATGAGTAAACTAGAACAAAACAATTCCTGCTTTGTTCATTCTGCTAAATAAAGGTTTTATCAGAATATCACTTTTAGCGGAATTAGATTCTATCCTAAGCAGTGTCTATTACTGAGATTTGTTGCAGCCATTTTCTGTAGAAAGACAGAAACCTCACCTACTGTGGCTTCTGCATTGCAGTCTTATTTGTTTGTGGTAACTGATTACCAAGAGGTAAGTTAGATTATCTATTCTATGAGGAAAGTGCCAGTAAGGCAAATCACCCCACTTTGTCCACTGGAAGATATCATACAAAAAACCATAATAATGACTCCAGTTCATGACCAACTGGGACAAAATTTGCTGTTAAAAATAAATAGCTTGATGTATATCATCTTTACAGTGGAATCCACAAAGTTTGAGCAACCACCATCATAGTAATGACAAATGCATTCTCCCACTCTAATGCATGGGATTAGATGCGTTATGCGGCTTCTCCTGTGCTATGTTCCAGGCGGACTGCAGTTAAGGTGTGCCCGGCACTTGCGACCAGCCTCAAAGCCCTACTTTACATGGATTTCTGCTTACACCTCAGGAGGATACAAACAGAAATTCATAATAGCTCCCAGTCACTTTAGACATGAGCTATAAACAAATGAATCACCCCAATGTCATGTTTGTATAACCAGCTTTACTGCTTCAGTGTTCTCCCCAGGCTGTTTTCTGCGGGTGCATCGCCCGGCAGAAACAGCCTGCCGCCCGGCACTTTTCCCCGCCACCCTCTGCTGTGGAACGCTGGCCTCTGAAGTGACCGGAGACTAAAGAAGCCTCCAAACGCTTCAGAGGCAAGCGTTCCCAGTGATGCACTGCGCGGGTGACGTTATGACGTCACCCGCAACGTGAGGGGACTGCCCCGCGCGCCTGCTGGGTCTAATTAAATCCAGTCACTGCGAGGCAGCAGCCAGCAAATGAAAATAAGTGCTGGGCTGGGGCCAGGACCAGTCTGGGGGCACTGCATAAGTGACACTATTAAACCTGTGGGAACGGCATAAGGGGCCTGTCTGGGGGCACTATTTAAGCCTCAGGGCACTACATAAGGGACCAGTCTGGGGGCTCTACTTCAGCCAGGGGGCAATGCATAAGGGCAAAGTTAAACTACAAGGGCCAATGCATAGGGGAAAACTACAGGGGGCAGTGCATAATGGGCACTATTGACTGAGAGCCAGTGAGGGAGCAGCCTGAGACCTGTCAAGCTGGATTGGTAAGGGAGATACCCCTTTTCCCGGCACGCATAATTGCGAAGGCCCCCACCCGGCTACTTTTGGATGCCACCCGGCTGGAAAAAATTTCTGGGGAGAACACTGGGGGTTTAGGTTAGGGATTATGATTAGGCACTAAGGCGGGAGGGATAGATCCGGGGGAAGGGGGAAGGGTTAGCGGTAGGGAACTTGCCTTTTAGTGTCGTTATTCTGACAGCCGGGATCCCATACCCAACATACATATATATATATATATATATATATATTAGGGATGAGCGTGTTTGGTTCCCTGAGAACCGAACCCACCCGAACTTCGGGGATCCGGGGCGATCCGAGCCCAAGCTCGGATCTCCCTGTCTGCCCCGGATCCCTCTCCCGAGGCAAAACCTCGAGATCTGCTGTCGGATCTCGAGGTTTTGCCTCGAGCGGCCATTTTAAAAAAAATGCCTTTGCCTTTAATGGGCAAAGTGCTGATTGGCTGACAGAGCCGTCTGTCACGGCTCTCAGCCAATCAGCATTATGGTGCTCATTTGCATGTAGCACGGACTCGTGAGATCCGTGCTACATGCATCTGTGTGATTGACAGTGACACAGAGCACAGATGGGTCAGTGAGACCCGTCTGTGCTGCTGTGTATTTCAATGACACAGATGCACGCACGGACCAGGAGATCCGTGCTACTTGCATCTGTGTCATTGACACAGAGCACTAACGGGTCCGTGAGACCCGTCTGTGCTGCTGTGGTAAAAAAAAAAAAAAAAACCTGTGTAAAAAGAGAAAAAAATGGCGTGCCCCCCCCCCAAAAAAGAGCAACCAGCCCCGGGCATTAGTGACCCAGTGCTGGGTGTGCTTAAATACAGGGGACAAACGACATAGGGGTCCCCTGTACTTAAACACAACCAGCACCGGGCTAGTCAGAACCAGAGCTGGTTGCCAAAATACGGGGGACAAACGACGTAGGGGTCCCCCGTATTCTGCGCAACCAGCTCTGGGCTCTGATCCGGTCCTGGTTCTGGAAATACAGGGAAAAAAATGAGTAGGGTTCCCCTGTATGTTCCAGAACCAGCACTGGACTTTTTCTAGCGGGGGGCTGATGCCACAGCCAGGGGAGCCCTTTCACCGGGCCCCCCAGCCGCAGCATCAACCCTGACCGCTAGTCAGCCCAGGCCGGGGATCCCTGGAGAGCTGGGGACCCCCCCAATAAAGGGGTCACCCTCTCCAGGGCACCCCAGGCCCAGGCTGATAGCCCGGGGCTATCCCCGCCACCCCTGGTGGCGGTGGGTGGCGGGTTGATTGTGTGGTGTGGTGTAAATAAAGAATATCAAACATTGTCTTTACAAGTAGAACTGCAAGTCCCAGCAAGCCTGCCCCGCATGCTGGTACTTGGAGAACCACAAGTACCAGCATGCAGGGCATTAAGGGCCCACTAGTACCTGTAGTTCACCTGTAAAAAAATGTTTAAAAAAAACACAGGACACACACACCGTGACAGTATAAGTTTATTAAACATACATACACACACACACACACACACACATGTACACATACTCACCTATGTAACCCTGTAGCATCGGTCCACTTGTCCGGTAAAGTATCCATAGGGGACCTGTGAAAAAAAACATACTCACCATCTCCTATGCGAGGTTCTGTCCTCTTCGTTCCAAAGTAGGCATCCCCGGACTTGGCAAAAAAAAAAAAACGAAAACGCGATCCACGAACTTAGTACCGTTCTATAGAACGGTACTTCCCGAATGAGAGCTTAGCGGCGGGGTATCACCATGGAAACCCCGCTGCTATGCGTTCATTGGCTGAGAGAGGCCATCTCCCGTCTCTCTCAGCCAATGAACGGCTCCCTCCATTGTAGTCAATGCTGGGAGCCGCAAGGTTATTAAAGTTTACCCTGCGGTTCCCACCATTGACTACAATGGAGGGAGCCGTTCATTGGCTGAGAGACGGGAGATGACCTCTCTCAGCCAATGAACGCTTAGCAGCGGGGTTTCCATGGTGATACCCCGCCACTAAGCTCTCATTCGGTTCGTGGATCGCGTTTTCGTTTTTTTTTTTTGCCAAGTCCGGGGATGCCTACTTTGGAACGAAGAGGACAGAACCTCGCATAGGAGATGGTGAGTATGTTTTTTTTCACAGGTCCCCTAGGGATACTTTACCGGACAAGTGGACCGATGCTACAGGTTACATAGGTGAGTATGTGTACATGTGTGTGTGTGTATGTATGTTTAATAAACTTATACTGTCACGGTGTGTGTGTCCTGTGTTTTTTTAAACATTTTTTTTACAGGTGAACTACAGGTACTAGTGGGCCCTTAATGCCCTGCATGCTGGTACTTGTGGTTCTCCAAGTACCAGCATGCGGGGCAGGCTAGCTGGGACTTGCAGTTCTACTTGTAAAGACAATGTTTGATATTCTTTATTTACACCACACCACACAATCAACCCGCCACCCACCGCCACCAGGGGTGGCGGGGATAGCCCCGGGCTATCAGCCTGGGCCTGGGGTGCCCTGGAGAGGGTGACCCCTTTATTGGGGGGGTCCCCAGCTCTCCAGGGATCCCCGGCCTGGGCTGACTAGCGGTCAGGGTTGATGCTGCGGCTGGGGGGCCCGGTGAAAGGGCTCCCCTGGCTGTGGCATCAGCCCCCCGCTAGAAAAAGTCCAGTGCTGGTTCTGGAACATACAGGGGAACCCTACTCATTTTTTGTCCCCTATATTTCCAGAACCAGGACCGGATCAGAGCCCAGAGCTGGTTGCGCAGAATACAGGGGACCCCTACGTCGTTTGTCCCCCGTATTTTGGCAACCAGCGCTGGTTCTGACTAGCCCGGTGCTGGTTGTGCTTAAGTACAGGGGACCCCTACATCGTTTGTCCCCTGTATTTAAGCACACCCAGCACTGGGTTACTAATGCCCGGGGCTGGTTGCTCTTTTTTGGGGGGGTGCACGCCATTTTTTTCTTTTTTTACACAGGTTTTTTTTTTTTTTTTTTACCACAGCAGCACAGACGGGTCTCACGGACCTGTCATTGCTCTGTGCCAATCACACAGATGCATGTAGCACGGATCTCCCGGGTTCGTGCTACATGCAAATGGGCACCATAACGCTGATTGGCTTCCTGTCTGCCACTGCAGTGCCACTCCTGGATGGGCCACGTGTTTGTGCCGCCCCCTTGTGTCGCTTAGCATAGTCATCCAGCTTCCTCGGTACAACCTTTTGGCCTAAAAACAATATTGTGAGGTGTGAGGTGTTCAGAATAGAGTGGAAATGAGTGGAAATTAATGTTATTGGGGTTATTAATAGCGTAGGAACAAAAAAAGGCCCATTTATGTGATTTTAGCGGTTTTTTTTTATTTTTTAAGAAAAAATCCAGATCCAAAACACAAAACCCAGAACCCAAAACACGGAAGGGTGGTTTTGGCAAAACCAATCCAGATCCAAAACACGAAGAAAGATCCAGATCCAAAACCAAAACACAAAACACGAAAAGTGTCCGGTGCACACCCCTAATATATATATATAATATACACGCACACACACACTGTTATTTATTTATTTTTTATTTAGCTTTTTCCAATCCTGGAAGAACATTTTCTAAAGGACACATGTACGGTTATATTATTCCTTATTCATTGTTTTAACTACATAGCGTAGGTCGACAGGTGCATATAAAAAGAACTAAAGATAGCCCGTCACTGTATATATTGATGATAAAGCAGGAGAAATAAGTATGGACTGTCTGCAGTGGCAAGGTAACACAGGATTTCATGGTCATTTACATATATGACAAATACACAGTAGGATTCTAATGCGCAAATTCTGACCATTTTTCTCCCATATTTAACCTGAATCCCCCATCAAGACATTTTTGCTGACCTTTGAATATTTTCCTGTGCAATATATATTCACTTATATAGACATGAAAATAAGAATAGTGATTACAGACAGTTTGTAGCTATACAACCATATTAATGGGGATGTTCTACAAGACAAGATAGAATAAAATAAACATAACACTAATTGAAATGATCTTCAAATAAGATGTAAGGTATCTGATTGTCATACATCACATATAACAGTCTGCTGGTAACCACATGACATGTGACAAACCAGTACTGTGACCTCACAATGGCCTATTGTTGCACACATGCTCTCCTACTTAAGATGATACATAGTCTACAGAGACTCATAACCTAATGGTAGGCATAACCTAAAGGTATTTATAACCGAAGGAGATGCATACTTAAGGCTATTCTTCATTTTAAAGCGTGACAATTTCTACGATTGTTGGCGGACAGGTAGACACAACGTTGCTGCTGGAAACCATGGGAGTACAGAAGCGTTGCCTGTTTCTTTGTGTCTTATATCTTTTCTGTGGAGCAGATGTATATGATTGTTGCTATAACTGTCTTGTGACACCTGAGGATAAGGCAAGAATTTGCCAATATGCCCATAACTTGGATAAGATGGATGCAGTTGAATGCCTGAATACAGTAAGAAAAGGATTTCAACCTATGGATGAGCTTCTTCTACCGTATTTACAGATGATCAGAGTTAGAGAGTATCTGTTAAGCTTTAATAAAACTGTCCAGGAGATCCAGCCATCACTTTCTTCAAAAGATTGGACAGCGGCTTTTGAACACAAGATAAGATCTTTGATAGACGGTGTGAAACAAATTGTCTCGCAGAATCCAGCTGAAAACTGTATATCCACCTGCGGTCTTCAAAAAGCGGCACGTGTCTTTAAGTGTGATGAATGCACAGTGGAGGACTGTCAGGTACCTGTGGAGTGTCCACTTGAAGACATCGACGTATTAGAGCTGACAGAGGCAAACATTTATTGCAGCGTGCCCTTTCCCCTTCCAGAGTACATAACGGTAACATGGAAGTTTGCTAGAAACATCAGGGTGACTGATATGAGCTACTTCACCAGTATTTATACAGGACCAGACCTGCATATTCTAATTGAGCCTACGCGATCATTCCACCAGGGGACATATGCTTGTGAAATAAAGGATGATGATAAAGATTTAATAGCAGAGTCCTTTTATTACCTGAAAGTGTCCCGGAGACTAGGAAAGGAAATTGCAGAGCTAGAGAATATCTTCGATGACGTCCTGCACTCAGACATCACTGTTGAGCCAGAGAAGCCAACACGGGAACACATCAGTATAGTAGATCTGATTAAAAATAAAATATCAACGAGTATCCCAACCTGCATCGCCATCACTGCAGTGATCGCACTGATCTCCTTTTTGCTGACTATAATGGTAATATTTGTATTTCGCTATGCAACTAATGTTGAAAAAGAACCTGGCGAAGACTTTGTTTGACCGACACGCTCAAGTTCATTCATCAACACCTGTTATTACAAGGTTTATCCCACAAAGACTGTTTGCTTTTAACATCCTGGCATAGACTCTCACTAAAAGATCCCCGGGACCTGACTCAGTTCAGGCCACGTTATCTCGCTAGACTGCACCACCAGAAATTCCATCAATCCCGGAAGACACTGCGACCACCTGGCAAGGTGCCACATTCTCTACTAGTGGCTCATATAGCATGGGCTGCCCATCTAGTCTCCTCTGCAACTGGCAGAGTCGAGCCCGCAAGAGACACGCTCCCTCATTCTGCATTGGAGGCAGTATTCACCCTGGAGAGCACTGCGGAAGTTAAGTAAGCGGCTGTATAGTCAGCACCATCGACTGAAGCCTGAAGAAGGAATCAACAAGGGAGCAAGAAGATTGAAGATTTATCACAGGTGGGGCCTCACCAGGACTTTATAATCCACATTTACTGGAGGTGAGGGATGCCCACCTCTAAGCCTGGTATATCCTCCGCATGGTACCCCTTTACAGGCTACTCCACATCATCCTTGAAGCACTGTGATCTAATAAAAGGGATTTTCTTTATACCATTTTCGGTTATTGTTTATTTTGTTACATTGTCTTTAATAGCATATATTTATTGGTCAAATATTCACACAGTACCTTGGAATTGAATATTAAGGGGCACATACTAATTGCAGCATTTACAACTAAATTGACAGGCGCAGGTCATCAGGTTTTTTATTATTGTTTTTACCAAAGGGAGCACATGGGACCTCCCCATCTAGATCTGCAGCCACCATTTACAGTGACCGCTGGTGGAACCCCCTGCGTTATTGTTGAATTAAGTACAAATACAGGCCTACTCCTCCTCGGTCAGCAAGTCTGTGCCCAGGGCTTTTGAGTGACCCTAATATCCCTGCTCCGATCTGCTGCCATCCTGGGGGAGGAGTACCCACCCGACAGCTGCTGTACACCTGGGCCATGCCTGGATCATGGTAGATGCTAGGTATCCATATTTCTGTGGAGCATCTATAAAGGTAAGCTTAATGTGGTTATAATTGTTCCTGACAGAAGTCTGTTTCATAAACTGAAACATTGAACTTGAGGTTCTTGTGGACCCATTATTGAAATTTCAGCGTGAGTTCAGTCTGCCTGAAGTGTTTGGGCACCCAGAACGCTGGTGTTGTATTGAGTGTCTATATATCTATATATATATATAGAGCATCCTGCCCGATTTCAAAAGGACTGAATGCGCACTGCCCTTTTGGCGGCACCACGCTGAAACCTGGCGTGTACCATCCAAACCCGTGTGTGAAGAATAGTGGTGTAGCGATCACCGCTGGTGGATAGATGCAACACAACACTGAAGAGGGTGAGGAATCAGTGGATGAGGAGGTTGAGGACGACATCTTGCCTCAGTAGAGCCAGTTTGTGCAGGGACAGATTAATTGCCAGCTTGTTTTGTGAGGGGTCAAACGAACCAATCATTTCAGCCACAGTCGTGTGGCAGACCCTGGCGCTGAAATGTTTGGTTTGTTAAAGAGTGCATGTCCTGTTTATACAACATAAGGGTGGGTGGGAGGGCCCAAGGACAATTCCATCTTGCACCTCTTTTTTTTTTCTTTGAATTATGTACTGTTTGGGGCCTAGTTTTTCAAACTGCCATCCTGTCTGCCACTGCAGTGTCACTCCTAGATGGACCACGGGTTTGTGCCGCTCACTCGTATCTCTTAGTATAGTCATCCAGCTACCTCGGTGCAACCTTTTGGATATAAAAACACTATTGTGAGGTGTTCAGAATAGACTGGAAATTAGTGGAAATTAAGGTTATTGAGGTTAATAATAGCATAGGAGCAGAAAATCCCACAAATTCTGTGATTTTAGCTGTTTTTATGCTTTTTTTAAAAAAAATACAGATCCAAAACACAAAACCCAGAACCCAAAACATAGAAGGGTGGTTTTGGCAAAACCAATCCAGATCCAAAACACGAACAAAGATCCAGATCCAAAACCAAAACACAAAACACGAAAAGTGGCCGGTGCACACCCCTAATATATATATATATATGTATATATATATATATATAATTTTATATTGTGCCCCCCAACCCCACAACCAGTCCACCAGCATCACCGCACTTAAAACAAAAAAAACATTAATTGACTCTCTCCAGGCCAAGGCAATCACACAGCAGCAGTGACCCAAGGCAGCAGCTGTAGCTCCTGTCTTCTATTCACCTCCATGGGCTTCAGATGCGGCTGTTGAGGGGGTGCACTGGCGTGGGGCTGCAGAGCGTGACCACTGACGTCATGCCTGCATTGCCATACAGCCCCACTGCACAGCCTGACCACCGGAGTAGCGCCGCGCTCTGAGCCCAAGTGCTCAGCGAGTGCTGCCCGGCTGCAGTCACCATAGGAACTATGGTGACTGCCGGATAGGACCGCAGTGGAGACAGCTAAATGCTGTACTCTGCCGGTCTTAGTAGTAGTGGCAGGGGACAAGATGTGGGGGCCCCCTATGTGTGGGGGCCCCGGGACGACCGCCCCTGTCGCCCTGCCAATAATTCGGTCCTGCCCGGGACAATGCTAAATAGAATTGGGCCCTTTGCCAGCGATATGCACTAACAACCATACTGCCAGATATTATACCAGGCTGTTTTCATGTTGAAACTGACAGTGATTTACAGTACCATGATTTGCGGCAGATTTGAAATCACAGCCAAAATTGATTTTCTCTACAGTTCCCAAAGAAGCTCATACATCCTTCATTTGGCTTTTGGAATACACACATACTGCTGGGGACAATATTTTACTCTTCAATATTTATAACCATACTTGCCGATATTCAGCTCCCTCCTTCCGGGAGGGAGCTGAATGCAAGCATAGAGGGGGAGGCGTGGCCAGCTATGACGACGTTTTGGGGGCGGGGCCAGGGGCGTGTCCGCACGAACGCGTCATCGTGGCCCCGCCTCCTCTTCACGATGCCAAAAATAAAGGCATTGTGAAGCGGGGGGCGGAGCCACGATGACGCGATTCAGCACAAATCGCGTCATCGGGCATCCCCGCTGCGGGGGTTTCAAGTAGTTGTGCGGGGGGCAGGCGGCAGCCGGGAGGCTTGCCTGCCTTTCCGGGGGGTCGGGAGCGGCACCCGATATTCGGGAGGCTCCCGACCAAATCGGGAGGGTAGGCAAGCCTGTTTATAACACTATTACAGATAAAACTATTTTTTGCTAACTACTCATTAGTGATTTCATTTGAATTGAATACTTCAACTATACTTTTGCTATATTGTGCTTTGATAATCACTACTTCTAGCCAAAAAGGATGTTTGAGCTGTCTATCTACACTTTACATAGAAAGGGGAATCAGATAGAGATAAACATAACAAAGAATACAGTTAGGCCCTGCTGCAGAGTTGAACGCAAGTTGCCCATAGAAGCTTTCACATTATGTGCAAGGAAATAAATGTGTATATTGGTTGACATGCAGAGTGAGTTACATGCAGAGTTACATGCAGAGTTATATACAGAATTACAGTACATGCAGAGTGAGTTACATGCAGAGTTACATGCAGAGTTATATACAGAGTTATATACAGAGTTACAGTACATGCAGAGTTATATGCAGAGTTACAGTACATGCAGAGTGAGTTACATGCAGGGTTACATGCAGAGTTACATGCAGAGTTATATACAGAATTACAGTACATGCAGAGTGAGTTACATGCAGAGTTACATGAAGTTATATGCAGTTATATACAGAGTTACAGTACATGCAGAGTTATATGCAGAGTTACAGTACATGCAGAGTGAGTTACATGCAGAGTTATATACAGAGTTACAGTACATGCAGAGTGAGTTACATGCAGAGTTATATACAGAGTTACAGTACATGCAGAGTGAGTTACATGCAGAGTTATATACAGAGTTACAGTACATGCAGAGTGAGTTACATGCAGAGTTACATACAGAGTTATATGCAGAGTTATATACAGAGTTACAGTACATGCAGAGTGAGTTACATGTAGAGTTACATGCAGTTATATGCAGAGTTATATACAGAGTTACAGTACATGCAGAGTGAGTTACATGCAGATTTACATGCAGAGTTATATGCAGAGTTACAGTACATGCAGAGTGAGTTACATGCAGAGTTATATACAGAGTTATAAGCAAAGTTACATGCATAGTTACATGCAGAGTTACAGTACATGCAGAGTTACATGCAGAGTTACATGCAGAGTTATATGCAGATTTACATACAGAGTTGCATGCAGCATAACATGCAGAGTTACATGCAGCGTAACATGCAGAGTTACATGCAGTTACATACAGAGTTACATGCATCTTTGAGGTCAGTCTGACCATCCCATCTGTTTGTGATTCATCATGTTCATCAGTGCATATTTTACTAGTCTATATTTTGTACAAATGGTATGTCTGAAAACATGCATATTTACATCTACATCAACTATGCATATGCCGCAGCTGCATAAATGACAACGTTCCATTACATTCCAGTAATCCCTCTTCTGAAGATACAATAAAAATGCCTATGACTCTGCATCACCTGCACTTGTGTTCACAGAGCTCCGGCGCATGCACACTGTATTAAACAGCCAAGATGCACTCCTCAACCGGATGCAAATTCACCTCAGCAATAGGCCCAAAATCTTGAAAAATAATTAATATTATTAAGTAAATTAAACAAAGCTAGTAGGAAATGTCCTGAGGTGATTCCAAGGTTAATCCCAGCATTTGTAGTGTTTTTGTATGGCTTTAATTATACTGAAGCAATATTAAATCTTATTTTGTTTTCCCTGCTGATAGCAGCTTTAGCTGGACACTGTAGGTTGAATTTATCCTATGGCATTCAGGACTGTTAAATGGCGCTTCCTGTGGTTTTGTATTGACTATCTGATAAATCACATTCAAAGCAAGCACAAGATTATTTCACAAGAGTTTCCTTTTCCCTTGCCATAATGTAGACAAGCAAATATATCAGTTACAGTTATTGTAAAGTACAATATGAAGGAGCAAAGGGGCATATTTAATTATTTTGGTGTGTACATACTAGGGGTGAGCGGGTTCGGATTTCTGAAATCCGAACCCCCCCGATCCGAGTCCGATCCGAGTCAGGCTCGACTTTTCCCGCCTGACTCGGATCTGAAATCGAGGCAAAACGTCATCATCCCGCCTTCCGAGTCTCGCGGGTTTTGGATCCTATATAAGGTACCCGCGTCGGCGCCATTTTCTCACTCGGCTGTGGACAGTGAAGAGGGAGGGTGGGAGTTAGGGCTGTGTAGTGTAGTGTAGTGTAGTGCTGCTGTTGTCCACTACTTCAAAGTCCATAGGGGCTGGCTGTGTTGTGCTGTGCTGCTGTTGTTAATAGGGGCTGTGTCCACTACTTCAAAGTCCATAGGGGCTGGCTGGACTGTGTTGTGCAGTCAGTTCTCCATAGGGGCTGTGTCCACTCCAAAGTCATGTGCAGTGTCCCAGTCCTAAAGGGGTGCTGTAGTGTTGTCCAGGGGGTGCTCTGTCCATCAGGGGTGCTCCCCCCAAGTGCTAAAAAAATATATTTTCTGTGTTTGTGAATTGTGTGCGCAGTAGCCGCACGTGCATCAACAAAGTAGTGCCAAGCGTGCGCCTGTGTCATAAGTAAAGGGCCGGCTGGCTTGACCGTTAAAGGGTGCTGTAACCCCCGAAAGTACACTCCAGTCCAAACCAAAAAAAAATTATTTTCTGTGTTTGTGAATTGTGTGCGCAGTAGCCGCACGTGCATAAACAAAGTAGTGCCAAGCGTGCGCCTGTGTCATAAGTAAAGGGCTGGCTGGCTTGACCGTTAAGGGTGCTGTAACCCCCGAAAGTACACTCCAGTCCAAACCAAAAAAAAAATTATTTTCTGTGTTTGTGAATTGTGTGCGCAGTAGCCGCACGTGCATCAACAAAGTAGTGCCAAGCGTGCGCCTGTGTCCCATAAGTAAAAGGCCGGCTGGCTTGTCCGTTAAAGGGTGCTGTAACCCCCAAAGTACACTCCAGTCCAAACCAAAAAAAAAATTATTTTCTGTGTTTGTGAATTGTGTGCGCAGTAGCCGCACGTGCATCAACAAAGTAGTGCCAAGCGTGCGCCTGTGTCATAAGTAAAGGGCCGGCTGGCTTGACCGTTAAAGGGTGCTGTAACCCCCGAAAGTACACTCCAGTCCAAACCAAAAAAAAATTATTTTCTGTGTTTGTGAATTGTGTGCGCAGTAGCCGCACGTGCATCAACAAAGTAGTGCCAAGCGTGCGCCTGTGTCATAAGTAAAGGGCCGGCTGGCTTGACCGTTAAAGGGTGCTGTAACCCCCGAAAGTACACTCCAGTCCAAACCAAAAAAAAATTATTTTCTGTGTTTGTGAATTGTGTGCGCAGTAGCCGCACGTGCATCAACAAAGTAGTGCCAAGCGTGCGCCTGTGTCATAAGTAAAGGGCCGGCTGGCTTGACCGTTAAAGGGTGCTGTAACCCCCAAAGTACACTCCAGTCCAAACCAAAAAAAAAATTATTTTCTGTGTTTGTGAATTGTGTGCGCAGTAGCCGCACGTGCATCAACAAAGTAGTGCCAAGCGTGCGCCTGTGTCATAAGTAAAGGGCCGGCTGGCTTGACCGTTAAAGGGTGCTGTAACCCCCGAAAGTACACTCCAATCCAAACCAAAAAAAATTATTTTCTGTGTTTGTGAATTGTGTGTGCAGTAGCCGCACGTGCATCAACAAAGTAGTGCCAAGCGTGCGCCTGTGTCATAAGTAAAGGGCCGGCTGGCTTGACCGTTAAGGGTGCTGTAACCCCCGAAAGTACACTCCAGTCCAAACCAAAAAAAAAATTATTTTCTGTGTTTAGCAGCACGTATATATCAAATCGATATAACATAAATGGAGGACCAAACTTTCTCCGATAAAAATAAAATAGAGAAAGATCAAGAACCACTTCCTCCTAGTGCTGAAGCTGCTGCCACTAGTCATGACATAGACGATAACATGCCATCAACGTCGTCTGCCAAGGCCGATGCCCAATGTCATAGTAGAGGGCACATACAATCCCAAATGGCAAAGTTCAGGAAAATGACCTTGAAAAAGACATTTAAATCAGCTGAAGAGAATCGTAAACTTGCCAATATGCCATTTACGACACGGAGTGGCAAGGAACAGCTAAGGTCGATCCCTAGTATGTTCATGACTGGTGGTTCAGCTTCACATGACGATGGAAGCCCTCCTCCCACTAAAAAAATCAAAAGAGTTAAGCTGGCAAAAGCACAGCGAAGAACTGTGCTTTCTAAGAAGATATCACAAATCCCCAAGGAGAGTCCAAGTGTGGTGGTGGTTGCGATGCCTGACCTTCCCAGCACTGGACGGGAAGAGGTGGCTCTTTCCACCATTTGCACGCCCCCTGCAAGTGCTGAAAGGAGCACCCACAGTCCACTTGCTGATATGCAAATTGAAGATGTCACTGTTGAAGTACAACAGGATGAGGATACTGGTGTAGCTGGCGCTGAGGAGGAAGTTGGCGAGGAGGATTCTGATGGTGATGTGGTTTGTTTAAATCAGGCTCCGGGGGAGACAGTTGTTGTCCGTGGGATGAAAAAGCCCGTCACGGTCATGCCTGGGCAGAAGACCAAACATTCCACCTCTTTGGTCTGGCAATATTTCTATCCAAATCCGGACAACAACTGTCTTGCCATATGTACCATATGTAAAGGTGAAATAAGTAGGGGTAGGGACGTCAACCACCTAGTAACATCCTCCCTTATACGGCACCTGCAGCGCGTTCATAAAAAGTTACTGTCAAGTTCAGAAACTTTGGCTAAGACCGTAAGCAGTCCAGGGACACCTAAATCCCGTTGTCCTGTTGTATCCAAGCGCCTGCAAACCACACCGTCAACTCCCTCCTCGTCAATTTCCTCCTTAGTCAGGATCGGAAGTAGTCCTGCAGGCCATGTCACTGGCATGACTGACTCTCCTATCCGGGATTCCTCTGGAGGATCCTGCATTGCTACGCCTACTGCTGCTGCTGTTGCTGCTGCTGGGAGTCGTTCATCATCCCAGAGAGGAAGTAGGAACACCACTACTTTTACTAAACAATTGACCCTCCAACAGTCCTTAGCGAGGAGGATGAAGTACGACAGCAGTCATCCTGAAGCAAAACGTATAACTGAGGCCTTGACTGCTATGTTGGTGTTAGACGTGCGTCCGGTATCCGCCATTAGTGCAGTGGGATTTAGACAATTGATGGAGGTAGTGTGTCCCCGGTACCAAATCCCGTCTAGATTCCACTTCACTAGGCAGGCGATACCGAGACTGTACAGAAACGTCAGAAAAAGTGTCCTCAGTGTCCTGAAAAATGCCGTTGTACACAATGTCCACTTAACCACGGACATGTGGACAAGTGGAACAGGGCAGACTAAGGACTATATGACTGTGACAGCCCACTGGGTAGATGTATCACCTTACGCAGCAACAGCAGCAGCGTCACCAGTAGCAGCATCTCAGAAACGCCAGCTCGTTACAAGGCAGGCTACGCTGTGTATCACCGGTTTCAGTAAGAGGCACACCGCCGACAACCTCTTAGAGAAACTGAGGGAAATCATCGCCCAGTGGCTTACCCCACTTAGATTCTCCTGGGGATTTGTAATATCTGACAACGCCACCAATATTGTGCGGGCATTACATCTGGGCAAATTCCAGCACGTCCCATGTTTTGCTCACACAATAAACTTGGTGGTGCAGAATTTTCTGAAAAGCGACAGGGGCGTGCAGGAGACGCTTTGGGTGGCCCGAAAAATTTCTGGCCACTTTCGCCATTCAGCGACTGCGTGCCGAAGACTGGAGCGCCAACAAACACTCTTGAACCTGCCCCGCCATCACCTGAAGCAAGAGGTTGTGACGCGGTGGAACTCAACCCTCTATATGCTTCAGAGGATGGAGGAGCAGCAAAAGGCCATACAAGCCTATACATCCACCTATGACATAGGCAATGGAGGGGGTATGCACCTGACTCAAGCGCAGTGGAGAATGATTTCCGTGTTGTGCAAGGTTCTCCAGCCCTTCGAACTTGCCACACGTGAAGTCAGTTCAGACACAGCCAGCTTGAGTCAGGTCATTCCCCTCATCAGGCTTTTGCAGAAGCAGCTGGAGAAAGTGAAGGAGGAGCTAAGACGGAGCGATTCCGCTCAGCATGTGGGTCTTGTGGATGAAGCCCTTCATTCGCTTTGCCAGGATTCCAGGGTGGTCAATCTGTTGAAATCAGACCACTACATTTTGGCCACCGTGCTTGATCCTAGGTTTAAAGCCTATGTGGTGTCTCTCTTTCCGGCCGACACAAGCCTGCAGAGGTGCAAAGATCTGCTGGTGAACACACTGTCAGCTGAAGCGGAACGTGACACGTCAACGGCTCCTTCTTCATTTTCTCCCGCAACTGGGGCTGCCAGGAAAAAACTTAGGTATCCTAAGCAACCCGCTGGCGGTGATGCAGGGCAGGCAGGACCAAGTTTGGACATCTGGTCCGGACTGAAGGACCTGGCAACAATTTCTGACATGTCTACTGTCACTGCATATGATACTGTCACCATTGACAGAATGGTGGAGGATTACATCAGTGACAGCATCCAAGTAGGCATATCAGACAGTCCATACCTGTACTGGCAGGAAAAAGAGGCAATTTGGAGGCCCCTGTACAAGCTGGCTCTATTTTACCTGAGTTGCCCCCCCTCCAGTGTGTACTCCGAAAGAGTGTTTAGTGCAGCCGGGAACCTTGTCAGCGAATGGCATAGGAGGTTGCTTCCACAGAATGTGGAGAAGATGATGTTCATCAAAATGAATTATCAGCTCTTCCAGGGAGACCAGCCTCCAGAAGGTACAGAGGGACCTGTGGTGGTGGATTCAAGTGGGGACGAGTTAATACTTTGTGAGGATGAGGATGTACACACTGAAGAGGGTGAGGAATCGGTGGATGAGGAGGATGAGGATGACATCTTGCCTCCGTAGAGCCAGTTTGTGCAGGGACACATTAATTGCCAGCTTGTTTTGTGGGGGTCCAAACGAACCAATCATTTCAGCCACAGTTGTGTGGCAGACCCTGGTGCTGAAATGATTGATTTGTTAAAGTGTGCATGTCCTGTTTATACAACATAAGGGTGGGTGGGAGGGCCCAAGGACAATTCCATCTTGCACTTCTTTTTTTTCTTTGCATTATGTACAGTTTGGGGCCTAGTTTTTCTAACTGCCATCCTGTCTGCCACTGCAGTGTCACTCCTAGATGGGTCACGTGTTTGTGCCGCCCACTCGTGTCGCTTAGCATAGTCATCCAGCTACCTCGGTGCAACCTTTTGGACATAAAAACACTATTGTGAGGTGTGAGGTGTTCAGAATAGACTGGAAATGAGTGGAAATTAAGGTTATTGAGGTTAATAATAGCATAGGAGCAGAGAAACCAACAAATTCTGTGATTTTAGCTGTTTTTATGCTTTTTTTAAAAAAATACAGATCCAAAACACAAAACCCAGAACCCAAAACACGGAAGGGTGGTTTTGGCAAAACCAATCCAGATCCAAAACACGAAGAAAGATCCAGATCCAAAACCAAAACACAAAAAGTGGCCGGTGCACACCCCTAGTACATACACACTAGATGATACTGGATTGTGGCCAACAGCACGACCAATGGAACGATATGTTGGTCGGCCGTACGCACTAAACAATATATTGTGCGACCGCACAATATATTGTTCAGTGGCCACATCCAGGAGCATGGTGTCGTCCGTACACAGTAAACGATGTGCCTGATATGTCAGCCTGATCGGACGACGTATCGTCTAGTGCAGGGGTCTTCAAACTTGGCCCTCCAGATGCTGTGGAACTACACATCCCAGCATGCACTGCACATAGTTTTAGCATGCTGTTATATCAAAAAGGTGGCAGTGCATGCTGGGATGTGTAGTTCCACAGCAGCTGGAGGGCCAAGTTTGAAGACCCCTGGTCTAGTGTATACACAGCTTTAGAGCAATTATGCCAGAAATTCCATGAAAACAGTTGCCAATATGAAGCACCACCAGGTTGCATGAATGGGATACCGCAGCAGATATCCCTTCATCTTCAGATGGCGTTAGCCCATAGTAGACGATGAGCTACTATTTTATTTACCAGAGAGGGATCCTTAGGGTCCCTTCCCGCTGGTCCTTACTAGCACATGTGCGTTATGCTCACCATGTCCGTACACAGAAGCACAGTAATAACCGAAGCTCTCATTTCGCTTCCAACTTTTCCATTGTAGTCAATGGTGGGAACCGCAGGGTAAACTTTAATAACCCTGCGGCTCCCACCACTGACTACAATGGAGGGAGCCGTTTATTGGCTGAGAGACGGGGGATGACCTCTCTCAGCCAATGAACGCTTAGCAGCGGGGTTTCCATGGTGATACCCCACCGCTAAGCTCTCATTCGAGAAGTACCGTTCTATAGAACGGTACTAAGTTCGTGGATCGGGTTTTCGTCATTTTTTTTTTTGCCAAGTCCGGGGATGCCTACTTTGGAACGAAGAGGACAGAACCTCGCATAGGAGATGGTGAGTATGTTTTTTTCACAGGTCCCCTATGGATACTTTACCGGACAAGTGGACCGATGCTACACGGTTACATAGGTGAGTATGTGTACGTGTGTGTGTATGTATGTTTAATAAACTTATGCTGTCACGGTGTGTGTGTCCTGTGTTTTTTTTTAAACATTTTTTTACAGGTGAACTACAGGTACTAGTGGGCCCTTAATGCCCTGCATGCTGGTACTTGTGGTTCTCCAAGTACCAGCATGCGGGGCAGGCTTGCTGGGACTTGCAGTTCTACTTGCAAAGACAGTGTTTCATATTCTTTATTTACACCACACCACACTATCAACCCGCCACCCACCGCCACCAGGGGTGGCGAGGATAGCCCCGGGCTATCATCATGGGCCTGGGGTGCCCTGGAGAGGGTGACCCCTTTATTGGGGGGGTCCCCAGCTCTCCAGGGATCCCCGGCCTGTGATGACTAGCGGTCAGGGCTGATGCTGCGGCTGGGGGGCCCGGTGAAAGGGCTCCACTGGCTGTGGCATCAGCCCACCGCTAGAAAAAGTCCAGTGCTGGTTCTGGAACATACAGGGGAACCCTACTCCATTTTTTTCCCCTGTATTTCCAGAACCAAGACTGGATCAGAGCCTAGAGCTGGTTGCGCAGAATACGGGGGACCCCTACTTCATTTTCCCCTCGTATTTTGGCAACAAGCACTGGTTCTGACTAGCCCGGTGCTGGTTGTGCTTAAGTACAGGGGACCCCTACGTCATTTGTCCCCTGTATTTAAGCACACCCAGCACTGGGTCACTAATGCCCGGGGCTGGTAGCTCTTTTTTTTTGGGGGGGGGGGCACGCCATTTTTTTCTTTTTTTTTTTACACAGGTTATTTTTTTTTTTTACCACAGCAGCACAGACGGGTCTCATGGACCCGTCAGCGCTCTGTGTCAATGACACAGATGCAAGTAGCACGGATCTCCTGGTCCATGCGTGCATCTGTGTCATTGAAATACACAGCAGCACAGACGGGTCTCACTGACCCATCTGTGCTCTGTGTCAATCACACAGATGCATGTAGCACGGATCTCCTGGGTCCGTGCTACATGCAAATGAGCACCATAATGCTGATTGGCTGAGAGTCGTGACAGACGGCTCTGTCAGCCAATCAGCACTTTGCCCATTACAGGCAAAGGCATTTTTTTTAAATGGCCACTCGAGGCAAAACCTTGAGATCCGACAGCAGATCTCGAGGTCTTGCCTCGGGAGAGGGAACCGGGGCAGACAGGGAGATCCGAGCTTGGGCTCAGATCGCTCCGGAACCCCGTAGTTCGGGTGGTTTAGGTTCTCAGGGAACCGAACCCGCTCATCCCTAATATATATATATATATATATATATATATATACACATATACTATAGGACCTGATTTAGAGTTGGACGCTATTACACAGCCGCTGAGACTTTATACACAGTGGCTGTGCAATAATATACTAATGCTGCAGGAGGAGTCTTTTGTAAATATAAGGCTGCCAGCTTCTGTGATCCGCTGTTGCGTCCGAGAACACAGCCATCAGATCACTTGCGTGATCATCTGCCATCAGAATAAATTCCTGCTTCTGGGGCCAGCGAAGCTGCGTGGGAAGGCACAACACTGGCCTCAGCATGCCCAGAAAAGGCTGGCCATCACCTCTCCTTCTCCACCCCCAGACAGCCGCAAAATGTCAATCATGCAGCAGCTTAAGGGGCACTGCAACCATCTTCACAGACGCAGATGGGCACATGCGCAGTACAGATCCCATATGCCGATCAGCAACATATTGTACATAAACCATCGGATTTTCGTATAAGTCTGAATCAGCCCCATAGTGCTGCAGCCCCCCTTCCCCCTCCAGTATTATCTGCACCCACAGTGAGCCAGTTACCTGCCAGTCACACTCAGGACAGGTGTTTTCTTCCCATGGGACTGCCAGTCCAGGCTGCAATTAGCAGAGAGTGTGCTTCCAGTGGGAAACTGCTCCTCTGCCTTTCAGGCAGCCCTTCCCCGCTTATAGGGGCTACGGCTGATGAAGTCCTTAGAAGCCGATGTTTTGCGAATGTGCAGCGCCACCGCCGTTTGTGCATATGCACCTCTCCCAGCCAGATCCATTGCAGAGACACCGGCACATCTCCATTCCTCATCCAAGAGGGTAGGAGCCGCTGCTGAACAAGACACTTGCACATATCTGTAAATACTGTCCTGATAAAAATTCAGGTTACCTCTTATATTTTCAGGTCAGTATTCTCAGGCAGCTAAATATTACTTAGCTGCCTCGGCAATATTTTTGATTTAAGTTTTGCGTAACTGTGCATAACTGTGATGCGCAACATGCAGCAATAAAATAAAACATTAGACATAAAGCCACAGATGGGGTTATAATGATAAATACTGTACACCACTAAGTAGAAGAGCTGTTAAGTCTTAAGGGCTCCAGAGTGAAAAAGCTGAGTGCTGCTGCTGAGCAAAACAGAATATGAAAACAGAAATGCGCTAGTGATCCTGTGGGTAATGGAATGAAAACTGAAAGACTTTGCTGTCTAAAGGTGACAAAAGTCAGAACTGAGCATGTATTAAAAACAATTCAGTGTTGATTAAGCTTGAAGGCACATAAGTGACTTGGTTTGGAGGTGTATAGACAGCAAAGCTATATAGCTGATGTTGTTTATGATTGACAGGTCCTTAGGTTACCACTGGTCACATACAAGATCTTATGGTTGGCAGTGCAGCCCGGCCAATCAGACAATACTGCGGGGCTGTGCAATTTAATGAAGGATGTTATCGTTCTGTCGGTCATTAAATCGTGTAGTGTGTACGACCAATCTGTGATGGTCCAAAATCGAAGGGAGATCTGTACAATTGGCCATTGTTTTGGTGTGTACCTGGCCTAAAATGCAATACAAAATAAGTAAGATCCGTTTTTTAAATCCGAGTTCCGAAACTTGCAAGGAGACCCAAGTCAGGACTCAATTCTACCCAGAACCCCAACGTGATCCGAGCCGTAACTCTGTTTGACTCGAAACCCCAAAGTTCGAGTGTTTTCGGTTTTCAGCAAAACCGAACCGCTCATCTCTAAATTTTACCATGAACAACAAAGCATCATTAAGTAAATTGACAATAAGTAAGTGTAAAAGATAGCTGTCAATAGAAAAAAATTGATCATCAGAATAAAAGTACGACCCCCTACTACATAAAACTTGATGAAACACAACAGACACTTTGGGCCAAATGTAATAGGGTGAGAGTTTAGAAAAGTGAGAGTCTCTGACACTTTTTAAACTTTGCCAATGTAATAGAGTCCAAAAACAAAGTAACAGAGCGAACTTGCATGTTTTTTTAGACTTAAAAAACTCTCACGATTTAAAATCTCATTCAGATGTTTTCCCATTTTGAAGATAAAACTCAACCAATGTGAGAGTTTAATGCTAAACTCTCAAATTTTCTAAACTCTCACCCTATTACATTTGGCCCTTTGACTTCTCTCGTGACCAAATGTTGTGTGTGTCATTGTGTCATTGACTTTAGCAGCAAACCACTGATCATTGTTTTGTCATTGGATTTGTACTGTAGCATACATATCATTTGCAGATCATTTTGCCAGATAATGTGGTTTCCGGTCTGTTACAACCTTAGGCATATGTTGTTATATGATTTGTACTGCAATATTCAGATTTTTAATTGTTAAATATTTTGTAACCTCATGTGATATTGTTTCTCTTTCTTTTGTACCTTATATAAACATATAATAGAAAGTGCACAAAAATACTAAAAATATAACTTTTATTAATCCCTTTTAAAATAGATACATAAATTCTAACCATAGTGCCGGCAAAATATTGTTAAAAACATAAAAAACCATAAAACCCCCCCAAAAAACCTACTAAACTTTAAACAACTTTACAGACTTGTATTATGAAGGAATAGCCTACAGTAGGTCATCAGAGCTTTCTCATTACAGGTACTGGTTGGGAAAATCAGCAAAACAGAAGATAACATTTTTCAAATGAGGATTTATTAGATTCGGATGATGATCGGTGAAGTAACCATCTCGACCATAGTCTTGAGAAAGCCACCACAGTTAATAATACTTCATGTACAGTGTGACCAGGTGACCTCGCTCCTCCAGGTGATCACATATGTTTGTCTCTGATAGAATAGAGGGTAATTACTCATCCCTGGGGTGCTACCCCATAGAGCCCGGCACTGATAGCTAGGTGGCATAGCCGCAACTGCATGCCACAAGCAGCTGCGCGACTCCGCGACCTCTACAGTCAGTGAGGAAACTAACTTTTGGCTGGCCCAGGCCGTTACCTAAAGTAGTGATGCAGGGAGGGACTGGGAGCTCTTCTACTGCAAGTCTGCAACCCGGAGCCAATATCTTCCTTCTACGCCAACTACATGATACAGTCTCTGTATAGTATAAGGTCATATCATATTTCTGTGGGGGCCAATGTGTGTTTTATTTTTTTCATGTGGGAGCCAATTTGTGTTTTATTTTTTCCTGTGGGGGCCAATGAGTGTTTTATTTTATTTTATGTGGGGGCCAATGAGTGTTCTTTTTCCTATGGGGACCAATGTGTGTTTTATTTTATTCATGTGGGCGCAGTGGTAGAAGTGGGAATTTTGAAATGGGGTATGGAATATTTAAGGTTGTAAAAAGGGGTCATGGTAACCCAAAAGGGGTGTGTCCTTAAGATGTGCCCCCTTTTCATCAGTGTAGTGTACCACACTGTAGTACCCCTTATGCACATTATGCCGTGCAGTAGTAGTTCCCCTTATACATTATGCCACACAGTAACGCCTCTTACACATTATGCCACACAGTAATGCCTGTTACAAATTATGCCATGCAGAATTAGTCCCCCTTACACATTATGCCACACTATAATGCCCCTTAAACAATATGCCTTACAGTAAAGCCCCCCTTTCCCCGCAGCCTCTTACCTCCCCTATGTCTTTCCAGCATCCTCTCACCTCCGCATCATGGGGCAATCGGCAGCAGCCGCAGACCACTCCCTCATGTGCCAGCAAGTGTGGATCTGATGCCATGCCTGGCAGACATCCATTGAGAGATAGCAGCACAGCTCTGAAGTCATTTTGAATCTGGCACTGTCCGCTAGCCAATTAGAGCTGATGGACCGCTATATGCGCAGCAATCCCATCTCTCCTGCATAGTTATAGTATGTAAGTGGGCAGTAGATCTGTAAGTAGTAAGGTAGGTAGTTGGAAGGTGGGTAGTTAGTAAGTAGACAATTGGTGGTTATGTTAATAGCAGGTTGGTAGTATATAGGCAGGTCGCAGGTAAGTAGAGTAGACGGTGAGTAATAAGGTAGGCAGTAGGTAAGAAGGCAATAGGTAGTTAGGTTTATAGCAGGTAGGGAGTACTGTATGTAGGCAATTGGTAGGTAAGTATGTAGAGAGTAGACTGTAAATAAGTAATAAGGTAAGTAGTAGGATGGTGGGCAGTTGGTAAGAACACAATAGGTAGTTAGGTAGATAGCAGGTAGGTAGTATGTAGGCAGGTGGTAGTTAGGTAAGCAGAGAGTAGACAGGTAGATAGGTATGTAGGTAGAAGGCAGGCATGCAGAGAGTGGGCAGGTAGTTAGGTATGTAGGCAGCAAGTAGGCAGGCATGCAGAGAGTAGGCAGGCAGATAGGTATTTAGGTAGTAGGCAGGCATGCAGAGAGTAGGCAGAAAGTTAGGTATGTAGGTAGTAGGCAGGTATGCAGAGAGTAGGCAGGTAGTTATGTACAGTATGTTGGTAGTAGGCAGGCATGCATAGAGTAGGTAGGAAATTAGGTATGTAGGTAGTAGGCAGGCATTGGAGAGAGTAGGCAGGTAGTTAGGTATGTAGGTAGTAGGCAGGCATGCAGAGAGTAGGCAGGTAGTTAGGTACAGTATGTAGGTAGTAGGCAGGCATGCAGAGAGTAGGCAGGAAGTTAGGTATGTAGAGAGTAGACAGGCATGCCGAGATTAGGCAGGTAGTTAGGTACAGTATGTAGGTAGTAGGCAGGCATGCAGAGAGTAGGCAGGAAGTTAGGTACAGTATGTAGGTTAGGTAGTTAGGTATGTAGGTAGTGGGCAGGCATGCAGAGAGTAGGCAGGTAGTTAGGAACAGTATGTAGGTAGTAGGCAGGCATGCAGAGAGTAGGCAGGAAGTTAGGTATGCAGGTAGTAGGCAGGCATGCAGAGAGTAGGCAGGTAGTTAGGTATGGAGGTAGTAGGCAGGCATGCAGAGAGTAGGCAGGAAGTTAGGTACAGTATGTAGGTTAGGTAGTTAGGTATGTAGGTAGTAGGCAGGCATGCAGAGAGTAGGCAGGTAGTTAGGTACAGTATGTAGGTAGTAGGCAGGCATGCAGAGAGTAGGCAGGTAGTTAGGTACAGTATGTAGGTAGTAGGCAGGCATGCAGAGAGTAGGCAGGAAGTTAGGTATGTAGGTAGTAGGCAGGCATGCAGAGAGTAGGCAGGTAGTTAGGTATGGAGGTAGTAGGCAGGCATGCAGAGAGTAGGCAGGTAGTTAGGTACAGTATGTAGGTAGTAGGCAGGCATGCAGAGAGTAGGCAGGTAGTTAGGTACAGTATGTAGATAGTAGGCAGGCATGCAGAGTGTAGGCAGGAAGTTGTGTATGTAGGTAGTAGGCAGGCATGCAGAGAGTAGGCAGGTAGTTAGGCAAATTATGTAGGTAGTAGGCAAGCATGCAGAGAGTAGGCAGGTAGTAAGGTACAGTATGTAGATAGTAGGCAGGCATGCAGAGAGTAGGCAGGTAGTTAGGTACATTATGTAGGTAGTAGGCAGGCATGCAGAGAGTAGGCAGGTAGTTAGGTACATTATGTAGGTAGTTAGGTATGTAGGTAGTAAGCAGGCATGCAGAGAGTAGGCAGGTAGTTAGGTACAGTATGTAGGTAGTAGGCAGGCATGCAGAGAGTAGGCAGGAAGTTAGGTATGTAGGTAGTAGGCAGGCATGCAGAGAGTAGGCAGGTAGTTAGGTACATTATGTAGGTAGTAGGCTGGCATGCAGAGAGTAGGCAGGTAGTTAGGTATGTAGGTAGTAGGCAGACATGCAGAGAGTAGACAGGTAGTTAGGTATGTAGGTAGTAGACAGGCATGCAGAGAGTAGGCATGATACAGTATATTGATAGTAAGGCACCGGCTCCTTTGCACTCAGCAGGAGCCCCCGAGGGACTTGAGGGCAGGAGGTAGTAGCGGGGGGGAGAGACATTGGTCACAATTCGGGTGGAAGCAGTGTGGGGGAGGAGGAGCCAGTGGGCCGTGGGGAATGTGTGGGGAGGGTAGCTTTTGGAGAAAAAAGTCCCTGCAACTGCAAATCTGGGGGATTGTCACCAAGCCCCTGCGAGGTAAGCTGCTACTGCTCTGCACTTCTCCTCATGTGCTCTGCCAAGGCTCCCAGGTCTGCTAGCTCCAATTTGCTCGCGTAACAGTCAGCATGGGATTTCTTGTTGTAGGGACTCTCTGGCTCTGCACCCAAAGTTAGCCTCCCCCACTTGCTCCTCCTCCCTCCTCTGCTGCCACCCGGATCGCAGGACCAGCTTCTCTCTTAGAGGTCTGTGGCATGAAAGGACCGGGGTAGGTTGCAGTTTCCTCCTGTTAGGGCAGTGGGCGGTACAGCAGGAGTCAGTGCTTGAAGTGCCGGTATACCATACAGTTGTATACTGGTCGACTTTGAGCACTATGTAGGGGTCAATGTATGTTTTATGTTTTTTAACATGGGAGCCAATGTGTTTTTTTATTTTTTTCCTGTGCTAGCCAATGTATGTGTTTTTTTTTCCTGTGGGGGCTAATGTGTTTTATTTTTTCCTGTGGGAGCCAATGTGTGTAATCTTTTTTTCTGTGGGGGCCAATGTTTTTTTTTCCTGTGGGAACCAATGTGTGTTTGTTTTTCTGTGGGGACCCTTATGTTTGATTTTTTTTTTTCTGTGGGGACCAATGTGTGTGTTTTTTCCTGAGGAGACCAATCTGTTTCTTTTTTTCTATGGGGACCCTTGTGTTTGATTTTTTTTTTGTGGGGGGCCAATGTGTGTGTTTTTTTTCCTAAGGGGACCAATGTGTCTGTTTGTTTTCCTGTGAGGGACTTTGTTTCTCTTCTGTGGAATTATAGGTTTAATTGAAAACTATTAAATATGTATTTTTGTTAATAAAGGTATTAACAATGAATTTTGTTGGAAGGGGGAGGTACTCCACAGTTTCTAGCACAGGATGCTAGTAAACCTGAGGATGGCCCTAATTTTAAGTGGGTTATATCATTACCCCTAGGAATTCTCAGGTGATCAAAGATTTTTGTCACTGGTAGAATAGAGAGTGGTTATTTGTTTCTGAGTAACCTCAGTGGGCTTACTTCACCACTCCTAGGGATTTCCCCTCACCATCAATAACTACCTGTTACTGACTCCTCCCACTGTGTAGTGAGTCGACTATGCTTTCTTTGAACACTGCTTAATCCAAAATACACCAGCACCTGTATTAGGTAACCTATTCTGAGGGTTGTGACCTGCCTGTCAGACGCAGCTAAGACCAAACCTCCTTGCGGAGGTCCCTGGTGAATACCGCCAGCACGTTAGACTCCACGCCTCAGTACTAGTCCTCGCCAATCCCAAAATATGGGCTAGCATCCATTAGCCATTAGGGAATTGTGACAATTCCGTTCTAACACACAATACCACAGGGTGTAAGCCCACCCTGACTTTAAGACTAGTACACAAATTAGTCAATTATCTCCCACAATATAAACACAACTCTCACATCACAGAAACTGGTCAACTGCGTCCCTGCTCTGATATATCTCCCGCATAGAATCATATCTATGTGGTTTAAACAATAATAGAATTAGCATATGACTTCCACAAATGTACAGGAAATTCATAGAACAGCTTTTTTTTCCCCCTCTAAATACCTGCTGTACATTTTACACAGAGCCACAGAGGAGACCCCCTAGTGTGTATTTCAAAGAAAGTGATTTAAATTAATATACGGCCTTTGCTAAAGCCAGGATCATTACCATATCACTTCCTATGTCCTTATAAAGTAAAATACTGAATAAAAACTAAAAGTGCACAGTCCTTACATTTAAATTTGCGTTTCCCAAACATGGCAATTCAACAACTGAGCACAGCGCATAAATATAACTTGCTAAAATACATTAAACACGCAGTAAAATATATACACATTTTGCATACTCTGCGCCTGATTCAGAGGTGGACAGTATTGCAGAGCCACAAGTAAGCAGCTATCGTCCATCTCAAATGCAAAAAGAGCAGGAGATGTCTGTTGGAAATCAACACCTGCATATGTGATCTAAGTGCAGCATCCATAGACGCTACCTCGGATCTCCATCGCCACCATTGTGACCATTTGTCTTGATGGTTGCTCCTTTGGCTATGCTTCATAAGCTGAGACTTACTCAGCCTGGCCAGCTCCTAGCAGCCAGTGAGGCCTTGAAATCTGCAAACACCGATGCAGACTGACCTTATTCTTCCCAAAAAACCAGGATGATACACACTTTTCCGAGAACACTGGGCAGCAATGCCCCAGCCTGCCCCCAAACGCTGCATGTCAATCATGCTTGGGGGGACCTGCAAGCAATATCGCATGACCCATTCCCGCCTGACTCGGATCCCAAAACAAGGCAAAACATCATCATCCCGCTGTCGGATTCTTGTGGGTATTGGAATGTATATAAGTCCCTCCCAGCGGTGATCGGCGCCATTTGCTTGCAGACAGCTTAGCTGTCAGGCTGTGCTTCATCCAAGGGGGGCTGTGTTGTCCATTAAAGGGGTGTGCTGTGCTGGGCTGTGTTGTCCAATCCAGGCATGGTGTGCTGTGCTGTGTTCTGTCCTGGGGGCTGTGTTGCCCATCAAGGGGTTTGCTGTGCTGGGCTGTGTTGTCCAATCCAGACAGTGTCTGCTCTGCTCTCTCCAGGGGGCTGTGTTATTTATCATTGCTCTGCTAATCCAGGGGCATGCTGTGCTGTGCTGTCCATCATGGGGTGTGCTGTCCATCTAGTGTGCTGTACATACAGTATGCTGTTGTTCCACAGGCTGTAAAAAACAAAAAAAGTAACTAAAAGTTAAAAGAAATTAAAAAAAAAGTAAAAAATATTTTTTTCGGTCTGTGGGCCTGATTCAGAGCCGGACGTTCTGACAGAGCGCTCGCCCTGAATCAGGGCCGTCCTTCTTGTTTTTCAGAGCGGTCACCTGGCCGCTCGCACAGCTGTGGGTGACCACTCACAGCTATAGCGAGTGGCGAGGAAGATGGTCGCGATGGTCAAGACCATCGCGACCATCGGGCTTGCGATGAGACCCTTGTGGTAGGGTCTCGTTGCTGCAAGCCCCAGAGTGCTTTCGGCTCTAACAGAGCCGAAAGTACTCCCACTGACATCACTTGTGATGTCAGTGGGGCCGGCCCAAGACGGTAGGCATTCCCATGGGAACGCCTCCGTCTGGGCAGCCACGCCCCCAGCCCGCCCACAAGTGCAGTGCTGTCACTTAACATCGACAGCATGCCCCCTTTGGTATGAGACCCGTAGCTATGGATTGCCCATCGCTATCCGGGTCTCGCGCATGCGCACGACGGAGCCAGCTCCATCGTGCGCATGCACACTGGGCCTCCAATCGACCTGCTTGCGAGTGCATAGCGCTCGCGAGCAGGTCTGAATCAGGCCCTGTGCCCCATACTGTGACGCTGTGTGCCGTACCCTCCCCCAGTACCGTAGTGTAATATATTCATAAAAAATATTATAACACTGTAAGGGATAGCGTAGTGTATTCATAAAAATTATTGTGACATTGTAAGCAGAAACGCAGTGTAATATTCAACACGTATTGTAACACTGGAAGTGGTAGCGCAGTGTATTCATAAAAAATATTGTGACACTGTAAGTGGTAGCGCAGTGTATTCATAAGAAAATATTGTGACACTGTAAGTGGAAATGTAGTGTGTTATTCATAAAAAAATGTAGTGACACTGTAGGTCATTGATAGCGCAGTGTAATATTTAAATTTGGTACAAGTTGACCTGTGTGCTGTACCCCACTTCGTTCGTGTTTTGTTGATATGGAGAACGATCAGTTGAGAGGACAACAGGAACCACATACTAGTGCTGGAGCTGCTGCCAGTGCCACCAGTCACGACAATACTAGTCCGTCTATGTCATCTACTAAAGCCAAGGGCATACAGGGCTTAAATCAGGGCATCTAAAATCAAAAATGCAATCTTTTACAGCAATGATTTGTGTATGTTTCTGCTTGGTAACCATCTCTAAAGTGTTAATTTAAAACAAATGATGTAAGGGTCCCCTCCCCAAAAGCATAACTAGCCCCAGGCTGCTCAGCCAGTCCTGGCTCCTAAAAGTACAGGAAAAAATAGGGTCCCCCAATATTTTAGGAACCAGCACCTGGCTGCTGAGCCTTTCCTGGTTTTAAAAATAGGGGGAATAAAATTGCGTAGGGTTCCCCCTATATTTAAAACCAGCACAAGGCTCAACTCCAGCTGGGGAGTAATGCCACAGCCAAGGGACTGGTTCACCCCAGCCACATCATTTGCATCCCAAGCCAGTCAGCCCAAGCCAGGGATCTAAGGGGAGGTGGGGACGCCACCAATAAAGGGGTCCCCCTCTCCCCACACCCCCGGCTTAGTCTGAATCCTGGGTCTCTTTCCCACACCCCTGGACTGTGTGTACCAGGGTAATAGTATTGTAAATAGTAATAAACTATTGTTTTTTACCGTGGACCTACAGGTATCAGCATGCCAGCCCTTTGGCACTTGTGGAACTACAAGTGCCAGCAGGTGGCCGGCACCTGTACCCGCACTGTAAAAAAAATAGTTAAAAAACAACACACACACCGTAGAAAGTATAAGTTTATTACATACATCTACCTCACAACCCGGGTTGGAGGATGCCCGCTTTGGGGGGCGATGAGCAGAAGACGGGTGTTCCCCTGGTTGTACATTCCATAGGTGTCGGCTGCTGATCGGGCACTTCTGCACTTATGGCTAAATTGTCACATATTTGTATGCTATTTGTCTCCTTAAGACGCTTCAGCCGGTCACACCGCTGCCTTTACAGCTCCCCAGAGCATCCTCAGGATGCTTCGGGCATTGCTGTATTCACCGGCGATTGTGGCCCTGCCCCCATGTGTTGTTGCATACTGCCCATACATATGCATCGCAGTGCGCGTGTGCGAACCAGCCACTGCGATTGGGACTGCGATTGCAGTGACTACGTAGATCCATCGCAGAGTGATTGAAAGGAAGTGCCGCTTGTGGGTAGTAAATGGGCAGTGGTCGGTCCAACACAGGCGTGCCAGTGCATTTGAATGCTATTGCATGGGTGTGCATATATTAGCCACTGCGATGCCTTATGCAGCCTGAGGCCCCATATTATGCGGGGAAGTTAGCAATGTCTGAGTAAGGACAGGTCTTATGCAAGTATGCGTGAGACTGCGATGGTACTCGATTGTACTGATGGTTTTGGATTTGTGCAAGGTAAAGTGGGCATCCTAATGTAGTGCAGTGGCAGCATTGCAATCACAATGAATTAGCATATTATCGCAAAAGAAACTGCTTGTGTAACCGCTATTGTATTCGCAGTTGCTTTCCATAGTGAATCAGGCCCTATGTTCAGGCAGTAATAGACTCCAGTGGATAAAGTGCTTCAGAATATTGAGATAATTCTTTATCACTCTTTATCACTGCCGCTCCTATGTTGGAGGTCTGCAGTGATGTTCAGGCAAGCTGCTGGGAGGTATGTGATCACATAGGCTATCTGGAATATGGTTTAGCTCTAAACCTCAATAGTGTAAGCGTGCATGTACTGGATTGGGTTGCAGTTTCCTCATTATATGATTCTGAAATAATTACAGGGTACCACTGTATATGGTAGACACAGGACAAGGTCTTGACAAATTTCTCTGCTGTAAAAAACTGGCAGATTCTTCAGTAGTTTCTTCCCTCCATACAGTATCTGTCTCATTGCTCCCTCCATACAGTATCTGTCTCATTGCCCCCTCCATATCAGTCTCATTGCCCCTTCCATATCTGTCTCATTGCCACCTCCATATCTGTCGCATTGCCTCCTCCATATCTGTTTCATTGCCCCCTCCAAATCTGTCTCATTGCCCCCTTATATTTGTCTCAATGCCCCCTCCATATCTGTCTCATTGCCCCCTCCATATCTGTCTCATTACCCCATCATATCTGTCTCATTGCCCTCTCCATATCTGTCTCATTGCGACCTCCATATCTGTCTCATTACCCCCACCATATCTGTCTCATTGCCCCATCCATATCTGTCTCATGGCCACCTCCATATCTGTCTCATTACCCAATCATATCTGTCTCATTGCCCCTCCATATCTTTCTCATTGCCCCCTGCATATATGTCTCATTACCCCATCAGATCTGTCTCATTGCCTCCTCAATATCTGTCTCATTGCCTCCTCCATATCTGTCTCATTGCCACCTCCATATCTGTCTCATTGCCAGCTTCATATCTGTCTCACTGCCTCCTCCATATCTGTCTCACTGCCACCTCCATATCTGTCTCATTGCCCCTTCAATATCTGTCTCATTACCCAATCAGATCTGTCTCATTGCCCCCTCTATATCTGTCTCATTTCCCCCTTCATTTCTGTCTCATTGTCCCTTCATTTCTGTCTCATTGCCCCCTCCATATCTGTCTCATTGCCCCCTCCATATATGTCTCATTGCGACCTCCATATCTGTCTCATTGCGCCCTCCATATCTGTCTCATTGCCCCATCCATATCTGTCTCATTGCCACCTCCATATCTGTCTCATTACCCAATCATATCTGTCTCATTGCCCCTCCATATCTTTCTCATTGCCTTCGCCATATCTGCTCATTGCCACCTTCATATCTGTCTCATTGCCCCCTCCATATCTGTCTCATTGCCCCCTCCATATCTGTTGCATTGTCTCTTCCATATCTGTCTCATTACCCCTCCATATCTGTCTCATTGCCCCCTCTATATCTATCTCATTGCCACAATATCTGTCTCAGTGCAACCTCCATATCTGTCACATTGTCCACTCCATACCTGTCTCATTACCCCCTCCATATCTATCTCATTACCCCATCATATCTGTCTCATTACCCCCCTCCAAATCTGTCTCATTACCCCCTCCATATCTGTCTCATTACCCCCTCCATATCTGTCTCATTGCCCCCTCCATATCTGTCTCATAACCCCTCCATATCTGACTCATTGCCCCCTCCATATCTGTCTCATTACCCAATCAGATCTGTCTCATTGCCCCCTCTATTTCTGTCTCCTTTCCCCCTTCAATTCTGTCTCATTGCCCCTTCGTTTCTGTCTCATTGCTCGCACCATATCTGTTTCATTGCCACCTCCATATCTGTCTCATTGCCCCCTCCATATCTGTCTCATTGCCACCTCCATATCTGTCTCATTGCCCCATCCATATCTGTGTCATTGCCCTCTCCATATCTATCGCATTGCCTCCTCCATATCTGTCTCAATGCCCCCTCCATATCTGTCTCATTGCCCTCTCCATATCTGTCTTATTGCGACCTCCATATCTGTCTCATTACCCCCACCATATCTGTCTCATTGCGCCCTCCATATCTGTCTCATTGCCACCTCCATATCTGTCTCATTACCCAATCATATCTGTCTCATTGCCCCTCCATATCTTTCTCATTGCCCCCTTTATATCTGTCTCATTGCCCCCTCCATATCTGTCTCATTGCCCTCTCCATATCTGTCTTATTGCCCCCTCCATATCTGTCTCAGTGTCCCCTCCATATCTGTCTCATTGCCCCCTCCATATCTGTTGCATTGTCTCTTCCATATCTGTCTCATTACCCCTCCATATCTGTCTCATTGCCCACTCTATATCTATCTCATTGCCACAATATCTGTCTCAGTGCAACCTCCATATCTGTCACATTGCCCACTCCATATCTCTCTCATTACCCCCTCCATATCTATCTCATTACCTCATCATATCTGTCTCATTACCCCTCTCCATATCTGTCTCATTACCCCCTCCATATATGTCTCATTGCCCTCTCCATATCTGTCTCATTACCCCCTCCATATCTGTCTCATTGCCCCTCCATATCTGACTCATAACCCCTCCATATCTGAATCATTGCCCCCTCCATATCTGTCTCATTGCCTCCTCCTAATCTGTTTCATAACCCCACCATATGTCTCATTACCCCCTCCATATCTGTCTCATTGCTCCCTCGATATGTCTTATTGCCCCCTCCATATCTGTCTTATTGCCATCTCCATATCTGTCTCATTGCCCCCTCCATATCTGACTCATTACCCCATCAGATCTGTCTCATTGCCTCGTCTATATATGTCTCTTTGCCTCCTTCATTTCTGTCTCATTGCCCCCTTCATATCTGGCTCATTGCCACCTCCATATCTGGCTCATTGCCCCATCCATATCTATTTCATCACCCCATCATATCTGTCTCACTGCCACCTCCATATCTGTCTCACTGCCCCCTCCATATCTGTCTCATTGCCACCTCCATATCTATCTCACTACCTCCTCCATATCTGTCTCACAGCCCCCTTCATATCTGTCTCACTGCCTCCTCCATATCTGTCTCACTGCCCCCTCCATATCTGTCTCATTGCCTCCTCCATATCTGTCTCATTACCCCATCATATCTGTCTCATTGCCCCCTCCATATCTGTCTCATTGCCCCCTCCATATCTGTCTCATTACCCCATCATATCTGTCTCATTGCCCCCTCCATATCTGTCTCATTACCCCATCATATCTGTCTCATTGTCCCTTTCATATCTGTCTCTTTGCCCCCTCCATATCTGTCTCATTACCCCCTCCATATCTGTCTCATTACCCCATCATATCTGTCTCATTGCCCCCTCCATATCTGTCTCATTACCCCTCCATATCTGTCTCATAACCCCTCCATATCTGAATCATTGCCCCCTCCATATCTGTCTCATTGCCTCCTCCTAATCTGTTTCATAACCCCAAAATATGTCTCATTACCCCCTCCATATCTGTCTCATTGCCACCTCCATATCTGTCTCATTACCCAATCATATCTGTCTCATTGCCCCTCCATATCTTTCTCATTGCCCCCTTTATATCTGTCTCATTGCCCCCTCCATATCTGTCTCATTGCCCTCTCCATATCTGTCTTATTGCCCCCTCCATATCTGTCTCATTGCCCCCTCCATATCTGTCTCATTGCCCCCTCCATATCTGTTGCATTGTCTCTTCCATATCTGTTTCATTACCCCTCCAGATCTGTCTCATTGCCCCCTCTATATCTATCTCATTGCCACAATATCTGTCTCAGTGCAACCTCCATATCTGTCACATTGCCCACTCCATATCTCTCTCATTACCCCCTCCATATCTATCTCATTACCCCATCATATCTGTCTCATTACCCCCCTCCATATCTGTCTCATTACCCCCTCCATATATGTCTCATTGCCCTCTCCATATCTGTCTCATTACCCCCTCCATATCTGTCTCATTGCCCCTCCATATCTGTCTCATAACCCCTCCATATCTGAATCATTGCCCCCTCCATATCTGTCTCATTGCCTCCTCCTAATCTGTTTCATAACCCCACCATATGTCTCATTACCCCCTCCATATCTGTCTCATTGCTCCCTCGATATGTCTTATTGCCCCCTCCATATCTGTCTTATTGCCGTCTCCATATCTGTCTCATTGCCCCCTCCATATCTGACTCATTACCCCATCAGATCTGTCTCATTGCCCCCTCTATATATGTCTCTTTGCCTCCTTCATTTCTGTCTCATTGCCCCCTTCATATCTGGCTCATTGCCACCTCCATATCTGGCTCATTGCCCCATCCATATCTATTTCATTACCCCATCATATCTGTCTCACTGCCACCTCCATATCTGTCTCACTGCCCCCTCCATATCAGTCTCATTGCCACCTCCATATCTATCTCACTACCTCCTCCATATCTGTCTCACAGCCCCCTCCATATCTGTCTCACTGCCTCCTCCATATCTGTCTCACTGCCCCCTCCATATCTGTCTCATTGCCTCCTCCATATCTGTCTCATTACCCCATCATATCTGTCTCATTGCCCCCTCCATATCTGTCTCATTACCCCATCATATCTGTCTCATTGCCCCCTCCATATCAGTCTCATTACCCCATCATATCTGTCTCATTGTCCCTTTCATATCTGTCTCTTTACCCCCTCCATATCTGTCTCATTACCCCATCATATCTGTCTCATTGCCCCCTCCATATCTGTCTCATTACCCCTCCATATCTGTCTCATATCCCCACCATATCTGAATCATTGCCCCCTCCATATCTGTCTCATTGCCTCCTCCTAATCTTTTTCATAACCCCACCATATGTCTCATTACCCCCTCCATATCTGTCTCTTTGCTCCCCCGATATCTGTCTTATTGCCCCCTCCATATCTGTCTTATTGCCGGCTCCATATCTGTCTCATTGCCCCCTCCATATCTGACTCATTACCCCATCAGATCTGTCTCATTGCCCCTTCTATATATGTCTCTTTGCCTCCTTCATTTCTGTCTCATTGCCCCCTTCATATCTGGCTCATTACCACCTCCATATCTGGCTCATTGCCCCATCCATATCTATTTCATTACCCCATCATATCTGTCTCACTGCCACCTCCATATCTGTCTCACTGCCCCCTCCATATCTGTCTCATTGCCACCTCCATATCTATCTCACTACCTCCTCCATATCTGTCTCACAGCCCCCTTCATATCTGTCTCACTGCCTCCTCCATATCTGTCTCACTGCCCCCTCCATATCTGTCTCATTGCCTCCTCCATATCTGTCTCATTACCCCATCATATCTGTCTCTTTGCCCCCTCCATATCTGTCTCATTACCCCATCATATCTGTCTCATTGCCCCCTCCATATCTGTCTCATTACCCCATCATATCTGTCTCATTGCCTCCTCCATATCTATCTCATTACCCCATCATATCTGTCTCACTGCCACCTCCATATCTGTCTCACTGCCCCCTCCATATCTGTCTCATTGCCACCTCCATATCTATCTCACTACCTCCTCCATATCTGTCTCACAGCCCCCTTCATATCTGTCTCACTGCCTCCTCCATATCTGTCTCACTGCCCCCTCCATATCTGTCTCATTGCCTCCTCCATATCTGTCTCATTACCCCATCATATCTGTCTCTTTGCCCCCTCCATATCTGTCTCATTACCCCATCATATCTGTCTCATTGCCCCCTCCATATCTGTCTCATTACCCCATCATATCTGTCTCATTGCCTCCTCCATATCTATCTCATTACCCCATCATATCTGTCTCATTGCCCCCTCAATATCTGTCTCATTACTCCTCCATATCTGTCACATTTCCCCCTCCATATCTGTCTCATTACCCCATCATATCTGTCTCATTACCCCTCGATATCTATCTCATTAACCCATCATATCTGTCTCATTGCCCCTCCATATCTATCTCATTACCCCATCATATCTGTCTCACTGCCCCCTCTCTATCTGTCTCATTGCCCCCTCCATATCTGTCTCATTGCCCCCTCCATATCTATCTCATTGCCCCCTCCATATCTGTCTCATTGCCTCCTCCATATCTGTCTATTTGCCTCCTCCATATCTGTCTCATTGCCCCTCCATATCTGTCTCATTGCCCCCTCTATATCTGTCTCATTGCCCCCTCCATATCTGTCTCATTGCCTCCTCCATATCTGTCTCATTGCCCCTCCATATCTGTCTCATTGCCCCCTCCATATCTGTCTCATTGCCCCCTCCATATCTATCTAATTGTCACATCCATATCTGTCTCTTTGCCCCCTCAATTTATGTCTCATTGCCCCCTCCATATCTGTCTCATTTCCCCCTCCATATCTATCTCATTGCTCCCTCCATAGTTTCACCATTGCTACCTCAACAGCACTCTTGATGCTCCCTACCTCCATACTGCATCTCTCTGCCTACCCTCTCCATAGCTATCTCCTCACAGCTCCCTACACATCTCTTTCATTATGTCCTCTATATCACTCACTGCTCCTCAATGTCTCTCTCAATTACCCCTATATATCACTGCCCACTTCATAGCTATTTATATCTCTCCCCCTGCCCACCCCGAGCCCCCTCTCTCCATATCTCTCTGCCACCCCCTCTATTGCAGTCTCATTACCTGCCTGAGCCATCCTCCCTTTTTTATCTGTCACTACCTCTCCATAGTTGCCTCTTTGGGCCTGATTCAGAGGTGCGCGCAGGTTATACTCTGCTGCGGTTTCTCACAGATTAGCAAATGAAAAAATATGCAAATGCCTGTTTATGTAATCATCTTGTGTACTTCTGTGTGATGGACTGAGCTAACCCTGCAATGCCCACTTTGCATATCGGAACAATGCTCAACTGCGCTGGTGCATCCGATCAGCCCAACATCGATGCCTAGTGCACAGCCTCTTTTGTAACCTTCTCAAAGCATTGTCGCTTTGGCTGCAGTGCTGTAAAATAGAATGCAGTTGAATGCCGAAACATGCCCATGACACTACCATAACAGGCCCATGCCACCTCCTCTTTCTGTGATCAATTTAGGTCACATCCCAGTCTCCACCCTAAAACGCCCATGGATCGCAGATGCCATCTGAAGTCATATCGATATCTTTCTCCAATGCATACGACATCGCACACATTGGTTCACACGTGCGCAGTAAGGGTTTTGAGGACGTTTCACACATGCACAGTAGCAAATATTCTACTTCACAAACATGGGTACTGCATACTCCTCTGCATACTTCCTATAGCCACCTCCAAAGCTCTCTCACTGACGTCTACCTCAATATCTCTCTTCCTCCATATTGTCTCATCTCCCCCTGAGACAACCCCTCTCCACTGCCTCTATAGCAGTCATACCTCCCACGAGTTCGTCTCCCTTCACATCTCACTGCCCCCTCCATAGTAGTCTCATTGCCCCCTGAACCCCCTTTCTCCATATCTTCCATATCTGTCTATCCCTCCCTTCCATAGCAATCCTACTGTCACTTGAGTTATCCTTTCTCCCCTCCATAGCAGTCCCATTGCCCTATGAGCCCCCATCTCTTTCCATATTTCTCTTTTTTCCCTCCATAGCAATCCCATTGCCCCCTGAGCCCCCTCTCTTCATATATCGCATATCTCTCTTAACCCTCCATCCCTGTTGAAAGCAGTATCATTGTTCCCCCTCCATATTTTGCTGTCCCCACCTCTCCTCCTCTCTATAACAGTCCTATCTAGCTCTTACCTCCTGCTGTTTGCCTATAGCCGCTACTGCTGCTCAGTGCTCCCTGTCCAGCTGCTACGGCATCTTCTGCAGCTGATAGGAAGAAGTTAAAACTGAGGCTGAACACAGGGATGTGATAGTAGGGCTGTCTCCGGAGACTTGGCATCTCCTCGGATCGCTCAGGGAAGGCTGATGCATAGGCTGGTGACTGGAAAGCAGCAGACATTTCCTGCTTTCTACCTTGTTATATTCCACCTACACTTTATTCTGCACTTAAAAGTATGGAAACAGCAGTTTTCGTATATTGTAAGTTCAGAATGGGTTAATAAATAGCCCCATAAGCTCTCTATCCATTATACTGTATGTATCATTCAAAATTTGGTGAAAATGAAACTAATGAAAACAATGAAAAATTCCTACATATATTATCCAGCTAAACATTTCTAAGTGATTTTATTTTCACTCCAACTTGCCTTTGCATGTTGACCATGCCCCCTTTGGTGAAATTCTGTAATGGAAGTAGACGGGTGGCTTAGCAGTTTCTTTCTCCGGGCACCACGTCTCCATGCTACATCTCTTCTTGTGTTATCTGTTAAACTGACTTCTCCAGAGGTGAAGAATGAGGAATATATGTTTTGAGAGGAATTTATAAAAATGAATGATTTGATAAAAAATAATATATTGCGGGGGCATGAGAAGTGTGAAACTGGTAACTATTTTTGTATATTTTAAATGTCATTGTGATTCTACATTTACTATGTATGAGTTTTTTACTTAGTTCAAACATTCTGCCATCTCAAGTCTACATCTGCTCAGTTCCCAAGAGTGACTAATATATTTGCCTTTGTCTTGTAACCCAGCTTTATAGGCATTTAGCAAGCTACATTATAATTTATAAACAACTTATTTATAAAAAATCATTTAAGAACAGCAAAAGTACAAAATTGCAGCCTAAAAGCTCTTATGTGATGTCACAAATGCAAGTGTTCCTTACTAAGTGGACATCGTATATATACGCAAATAAACAGAGGTTTGCATATAACAAATTCCTTAGCCTTTGTATTTAAACATCATATATTATAATTCACCTCTTGTTTTTGGGAAAGCTCCTGGCATTTGTTACCATACATTTGGTAATTTTACTACAACAATTTTGTACAACTCCTTATTAGAGATGAGCAGTTCAGTTTTGCTGAAAACTGAACACACTTGAACTTTGGTGTTCAACTTCTGAGTTAATCTGTGTCCCGGCTCTGATCATTTTGGAGTTCCGAGTAGAACCGGTTCCAGACTCTGGTCTACTCGCCAAGTTTGAAACTCGGGTCTAAAAACCGGATCTTGCGTATTTTGGATTGCATTTAAGTCCTTCCCTCGTGATTTCAGGTGCTGTGAGGTGGTCAAAATTAACTGGAAATTTATGTTATTGATGTTAATAATACTAAAGGAACAAAAACAATTCCAAGTTACATGATTTTAGTTGTTTTTTTTAATCAATTTTGAAAGAAATCCAAAACCAGACAACTAGCACTGAGGTGCCCGGGATCATCACATACATAACACCGGCGGCTCGTGGCCCAAACCGGTTTTTCGCCCACCTGCTTTGCTGGTGCTAAAGCATGAGTCACAGCTGTAGTGGAAGGAAATGGGACGGTTTCTCCAGGTCGCTTCTTCTTCCATGTGGGTTGCCCTGGTGGTCCCCAGCTTTTCTTTGCTGTGGTGATCCGGGTAGCAGCGTACTTATCTGCCAGGCTGGCAGCTTCTTTCGTTGTCTTGGGTTCGTGATCCAAGACCCACTCCTTGATTTATGCTGGGCAAAGGGAGATGAATTGCTCCTGCAGAATAAGGTCCTTTAACGCCTGAAAGTCTGCCACCTGAACTCCATACAGCCATTACTGCAGGAAGGTTGTTAGCTGTGCGGACAGTCCTGCATAATTTTCAGAGGCACTGCATGTTAGACCTCTGAACTTCTGCCTTTAAGCTTCCAGGGTAATGTTGAATCATGCCAATAATGCCTTTTTGATTTCGGCATAATTCCCACCCATCTCCTGCAGATGGTCGGCGAACGCATTCAGCGCTCATTCTCTTAGGCCAGGGGTCAAATAACTGGCCCATAGATTTGAGTCCAATTGAAATTGACGGGAAGTCTTTTCAAACTGGAGCCTGCGGTCAGCCTCCTTGTATTCTCGGTCCAGAGCCGCCTTGTGCTCCACAGCCTCCAGGTTCATGGCAGCTCTGCATTCAGCAGCCTCTCTTGCCATGGCATCCACTTCCAGGTCCATAGCTGCCTTATGCTCTGCAGCCTCTCTGGCCTCCTTAGTATTGAACTGCTCCATAAGCTGCAGTACCATAGCCGGGTTGGGCTCTTTACATTCTTAAGAGCTGACTGCAGGTACAGTTCCAAGGTAGAGATCCCACTGTAGTTATCAGAGGAGTACGATCTACAACAAGTGGGCCCCGCAACGTCCAGTGCCATCTGTTCCTTAACAACAGACCTGGAATCCAATTGATCCTCTCCAGCTTCTTGCTGCGGGTCTGCGTTCATGAGGGCTTGGATCATCTGTTGCCTGGTTTGGTTGTCACTGGGCAGACCCTTCTGCCTGCACCACACCTCAAGCTCTTCCTTCTTGAGGTCTTTGTAGTTTACCAACGTTTGCCAAAATAAAATTAAGAGAACAGGGGTGGGGAAACAGAAATTGATTTCACAGTGTGACCTTTTACAAATATAAGCTTTGAGTTCTAGTATCTGGTGAAATTGAGTTCCTCTCTCAGAGTACTCCCTCCTTCACTTAAGTTTTTATAAAAAAAAACAATTATTATCCCACGGCTTGGAACCAATTGTCATGGATCCTGTGGACTGACCCTCCAGATACGCCAATCTGAGAATCGTCACCTGTGACTTTTACCGGTTACCTCAGCACGTGTGGTTAAATAAACCGGGTAACTGCCACCACCAGAAGAAAACTATAATGTTAAAGCATAAGGTGGGCTTCTGCTCCCACCTGCACACACAATTATCAATACTTAGAAAATTAGGTAACATGAGCCATATGAGGCCTTGGGTCATAAAAACACAGATCCAGAACTAGAAGTAATATTTAATTCAAGAATATCTTCAAAGCTTAGTTACAAAAAGTTACATGAATATAATAAGGTTAAGGAATTACACAATTACTCACAATTTCCATAAAATAAAAATGAGAAATTGGAGAAACAAACCACTCGGACCAGGTCGACTTAAGTGATTCTGGGATGAGGCCGTCCCAATGGATATTTCCGGATCATCTGTACCTTTTGATAGCCTCATGCAAAATGAACAACAAACTACAGTTGAATCATATATTTATGCCTGCCTTTCCAGGCACCCCCCCTCCCCCCTCTCTGGGGTGATTTTAACCCTTGTCATCTCAGAGTGTATTGTCCAGCTGGCTGAAGCTTCAGGGTTTCTTGGTCATAGGAGCAGGGGTTCTTGTAATTATACATTCAGCTCTTTTAGAAGTTGAGAAGTGGTCTAAAGCTGGGTACACACTTTTACAATTACAGGCTGATCAGGTAAAACTGTCCCGATCAGCCATTCAGTCTGTCCCCAGTGTGACCCCCTGTCAGCTGCGTACACACTGTGCAGACATAGCACAGTGTGTATGGGCTTCTATGGGATCGGGAGGTTGACCCGATAAATATTAAGCCATACATAAGATGTGACCTTCCGATCCCGACCATTGCAGGAGCGTTTAAAGCCGTTTATCGGCTAACGCTCCTGCATCGGGACAGCATACACACCTATACAATCCAACGGTCATTCTCTTGATATTGGATGAACAGCCCGATGATTGTATAGGTGTTTACCCAGCTTCAGTCAATAAACGTGCACACTGATTAGGTGAGCAAACATACCCATCTGTAGACTGACTGTTGGTATAAACAACCATTCTTTGATCTCTGATCCTAAACCAAACATAGGGCTGTTGAGGACTGGTTATCAAGGGCCTAGCCACTTGTCCTCTAATTTCCCCGGACATCTTTCTTATAAACCACATACAATTGCACACATTTATGGCTGGGGCAGGAAGATAGAACATCCTACAATCTCTCTGGCTCATCTTCAAAAGGGAATTAGTCCAGAGGAGTTTTGTCACCTATACACATACAAGAATGCTACACACCAATTTACAAGGGAACGTTACACGTTTATACCAACACAGGGTTTTGACACCTATCCATATACAACAGATGCTACACACCAATTTATAAGGGAAAGTTACAGGTTTCTATTAGCGCAATATCATGTGCAGTTATGCCCATGCTGATGCAAAATTATCTTTCCGTGACACAGGGGACAAAAAGTGTAGGGGTCCCCTGTTGTATTCATAACTAGCACCAAGCTCTTTCTAGCGGTGGAGTAATACCACAACCAGGGGAACCCTTTCACTGGGTCCAACCACCCCAGGTAACTCCTGAAGCGGTGGGAGCAAATGAAAGAAGTAAAAATATTGTCTTTCACAGTAGAGCTATGGGTATGAGCAAACCTCCTCCGCATGCTAGTACTTAGAGAACTACAAGTACCAGCATGCTGGCATTATTGGCCCACTGGTACATACCTGTACATGTAGTTCACCTGCAAAAGAAATATTACAATAAACACAGGACACACACACCGTGATAGTAAAATTTTATCAAATGCATATATGTACAGTCACATTCACACTCACAATCACTCATACTCACCTACAGTACTTTAGGTACGTTTGAGTCCCTGAACCCCAACACCTGTGGGTGCGTCTGACCCATCTAAGCCCCTGACGCTGAGAATGCATCTGAAACTTGATACTCAAGCCCCTGCACCCCATAACTGTATGGGTGTGTCATTGCAGGGTGCAGGGGGAGTTGTGGAACAATGTAGTCCCTTCAATACACTACTGCAACATTATTGAACAGGAAATGTTGTGTTCTTAATTAAAACTGAGGTTGCGTTTGAGTCCCTGAACCCCAACACCTGTGGGAGTGTCTGAAACTCGATTAGTGCGGATGGATCAACCACAGTACTTTATAAACAAAATATATAGAGGAATTAATCTAATGTAATCATGATTATGAAATTATATTGGGCTGTGGTGAGATTTGAACCCTGGATACTGGCAATGTAAAACCACCACTCTACCACTAGACTAAGAAGGCTTTCACATCCATCTACTGGATGGTTGTGCACTCCCCCCACCCCCTGCCATTAGGGAGGGCACAATAAGGGAAGCATAATACCAATGATAATAATCATAAAAATGTGTTTTCCTTTCTAAATATTCAACTAGTATATGTAAACACAGTACCCGAGCAGTTACCCGAATATTAATTAATCATGTCTCATTGAAAGCCATGCGTGCGTGTGACCCCTGTCTGAGCCCTTGAGACAAAAATAGTAAAACATATTTTTTTTAAAAGTACAGGACTCACACACATACTGTACTGTAATGATATAAAACTTTATTACACATTCTTCTACAGCCCTGATTGCATGACGAAAATGCTGTACTATAGTGTACCGAATCACAGCTTCAGTCAGCCAATCATTGGGTGGTGATACAGAAAATGCATTGGATATCAGACGCAAACTTTCTTTCAGGTGCAAAACTTCTCATCTGGGGCCCAATTCAGCATGGATCACAATTGCAACCGTGTACGCAGATCAGCCGATGATACATACTGCACATGCACGTGAGCAGCGATGGCATTGAGAGGGCACATAGAAAGCCATCACAGAGTGAGTGACGGGACATCAGCATTTGATTGTGGTGATGGGGGAGTGGTCAGAGAAACGCAGACGTGCCTGTCCGTTTGAACGCCATTGCATGGGCGTGCATAAATTAGCCACTGCACAGCTTGAGTACTCACAAACAACGCCAGCTCATTCAGAGGCAGGCTACTCTATGTATCACCGGATTCAATAACGTCATACCGCTGACAACCTCTTAGAAAAACTATATCATAGAAACATGGCTTACCTCACTTGGACTCTCCTCTGGTTTTGTGATTTCTGATAACATCACAAATATTGTAAAAGCATTAGAATTTTCCTACCTATTCTCCTGCTGATTCTTGCTCATGTAGGCTTCATCTGTTCATGAACCGTGGCTATCTACCTCCTAGTATTGACCCTATCTGCATGATAACTCTTCAGTCCTGCTACCACCATGCCAAGGGCTGACACCTAGCAGGGGGATCTGGAGAATACCGGTGGTTACTTAGACTCAGGTGGTCAGCTATGCCAATCTTGGCTGGTGGCAAATACACTACTGTACACAGTTAAATGCCGGCCGCTGATATACCGACACTGGAATCCCGACTGCTGACAAAATAAAGATCAGGATACCGGATGAGATCAGGATACCGGCGTCGGCATCAGGGCCGGATTAACAATGGGGCAGATGGAACTACAGCTCCAGGCCGCCCATCAAAATAGGCCCACAGGATTAATGTGCTGCTGCAGACAGGAACATTTATTTTCCTGTCTTTAGGTTTAGGAGCACAACAATCGGCCGCTGAAGCCCCGTTCTTTAGAACCCCCGCCTGGCTGTCACTGTCACCACCACATACACCCCTTGGCTAGACTGGGTGTCATACAAATTGCGGCGCAGCTGAAGGTTTCACTATGCGCCGCATAGTGTAATGGTATAGTGTTTCACTTTCAGCATCTCCCCTGTGCTCTCCCCTGCGCTCTGTGCCCTGGTGATAGATAGTAGCAGGGTGCCGGGCCGGCCGGTGGGAAGCTGCAGTTTGGTCATTTAAAATGAAGGGTGACATCACCCCCTTCATCCGCGCAGCGGACCGCGCACCGCGGCTGTCTTCTGCCTTGGTTCTCCTTTACAGCGCAGCTGCAGGCTCAGGCAGTTAGTGTGTCTGTGTTGACACAATGACTGTGGCGCGCACACTCCTCTGTCGCCAGGGAGCCGGGAGGAGGTATGCAGGAGGTGGAGATGTACTGTGTAATCAGACCAGCGCTCCCTAAATACCAGTGGTATGTGAGGTAAGTGATAAACAGAGACTACTGGCACCTAGCTATAGTATGCACATCTAAGATTTAACATGATTGCACGCTATACATAAAGTACATGCTAATATTAAATAATGACTTACATGAATTAAGCACTGATTATATACATTAATTAAGCACTGTGTTTATATATATATATATATATATATATATATATACACACAGGGACGGTTCTAGGTGTGGTCTAACAGGCCCATTGCCCGGACCACCGTTGAGTCCCTCCCATTAAAGAACCTGTCTCTAAAAGTTAATCTTTATCTCAGTATTGGCGGCAGCGCCCGCTATTCCAGACCCCACTGTGCCTTATCCAAAGTCAGATTAAGGGGGCAAGTACCTACCTCCGGGGGCCCCCGACCGGAGCTGCTCCCTCCCCTCTTCCCCGACAGGAACAGTGCACTCACTGCACTGATTATGTCCGTGCTCCCCTGTGCTTGCACTGCAGTAACGGTCGGTGAGGCACAGAGCTGGAATCACGTGACCCGGCACAATAAAGTTTTTGTTTTTTTTATTTCCGAGTCTAAACTGCGTGCGTGACGTCATGAGCGCACTGAAGACTGGCAGTGAGGAGACTGCAGCCGTGACTGTGGAGAATTAAAGATAAAGAGAAGATTCAGGTAAGTGAGGAAGTGACACAGAGGTTCTGGAAATTATGGAGATACAAAGATGGTGATCCGACACTATAGAGACACACACAGGGGGAGGGCTGGCACTATATAGACACACACAGGGGGAGGGCTGGCACTATAGAGACATACACAGGGGGAGGGCTGACACTATAGAGACACACAGGGGGAGGGCTGACACTATAGAGACACACAGGGGGAGGGCTGACACTATAGAGACACACAGGGGGGGAGGGCTGACACTATAGAGACACACAGGGCGTAGGGCTGGCACTATAGAGACACACAGAGGGGGAGGGCTGACACTATAGAGACACACAGGGGGAGGGCTGACACTATAGAGACACACAGGGGGAGGGCTGACACTATAGAGACACACAGGGGGAGGGCTGACACTATAGAGACACACAGGGGGGGAGGGCTGACACTATAGAGACACACAAGGCGTAGGGCTGGCACTATAGAGACACACAGAGGGGGAGGGCTGACACTATAGAGACACACAGGGGGAGGGCTGACACTATAGAGACACACAGGGGGAGGGCTGACATTATAGAGACACACAGGGGGAGGGCTGGCACTATAGAGACACATGCAGGGGGAACGCTGGCACTATAGATATACACAGAGGGGGAGGGCTGGCACTATAGAGACACACAGAGGGGGAGGGCTGACACTATAGAGACACACAGAGGGGGAGGGCTGGCACTATAGAAACACACACAGGGGGTGGGCTGGCACTATAGATATACACACAGGGAAGGACACGACCCTTTCCATAAGCTCACGCACCAAGAAACGCCATCTATTAAAACTTTTTTTGTGTGGAAGGGGGGGGCGCAACTAGGAACTTTCGCCGTGAGGTTAACAATGTCTAGAACCGGCCCTGTGTATATATATATATATATATATATGCATGGGCATGTGCCTAGCCGTCCAGTCCGTCCCACTGGGACATTGACTACTCACCAGGTGATTAATCTATATAATCTGGAGGGAGAGGGAGACGGGGTAGTCCATGATCTTGCGGAGTTGAAAGTGCCGACCCAGCAACCTCTATGCAAGTGTGTGTAATATAATGTAATGTATTATATATATTTGGCAAGTACTCCTCCTTATTCCTATATGTACTGTGCCTAAGTACTGCCTCCATTTTACTGTTATATTTATATCTGCTAGTAGCTTGCTCTCTAACCTATATCATTCCACAGGTCATGCTATGTGGCTGTGTTGTCCTCTGTTTTTATGGCAATCATTGGTGTTGTCTGTACTATATGGTACTTACTGCACTTTGTATTGTATGGTGGTCACTTGGTGTATTGAAAGGAGGTAACTAATATTTTCTGTATTATATGGCGGTCACTGTAATGCTCTCTGTATTATATGGATGTCACTGATGCTCTCTGTATTATATGGTGGTTACTGTAATGCTCTCTGTGTTATATGGCTGTCTCTGTAATGTTCTCTGCATTATATGGATGTCACTAATGCTGTCTGTTTCACATGGTGGTCACTGTAATGCTCACTGTATTATATGAATATCACTGATGCTCTCTGTATGATATGGCGGTCCCTGTGATGTTCTCTGAATTATATTGTGGTCCCTGCAATGCTCTATTACAGTGTTTTCCAATCTCAGTCGTCAAGGCACACTAAAAGTTCAGGTTTCAGTGATATCCAGGCTTGAGCACATATGGTTAAATCAAACTAACTGATGTGATACTTAAGACACTTGTGCTGTAGTATGGCTATCCTTAAAACCTGGACTGTTAGTGTAACCTTGAGGACCGTGGTTGGGAACCACTGCTCTATTGTCTGGTGGTCATTTTGATGTTCTCTGTATTATATGTTGGTCATATGGTAGAGTGTGATTACTATCTATTGGGGAGAGAGGGGGGGGCACTGAGCTGAGTCATTGCCCCGATGACAGAAAACGTAGCTTCACCACTGCTCCTCTATATCCACTGCCCTACCCCCACCCCATGCACTTCCCCCCCGCTCTATCTTGCCCCCCCGTTTCGTCCCACCCTTACATGTTTCCATCGGCCCTGATACTTCTCCTTCCCCTTCTTCTGCTAGACTATCATCTGTCCTGTCTCCCTAGCAGTGCGAGCAGTTCCAACTGCACATACATGTTGGAGACGGGACAGATCTTAGAGAATTACAATATAGATATATAAAATGTATGTGTGTGTATATTATTATGTAGCTGCCTCTCTGGGCAGTTTGGTGATTTATTGTTTATCTCTTCATCACACAACAGGCAGTTGGATGCATCTGGCAGTGCTGCCACATCCATCATTATAGAGGGTTGTTTGGGACAGCACGCTGTTTTTCCGGTGTTTCACACGCAGTCTATAATTTTATATATGCATACAACTTGATACAGTATAATGCACTACGGGGACCATTTATTAATCATTGGGTTTTAGACATGATCATCATACTTTCTTATCACTGCTTTTAATGGTAATTAGAATTTATGTACCGCCAGTATGTATCAAGAACCACATGCAGGGACAAGGATTCTGAGTGGAGCCTGTCCCTGCCATGTGTAAAAGTAAAGTGAACCCATAAACAATCTCTTACTGTCAGTTACTGGGGCTGGACGGGCTACTGCGCATTTGTGGTCTGCTGACCACAAGTGCATGAGTGGAGAGTGCAGAGGGATCCCTCTACCACACTTTTTGAGGACAGTAGCCTCTTCAGATGGCATTAGCTTCCAAGGCTTTGTAAAAGCAGTTTTATTGAAAAATTTATCATCTAAAACAGGAGATGTAGCAGATATCTGTTGTGGACCCCTGTAGAGACATTTGAGGGTACCCAATCCTGTTCTTTTGTTGTTTGTTATAAAATAACATGTGGTGCATGCTTCATGTGAGTGAAGAAGTGGTTGAAGGTAGGTGGTAGATATGTCCTCCATGGTGCTAGCCACTCTCCATGGCACAGGCCACAAACTCTGTATAGTCCACACAAACATATAACTGTTGACACTCCTATGGTTTTGGACGCACACCCCCTGCAGTGGCACACAATAGGCCCTTCATAAATTTCAGCTCCAGGCCCATGTGGACCTTAATCTGGCACTGGTCGGCATACCGAATTTGTGGACACCAGTAAGTAACACAGGGAGAAATTAGGGTTAGGCACCCCTCGGGAAGGGTTAGTCTACAGGGAGGGTAGGTTAGGGTTAGGCACCCCCCGGGAGAGTTAGGTTTAGGGTGCAAGCAGGGGGGGTTAGGGTTAGGCACTACCGAGGGGCTATTGTGTCGCCAGTATATCATACCCAACCCCTACTGAACCTCCCTGCAAAGCCTGACATTGTGTAATTGTCCTTATCACTTTTGCATTAAAATCACATGCTTAAGTTACCTAGCAGCTGCTCTAGCAATGTTTTTGGAGTTCATTTTATTGTATATCAGGTTAGGTGATATATTATGCTCTATATTCAATATTTTAAATCAAGTTTGTATATTAGGTGTACCTTATCAAGGGTAGATGTTTATTGTTTTTTTTGTATTAAAATATAAGAGATTTGTCAGCGCTATCTAACCTAGGAAGTGATAACCCTCACCCCATTTAGGTTTCCTAATTTAGCACTAACATATTAGTGTCACAACTTGATTGACACCAACTATAGCAAGAATGCCCTGTAAAATATCCCAGGTTGCCTAGTCTATAATCCAGCCCTGTTAAGTGCTTGGGAATCAGTATCTATAACACTCCGTGGAGTTATTCTTAGCATTAGAGAGTATAATGTGATCTGTCACTGCTGCTGGATTAAAATATTCCCAAGAATTAAAGAACCGCTTCTCATCTTTAGATGTGAATAGTTAACACTCACCAAGAAAGAAGCCCTGTGGCCAGCTATGAGGAAAAGGCATAAGACTGTTAGGAAAACAAATAAAAAAATACACCCAGAAATGCAACACCCGCAGTGCTGTCCTGTACAATAATGTTCAATATGGCCAGCCAATTTACTCAGTTCTGCTTCAAGCTATTTTTTAAGTAGCTTCTCTTGGCATCTAGCTTTCAAGGCAGCAGATTTTAAAAGCCACTTTTTCCTCTGCAATATAGTCATAATGTCTGGAAATAAAGATAAGAAATGTAATTGAATACTTCAGAAGGAACAAAGAGGGGAACAAAATGACAACATGTAGACCCTGGAATATCCTCTTTATCAGAAGAAAAAATAGGTTTGTTGCTTATCACTTACCATACAGAATAAATATTCTCCAGTTATTTTAGAATATTAGAAAACAAACCAAATTGAGACATAAACTTATAGATTTTATTCAAGATTGTGAGCTATTAGTCACCAGAAAATTCTTTTAGAGGATCAAATTTTAAATCAGTGAAAGGAAATAAAAGGTCCCCATTTCAATGTTTTTGTAGCACAAATAATACATAATGCATTATACCTTAGAGTTCCATTTAGAAAAGACTGACTTTACTTGTACGTTACCATAGTTTACTTGTACTCTATAACTTGTTCTTTTATTATATGGTACAGGGAGGAACACATTTATTAATCAATCATAGCATTTATAACAATATCAGATCTAGGGGTCTATTTACTAAGCTGTGTTGGGAGATAAAATGAACAGTGATAAGGTACCAGCCAATCAGCTCCTAACTGCCATTTTTCAAACACAGCCTTTAGATGGCAGTTAGGAGCCGATTGACTGATACCTTACCTCTGTTCACTTTATCTCCTAACACAGCTTAGTAAATAGACCCCCTAGGGGTTATTTACTAAAGTGCGTTGTGACCGGATGGCCTCAGACCGACTCCCGATCACAGATTGGGGTTTTGATCCCCACTGGAACTTGGGGTATAAGGAATTCCCGCTTACCGTAAGTGACTGCTTGTCACTGAATCCGCCCACTGTGCTGTGGGCATAACAATGCTGCCATCACCAAAACTCTACTATCGGCATTTGGAACCGCCTCTTAGGTACACTCAGGCTCCTACTTCCAGCACCTGGAACCGCTTTTGCTGCATATGCGTCGACTAGCTGCGACCACACCTCCTGTTTGGTGTTGGCTGTTCCTGTCTGATCCCTCGCAATGGACCAAGCTCTGCACGGTAGCTGGCAGAGAGCTTGAGCTTCGGAGACACTCAGCTCAACCAAGAACAGTAGAAGAACGGAATAGCGTTTGGCGCAATTCTGTTGGCCGCAGGATTCAGATGCAATTGTAGGAAGGCAAGATGTTTATTGCTCAAAGTTTTAAAAAAGACTCATCCTTCAGATTGAAGGGATATATCAGCAAACAAAGATGTTACAGCAGTTCTTCTCCACAAAGGGTATACAAAGATGTACAATTTTACCAGGCACGCAGCCTTCTTTTATGCCACTCCAATACACATTACCACAGAGGGTAAGTCCGCCCTGTGTTTTCCAACCAATCACCTTAAGTGCATGTCCTGTGCATGTGCTGGCCACATGCACATTTAACATTGTCCCCTATGGACAGGAGGGAGTGGTCACTCCCCTATGCCCGAGCGTACCTGGTGTTTTAGTCGCCACCCAGGATTCGGCCCGTATAGGGCCGGGGGAGGTTTCCCCCCAAAACCAACTTCCAGGAGTCTGCTAAGGGACCAAGCCTGCCATCTCTGCCTGAATCTGAGCTCCAGAGATGGGAAAGCAGGGTCCCCGGGCAGAGTCTCCTGGCTATGGAAGGAAGCTCTTTTGGAGCTCCCTGCAATAGTTAGCTGGCTGCATTCACCAGCTTCCTATGCACCTCCTCATACCACTTCCAGGCATGAGGCTGCATAGGAGGACATTTTATTTCTTCTGAAAGGGGCTGGGGGATCCATCAGCCCACTGACGACTCTGGATCTCCTGGCCATCCAGAGAAATCCCAGGTAAGTGCATTTAAAATCATACATTTTAAATACATTCACATTTCATGCCTGTGCACAGCATCAGGCTTTGCACACAGTGCAGCACTGCAGCTCGGGATCTACAGATCTGCCCAGCTACTTTGTTGCTCATGGCGTGGCGTGAGTCGCGCCATGGACTTGTGGCGTGGCATGCAGGCCTCTGAGTCATGCCATGGACTTGTGGAATACCGTGGAATTCTTCAATGAAGGATATGCTACGGCATGTAATTCAGTGCTTAACCGCTGGGTGGCGAGTGCTCCACTGTTGTAATTTGTACTGAATGCCTTGTACTGAATGCCATACTGTTAAACTTACAGTAAATTGGATGGATATCACATTCACAGCATTTGCATGTACGCACAACCCATACTGTATTTTTAATGTCACATAATATACATATACAGTATATAGTACTGTACCGTACAGTGAGATCTTATAACAGGATGCAAATCACTGCACATACTGTATTGTACATACGGTACGGTGCAGTAACTGAATAGTAGAGAAGTTGCCCGAGTTGTTGTCACGGTATAACCGATACTGTAGATTAATGAGATGCACGCACAGCTTTCACTGAGATGGGATGAATTACAGTATGACAATTTTTTTTTTTATTAAAACAGCAGTGGGAGGAGTGCACAAGGATTATGGCACTCTGTGCGGTTCACTGTAGCTGTCGTGTGGGCTAGTGGTTAGGTGATCACTTTGGTAGAATTATGGTCCCAGGTTCGATCCCTGGAAAAGAATATACCGTACCGTATATTTTTTTTTTATTGTCACTGTCTGCTCTGGACACTATAGTGAAACTACTTTAGTAGTGTTGTACTGTACGTGTTGTTGTTTAAAAGGCTGCTTAAAAGTAAGACATTACAAACAGATTGTGTGTTTAAATAGTGCAAAACTTTCGTCAATGTCTGCGCTGTGGTGGCTGTCTCCTTCGAGGGGTTGCAATGGGATTTCATGCGCATGCCCAGTGGAGGGTTTACAATGGGATCTGTAGTGCCAAGAGAGGGCTCTGTATCACAAACTGTGCGCCCAAACGCAAAACGCAAACATGCGACAACGTAGATGCGGTCTCAGCCTTACGCACTATGGCTACGTCCCTTGGACTGTGTCTGAGAGTAGTTTCCGACTGTGAGAGAGCGCTCTGTGTTCGAAGCTGACTGTGCGTTTGAAGCGCAAAATAGCGTTGCATCGCAAACTTATGACATTGGTGATGCTGCTCCGACCATGCACACTAAGGCCCTCATTCAGAGCCGTATGCTCTGAGCAGAGCGCACGCTCTGAATGAGGGCCGGCCTCCATAACTATGGAGCGTCCTCCTGGACGCTCGTATAGCTGTGGGTCACCACCCACAGCCTATACGAGCGTGCAGTTTGATGGGCGCGATGGTCTTGACCATCGCGACCATCGAAACTGCGTGCCGGAGCCTGCGGTTGAGGTTTTCAACCGCAAGGCCTGGAGTGATTTTGGCTCTACCAGAGCCAAAATCACTCCCACTGACATCACTAGTGATGTCAGTGGGCCGGCTTCTGACGGGAGGCGTTCACTTAGGAACGCCCCCGTTAGGGAGGCATGCCCCCGGCACGCCCACCAATGGGGGCGTGCTGTCAATCAACATCAACAGCACGCCCCCTTTGATCAGACACAACGAGCGAAGGAAAGTCCTTCGCTCGTCGCGTCTGGCGCATGTGCACGACGGAGCTCCCTCCGTCGTGCGCATGCTCAGTGCAGAACATCGACCCACTTGCGAGCGGACAGCCGCTCGCGAGTGGGTCTGAATCAGGGTCTAAGTACGGTAGTAGTGGGATCTCTATTAGAGAGAGCTCTCTGTATTACACGTTTGGTGCTATGGTGGCTGTCAGCCATCTGCGATGGATTAGAAATGGAGGGGGTTACAATGGGATCTGTGGCGCCAAGCCATACGCCATGTAGCGCTATGCCATCACTGAGCATGCGCAGTTGGCTGTATTACTGCAGTCGGTACAGTACTGTATGCTGTTGAATTTCCATCTCTGGCGGGCGCATGCCCAGAAGGAGGGTTGCGATGGGATTTCTGGCGCATGCCAAGTGGGGCCGAGAGTCATACACAGTGCGCATCAGGTCCCTTCCCTCAAAGCAAGCAAGAGCCTCACCTTACCATAATAAAGGAAGCTTTGTTAATCCATTTACTGTAAGCAGTCAGCTCTGCCCTAGTGTCCTGAAAAATGCTATGAATTGTGATCATTGCTAAGGACACCATCCCCCGTCTGCTAGGACAACTAGTGTGCCGCTATGAATGTGCCTGTACTGAATATTGAAAACTGACGGTGCCATTGAATTTAGCACCACAGAATAGTGATTTTATAACTGCTAGTGAATCTACTGTCTAGAATGAGAGACAGGGCTCTGTATCACAAACTGTGCGCCCAAAACGCAAACATGCGACAACGTAGATGCGGTCTCAGCCTTACGCACTATGGCTATGTCCCTTGGACTGTGTCTGAGAGTGGTTTCCGACTGTGACAGAGCACTCTGTGTTCAAAGCTGACTGTGCTTTTGAAGCGCAAAATAGCGTTGCATCGCAAACTTATGACATTGGTGATGCTGCTCCAACCATGCACACTAAGTACGGTAGTAGTGGGATCTGTATGAGAGAGAGCTCTCTGTATTACACGTTTGGCGCTATGGTGGCTGTCAGCCATCTGCGATGGATTAGAAATGGAGGGGGGTACAATGGGATCTGTGGCGCCAAGCCATACGCCATGTAGCGCTATGCCATCACTGAGTCACTAGTCAAGGTTACACTTTTTTGTCATAAAGTACTGTGGCATAGAAATACCAGAATTTCTGGATAATGTATTAGTGAAGATTTAAAACAAAATAAAATTACCGTATACAGTATATACTTTAAAGTTCTCGAACCAGCGGGACAAGAAAATGGTAGATGCAGTAGGGCTAGGCATTAGCCCCCTAGACTACTGCATCTACTGTACTGTAGTTCCTAGAGTCAGGGAATCACTACAATGTCTACCGTATTGTACTTACAACTACAGTTGTAAGTACCGTATAATACAGACAAGTGGGCATGCACAGTACGATATATTGATTTTTGTAAGGGTTGGATAACAAGACTGAACTACAGTACTATATTGAACATTAAAAAATAAATTAAATTATCAAGGTCTCGAACATAAGGAGAGAAGTGTAAGCAAGACGGATCACCTAAGCCCTTGCTCACAAGTCTCTCCTAGTCCTCTACAGTACTTTATGTGACATCTACAGTACCATACGATGAAGTACTCAGGCGTCTGTAGCGTAGAGGTAAGAAATTGAACTTCTACATTGCAGACGTCTGTACAACCCGGGTTCGAAACCTGGAAGCTTAAACTTTTTTTTTCATTATTATTAGACAGTCAAGGTTACACTTTTTATTTTTAATATTATTATTACACAGTATTACACAATATTAATAATAATATTAATACACTTTCACTGTGTGTGGATCATGACCCGCTACAGTACAGTATGATCTTCCATACAAGGGTATGGCTATGGCACAGCACCACTGGCAATGCATTGCAACCCCGCCACTGGGCATGCGCCAGAGATCCTATTTGTACCGTAACCCATCAGAACTGGCTATAAGTTACCACAACGCAAACTGTGCTGACATTGACGCAATTTTGCGGTTTAAACGCGGAGTCAGTTTGTACTATAGGGACCCCTCTCTTATACAGAGTCAACTATCAGTTACTAAACATATTGAATTACTAAAGTTTCCAAGTCTAGGACAGCATTGTCATTCACGCAAGTTTGCTCTCTGCATCACAGTCAGTATGTAATAAGCAGCCTTCCCTACAAACTGCTGTTAGTCCACTACTGTAGCACCTTATGAAGTCATGAATTTACTATTGTGTATACTGTGCGGTAAGTCTCGGACAGTGCAGAATGGCACAAGTGTGAAAATTCAACAGTACTGTTAGCAATACAGACAACTGGGCATGCGCCATGGCATAGCGCTACTTAATGTATGGCTTGGCTCCACTGGACATGCGGCACACATTCCATTGTGATTGAAACCCGACCATTGGGCATGCGCAGACATTGACGCAATTTTGCAGTTTAAACGCGCAGTCAGTTTGATATACAGAAACCAGTCTCTTTAACAGGGCCCATTGCCACTTGATGGTCATAATAAATCACTATAATGTCCACGTTTATGTCAGCACCGGCATTGACGCAAGTTTGCGTTCTAAGGTACAGTACTGTATGTACAATAATAAAAATCCGAGAGGTGGTATAGATTGAGAAAAACAGAGGACCTAAGACTGAACCTTGCGGTACTCCAACTGATAGAGGTATCGAAGAGGAGGCAGAATCAGAAAAGTGAACAGTGAAAGAGCGATTAGATAGATAGGATGAGAACCAAGAAAGGGATGTGTATTGAAGACCTAGGGATTGTAGTGTTTGTATTAGAAGAGAGTGGTTAACAGTGTCAAAGGCAGCAGAGAGAATAAGAAGTGAGCAATGGCCTTTAGCCTATGCAGTGACCAGATCATTTACTACCTTATTCAGTGCTGTCTCTGTGGAGTGTTGGGATTGAAAGCCTGACTGAAGTAGATTCAATAAGTTGTGCGAGTAGAAAGTGTGTGATGCAAGTGTAGGCAAGTCTCTCCAGTAGCTTGGAGGGGCATGGGAGCTGGGAGATAGAACAGTAATTTTAGAGAGAGTTAGGGTCAGAATTTTGATTTTTTTTTCAGAATGGGAGTGATAACTGCATGCTTGAACAGTGTTGGAAACCAACCACTAGAGAATGAGAGATTACAGATTTTAGTTAAGGGTGGGATGAGCGCAGGAGACAAAGCTTTGCCAGTTTGTGAGGGTATAGGATCCAGAGTAGAGGAAGCATAGTAGGAGGATGAGAAGAGTATAGATACTTCATCTTCTTTGTGGGGTCAAATGAAGAGAATGTGCCAGTGGGTTCAGGTAGGGAATTGAACAGATCACTGGCTAGGGAAGAGCCCACCAGTTCATTTCGGATATTATCAATCTTGTCCTTGAAATAGGAAGCAAGATCTTCTGCACTGATAGTAGCATGTGGGTTGGGTGAGGGAGGAGTAAGAAGTGATTTAAATGTAACAAAAAGGCGCTTGGGGGTTAGAAGATTGGGCAGAGATGAGAGATTTGAAATATGTTTGTTTGGCAGTGTCCAGAGTATTATGATAAGAGTGGTAGATAGTCTTATGTTAGGAAGTCACTTGGAGTGAGAGTTTGTGTAGGTGTCTTGTTAATTTGGAATGCCATGGTTGACGTCTAAGTCTATGCAGGGCAGCAACTAGGGGGGGGCTAGAGCTGCACATGCACCGGGTGCCGGATTGTGGGGGGTGAAAAAAGCTGGCTCGCGGTGGCTTGGGGGCTGCAGATTCAGAAAACAGCCATCCAAAAATGGCCGCCACCAAAGAGGAGAAAAATGCTAGAGATCCTTACTGGACCTCTAGTGTATGTCTCCTCCTTGGCGGCGGACATTTTTGGATGGCCGTTTTAAGCAGAATCCATGTGGACTAGTCGTCCGCATGGACTCTGCTGACAACGGCCATCCAAAAATGGCCGCTGCCAAGGAGGAGACAGATGCTAGAGGTCCTACTGGACCTCTAGTGTCTGTTAGCAGAGCGCAATGCACACAGCTTTCCCGGAAGTGCCGGGAACGCTGGCGCTGCCGGAAGAGGATGCTGAAAGCTGCATCTTCTCCTGTGAAATCCCCTGGCAACAAACATAAACCCCATGGCAATGAGCATAAACCCCCCTGGAAATGAACATGAAGCCCCATGGCAAGGAGCATGAAACCCCCTGGCAAGGAGCATGAAACCCCCTGGCAACGAGCATGAAACCCCCTGGCAATGAGCAGGAAACCCCCTGGCAATGAGCATAAATCCCCTGACAGCAAGCATGAAACCCCCTGGCAAAGAGCATGAAACCCCTGGCAACGAGCATGAAACCCCTGGCAACGATTATAAACCCCATGGCAATGAGCATGGAACCCCTGGCAATGAGCATGGAACCCCTGGCAACGAGCATGAAACCCCTGGCAACGATTATAAACCCCCTGGCAATGAGCATGGAACCCCTGGCAATGAGCATGGAACCCCTGGTAATGAGCATAAATCCCCTGACAAACAAGCATGAAACCCCCTGGCAACGAGCATGTAACCCCCTGGCAACGAGTAAACCCCCTGGCAAAGAGCATGAAACCCCTGACAACGAGCATGGAACCCCTGGTAATTAGTATAAATCCCCTGACAACAAGAATTAAACCCCCTGGCAATGAGCATGTAACCCCTGGCAACGAGCATAAACCCCCATGGCAACGAGCATGAAACCCCATGGCAACGAGCGGGTAATTTTAAAGTAATTAGAAGCCTTACTGTGGTGCATAAAATGGTGTCGGGCAAATATGTAAGTGGCACTTTGGTAAGGGGCATTACAGTGTGTGGCATAATGTGTAATGGGCATTCTGGTGTGTGGCACTGCCTTATGGAGGAACAAGGACAAAATCCAGGTACGGGAAGGGAGGGGGCGCAAAATTGCTGCCTTGCACCGGGTGACAGATATCCTAGTTTCGGCCCTGGTCTACGTGTGGTGTGATGGGTAGCTGGAGCCAATTCCTCAAGGGCTATTTCTAGGTTCTGGTACACGTGTGATACATCAGTCTCAGGAGAAGTGAAAATAGCAATTGGTGACAGTAATTGTTGCAGAGAGGTGGCTAGTTGCTGTAAATTAATAGCATTAATATTAGGGATGAGCGGGTTCAGTTCTCAGAGAACCAAACCCACCTGAATTTCGGGGATCCGGGGCTAACCGAGCCAAGCTCGGATCTCCCTACCTGCCTCACCCGAGGCAAAACCTCGCGATCCCGCTTTCGGGTCGTGAGGTTTTGTATTGAGCGGGCTTAACGCTGATTGGCTGAGAGAGCCATCTGTCATGACTCTCAGCCAATCAGCGTTAAGCCCATTTAATATGCACACAGGGAGCAAAAGAAGATGGCGCCCGCCATCCCCGACTGCCTGACACCGCCAGCACCCCCACTGGCAGCATCCCCTGCTGCAGACACCACTGCTGCTGACACTGCCAGCACCCCTGCACTGCTGCCCCACGTGCTGAGGACACTATCAGTGACCCCCACACTGCTGACACTGCCGGCACTCCCACATTGAATACACCACCAGTACCCCTGCACTGCTGACACTGTCAGCACACATGCACTGAGGACACAGCTGGCACCCCCGCTCTGCTGGCACCACCGGCACCCTGCATTGAGAATACCCCTGCACTGCCGACACAGTTAGCAAACCTGCACTGAGGACACCACTGGCACCCCCGCTCTGCCAACACCCCCGGCACCCTGCATAGAGAACACACCTGCACTGCCAACACAGTCAGCAAACCTGCACTAAAGACACCACTTGCACTGCGACATCGCCGGTACCCTTCACTGAGGACACTGCCAGCACCGCAGCACTGCCATTCCATGTACTGATGAATTACACAGGTTCTTTGGCTGATTAAAACCAGGTGAAATGCAGGCTTGCAGTCAGCCAGCCATGGAACCTGTGTAATTCATGAGTGTCCCAGTTTAAAGGGATAGTATGGTAAGCCTAGATATACTGTATGACATTGTTAAATATTTACTTTAGATAAATAATGCAGAAACTGCTGTTTCCTCATTATTTATGGGACAGAATGGATTTATAAATAGGCCCCGAAGATCATTAATATCACACTCATTTCTTTCCAGAGACTCTTTTAAAATCTGTTTTTCAAACTATAATTTTTTCTTCTTGTCCATATGACATTTATAAGAAAGACAGCTCACGCTGTAAGCTTTCAACAGTTTGTCGTCGTACTGTTTTCTCTTCAACATACTTATGTTGTATATCACACATCCATTTTACCTCCAAAAATAGAACAGAATGCCTCTCATTCAGATTTTGGTTCACACAGAATAATCCAATTCACACAGTCCACTCCAGGCTGGCCCAGGGGCTGGCTGGGAATATCAGCCTGCGGGGAAAGAACATACTGTAGCACTGGTCCAAAAGCAGTGACTCGTCATTAAAAAAGATGATTTTAGATATAAAACAAAGCCTGTTTTATCACAGGGCATAAAACTGTTTTACTGGAGAAAATGCTAGTATTTGCGTGCTTTTTCTTCACTCCATAAATATTAATAGGGTTACAACCAGCAGATGAGCCATACTTGCTGACATTCAGCTCCATCCTTCCGGGAGGGAGCTGAATGTCTGCACACAGCGGGGGGCGTGGATGGGTAATGATGCGGTTTTGGTGGCGGAGCCACGCAATTGCGTTATTATGGCTCTGCCCCCTCTTCACAATGCCGAAAATATTGGCATTGTGAATCAGGGGGCGGAGCCACGATGACGCGATTCAGCACGAATCTCGTCATCGGGCCCCCGGGGGTTTCTTGTAGTAGTCGGGGGGGGGGGTCATACGGCAGCCGTGAGGCTTGCCTGCCTTTCCGGGGGGGTCAGGAGTGGCACCCTATATTCGGGAGGGTAGGCAAGCCTGAGATGAGCGACAGTGGCAACCACATAATTAATAAGTATCAAAAGAAAAATAAATGTGATACCCCTAAGTTGGGGTCTCCCATTTGCTTTTTAAGGCCCCTTTTTGCATCTCAACTTGTACATTAGGGTCTGTATAGTTGATAGGGCTAAGGTAGTCTTACCCCCCTGTAGCACTTTTTTTTTTATTTGTAAGGCAGTGGTTAGTGGCGCCGAGAGGGGGGGGGAGCGGGTACAAATGACCTGAGCCTGGGCTTGCTGCAGGGGTCCACTCCCCCCTCTTAAGTCACAGCAGCCCGGCACATGCTGCTGTGTGCTGGGCTGCACTGGGAGACTGCTCGTGGCTGCTAAAGCAGCAGCCGGAGCAGCCTCCTATGTCTATGGGGGAGCGATCACACTGACTGTGACTGTGCTCCGGGATGAGGGGCACACAGCGCCCCCTTTCCCAGAGCGCAGTGCTGCTTCGTGGCACTGAAATAATATTTTTTCTTTTTTTTCTAAGGGGGCACGGCCACGCCTCCGGCAATTATGCCACGCCCCCTGTCACCTGGGCCCGGCGCAGCTCTCGTCGGCCCTGGCAGTGTTAGGTAGCCTTATAGATAGGAATGGCATGCTACACTGAACTTTGGCTGACCCTGCTCCTGATAGCCTCTACTGGGCATGTGAAGACACAAAGAGATTTCTGTCTACTGGCCAGCCACAAACAAAAAAATGGCAGCTGCTCAATCAATCTGGTAGTACTTTTTCAGGTGCATGAAAGGGAGGAGTCATACCAAGTAGAAAAAGAGAAGGGGGTTTAACCCCCTATTGTTCCTCAGCACACTGAACCATACCAGCAACAATATATGAAAACTATATGGTAATAGAATTTCAAAGATATTAGTTGCATGCATTTGCAAATACATGGGATGCTGCTAGGCCTCGTCAAGGCTTCTCTGTCACTAGCAGTCCCTACACTAAATGGTTCACGTCCGGGGTGCAGAGCACCCCAAATTAATTCCAGCCCAGGACCCCCCCAGGGCATCACACGAAAAATGGAAAAAGAGTGACAGTGCAGTGTAAAGTATAGAAGTGTGCAAGTAATTACTAAGTGTTAAGGGGTTAAAATATATGTGAAAAATTACATGAATATTAAACAAACATAAAAAGGTGATGTGAAAAGTAACTATGTGTATTAAGTGGTGATGCCGTCAGGAGGCCCAGCCAGAGCAGCCTCGGGGGCCCTACGCCCAAACGCTCACCCCAAATGTAATGTATGCTAATTAAAGCCTCATAATAAAGGCACATATATATTTTTTGGCAAATGTAAGGCCTCATGATAAAGGCACATACATAAATGCATCCGAATTGAGAGCCAGCTTACCTGGGAGTCACCCCTGAGAACTCCAACTAGCACTACTAGAACCAGCATGCCCTGCTAATGCTGGCTCATTCATGCATCTCATAACCACAAACAAAAAAATGGCAGCTGCTCAATCAATCTTGTAGTACTTTTTCAGGTGCATGAAAGGGAGGGGTCATACCAAGTAGAAAAAGAGAAGGGGGTTTAACCCCCTATTGTTCCTCAGCACACTGAACCATACCAGCAACAATATATGAACACTATATGGTAATAGAATTTCAGAGATATTAGTTGCATGCATTTGCAAATACATGGGATGCTGCTAGGCCTCGTCAAGGCTTCTCTGTCACTAGCAGTGGGCCGGACTTAATTTGGGGTGCAGAGCACCCCGGACGTGAACCGTTTAGTGTAGGGACTGCTGGTGACAGAGAAGCCTTGATGAGGCCTAGCAGCATTCCATGTATTTGCAAATGCATGCAACTAATATCTCTGAAATTCTATTACCATATAGTGTTCATATATTGTTGCTGGTATGGTTCAGTGTGCTGAGGAACAATAGGGGGTTAAACCCCCTTCTCTTTTTCTACTGGCCAGCCACCCCTGTGCCCAGGAAAATTCACAATTAATTATTGGTGGCCTGGGTGACCAGGCAGAACTCCCTGGGTGGTCTGTTGCTGGGGCCTCCTGTCCACTAAGAGGAATTGGGATGGACCCAGCAAGGCGGGCAAAGAAGGACAGGTCTATAAAGCACGGTTCCTCATAGGGCTGGGGATGTGGTTTTTTTTTTCGCTTCTCTGCTGTGGAGTGTAAGGAGTTTGGTGCTGCCAGCTGGTATCTGGGACGCGTTGGATCCCCCCCCTTTTGTTACCTCTGGATTATTTTTGCCGGGCACGGCAAAACCCATAAGACCCCAATTGGACTGCTTACCCAATAACCTCTGCCAGTGCCTACCTCGAGCAGCCCCTCACTTGCCACCGACTGGACCCAGACTGGAATCTCCGCTGACTCCCGCCGCCCAATGTCAAGCACTGCTAGCTGTGTCGGGGTTGTCAGGAAAGGACCCCACCCGCCGTGGACTGTCCAACAAAATGACCGCAGTAGGAGGACCACTGTCGAGGTGTCTGCAGCTGGCACCATTGGGAGGAGAGCCGCTGCCACACTGAGCTTAGCACAACCGCCGCAAGAGGAACCCATACTGTAAAGAGGACCCCCTGAGTGACCGGAATCGCTGGCCAGCTGCTGGCAAAAGAGGGGACAGCCCCTGAAGAGGTGCCTGCTGGGGAGGAACAGGAGGAAAGACCTGCCACTGCTTCTGACAGGACCCCACGCAAGAGAGGAACCGCGGCCACTGTTGAGGTCTGGCTGCCGAGTGGGAGGCTCAGTGCCACTGCTACCAAGGACCCATCTGAATGTTTGTGCTGCCTGGACAACGAGGAGTGCCTGCCTGGGGACCGCAGCTTGGAGGTCTGGTGCGGTGCTCTGCATCCTGAAGCTCCCCTGGATTTCGTAGGACTTGAACAGCCATAGCAGGGGGTGAAATACACCAAACCTCCCTGTACCTGCTCTTACCTCTGCCTTGCCCCTAGCTCTACTCCTGCCTCCAGTTAGGACCTCAGGGTCTATTCCTTTCCCCTTCCTTGGGGTCCCGCTTAACTATTTAGACAGCCCTAGTTAGATTGGGGATTAGGAAGTCTTTTTTGGGAGTCAGGAGAAGTGATTAGTCCGGTTTGTTCAGTTGTGTGGGAAGTTAGGGATAGATTGCCCGTGTCTATCTATTGTCCGGATATTTTCAATTTAAAGGACCCAATACTATTCTGTTGTCACCCACCAGCTCATGCTGGGAGTGGTATGTTATGGCTTGTTGCACCAGCTCATGCCTGATGCAACTGTTGATGTGGCGATAAATTTCAGATGCTGGTTTTCTGCAATGAAATATATGGTCATTTGCTAGTGTTTATATAAATGCTAAATTCTCTAAAAGGCCTTACATGTACCTCTGTGGTGAGATATTTCAAATGCTGGTTTTCTGCAAAGTGTACCTCTGCTTCTCTACCCGACATTGAATTGTATTGCTTCAGCTTAGCAAAGACTGTTATTCAAGTAGCCTGCAGGTGCTCAAGTAAAAGTTGTCTGCTATATAGCCAACGTGTCATTTCTGCAAAGTGTACTTCTGCTTCTCTACTGCACTGTTTCCCGCCATTCCACTGTATTGCGTCAGCTTAGTAAAGACTGTCATACAATAGCTATATTGTTTTATCTTTCTGTGTAATTATTCTGTTAGAAGTTGATAATTGCTATTGCATTAACTTGTTCGGCTCTCATGTAGCTGGCTGTATGTATTTTTCCTACTCTTTTTCTCAAACATTCTGTTAACCTATATAGGCCAATAAACAGCTTTGTTTTAGTAGAATCCTGGCTCAGCCTCTGTGTCTGCAAAAAAATGGGTATTACATATACTTGCCACGGTGTGTCCCTGCTACTGGAGAGAAGAAACTGGTGCCACACTAGCAATCACACTTAAGAACCTGGTTATCACATAAACATTATTTAAATGAAGTTAATTTAAGCCATACTTACCTACTTTGTAAATAAACTTTCCGGGAGCAGCCTGGACAGCTGCTCCTGCAGGCTGGTTTTGGGGCGGGGCCAGGCTGCTGACATAATTAGGCCCCATCCAGCAAAAGGCTTGTTTACAAAAAACAGTCAACAAAGTTTTATGCGTGATGGCTGGTTACTTCATGGCAGGCCGCAGACTTTGCAAAGTAAGCAGATATAACTTTAGGAATTAAGTTTATCTGAACACCAAAGTTTGTATCTCTTCATTAAACACCCAGTGTATTGACTCTCGAGCTACAAGTTGCAAGGCTGATGATAAAATATTTCTTCACTCAGCTTGATCAAAGAGAAAATTCCCAGAGCTTCGTGTCAGTATAAGATCTCAAAAAGATTAGGGGAGGGTTTTATTGCCCACTTCTCTTTTGCCCACTCTTCCAAATACTCATCAGAAAGACAATCTAAAAAAATACCATATGTGACTAACTGGGGACTCTTTCACATGTGTTGGGAAAAATGGTAAAAAAATAATCTGAAAACCCTGTTTTTAGAGGTGCATTTTTAATGTTTTCAATGCAATTCTCATGTGTTGGACTTTCATAGTGCATGTGTTAGTGCATGAGATATAGGTATACTGCAACTTACAATTTTCAGCTATGTGTTAAAACAATAGAATGCAGTGTTAGGAATGATTCCATAAAACACTATTAATTTATAATGCACTTTTCATTTGCTGAAAAACCCACTAACATCAGAGCAAGACCTGAAAGTAACCCGTTTTCAGTGTAACAGATTATCATTAGGGGTGAGCCTAACCCCCCCGAGCCCCGCCGATCCGAGGCCGATCCGAGTCAGGCGGGAAATCGAGGCAAAACGTCATCATCCCGCCTTCCGGGTCTCGCGGGTTTTGGATTCTATATAAGGTACCCGCGTCGGCGCCATTTTCTCACTCGGCTGTGGACAGTGAAGAGGGAGGGTGGGAGTTAGGGCTGGCTGGGCTGTGTAGTGTAGTGTAGTGCAGTGTAGTGTTGTGCTGTGCTGCGCTGTGCTGCTGTTGTCCATAGGGGCTGTGTCCACTCCTCCAAAGTCCATAGGGGCTGGCTGTGTTGTGCTGTGCTGCTGTTGTCCATAGTTGCTGTGTCCACTCCTCCAAAGTCCATAGGGGCTGGCTGTGTTGTGCTGTGCTGCTGTTGTGCATAGGGGCTGTGTCCACCCCTCAAAAGTCCATAGGGGCTGGCTGCACTATGTTGTGCAGTCAGTTGTCCATAGGGGCTGTGTCCACTCCAAAGTCCTGTGCAGTGTCCCAGTCCTAAAGGGGTGCTGTAGTGTTATCCAGGGGGTGCTCTGTCCATCAGGGGTGGTCTCCCCAAGTGCAAAAAAAATAAATATTTTTTCTGTGTTTGTGAATTGTGTGCGCAGTAGCCGCACGTGCATCAACAAAGTAGCGCCAAGCGTGCGCCTGTGTCATAAGTAAAGGGCCGGCTGGCTTGACCGTTAAAAGGTACTGTAACCCCCAAAGTGCACTCCAAACCAATAAAAAACTATTTTCTGTGTTTGTGAATTGTGTGCACTGTGGCTGCACGTGCATCAACAAAGGAGCAGCGCCAAGCGTGCGCCTGTGTCCCATAAGTAAAGGGCCGGCTGGCTTGTCCGTTAAAGGGTGCTGTAACCCCCAAAGTGCACTCCAAAAAAAATAAAAAATATATTTTTCTGTGTTTGTGAATTGTGTGCGCAGTAGCCGCACGTGCATCAACAAAGTAGTGCCAAGCTTGCGCCTGTGTCATAAGTAAAGGGCCGGCTGGCTTGACCATTAAAGGGTGCTGTAACCCCCAAAGTGCACTCCAAACTAAATAAAAAAATATTTTCTGTGTTTGTGAATTGTGTACACTATGGCTGCACATGCATCAACAAAGGAGCAGCGCCAAGCGTGCGCCTGTGTCCCTTAAGTAAAGGGCTGGCTGGCTTGTCCATTAAAGGGTGGTGTAACCCTCAAAGTGCACTACACAAAAAATAAAAAATTCTCCTTTTTTTTTCTGTCTTAGTGAATTGTGTGGGCTGTTGCTGCCCCTGCATCCTCAAAGCAGCAGCGCCAAGCGTGCGTCTGTCTGTTAAAGGGTGGTGTAACCCCAAAAGTGCACTCCCACAAAAACAAAAATTTTCTTCTGTGTTTGTGAATTGTCTGCACTGTATGTGCATCCTCAAAGCAGCAGCGACAAGCATGCGTCTGTCTGTTAAAGGGTGGTGTAACCCTCAAAGTGCGCTCCACAAAGAATAAAAAATTCTTTTTTTTCTGTCTTTGTGAATAGTGTGGGCTGTAGCTGCACGTGCATCAATAAAGGAGCTGCGCCAAGCGTGCGCCTGTGTCCCATAAGTAAAGAGCCGGCTGGCTCATTTCTTAAAGGGTGGTGTAACCCACAAAGTTCACTAGTCTCCAACAAAAATAAAAAATTATTTTCTGTGTTTGTGTGCGCCTTAGCCGCACGTATATATCAATATAACATAAATGGAGGACCAAACTTTCTCCGATAAAAATAAAATAGGGAAAGATCAAGAACCACTTCCTCCTAGTGCTGAAGCTGCTGCCACTAGTCATGACATAGACGATAACATGCCATCAACGTCATCTGCCAAGGCCGATGCCCAATGTCATAGTAGAGGGCACATACAATCCCAAATGACAAAGTTCAGGAAAATTACCTTAAAAAAAACATTTAAATCATCTGAGGAGAAACGTAAACTTGCCAATATGCCATTTACGACACGGAGTGGCAAGGAACGGCTAAGGTCATTCCCTATGTTCATGACTAGTGGTTCAGCTTCACATGACGATGGAAGCACTCCTCTCGCTAAAAAAATCAAATGAGTTAAGCTGGCAAAAGCACAGCGAAGAACTGTGCATTCTAAGAAGATATCACAAATCCCCAAGGAGAGTCCAAGTGTGGTGGCAGTTGTGATGCCTGACCTTCCCAGCACTGGACAGGAAAAGGTGGTTCTTTCCACCATTTGCACGCCCCCTGCAAGTGCTGAAAGGAGCACCCACTGTCCACTTGCTGATATGCAAATTGAAGATGTCACTGTTGAAGTACAACAGGATGAGGATACTGGTGTAGCTGGTAATGAGGAGGAAGTTGGCGAGAAGTATTCTGATGGTGTTGTGGTTTGTTTAAATCAGGCTCCGGGGGAGACAGTTATTGTCCGTGGTATGAAAAAGCCCATCATGGTCATGCCTGGGCAGAAGACCAAACATTCCACCTCTTTGATCTGGCAATATTTCTATCCAAATCCGGACAACAACTGTCTTGCCATATGTACCATATGAAAAGGTGAAATAAGTAGGGGTAGGGACGTTAACCACCTAGGAACATCCTCCCTTATACGGCACCTGCAGCGTGTTCATAAAAAGTTACTGTCAAGTTCAGAAACTTTGGCTAAGACCGTAAGCAGTCCAGGGACACCGAAATCCTGTTGTCCTGTTGTATCCAAGCACCTGCAAACCACACCGTCAACTCCCTCCTCATCAATTTCCTCCTTAGTCAGGATCGGAAGTAGTCCTGCAGGCCATGTCACTGGCATGACTGACTCTCCTATCCGGGATTCCTCCGGCGGATCCTGCATTGCTACACCTCCTGCTGCCGCTGCTGCTGTTGCTGATGCTTCTGGGAGTCATTCATCATCCCAGGAGGTAGGAACACCACTACTTTTACTAAACAATTGACCCTCCAACAGTCCTTAGCGAGAAGGATGAAGTACGACAGCAGTCATCCTGAAGCAAAACGTAAAACTGAGGCCTTGACTGCTATGTTGGTGTTAGATGTGCGTCCGGTATTCGCCATTAGTGCAGTGGGATTTAGACAATTGATGGAGCTAGTGTGTCCACGGTTCCAAATCCCGTCTAGATTCCACTTCACTAGGCAGGCGATACCGAGACTGTACAGAAACATCAGAAAAAGTGTCCTCAGTGTCCTGAAAAAAGCGGTTGTACCCAATGTCCACTTAACCACGGACATGTTGACAAGTGGAACAGGGCATACTAAGGACTATATGACTGTGACAGGCAACTGGGTAGATGTATCACCTTACGCAGCAACAACAGTAGCGTCACCAGTAGCAGCATCTCAGAAACGCCAGCTCGTTCCAAGGCAGGCTACGCTGTGTATCACCAGTTTCAGTAAGAGGCACACTGCCAACAACCTCTTAGAGAAACTGAGGGAAATAATCGCCCAGTGGCTTACCCCACTTAGACTCTCCTGGGGATTTGTGATATCTGACAATGCCACCAATATTGTGCGGGCATTACATCTGGGTAAATTCCAGCACGTCCCATGTTTTGCTCACACAATAAACTTGGTGGTGCAGAATTTTCTTAACAGCGACAGGGGCGTGCAGGAGACGCTTTGGGTGGCCCAAAAAATTTCTGGCCACTTTCGCCATTCAGTGACTGCGTGCCGAAGACTGGAGCGCCAGCAAACACTCTTGAACCTGCCTCGCCATCACCTGAAGCAAGAGTTTGTGACGCGGTGGAACTCAACTCTCTATATGCTTCAGAGGATGGAGGAGCAGCAAAAGGCCATTCAAGCCTATACATCCACCTATGACATAGGGAAAGGAGGGGGTATGCATCTGACTCAAGTGCAGTGGAGAATGATTTCCGTGTTGTGCAAGGTTCTCCAGTCCTTCGAACTTGCCACACGTGAAGTCAGTTCAGACACTGCCAGCTTGAGTCAGGTCATTTCCCCTCATCAGACTTTTGCAGAAGTAGCTGGAGAAAGTGAAGGAGGAGCTAAGATGGAGCGATTCCGCTTGGCATGTGGGACTTGTGGATGAAGCCCTTCATTCACTTTGCCAGGATTCCAGGGTGGTCAATCTGTTGAAATCAGACCACTACATTTTGACCACCGTGCTCGATCCTAGGTTTAAAGCCTATGTGGTGTCTCTTTCCAGCCGACACAAGCCTGCAGAGGTGCAAAGACCTGCTGGTGAAAACACTGTCAGCTGAAGCGGAACGTGACACGTCAACAGCTCCTTCTTCATTTTCTCCCGCAACTGGGGCTGCCAGGAAAAAATGTAGTTATCCTAAGCAACCCGCTGGCGGTGATGCAGGGCAGGCAGGACCAAGTTTGGACATCTGGTCCGGACTGAAGGACCTGGCAACAATTTATGACATGTCTACTGTCACTGCATATGATACTGTCACCATTGACAGAATGGTGGAGGATTACATCGGTGACAGCATCCAAGTAGGCATGTCAGACAGTCCGTACCTGTACTGGCAGGAAAAAGAGGCAATTTGGAGGCCCCTGTACAAACTGGCTCTATTTTACCTGAGTTGCCCCCCCTCCAGTGTGTACTCAGAAAGAGTGTTTAGTGCAGCCGGGAACCTTGTCAGCGAAAGGCGTAGGAGGTTGCTTCCACAAAATGTGGAGAAGATGATGTTCATAAAAATTAATGATCAACTCTTCCATGGAGACCAGCCTCCAGAACGTACAGAGGGACCTGTGGTGGTGGATTCCAGCGGGGACGAATTAATACTCTGTGAGGATGAGGATGTACACAACACTGAAGAGGGTGAGGAATCGGTGGATGAGGAGGATGAGGACGACATCTTGCCTCCATAGAGCCAGTTTGTGCAGGGACAGATTAATTGCCAGCTTGTTTTGTGGGGGCCCAAACGAACCAATCATTTCAGTCACAGTCGTGTGGCAGACCCTGGTGCTGAAATGATTGGTTTGTTAAAGTGTGCATGTCCTGTTTATAGTACAACATAAGGGTGGGTGGGAGGGCCCAAGGACAATTCCATCTTGCACCTCTTTTTATTCTTTGCATTATGTACTGTTTGGGGCCTACTTTTTCAAACTGCCATCCTGTCTGCCACTGCAGTGTCACTCCTAGATGGGCCACGTGTTTGTACCACCCACTCCTGTCGCTTAGCATAGTCATCCAGCAACCTCGGTGCAACCTTTTGGACATAAAAACACTATTGTGAGGTGTGAGGTGTTCAGAATAGACTGGAAATGAGTGGAAATTAAGGTTATTGAGGTTAATAATAGCATAGGAGCAGAAAAACCCACAATTTCTGTGATTTTAGCTGTTTTTAAAAAAAAATACAGATCCAAAACACAAAACCCAGAACCCAAAACATGAAAGGGTGGTTTTGGCAAAACCAATCCAGATCCAAAACACGAAGAAAGATCCAGATCCAAAACCAAAACACAAAACACGAAAAGTGGTCGTTGCACACCCCTAATTATCATGTAAATCAAAACCTCTAATATTTAATGGTAATAATTGTATTATTACAAATGGGTGTCACACGTCACAAAAGTCACAATTTAGCTGATATGATTCATTTGTGGTTTTAAGTAATTATCAGCATATAAATTGTTTCTATTACTGTTATCATTCTTTAAACTATAAAAAATCTAGCTGGTGGCACACTAGACGATATATTGTCCGATCCCATAGATCAGAGCGACATATCAGGTGCACCATCTGATATGCATGCTCCTGTGGATCGCCAGCGACAGCCCTGCCTTTATTTTCATATTCTGTGGTTTTGCACTTATTTTTGTTCTTAGATGCTGTGTTCTGTGTGGATCTGTAATAAACATACCATTTGCAAAATAAAATTAAAAATAAGTGTCAGATGTAATGCGGGATATATCACAGGTACTGTGGACCTCATTCAGAGTCGGTCGAAGCGGCCGCTTGGTCGTACGGGAAAAGGGGCCCTATATGCAAATGATTCCCTCGCAAGTTGCGTCCCTAAGTTCAGATCGGTAGCTGGCCGACCAAGGGGAGGAAGCGGTCGGAAGACAAAAAAATATGCCCCCTTCTCGTATGCATTACACGTCATCTCCGGGCATATAAGGATTAATCGAGACCATCGGGTACCATCGGAACTGGTCGTAGAGCTTAAGGTTGACCATACCCTCTCTTAAGCTCTACGATCATGTCATTGTAAAAACCTTCCATGTCACATGTGCCTTGACGCTACTTTGTTAATTATGCACTCCCATAAAACGTATGCACTCCCACAAAACGCTGTTCACATAATTAGGCACGTCTACGTTCGGATCTCCATCTCAAGCACCTTCCCCTGTTACCACCCACAAACGCCTCAATCTGTCACTCAAACTACCGACCTGGCTGTGTTCAAGGAGAGAGAAATTTCTGATCGTAGCGGCTAGTTTGCGCACGCGCATTGCGAACTTTACGCATGCGCAGTATAGCGAACATCGGTGGCGTACGACCGTGCGGCCACTTCGACCGACTCCGAATGAGGTCCTGTATCTCCTGGTTACAAATGTGACTCGATAATTTCCACAATCGTCATACTTAAGTATGGGGATGTAGAAATTATGAATTTCATCAAGTTCCGAAAATGCTCTTTTTTCAGAACTTGACTGAGATGGCATACAGGTCCCGATAATCTTCACATGCCATCCCAGCCACTGCAGCCTGCAGAGGAATCTACTAATATCCCTCCCTACTGTGTCTGCTTTGCAGAGCCCTGGGAGAGCTCCAGGGTACCACAGACATGTGGCCACCCTGCTTCTGCTGGACTCACTGGCAGAAGACAGAAAATAAAAGAGACAGGTGAGAGGGAACTGGGGGTAGAAGATGCGGTGGTGGTGGGGTGTGTGGTGCACATGGGCCCCTGGGTCCAGGTGGGCCACACCGCACACCCTGCACCCATTATAGTCTTTATAATTAACTGTCCGTTGTCTCCAGAGTGCTGCTCTGCAGCTCTAAGCCGGCACTGCAGAGCAGCAAAAATCACTGGGAAAATGGCGCTGGCCATTTTCCCGGTGACTCTCGAATGCGCAGTACTTCTGTCCCTGGGAAAACAGGATGGGCTCCATTTTCCCAGAGACCCACGCATACACAGTAGATTCTGGCACTTAGCCAGAATCTACTGCACCCACGGCCGCAGCGGTACTGCCGGAGAGAGGAGGGGGTCCGCACTGGTCCTGCACATGGGCCCCCTCCTCTCTTAAAACTCCCCTGACTTTATGCCTTCTGTCTTTTTACTAGAATTATGCCAAAACATCACCTCCATGTTTTGTTTTCGTGTTTTGGTTTTGGATCTGGATTTTTTCTTAAAAATTAAAAAAACAGCTAAAATCACATAAAATGGGTCTTTTTTGTTCCTACAGTCTTAATAACCTCAATAACATTTATTTGCACTCTTTGCCAGTCACAGCTCACAATATTGAGCTTGCTGGCTCAAAACTGATTGATATAAGAATTTCTAGAGTTGAGGACTGTGCGAAGATGATGGTTGGAATACCTTTGAGGATTGAAGAATTGATAGTTGGTGCAGCCCCTGGCAGTAAAATTTGATAATAAATTTATTTAAAAACAATTCATTGGTGCAGCCCTGGGCTGAATAATTAATAATTTAATTAAAAAAGAAAAAACAATTCATTGGGTGCAGCCCATGGCTGAGTAATTAATAAAGAGCAATTCATTGGTACAGCCCCTGGCTGTTAAATTGATAATAAATTCATTTAAAAATAAATCATTGGTTCCTAAACCAACCATAACATGAAATTAAAATGTCAGGCAGCAATGCCCCAATCAGCACATAATGGAAAGGAAAAAGGTGCAAGATGGAATAGTCCTTGGGCCCTCCCACCCACCATTATGTTGTAAACGCAACAGGACAGTTTAACAAACCAATCATTTCAGTGACAAGGACTGCCAATTGTGGCTGAAATGATTGGTTTGTTTGGACCCCCATAAAACAAGCTGCCAATGTGCATTGGACATGGAAATCAAAATGATCCCATACACAACCTAGCTTTACATTGCAAGTTGTCATCATCCTCGTCCTCGTCATCCCCGTCAGTCTGTACATCCTCTTCTTCACACAATATTAATTCATCCAAGCTTGATTCCACCATAGGCACCTCTGTCATCTTTTGATGTAATTGTTGGTAGAGGTCTTCCTTGTGGAATTTGTAATTCATTTTAATGAACATCATCTTTTCCACATTTTGAGGAAGTAACCTGAAAACTCTTTCAGAGTACACACTTGAGGGTGGGCAACTTAAGTAATGCAAATCCAGTTTGTGTATGGGCCTCCAATATGCATCTTTTTCCTGCCAGTACTGAATGGGACTGTGAATGGAGACTGTATCACACATAATCACGGTAGCAGACATGTCACTAGTAGGCAGTTCTCTCAGGCCCTACCAGATGTCATTTTTGGTGACTGATCTGCATGACCAGCAGGCATTCTGTAAGGAAAATTGAGTCTTTTCCTGGCAGCTGCAGAAACTGAAGGAGGAGATGCTGGCATTTCACATGCAGCTGCAGCTGACAATATTTAACCCAACATCTCTTTGCACAGTTTTCGATTTTTGTCGAAAAAAATCACAAGGTAGCACTTAAACCTAGGATCCAGAATGGTTGCCAAAATATATTTTTCAGATTTTAACAGATTGATGACTCTTGGATCCTGGTGAAGTGAATCAAGGGCTTGATCCACCAGTCCGACATACTTAGCGCAATTGCTCCATTTCACCTTCAGTTTCTCCAGCTGTTTTTGCAAAAGTCTGATGAGGGGAATGACCTGACTCAAGCTGGCAGTGTCTGAACTAACTTCACGTGTGGCAAGTTCAAAGAGTTTGAGAACCTTGCACAACACGGAAATTATTCTCCACTGTGCTTGAGTAAGGTGCATTCCTCCGCCACGGCATATATCATAGTCCATAGTATAGGCCTGGATTGCCTTTTGCTGTTCCTCCATGCTCTGAAGCATATAGAGGGTAGAATTCAACTGAGTTACTAATCTTGCTTCAGCAGATGGAAGGGCAAATTTAACAGTACCTGCTGCTCATGCAATCTTCGACAAGCGGTCACCGAATGTCTAAAATGTCCAGATATTTTGCGGGCCAACGAGAGCATATCCTGCACGACCGTGTCAGTTTTTAAAAAATGTTGCGCCACCAAATTAATTGTGTGAGCAAAACATGGGACGTGTTGGAATTCGCCCAGATGTTATGCTCTTGCAATATTGCTGGCATTGTCCGAAATCACAAATCCTGAGGAGAGTCCAAGTGGGGTAAGCCATTTAGCAATGATTTCCCTGAGTTTTTCTAAGAGTTTCTCAGCGGTATGCCTCTTAGTGAAACCAGTTATACAAAGAGTAGCCTGCCTCTGTATCAGCTGTCTTTTGGTAGATGTTGCTGCTGCTGTTGCTGTTGTAGGCAATACACCTACAAACAAAAAATATGGTAGTTGCTCAAATCAGCTATAATGACATACCACAGGTGCTTGTAAAGGGCAGGGTTTACAGCACACTGTAGCAAAATCAAAAATCCTACATAATAATAGAGATTCATAGGTATTAGTTACATATATTTGCAAATATATGAATAAGCACCAGGCCAATCGTCAAGGCTCCTCTATACTGGCGTCCCTAACATTAAGGGGTTCACGTCCGAGAAGCAAGGCACCCCAAAAAAAATTCTAGCCAAGGACCATCCCCAGGGCATCACACGAAAAGGGGAAAAAAGGTGATAGTGAAGTGTAAAGAATAGATGTGTAAGGATAAATCAATAAGTGTTAATGAAGTGTGAAAGAATTAAAATGACATAAATAATATACAAACATTTAGAGAAGTGATAAAAATATTCTATGTGAATTAAGTGGTGATGCCATGAGAAAGGTCCAGCCAGAACAACCCCGGGGGCCCCACTCCCAAACACTCACCCCAAAATAATTATTGCTACATAATAGTAGCACCCACTCTGGGTCATATAATTACAAATTAGTGTACTGCATGATAACAGCACATGTATGAGCTGAGAGCTAACTTACCTTGGAGGTACCCCAAAAAACCTCCACATGGCACTATAAGGATCAGCACCTCCTCCTAATGCTGACTCCCTTCATACCTCTCCAAACTGCAAACAAAAAATATTGTAGTTGCTCAAATCAGCTATAATGACATACCACAGGTGCTTGTAAAGGGTGGGGTTTACACTGAGCACAGAAAAAAGGGATATTCCCTCCAGCACACTGTAGCAAAATCAAAAATACATAAATCCTACATAATAATAATGATTCAGAGGTATTAGTTACATACATCTGCAAATATATGAATAAGCACCAGGCCAATCGTCAAGGCTCCTCTATACTGGCATCCCTAACATTAATGCGTTCACGTCCGAGAAGCAAGGCACCCCAATAAAAATTCTAGCCAAGGACCATCCCCAGGACATCACACAATAATACCTCTGAATCTCTATTATTATGTAGGATTTACGTATTTTTTGATTTTGCTACAGTGTGCTGGAGGCAATACACCTACCCAGTGGGCTGTCACAGTCATGTAATCCTTAGTTTGCCCTGTCCCACTTGTCCACATATCAGTGGTCAAGTGGACAGTGAGTACAACGGCATTTCTGAGGACATTAATAAGGTTTTTTTTAATGTCCTTGTACAGATTTAGAATTGCTCTTCTAGCGAAGTGGAATCTAGAAGGGATCTGGTAGCGAGGACACAGGACCTGAATTAACTGTTGAAAATGCACTGCAGTAATGACGGATACTGGATGCACATGTAATACTAGCATAGCTGTTTTGGTTCAGTAATCCGCTGTGCAAGTGTGTGATTGCTGTCATACTTGTTTGCCCTTGCAAACGATTGTTGAACAGTTAATTGTTTTTTGGAGGATACGCTACAAGTAGTCTTCCTCCTGGTAGCCTTCTGGGATGAAGATCCCCTGACAGCAACAGGCGCAGTCATCAAGGATCCTTCTGAGGAATTCCAGATAGGAGAGGAGTTACTCATGCTTCAAATACAAACATTGGATGCAGGACTACTCCCGATGATGAGTGAGGATGTTGATGATGTAGGTGTTGGTGTTGGAGATCGAAGGTGCTTGGATCTCACAGAGATGGAGCAGGTAGGTGACACTGGACTTGTTATGTTTTGAGTTTTGAAACTTGGCGACATACACTTTGATATTTGATGAATGCGCTCCAAATGATATAACAAGGAGGAGGTTCCTAGGTGGTTTATGTCCCTCCCTCTACTCACTCTTGCATGGCAATGGGCACATATGGCTTGATAACTGTAGTCCGGATCGGGGTGAAATTAATTCCACACGGTAGAAGTGGATTTTTTTGTCTTTTGTCCGGGTATGACAACAATGGGCTTTGGCTTTTTCAATCCATGGGCAACAGCTGTTGCCTTCCTTACACAAAGGACATCCTCGGCATCAACATCCTCATCACCAACATCTTCATCATCAACATCCTCATCATCCTTAGCACCTTCAACTACCAAAATATCCTCCTCCTACATGTGTAATTCCACAGAAGCATCCTCAATGACTATATCTGCAAGACGTTGACTGCCCTTCCCCACATTTACAGAGGGCACACAAATGTTGGAACTTGGAGGATCCTCCAGTACACTAGTATTTAGGTCTGGCTCACACATGGCAACCGCGGACACACTTGCACTCTCCTCGGGGATTTGTGATTTCAATTTCTCAGGGCACACAGTTGTTTTTTCTGAAGAGCTATCAGAATCAGCAGTCTTCCTAAAGAAAGTCCAAGACCTTATCCTTTCCTTGCCACTTCATGTAGTGAACAGCATATTGGCAATGTTTTGTTTATCTAAAGGCAACTTGCCTTTTGCAACTTGCCTTTTAATTTTTTTTTTCTTTACTTCTGTAAAAGTAGCTTTACCATATCGATGGCATGACTTAAGCCCCGGGGGGCATGGGCCTTCAAAGAGGATGAGGACGTTGACGACCTTGCACTGCTGGCGGCAGCTAGCTCTTGGCCTGGCTCTCCTGTCATGTGACAGCCCTCCATATTTTCTATGGTCTTGAAGCAGTTGTGTTGCATTGCCGATTTAATAGATGGGTGCAGCTAAGCCTAACATGCACAGACAATTATTTATTATTAGAAAAAAATAAGTTTTTTTATTTTTTCTTCTCCAGAACTTTGAGCTGGAGTCGGGCAGCACTAGCTTGCGTTGCCGACTTGATAGATCTTGTGCGGCTAAGCCTAACACACAGACAATTATTTATTATTAGAAAAACTAGACTAGTTTTTTTTATTTTTCATGCTCCAGAACTTTGGGCTGGATTTGGGCAGCACTAGCTTGCGTTGCTGACTTGCTGTATGTTGTGCAGTTAAGACTAACACGCATATAGTCAAATATATATTACACAAATAAAAAAAACTTTATTTGGGTCCAGAACTTGGGCCCAGATGGATGCAGCAGACAGCAGCAGCCCAGATGGATCAGAACCAACCCAGATGGATCATCAACAGCCCAGATGGACACAGCAGACAACACAGCACCAGCCCTGATGGATGAGCAGCAACAGCACAGATGGACACAGCAGACAGCACAACACAAGTTACACAACACCAGCCCAGAATTGATCAGCAGCACCAGCACCTCTCCACAGCCCTACACTACCCACCCTCCCTGTTCAGTCTCCACAGCTGGAGTGAAATGGCACCCGCCGTGACCCTTATATATAGAAGAGACGAAAGCTCACGAGCTGCAAGATTTAGTCTCTATAGTTTTGCCTCGATTTGGAGATCCGAGTCGGCGGGAACAATTCAAGCCCGCTTGGATCTGACTCGGATTTCCTTAGTTCGGGTGGGTTTGGATCTCTGATCGGAACCCGCTTATCTTTACTTTTTACAGGTCTGGAGTGTCTCTGAAAAAAGGGACAGAAAAACCTGCAATAGAAATATGAGAAATCAAATACAGCTAAACCATAGCTACTAAACAATTAATTAGACAATGTGATAAGACACTTAGGGCCTGATTCTAAGTTGCACACATAAGTGCATGCAACAGCAGCATCTATTGACAAGCGCAGCCCTCCCTTGTCTACATCCATGAAGCCAAATGTGCAAGGATTGAGACACCAACTTTTAGCAGTCGTGCATGCTATGTTACAGATTGGTGCATCCTTAATCACCATCAGGGCCAGATTAAAGCTTGTGGGGGACCCAGGGCAACCAAATTGTGGGCCCCGTTCAAGCCACATGGAGCCCACCATGCCTCCCTCCCCCACTCCACCCCCCAAGCCACACAGAATCTTACTACTTCCATCCCCACCCCTGATTACCTGTCATCCTCCTGGTTCCGGCAGAGCAGCTCCCTAGTCGTGATGAGTCACATGATGCCGTGAGGGGAGTCAGTCACTATGAAAATGTTTTTATTTTTAAGATGAACAATATAATTTGCTTAACTGTCTAACAGCTATTGTACTAATTGGTAGTTAATATTAATAATAATTATTTATTTAATAATGTATAAATACATTTTTATAGTAAAATAAACAATGAAACTGGGGTTGGCCAACTTCAGAAACACTGACAAAAATGAACATAGGATTGGGAGTCTTTGTATATCTACAGTTACTATTACAATGGTCATGAAACAAGATATCGAATGCGACAAAAAGGGGCTCCAGGCCCTATAGTAGTCCTTGCCCCTCCCAGAGGCTAGTTAGAATTGTTGAGCCTCTGATAGTGGGATCCATCCAAAGAAGTTTAAAAAGGAGTGTGACCTATCTGCTGCACAGCGGATAAAGCTCAAGTGGGGCTGTGGCAGGCAAGCCAATCCAATGGGCCAGGAGAGACCAAGCACTGTACCACTGACCACTCTACTGAGCAAAATATCCCAGAACATCAAATAGCCTGTTGTTAAGTATTGTTTAAGCAGAAAATTGTCTGCATATGTGAAGATGCAAAAATGTTATGCAATATTTTCTGGAAAGCACTTATTTCTTTGGAGAAGAAGAAAAAAAGGTATCTACAAAGTTGTTCAAGAGTTGCTGCAAATAAAAGCAATTGTTTGTTAAGTGATACAGCAGTTTACAGATGTTAAGGGTTAATAGAGTAAAACCAACATTTATTTCTGCTGAATAAAACAAGGGTTTTAACCTGCCTCATCAGAGTTGGGTGTGGTGCAGAGCATGATACCTTTTGCAAAGATTATTAAAGGGACATTTACTGTGATAAATGCTGGTAGTTGTAGTGTCATGCCTGTAGTGTCAGGTAAAGTGGTTTGCTGTGTTGATAACACTTTTGAAAGCAAAGTGTGATACAGTGAAAGAAAAGCTGATCCTGTGTATACTGTGTGCAGATAAATAGAGGGAGTAGAAAAAAGCATGCTGCCAGATGAGGCAAGTTGCCTGCAGCAAGTGTTCAATCTAAAGCTGGAGAGTTACATATCCAGGATTGGACTCTTTAGTTGTGTCCACAAAAGCTAAACTTGCAGAGTGTGAATTAGAGAGAGATCATCTACAGTAAGTGATAAGCTCCGTGAATGCTCTGGGGAAATGAGGTAAATCTCCAAGTGCTGCACAATCATGGTCAGTGTTCCAGTCCAACTTGGCTACTTCCTGAGCAACTTCAGATGTCTTGCTGTAAGAAATATATTTCTAGAAGAAATTTTGCATGAAACAGCAGAACAAAGGACAATTTTGGAGAAAGAAGTTTACCATGTACACTCTGTGATTGATAAGTTCCAAGGACAGTATATGAAACTAGAAAAATGCTTATCAAGTGCAAAGACACAGTTGCACAACTAAAAGTGTGAAATAAAAGCAGAATTTGAAAAAGCTGAACATCAGTTAGGACTTGCTAAACTTGCAGATGTAGAGAGCATATTTGTGCAAACTCAGAAAAAGTTGGAAAGCACAATGGAAAAAATTATCCAGCTAGAAGCACAGCTCTCTGCAACTGAGGAAATGTGCCACTTGGAAGTGGGAAAAGCAGAAAAAGAAAAGAAGGTGAACTATAATCTGGAATTTTATTCTGGCCATGTTGAAATGATTGATCCATTTACTATGAGTGAGTCAAAGCTCCCCAAAAGAATGTTACATAAATTGAAATGCATTGCAGTGACCTTCAGCTCCCAGTTATAGCTAACGTTGTGAAGTTCTCCCAGAGAGTCACAGTTTCCAATGATAAAGCTGTACCTAAGGTGATCTTTTGTCCCATGAGACAAATGCATAAGACATACATAAGACTACAAAAATATCTATGGCTTCTCAGGATAAGACTCTAATGTTTCCTTGTGATCAGACTAATATAGGTATGACCAGATCACACGCTTGTGCTCCTGTACATGAACCAGTCACTTTATGGGACCAAATTGGAACATGTAATATAGCTAAATTTGTTTGTGAGGAAATAGATTTAAATAGCTGTCACTACAAGCATTGAAAGCTATCAATCTAAAGAAATGCCTACTCGTTGTAGGAATAAAGCCAGCAGTAATAAGATGGAAGCTGATAAATGAGCAGGGCCGTAACTAGGGTTGTGCGACCTGTGCCGTGGCACAGTGCACCACAGGGCAGGGGGCGCTGTTTGGATCTGTCAATTTTCTTGTTTATTATCATTCTAGGTTGTAGCTTCCTCTTCTTTAATCTCCAGCATATCCTGGCCTCCCCTGTCTCTTCTCTGGCCCTTTCCCATGAGGCCATGGTCCTTTTTCAGGTGCACGATCTTATGTCCCTATTAAAATAATGGGGGAAACATGAAAGTGCAACAGTGCATATGAGCAACATAACTAAGTAAATTCGGAATACATGTCTACATTAGAAAAAAGAACTAGAAAAATAATTGTTGAAAGTAAACTAGAGCTCATGAACTTATGGGGTTATAGAAAGCATTGGATTCCTTATTGCTAATTTAACCCTTTCGGGGCCAGTATCTCCAATTTATTTATCCACCGGGATTCAGCCTGCAACAAACGAAGAGATCTGTCACCCCCCTAATTAAAGCCAAGCCAGACCAGTGGGCCAAACCTGCAACTAGCAGACAGGACTCTGAACTAATGATCACATTGGGTTGAGGTTACCAAATGGTAAAAAAGGGCAGAATAGATGAGCCAAGTGGATCTGCCGTCAAATTCTATGTTTCTATGAGTCTGTGACTTTGTGTGAGGTTGTGCACAGACTAGCTGTGCTTGGTAGTTAGGGATGAAGAAATGAGGTAGTGCCTTGAATTGGGGCTAGATTGTTTTTTATTTGCTGTTGCTGTGTGCTGATGATATTAAAGTGTCATTTTGTTCTTTTTAACCCGGACAGGCATCTACACAGTGCACCACTGACCACTCTACTGAGCAATATTTATAAAAATAGGTTCAGAAACTGTGGGTGGAGATACTGGGGGGAAGAGCTATAGGAAAATAATTTTATATATATATATATATATATTATAATATATGATATATATATGATATATATACATACATGTATACATGATATATATACAGTATATAATATATGATCAAGTCACGTGATGGTTCTCCACCACCAGAATTTCTTTTGGAGCTATTGGAGATGATTCTCACTTGTATCTGTTTCAGATACGGTAGCCAATGCTATCTCCAAACAGCTGGTACTGCGACAGGGAGTAACATTGCACCGTAGAATGTGAACCTCTATATGGAGGCATATGAAAACAATTACAATAGACTGCTGTTTGAAGATAGCATTGTGTTTTACTGTATATTGATGATATGTTTCTAATTTGGAGGGGTACAGAGATGGCACTCTTGGAGATGTTACGGCATCTTAATTCCATTAGATTCACCTATTAGATTGACTATGACATATGACGTTAAGTAAATTGATTTTTTAGATGTCACTATCTATACCACCAACTCAGGCTATGGCCACAGACTCTATAGAAAGTCTACTGACCACAATACACTTTTAGTTTATGACAGCCATCTTCATCCATAAAGCATAATCTACCCGTGCATGTTTTTCGGAACAATTCTGATCTTCATATGGTTGAAATTCAACTGAAGGAGATGCAAGAAAGATTTTCTGACCAAGGTTATGATGATAAGACCACTGCAAGATGTCTTGTTAAAGCAAGAAAGATTTTTAGACTTGGTAATAAATGGAGATGACAAGCAGTGGGTACTAATCCTTTTGTCATCACTACAACATTTGACACTGCTGGCCCATTGGTGCGTAAGGCAATAAATAAGCATTGGCATGTTGTAGCATCCAACCCAACTTTGAAGGGATAACTGCCAAAGAAACCACTAATTAGCTAGTAACTTGAAAGACATATTGATGAGGACCGGAATAGATCCACCTCTCAATAGACACTTGGTTGCAAGTCCAGAAAACGGGTTGCTTTTGGTGCTCTATTTGTACTATGTGCAGAGACATGACAGCAGGAGAATTCTTTTACCATGCACACAGTGGACGAAACATTAAAATTCTACATTGTGTGATCTGCACTTCAGACTGTTATCTACATCCTGCTATGTTCGTACTCTTTATATTTTGTTTCTCTATATACAGTATGCATTGTGTATTGATCTGGACGATATTGGCCCTCATTCAGAGCCACTCGCTAGCGGCAGTACGCTCGTTCCGAGCGATGTTCGCACATCTGCGCATGCGTACGGTTTTTAGTACGCATGCGCGAACCAGTCAGTGCAGCTGAAAATCGTTTGTACGCAATATAGCGAGTGCCTGCTATTTTGAGTGACAGAATGAGGCGTATGTGGGTGGTAACAGGGGAAGGTGCTTGAAAACGGGGAGTGGAGATCAGAACGCAGGCGTGCTTAAAGGTCAAAACGGGCGTTTTATGGGTGTGCATAATTAATATAGCAGCGTCATTCACCACGTCACTTGGTTTTTTTTAACTCAGAACTGCTCGCAAAATAGCGCTTGAAAAAACCAACCACAAGAATAGCGAGCAGTTCATACGCTGGTCGATGTACTCGATTAATCTAATAAATAGCGGACATGACGTATGGTGCGAGCGGCCAGGGGGCGTTTTTAACAAAAAAACGAGCGTATGTTTTGCTCGCTCGTTCAGACTTAAAGGTGTGAACAGACTGCAATGTGCGAATGGATCATTTGAATAGCCACCCCTTGTTTTTGAACGAACGAACGCAAATAGCGAATGGCTCTGAATGAGGGCCATTGTCCTTTTTCTTGAAGAGCACCTATATGCGGATTCTTAATGGTTCCTGTTTGTGTAGCTATGGAACGCAAGCTTTGGTTACTTAGCTACCTGAAGTTCCATAGACAGGAAGTGGGCGGCGTTTCGTCCATCTGTTAGTACCAGGGCTTAATCAGGAGGAAGTCCTGGTAATAACAGTTGGACGAAATGCGTTGACGCTGTAATATACTCCAGCTCTGGGACCTCTATGGTTTGCTGCTGTTCCCTCTGGCTCAGATAAGCTTTTTTTGCACTGATTAAAATCCTGTGCACATTTTTTTATGTACGCTTAACTTATACTGTTTTTGTTAAACAAATCACCTTTTTAAGTATACTGCACTATATATATATTGTTTTATTTTGTATATATGCACTTCTTGTGAAAGTCCCTGGGAAGTCCAGTGGAGCTGGGATCTGATTCCAGGATTAATCACTATTACAAGTGCTTTCAGCCCAAAGGTCTTCCCTGGGCTTTATATATGGTACGTGTGGAGTCTATAGAATTTATATGACACTAGGAAAGTCTAAATTTAATGCATTAGGAGGCGCCTTTTGCCTTTATTTTATCACAGAAACTTCACCTATTGGGACATAGGAATTGGCCAGTGGCAGACACTGGAAGTGCACATAGGGCTCTATTTATTAACATTATTTTTACTAAAATAAAGTGAAAAATGGTGTTTTCACACCCTTTTCACATTATTTTAGTATCACCTATAGTTATTACAGGGCAATTGAAGTAGAATTCGTAAAATTCTACTCCAACCCCTAAGTATAACTTATTTTTAGTAAGCAGATCGCATTCCCATAATTGTAATGGGAAATGTGATCCGACCAAAGTTACTAAAAATAAATTGTAAAAAAATACTGGGGAAAGCCCTGTGATAATAATGCCACCCGGAGGTGGCGTTATCCAGGGTCTCCCCCGGTTATCGGACTCCTACTCTGCTCTAAAAAGCAGACCAGAGCCCGAAGCCGGTTCCAGTGATCAGCTGTGTGGTCTAAACAGACGGCAAGCTGATATACTGCAAAAAAAAAAAGTAAAAAAAAAAATTTACTTACCTGACTCCAGGGACCGGTGGTCGGGGCTTCGGTGATGTTCTCCCTCCGGTCAGCTGGTCTCCCATGGTGCACTGCGGCCCGGTCATCAGGTGATCGGGTCCCAGTGCAGTGTAGGATATCAGCTGTCCATAGGCATGGAAGACATCACCGAAGCACCGATGACTGCAGGTAAGTGCTATTAAGGGTGGGGGGTCGCGGGGGGGTGCCGCGATCACAGGGGGTGGGGCTTAACAATGGGGCAGGGCTTAGCGCCTGGGGGGCAGCAGTGGCGGCCAGTCGGCGCATGCGCGGGGCTATAGTCACGTATTTGTTTGCGAAAATATCGTGACTAGAGTGCGGAGGGGAATCACAGGGACAGAGCTTTCTCGCAAGCTCTGTCCCTGCAAGGGATTTGTTGTAAATCCCTGTAATATTGCCTGAATTCGCAATGTGAATTCAGTTGATATCACACTACAATCTGCATTACAAATGTGGATTGTAGTAAATAGAGCCCATAGAGAGAATAATTCCACAAAGGACACTTATTTTTCCATTTGGATAACTAAAGATAAGCGCCTTTATTACTATTTGTTTAATATCTATCTATATATATATATATATATATATATATATATATATATATATATATATATATATATATAGGGTTATGTCCAACCAAGGACAAAAAATCCAGCACACCATTTATAGTCAAAAAAGATTTTTTAAATAGTACCAACAGGGTAATAAACAAGCCATTTGCGATAGTATATAAAAAATTATACTCAGCACATATTCAATGGGTCAAACATAGTCTGGGGAGCCACGCTCTGAACCCAGTGGGCTCCAACAGTCGTTTCGTAACACCTTCCTCAGGGAACCTCAGAATGAAACTTTTCTTATGGAAAGTACGTTTTTGCTCAGGACGTTACTTCACAGCTAATGAGAGGTTCAGGCCCATCGAACCATTGAATACTGAAAACAAAGAGGTAATGGTGCCTATAGGGAGGATTGTTCACACCAGGGACTCAGAAGCTGGGTACACCCTGTTACAAACTGGACAATATATAGTTCGTACGACCAATGAACAATATATTGTCCTGGCCATCTGGTAGTGTGTACACACGATGGACCTCATTCAGAGGCGGTCGCGAAGCCGATGCGCTCGTACCCGACTCGGTGGTTTGGCCTGCGCACGTGCAGCGGCCGCACTGTGCATGCGCAAGCCCCGGAGCTACAGAGAAACTCTGTCGCTCCGGAGCTCGTTACTAAAGGTGTGACTGTCGATGTTGATCGACAGCTATCCCTGTTTGGTAGGCGGGCCGGATGGTGGTTTCCAAAACTGAGGCGTTCCTTTCCGAACACCTACCGTTTTGTGGGCGGCCGCACAGACATCATCAGTGATGTGAGTGGGGAGCTTCCTGCTCCATCAGAGCAGAAAGCTCCCTGAGGCTTGCGAGTGCCCACACCCAACCTTAGGGTCTGGTCGTAAGCCCCGATGGTCGCGATGGTGATCACCATCGTGACCATCAACCTGGTCGGTCATTAAGCTGTGGGTGGTGACCTACAGCTTAACGATCGACAAGGAGGCGGCCGTTCAGGATGCAAGCGGCCGCCCTGATTCAGTGCGACCGCTTGCAACTAATGACCGCCTCTGAATGAGGTCCAATATATCTGTGAATGACATCTTTCACATATATTTTGCATTGGCCATGCTGTAAGGCAGATTATATATATTGTGCAGATTAGAGATGAGCGGTTTCGGTTTATTGAAAACTAAACCCACCTGAAATTTGTATAACCTAGTATTTCCAAGGCCTAGCTCGGGTTTTTCTGCCAGACTTGGAATCAGAATCCCAAATGAGGCAAAACGTCATCTTCCCGTGTTTTGGATTCAATAAAACTTCCACGTTTGTGTTCTCGGTCACCATTTCACACAGCGTACCAGAGGGTTAGGGTGTATGGGGCAGGCTGCAGTGCGACTCTGACTCTGTGGGCTACTGTGTGCCACACTCAGTGTTACTGTCTGTGGCTGTCAGTGTCTGTCATCACCAGTGAAAGGTGTGACTGTGATTATGGGTGTAGACCGGCGCCCACATCCCAACCGCCGGGATACCGAAGGTAAGTATTGGGGTGTTAGTGGGGGTTAGGTTTAGGGTGCAGGGGAGGGGGAGGTAAGGGTTAGGTACTAAGGGGGGAGGGTTAGTGTTAGGCACCGGGGAGGGGGAGGTTAGGTTCAGGCAATAGGGGAGGGGGGTTAGGGTTAGACACCAAACAGGGGGGGTTAGGGTTAGGGTAGGGAGAGGGGAAGAGTTAGCATACTGACCAACAAGTGTCGGTATGTTAACCCTTTCGAGACAGCTCTGGGTGTCGGATTCTAACAGCTGGGATCCCGAGCACCGAGATCTCATATTGACTCTATCACCTATTTACAAAAGGGATGTGCTTCAGGTGATTGATAGCCGTTGTGGACCTTCTACACCAGCTTGGAGTCTTTTGTTTTCATAGCTAACTGTCCACTGTCAGAAAACATATTAATATTCATTCTTATTTATAGAGGACATGTGTATTGCTAAATATTGTGCAAACAGCCTTAGTTCTTTCTCTTTTTTTTGGGAGTGCTAATTTTAATTCAATTTGCAATTCTAAAGAAAATGACCCATTTTTTTTTTCTCCAAAAAATAATTACCACACCAGCACAGAATACAGACTTGTAAGAAATAGTAGATTAACAGACTGGAAGGTGTCTCCGTCTTCTTCTAATTATATCAAATGAACATGATTTCTTGAAACTCAGACACCAGACCTCAGGACATATGGTAAAAATCCAACAGACAAACCCCAAGAGGTAGAGAATAATAAATTGTTTCCAGTGAAAACAGCTTGACATCTGAAACTATATTCCTAAATGCTACTGGTCTCAAACACGTTAGCATAAAATGCCCCATAGGGGGACCGGATTCTATCTTTGAACCATGTGTATAAAATATTCATTTTAAGTTAGATTATTAATTATATTCTTTTTTTTTTTTTTTTAAATTGTTGTATCTGTAAATTTGTATAACACAAGTCAGTTAGGAAGGTGTGTTAATTTGAACTGGGAGAAGTTAGTTATAGTTAGTTAACTAGTTAGTTAGTTAGTTAGTTAGTTAGTTAAATCTCTGTACAGTTGCGTTGCACCAAAATGTCATTATAACATATGCATTCATAATTAGTTTTGTTTTAACAACACATTAGAACAGATTCTTGCACAGACAAAACCACGCTATTGCTCGCAGTAATGCTGTTAGGTCCATAGTGCTGTGTACAGCAAGTGAATAATGCCATGTAATTTGTTGCTTAAAAAAATAAGTAATGTGGCATATGCTTCCTTTTTTTTCTAATTACTGTGATAAAAAATCTCCCAAGTCAGAATCACCATAGTGACAGCTCAAGCCAATCATGTTTTTCATGTACAATATCAATACCAATTAGAAGCTGCAATAGGTTTTAAGTTGAACTAGAGATCAGAATCCTGCGATCTTGCACATCCATAATCCTATTCTTGACAACCCTGGAGCATGTTGCAGCAGGTAAACTGTATGTTGTAGCAGGTAAACTGTATGTTGTAGCAGGTAAACTGTATGTTGTAAACACATCTTTTTTGGAGATTCATAAAGGAATGACGATAACAGCATTTTCGTGATCTTTATGTATCCACACAAATAAGTTTGTCGTGGTTCATTGCAGTGATATCAGCTTGCTGCTGCGTCGATGTAGGATGTTTGACAGCCAAGCCTCTTAAATCTGGTACAGATTGTCAGCCTGGGAGGATTACACATCTCAGACCTGGCACAGAATGAATAAATACACTATATTACACCTCCCCATTTTTGCTTTTATTAGCACTTGCAAGGCTGCAGCTGATGCCAATGGCAACAGGGTACAATTGAAAGTGCTGTGATTCATTAAAGCTATCAGATCTGTACCCCTAATTCATGTTGCTATATGCCATTTGTTGCATTGTGTACTTTATTCCTTACTGACATGTTGTGTTACCCTACTGTGCATATCTGTAGGGTTTCTTCATTTTGCAGTATCTCTGCTGTGGCAATTACTCTGGAAGAGCACATACTTTGTATTATAATAAGGTTGCCTTCAAAGCCAGTTATAGGGGGCACTGATGGAACATTATTATTCAGTTTCCATGTACACTGTAGATAATCATTCTAGTCAAACATACTGAGCTTCATCTACCCACCATCTGATGAGACCTTTGAAAAATATAATTTTTTGGTTTTATTTAAAACAATTTCCTTATGTAGAATGAAGGATGAGCACAGATGACACCAAGTATACCCAGTATACAGACCAGCTATCACTAGGTCTTCTAAAAGAAGAGAAGAAAAAAGGGACATTGCTTAACTTTTTTTGTACACTTGCAGTTCTTTGACTGTTATATTTGCATTTAGCTTATATGTTAACAGCACATTTAGGGCCTGATCCAGAGATGTGCGCTAATGCGATTTTCTCGCAGATCGACCGATTGTTTGCCATTGCGCACGTCAGGGGCGTATCTATAATGGGTGCATGGTGTGCGGGGAACACAGGCCCCTGAGTCCAGGGGGGCCCCGTACCGCACTGCACACCCTGCACCCATAATATTACCTCTCCGGAGTCCCACGTCGGTGCGGGGGTCCGGCGCTGTAAAACAACTAGAAAATGGCCGCGGCAGCCATTTTTCCATCGTTTGCGCATGCGCAGTGCAGGGAAAATGGCCACCGCGGCCATTTTCCCAGTGACCTGTGCATATGTTATAGACTCTGGGCACACTCTAGTGCCCAGAGTCTATAACTCCGGGGAGGAGGGGGCCCGTGTCGGAGACTGCAAACGGGCCCCCTCCTCTCTAGAAACGCCCCTGGCGCACGCGTATAAGATGCACTGAGCTTGCGCAGCGATCGCACTGCAATTACGGACACACTTCAGAATCCATCACAGAGCGAGTGACAGGTTGTCAGCGTTTGGGGGTAGTGATGGATGGTGGTCTGAAAGACGCAGGCGTGTCTGTCTGTTTAAATGCCGTTACATAGGCGTGCATAAATTAGCCACTATGATTGCATACCCAGCTCTGGGTGTCAGAAAAGTTCCCAAGGCTGTGGCAGGTCAGACCTTTTGGCAAGGGCAAGATGGCCACTGATGTGCAGCGATGTTACCGATATTTACGTAGGTATGCGTTGTCGCTCGCAGGTAAGAAGGCAGCGGTGGGCATCTTTATGATCGGGTGACCAGGCCCTTAGTGCAGTTTATGGGGTCTGTTTATCAAAACAGGAAGGTAACTATCATTATGCATGACTGAATATCGCAGCAACATGTAATGTAGTACCACCGTTTGCAATTTACTATCAAGAAGCTCCAAGATTCTCAGCGGAAATCAAATTTTTCTGTGACGGCTTTTTCAATTCACAGCATCAAATCATGGCAACACTGCAGGTTAAAGATAAACGTGAAATGCACATGTGATGGCGTTAGATAGCGGTGAAAATCTATGCTTCTCACTGCTTGTTACATTGAGTCAAGTCATTGTGACAATAGAGGTCTGTAGGGATGGTGGTAAGCAGTTCAAAGAGAGATACCTTAAGAAAAATCAGTGCTGCACAATTAGAACACTAATACATTTAACTTACTGACACAAATGGTAGGCTATGTTGTTTAAAAACCCTATTAAATGTAACATACACTATACATTACAATGGGCTCTATTCAGCAATATTGCCGATGTTTCCCAGAATTTTTTTGGACAATATTGACACAATATGTTTTATTCTCAATTCTATTCCCCGCTATACAGGAAAAAACTTCTGAGGGACAGTGGTTGCGTTAACACTCTGTCCCTGCAAAGTCCCCACAGGGATGGGCTATGTATACAGTAGTGTATATAAATATATATATATATATATATTATATATATATATATATATATATATATATATATATATATATATAATACAATATGCATTTTTTTCCCAAAATCGTGAAATTGCACTGCCGGGAAAACTGGCAGTGTAGTTATTATTTATATTACTATTATTATTATTATCCTTCATTTATATGGCACCACAAATGTATCGCAGTGCCTTACAAAGTACTTAAACAAATAAGTGGACAAGAAACCAGTGACTTACAGTACAATACAATGCAGGATAAGGACATGGTTTGTACACATTGCTGCATTAGCGATCAAAATAAGCAGCAGGGAGTCAGCAACCAAGTGTTAGGTGCCATGTGGGGAGTAAGGAGTAAATTAAAGTAAAAATAAGGTGAAACACATGAGGTTAGAGGGCCCTGCTTGTGAGAGTTTATATTCTAAAGGGGAGGTGCAGACAAACAGGCGTGACACAGAAGGGGTAGACAGGGAGGAAGGTGCATGTAGTAGCGGGTTATGATGAGAGCTGGAAGGCTTTGATGAAGTAGTGGGTCTTGAGAGCCCGTTTGAAGATTTGTAGAGAGGTGGAGAGTCTGATAGGGAGAGAGTTCCAGAGATAGCGAGCAGCACGAGCAAAATCTTGGAGGCAGGAGTGGGAGGAAGTAATCACTTGGCAGGAGAGACGGCATGCAATTGTTGAGCGAAGTGGGCGGACGGGAGTGTGAAGGGAGATGAGGTCAGAGATGTAAATGGGAGAGGATTGGGTGAGGGCTTTGTAAGTGATTGTAAGAACCTTGAATTGGGTTCAGAATGGGAAGGGAAGCCATTGTAGGTGCTTGTAGGAGAGGGGAGGCTGATGAAGGAGGAGAGTGGGTGGTATTTCAGCCAGCTGCAAAGAATGATTGGACGAGATCCCTCTGTCCCATACTTGCCTACCCTTCCGATTTGGTCGGGAGCCTCCCGAAAATCGGGTGCAGTCCCCGACCTCCCGGGAAGGCAGGCAATCCTCCCGACCCCTGGCGATGTGCCCGCACCCCCCCCCCCGCACCTTTAGGTACAAACCCCGGCAGCAGGGGGTCCGGTGATGCGATTTGCGCTGAATCGCGTCATCGTGGCTCCGCCCCCGCTGCACAATGCCATTAATCACGGCATTGTGAAGAGGGGGCGGAGCCACGATGACGCTGTCACGCCCCCATGCTCCACCCCCAATGCTCCGTCATGTGCCAGGCCCCGCCCCCTTTGGCCGCATCACGCCCCCAGCCCTGTAAGCCCGACAGCTCCCTCCCGGAAGGAGGGAGCCAAATGTCGGCAAGCATGCTCTGTCCCTGCAGATTTCGGCTACAAAAAGCTTTTACGCATTTTTTTTACATTTTCAAGTTTGCTGAACAGCTAAAAAGTTAAAGAGCTGTAGAGATTAATGGCTTGCTCTCTACAGTGCTATACTGTGCGAGCTTGGAATTAACGGAGAAAATAATTGCATTATCGTCTCCATTAACCATTGCTAAATAGTGGGAATACTTTAAAAAGTGCTCAAATGCTAATTTCCATATTATTTAAGTACATATTTGATTACTGAATAGAGCCCTATGTATCTTTTGGTTGCCTGGTTTTTAACAACAATCTTTATGTACCGCTTACACTCCATCGTATACAAGTCATGCAATCTTTTATAGTGTTTCCATACCTACTACCCCCCGGTTCCATTTGTGTGCATTTCCATATTTAAAAGCATACAATTGCTAGTTTATGCCAACCTATCAAGCTAGGAAACAACGCAGGAGGCTGCGATCTGTATTTTAGGCGCAGTGATGCCCTAACCCCGTGGAGATCACAGGTGAATCTCACTCTGCGTGTCTGCCTTTGGTTGTGCAAATATTCACTGATAGATTGAGAATCCTGATTAGATCAGTGTCAATATAAAAACAAAAACATCTAGCAAACGCTAATGAAATACATTTTATATATGTTTTTACCAAGCTCTCTCTGATTATCAGGGAGACTCCATGAAATAGCAGCAATCTCCCTTTTGCACCCTACTCCCATTATGAATCTGTTAAATATTAAATAAAAAACAAATATATATATTCAAATGGGATCATTAGTATCATTTCCCTGCATTGGCTATAGAGCACAGTGATCCCTATGGCTACATGCATTTTCTGATAAGTATTAGTGAATCATTAACAAGTAGACCTTACTAACTGATTTGGGGCTCATTTACATTTGGATGTAAATCAATTTGATGACACGCCTCTCAGATGTAGCAGTACACGTCACTTTACCACCGTTCTCATAGGTGCAGCTTTCACAATCTCCCTGAGATGCTTTTTCAAAAGTAGGCAAGTATTCCCTAAAGACGAACATATAAGCCTGGGGGGGCATGTTGCACTGTCATTACACTTCCCACCAGTAGTGTGGATTTCTCTATGCACATTTTTAACATCTTCCAGTCTCTGGTGGGCTCGGAGAAGGACCCTCCTTCATAAACGTATCCATGCAGACATTTCATGAAAGACGTTGTACTTGCTACAGAAATCTGGGATATTCAATTATTATGGAAAGAGAAAACATTGTAACAGAAAGCTGGGCTATAACAAATTAATGTGATTTTATAGGAAAACTGCTCCCCCTACTTGTTAAAATGAAACACTGCAAAACTATTTTGGTTTGGTTTTATAAAGGCAATAAATATATTTGCCACTCTTTGAAAATTAAACAAAGTGAACAGATAAATTAACATTTTAGCAGTGTTCAAACATTACAAAATGGATAGCTTTTTATTTATTCAGATTTTGTACATTTCACAAATAAAGACACAGAGGTCAAATGATCCACACACTTTTATGAAGTCTTAAGCTGCGTACACACTAAACGATATCCTCAAGTGATATCGTTTAGTGTTTTCCCGGCAGTGGTGTGCTCAATGTCGTTAACGACATTGAGCACACACACTGAACGATATCATTAAAGATATTGTTCAGTGCCGACACCCTCCCTCATCCCCAAACCTGAACAACCTGACGATATCATCAGGTTGGACTGCAGGTTCGGGCGATGAACAATGTCGCCAACGACCAGTGGGAGAGCGCAATGCTGGTCATTGATGGCATACACACTGGCCGATATTGTGAACAATTGAACAATAACAATATCGTTATCGTTCAATCGCTCATAATATCGGCTAGTGTGTACACGGCTTTAGAACAGACAAACAAAAAAAAAATTGTAATTTTGATATATACATGCACAAATAAGACAAAACAGTATATAATAGATAAATTACAGAAATATAAACAAATGGAAGAACAAGAGAATTCTCTACAAAGAGCGAAACCTTATAACATCCTGTTAGAAAATTGTGGGAAAAAAATGTTGCTCTCTTCTTCATTATTTTCCATACACAGTTTTATTTTTTTCCGGCTAAACCATGTTTAAAATATTTGAAAGCTTGAATAAGCTTGAGAAGATCTAAGCCCACTGTTTTTAATTTTTTACAGTACTAGTTAGAGCTGTTTTTTGTTGATAGTTTACAATTGGTAGAGATCAGTTGCCAGTCATTATCTGTTAGCCTATTAGCTGCCCCGTTGAGGCGGGGTTTAGCACTAGTATATTAAGGCTGGAGGAGGAGTCAACTGCCTCTTTCCAGTTTGTGATCACACCCACCCACGTGGCATATTGAGAAATTGGTTTGTACCAATATTCATTCGTTATGAGAAATTGGTTTGTACCAATACATTTTCGTTGCAATATATTGTGTTTCTTGTTCCAGCAGGTAAGGTGCAGTAGGTGGAAAGCAGTGCTCCTCGGTGGCTCAATTTAGCGCAGCAAAGCTTGGCTGGCATTCCCCCTTTGAGAGAGGCGAGTCGGTTACTACTTTAGGGGAGAACCAGGTCTTCATCCTAGGGAAGGACCAGCACTGTGCTAGTTAAGGGGAGGTGGTACTACCCAGGATGGTTTGTGCACGGGGTGGAAAAACTCCACCCCATTTTGGTAAAGCGAACAATTAATTACGAGCTGTAGACTGAGGTAGCACTGCTTTTTCACCACCAGGACTAATTCATTCAATTCTAATTTGATAAAAATAAATTTGGCTGTGACCTCTTTTTCCAATCCTATACAGTTGTCTGTGTCTTATTTATTTAGTTAAGTTAAGCTTAAGAGTGGTATTTAAAATAATAAAACTATGGGTGACTTATTGCATTATCAGAGTGCTTTGTGCAGTCATGAAACATAATATCAATTTTAAACATGCTTAAATTGTTATTTAATTAATACAGTTTGTAATAGGTTCAAATTAAACTATAATTAGGCACTATGAAATGTGTATGCTATAATATCCCTATTAGAAAAGTACCCAGCTTGTGAAACAAGTTAACATTTCGGAAGAGAGCACAAGCTTTCACTGGCATACTGAGCAGCAGTTTTGCATCAGCTGATCTGTCCCTACAGAATGTTGATCAGCCAATTATAATGCTCAGCCAGTCCTTCTTCATTATAATGTTTGATTAACAACCTCAGATGTAGGCTTGGCATTTAGTGCCTTTTGTATTTACTAGAATGAAGTTGTGTGTGCTCCTCACTTCCCAAGAAGTCAAAAAGACTTTTAAAAAAGAATAGAAAAAGAGGGGGATGCTGACTTCTCTACTGAAAGGCCAAAGTGGTGTTAATACAGAATTACTGACTTCTTTTTTGAGAGAAACAGACTTTGTTTACGGCTTCTATCATGTGCATGTATGTGTACGGCAGAGGAAGGCTGCCAGAAACATTACAGATTTCACTGGTGGTTTTGCACCTTTTTTGGCTGCAATAAGCATGAAACAAACTGTCAGTGATTACTTGCTGTAGAAATCTGCTTCCTGCCTTATGTGTGTGTTTCTGCTGCTATTTACAAATCTTGTCGCTGTGCATTCAAACTGGATTCAGGACATGAAATAACAAATATGTCCAGTTCTCTCGAAATTTCTCCTAATTCATCGCAAAGCAATGATATGGAAATATGCTTTTCATGTTTGCCAATTAGAGAAAATGACTTTGACATGAATGCTGCAAAAATAAATAAATATAAATAAGTATATCCACATTCTGCCCACTCAAGTCAAATGAATGTTTGTATTTCCAGTGGTGAAGTTCCAGTTTGCAGCACACTCAGAACCTCATTCAGAGTTGCTCGCAAAAAGCGAGCGCTTGCTCTGAATGAGGGCGGATGCTTTTTTTTTTAGCTGGCCTCCTGGCTGCTCGCTAAACTGTGGGTGACCACCCACAGCATTTGCGAGCGGCCAGGGGATGGTCGCGACCATCGGGCTTGTGACGAGACCCTTGTGGTAGGGTCTCGTCTGCCGCAAGCCCCAGTGAGCTTCCTGCCCAAATAGAGCAGGAAGCTCACCACTGACCCACTTGCGAGCAGGTCTGAATCTGTTACATGAGTATAGCTCTGTCTACAGTTTTGAATCTCTTAGGCCAGAAGTTCCCAAACTCGGTCCACAGGGCACCTTAATGGTCCAGGTTTTAAGGATAACCATGCTTGGGCACAGGTGACTTAATTAGTACCTCAGTCTTTTGATTTAACCATCAACCACAGAGATCCTTAAAACCTGGACCGTTAGGATGCCTTTAGGACTGAGTTTGGAAACCTCTGGCTTTTTTGTTTTATTTTTCTCTGGTTGATATATTAGTTTAGCGGGTATACTTTTTATTAGTTTGGTTCATTGGAAAGTAACCAAAAGGAGTCTTGTGAGAAGCAAAACAAACTAATAACATATAATACCAGGTGCACAGTTTAGGAAGTAGATTCGGAATACTGTTAAATTTGTGCCCCCCCATCTTTTTCTGTACACCGTGTGGATTGCAGTCATTCCACCCCATGTTCATGGACCCAAATGCCAAGGTGCACCAAGATGTCTATTTCCAGAGTCCAGTGCAGTTGCATATGTCTAAGGATAGGAGAACCATATAATGATAGTTAAATGATTGATATTGAAATAAAGTTGTAGCAATACACACTATAATTAGAACTGATATTCAGTGAGATTTTTAGTATCTTTGTCAATACTGCTCCTTTGCTGCGGGTCCTTATGGAGTTCTTGCTAAAGCTGGGCATAGCAGACAGTGCAAATAGTGGCTGAAGCTGGGGATAGTAGGCAGTGAATGTGGTGGCTGAAGCTGGGAATAGCAGACAGTGAATGTGGTGGCTGAAGCTGGGAATAGCAGGCAGTGAATGTAGTGGCTGAAGATGGGAATAGCAGGCAGTGAATGTAGTGGCTGAAGATGGGAATAGCAGACAGTGAATGTAGTGGCTGAAGCTGGGAATAGCAGGCAGTGAATGACTGAAGCTGGAAATGGCAGGGAGTGAATGTTGCGGGGACTAGTGCTGGAAACAGTAAATGTGGTGGCTGAGGATAGGAATAGCAGGCAGTGAATGTGGTGGCTGAAGCTGGGAATAGCAGGCAGTGAATGTAGTGGCTGAAGCTGGGAATAGCAGGCAGTGAATGTAGTGGCTGAAGCTAGGAATAGCAGGCAGTGAAAATGTGCTGGCTGAAGCTGGGAATAGCAGGCAGTAAAAATGTGCTGGCTGAAGCTAGGAATAGCAGGCAGTGAAAATGTGCTGGCTGAAGCTGGGAATAGCAGGCAGTGAATGTGGTGGCTGAAGCTGGGAGTAGCAGGCAGTGAAAATATGGTGGCTGAAGCTGGGAAAAGAAGGCAGTGAATGTGGTGGCTGAAGCTGGGAATAGCAGGCAGTGAATTTGGTGGCTGAAGATGGGAATGGCAGGTAGTGAATGTAGTGGCTGAAGCTAGGAATAGCAGGCAGTGAATGTAGTGGCTGAAGCTGGGAATAGCAGGCAGTGAATGACTGAAGCTGGAAATGGCAGGGAGTGAATGTTTTGGGGACTAGTGCTGGAAACAGTGTATGTGGTGGATGAAGATAGGAATAGCAGGCAGTGAATGTGGTGGCTGAAGCTGGGAATAGCAGGCAGTGAATGACTGAAGCTGGAAATGGCAGGGAGTGAATGTTTTGGGGACTAGTGCTGGAAACAGTGTATGTGGTGGATGAAGATAGGAATAGCAGGCAGTGAATGTGGTGGCTGAAGCTGGGAATAGCAGGCAGTGAAAGTAGTGGCTGAAGCTGGGAATAGCAGGCAGTGAATGTAGTGGCTGAAGCTAGGAATAGCAGGCAGTGAAAATGTGTTGGCTGAAGCTGGGAATAGCAGGCAGTGAATGTAGTGGCTGAAGCTGGGAACAGCAGACAGTGAATGTGGTGGCTGAAGCTGGGAATAGCAGGCAGTGAATGTAGTGGCTGAAGCTGGGAATAGCAGGCAGTGAATGTAGTGGCTGAAGCTGGGAATAGCAGACAGTGAATGTAGTGGCTGAAGCTGGGAATAGCAGACAGTGAATGTAGTAACTGAAGCTGGGAATATCAGGCAGTGAATGACTGAAGCTGGAAATGGCAGGGGGTGAATGTTGCGGGGACTAGTGCTGGAAACAGTGAATGTGTTGGATGAGGATAGGAATAGCAGGCAGTGAATGTGATGGCTGAAGCTGGGAATAGCAGGCAGTGAATGTAGTGGCTGAAGCTGGGAATAGCAGGCAGTGAATGTAGTGGCTGAAGCTAGGAATAGCAGGCAGTGAAAATGTGCTGGCTGAAGCTGGGATTAGCAGGCAGTGAATGTGGTGGCTGAAGCTGGGAGTAGCAGGCAGTGAAAATATGGTGGCTGAAGCTGGGAAAAGAAGGCAGTGAATGTGGTGGCTGAAGCTGGGAATAGCAGGCAGTGAATTTGGTGGCTGAAGATGGGAATGGCAGGTAGTGAATGTAGTGGCTGAAGCTAGGAATAGCAGGCAGTGAATGTAGTGGCTGAAGCTGGGAATAGCAGGCAGTGAATGACTGAAGCTGGAAATGGCAGGGAGTGAATGTTTTGGGGACTAGTGCTGGAAACAGTGTATGTGGTGGATGAAGATAGGAATAGCAGGCAGTGAATGTGGTGGCTGAAGCTGGGAATAGCAGGCAGTGAAAGTAGTGGCTGAAGCTTGGAATAGCAGGCAGTGAATGTAGTGGCTGAAGCTAGGAATAGCAGGCAGTGAAAATGTGCTGGCTGAAGCTGGGAATAGCAGGCAGTGAATGTAGTGGCTTAAGCTGGGAACAGCAGACAGTGAATGTGGTGGCTGAAGCTGGGAATAGCAGGCAGTGAATGTAGTGGCTGAAGATGGGAATAGCAGGCAGTGAATGTAGTGGCTGAAGCTGGGAATAGCAGACAGTGAATGTAGTGGCTGAAGCTGGGAATAGCAGGAAGTGAATGACTGAAGCTGGAAATGGCAGGGAGTAAATGTTGCGGGGACTAGTGCTGGAAACAGTGTATGTGGTGGATGAAGATAGGAATAGCAGGCAGTGAATGTGGTGGCTGAAGCTGGGAATAGCAGGCAGTGAAAGTAGTGGCTGAAGCTTGGAATAGCAGGCAGTGAATGTAGTGGCTGAAGCTAGGAATAGCAGGCAGTGAAAATGTGCTGGCTGAAGCTGGGAATAGCAGGCAGTGATTGTAGTGGCTGAAGCTGGGAATAGCAGACAGTGAATGTGGTGGCTGAAGCTGGGAATAGCAGGTAGTGAATGTAGTGGCTGAAGCTGGGAATAGCAGGCAGTGAATGTAGTGGCTGAAGCTGGGAATAGCAGGAAGTGAATGACTGAAGCTGGAAATGGCAGGGAGTAAATGTTGCGGGGACTAGTGCTGGAAACAGTGTATGTGGTGGATGAAGATAGGAATAGCAGGCAGTGAATGTGGTGGCTGAAGCTGGGAATAGCAGGCAGTGAAAGTAGTGGCTGAAGCTTGGAATAGCAGGCAGTGAATGTAGTGGCTGAAGCTAGGAATAGCAGGCAGTGAAAATGTGCTGGCTGAAGCTGGGAATAGCAGGCAGTGATTGTAGTGGCTGAAGCTGGGAATAGCAGACAGTGAATGTGGTGGCTGAAGCTGGGAATAGCAGGCAGTGAATGTAGTGGCTGAAGCTGGGAATAGCAGGCAGTGAATGTAGTGGCTGAAGCTGGGAATAGCAGACAGTGAATGTAGTGGCTGAAGCTGGGAATAGCAGGCAGTGAATGACTGAAGCTGAAAATGGCAGGGAGTGAATGTTGCGGGGAGTAGTGCTGGAAATAGTGAATGTGGTGGATGAGGATAATAATAGCAGGCAGTGAAAGTGGTGGCTGAAGCTGTGAATAGCAGGCAGTGAATTTAGTGGCTGAAGCTGGGAATAGTAGGAAGTGAATGTAGTGGCTGAAGCTAGCAATAGCAGGCAGTGAAAATGTGCTGGCTGAAGCTGGGAATAGCAGGCAGTGAAAATGTGCTGGCTGAAGCTAGGAATAGCAGGCAGTGAAAATGTGCTGGCTGAAGCTGGGATTAGCAGGCAGTGAATGTGGTGGCTGAAGCTGGGAGTAGCAGGCAGTGAAAATGTTGTGGCTGAAGCTGGGAAAAGCAGGCAGTGAATTTGGTGGCTGAAGCTGGGAATAGCAGGCAGTGAATTTGGTGGCTGAAAATGGGAATGGCAGGTAGAAAATGTTGTGGGGACTGGAGCTGGGAACAATGAATGTTGTGGCTGAAGATAGTAAAAGCAGGCAGAGAATGTGCTGGCTGAAGCTGGGAATGGCAGGTAGTGAATGTTGTGCAAAATGAGCTGGGGATAGCAGGCAGTGAAAGTAGTAGCTGAAGATGGGAATAGCAGGCAGTGAATGTGGTGGCTGAATCTGGGAATAGCAGGCAGTGAATGTGGTGGCTGAAGATGGGAATAGCAGACAGTGAATGTAGTGGCTGAAGATGGGAATAGCAGAGCAGTGAATGTAGTGGCTGAAGCTGGAATAGCAGGCAGAGAATGTAGTGACTGAAGCTGGGAATAGCAGACAGTGAATGTGGTGGCTGAAGCTGGGAATAGCAGGCAGTGAATGTAGTGGCTGAAGCTGGGAATAGCAGGCAGTGAATGTGGTGGCTGAAGCTGGGAATATCAGGCAGTGAATGTGGTGGCTGAAGATGGAAATGGCAGGTAGTAAATGTTGCGAGGACTGGAGCTGGGAACAGTGAATGTGGTGGCTGAAGATAGTAATAGTAGGCAGAGAATGTGCTATCTGTAGCTGGGAATGGCAGGTAGTGCATGATGTGGGAAATGAGCTGGGAATAGCAGGCAGTGAAAGTAGTGGCTGAAGATGGGAATAGCAGGCAGTGAATGTGGTGACTGAAGCTGGAAATGGAAGGGAGTAAATGTTGCGGGGACTTGAGCTGGAAACAGTGAATGTGTTAATGAAGATAAGAATAGCAGGCAATGTGGTGGCTGAAGCTAGGAATAGCAGGCAGTGAATGTGGTGGTTGAAGCTAGAAATAGCAAGCAGTGAATGTGGTGGCTGAAGCTGGGAATAGCAGGCAGTGAATGTGACAGCTGAAGATGGGAATGGCAGGTAGTGAATGTTGCGGGGACTGGAGCTGGGAACAGTGAATGTGGTGGCTGAAGATAGGAATAGCAGGCAGAGAATGTGCTGGCTGAAGCTGGGAATGGCAGGTATAGAATGTGCTGGCTGAAGCTGGGAAAAGCAGGCAGTGAATGTTGTGGGAAATAAGCTGGGAATAGCAGGCAGTGAGGACCTTATTCAGTGGTTGCCGCACGGCCGCCTCGATGTTTGGCCAGTGCGCATGCGCACGAGGGAGCCGGCTCCCTCGTGCGCATGCGTGAGACCCGCTATGACCGACAGTGCTGGTCGTAGCGGGTCTTTTTCCAAAGGGGGCGAGCTGTCGATGTTGATTGACAGCTCGCCCCTTTTGGAAGGCAGGCCGGCGGGGTGGCAGCCGAAATGGTGGCGTTCCCATGGGAACGCCTACCGTTTGGGGGAGGCCCCACTGACATCACAAGTGATGTCAGTGGAGAGCTTCCGGCTCTGACAGAGCCAGAAGCTCTCCGGGGCTCACGACAAGTAAGACCCTACCCTAGGGTCTCGTCGTAAGCCCCGATGGTCGCGATCGTCTCTGACCATCGCGACCATCACCCGAACGGTCGTTAGAGCTGTTGGTGTAAACCCACAGCCTAACGACCGAAACAGAGGCGGGTGGTCAGGATGCAAGCGGCCGCCCAGTTTCTGAGCGACCGCTTGCATCCTCCGACCGCCTCTGAATGAGGTCCTGAATGTGGTGGCTGAAGCTGTCTCCTAACACTGCTTAGTAAATAGACTCCTTGAAGTTTTCATGCTTTTACTGTTACTCATACCATTGCTAAGAATGAGTGTCGGGGGAAATCTATGACAAAACGGATTACTGCCCTATTTATGTATCATCATAATACTGGTTGTTCTGATTTTCTATATACACTGTGGGGCTCATTTAAAGCTGATGTTTCTTCATTGACTTGCATTCAATTTTTCCTGGAGATGCAAAATATGCATGGATAAATTCTGGTAAGTGTAAGCTTAGTACCGTAAGGACGTGTGCATGTATTTAAATGTGGACACATCCCCAGATATGTCTTTTAGGAGTAGTATCTCTTGTGCACACTGGAGGATTGGTGCAACAGTATACAATGATGATGATGGCTACCTACAGCAATATCTAGCACGTTCTGACTGCCTGACAGCAGGCATCCCGACTGCCGGTATTTCATACCCAACCCGTTGTGGCTGTATTATATTAAGTATTATAATGAAGTTGTTTTACAATTATATTTATTTTAAGCTACCGTGGCTTCTCTTTTGAAATCTCACTCGCTGGGATGCAGTGTCAGATTTCATGGCATATAAGGGCAAGGACAGCTCAACAAATACACTGTAATTAATATAATAATCTCCATTAATGTAGCAGGCATCATATAAGCTGTTATGTGCTGTTCTCTCTCTGGAATTTGTTACAAACGCAGCCAAGTAAAACCATCTGGGGATCTGCGAGTATTGCCTGGCAATGTTCAGAATATGTTAATTTCGTCACTGTGTTCAGCACTTATCAACACAGATCTGTGCATTGAAGGGGGGCGGTGTATCTTATTCATTAGGTAGAGCCTATCATGATTCTACAATAAAGACTTTTTAAGCAGAACTCAGGATCAGAGGACATGGAAAATTTAACCCTATGGAACTTTTTAGCAATCAGTGTTGATAATGCATTTCAGTTACATTAGTATTAGTATACTTTATACACTGTCCAGAGGAATAAATTCTGCTAATATTGCAGAGCAAGTATCAACTTTCCACTCACTGTCTGAATTCTTCTTTGACAGAGTTACTGTCTGAATTCTTCTTTGACAGAGTTATGCAGTATCTTGTTTTATTCAGTAATCTCTGAGTGTACATTCCCTACAGAATCAATACTTATGATGTAGCTTTGCCTTTACAGTGTGTATCTCTTCAGTCATTTTTAGATTTGAGGAATACAGATTTGCAGAACAAAGTACAAAAACACTGTGGATAATTGGGGTCAAATGCTTAGTATGTGAATGTCTGCATATTACTATCCACCTAGATTTTTCAATGCAAAACAAAAAGTACATACTGTAGGGGGATCTGGTCAAGATCCCGGCAAAGGGGATGCCGGCACTTAGAATACTGGCACCAGAATCCCGACACTTGTCAGAATCCCGGTGCCGGCATCCCGAACGCCGGCATCCTGAAGATAAGTAGCGGTTATGGGGAGGGTTAGAGTAAGGGGATAGGGTTAGGCACTAAGGAGAGGGTCAGGATTAGACACTATGGGGGGGTTAGGTTTAGGGTGCGGGAGGGGGAAGAGGTTTAGGCACTAGGGGGAGGTTAGGTTTAGGCACTGGGGAGAGAGGGTTAGGGAGAGGGGGCGGTGTCGGTAACCTAACCCTGTCAGTATGCTGGCATCAGGACTTTGACCACCAGGATCCTGAGCACCAGCATCCCGTACCCAACTCACTGCAGGTACTCATCAATGTGCAAGCATGCAGGATGCACACATGGGGGTAAATGTAATAGGGTCTGAGTTTTTTCTGCAGGACAAACTCATACCTTCTCACACGTTTAAAGAAACAAGTTTGTTCCACAACTCAGCAAATGTAATAGCCTGCAAACTTGTGAGTTTGAGTGAGTTTTTTCTTATGAAAACTCGGAACTTGTAATGCGAATTTAATTACAAGGTCCGAGTTATACAGAAAACTTCACAGAGAAGTGAGATCTGTGAAGGCTTCAGTTTTAAAAAAGAAAAAGTAAAATGTTAAAAATCACCTCAAAAACTTAGGTGGGGTCCCCCCCTAGTCTGGGTGGAAAAGCTAGCACCATACTTGACCAGAGAGGCCCAGTGAGCTTATATGGACCTCGATGACAGAGAGGCCTCAGTGTATTCGACCACAAAGACAGAGATACTGTCTCGTGCAGGTGTTACCGGACCAGGTCAGGCTCAGTGCTACCATTAGTGGCGTTACTCCAAACGGACTTCCGGGCAGACCTCAGAACTTGGACTGGGGTCTGCAAAAGTGGGTGCTGCAGACAGACCCTCAAACCCCTAAGAACTTGCCACGCTAGTGAAGAGGTTTGGGACCTTGTAGCAAATGGCCAAGCTTCCTGGCTCTGTGCCAAAACCTATGCCAAGACAAAAACCGGGGTTGGCCGGGAGCCGCTCAGGGCCAACTGTGAAAAACCCCATAGAAAGAGTGGTAAACCCAAGGCTGGCTAAACTAACATGTTTTAATGTGGAGACCCGGATATGTCCGGAGGGAATGTACGATACTGCAGGATAGAAAATATGTGTCTTACCTGTTTGAGTGATCCATGGCTGGCGGCTAGAGAGAAAGGTCTCTGTTAGTTAGTGATAGGGCCATTTGGGAAGTTGCTGTATAAAGCATTGTCATTGGCTCGTGTGTACATGAACTGTATAATGCTCACTGGTCTAAGGTCATCCTGACTAAATAAACCATGGTGCACAAGCCCAGAATCAGTGTGCATGCTTCTACTATGAGGCTACTGTGCCTTACCACTATATACTGTAAATATATATATAAATAAAGTCAGAAATCCACTGCACTCGCCACTCCCAGATTTGAGGTGCAGACCTGCACTCACCATTCCCAGGCATGGGATGCAAGTGGCTTGTGACCACATTACTTAAATAAATAAAAACAGAAAACTCAGCATTCACCATTGTTAAATCACTCACAATAATATATAAATAAATGGGGTTTTGGTTCATGGATTGATCAATGCATTTAAGCCTGCAGCCCACATCACGGGACCCCGCTTCTCTGCAGGTCCTACACTATCTGTCATACTTATGGAAACCTGGTAGCTGCTATCACAGAGTTTTCTGTTTTTATATATCTATATATATATATATATATATATATATATATATATATATATATTCTATGTGACACACCATCATTAAATATGTTCAAGTCTCCGAGTGCCACTGTCCATCTCCTTCCTGTTATATAAAAGATAAATACATTACAGAAAATTAAGCAAAACTCTTTCATTATGGGCATGTCATTTATGGGCAAACCATGGGTTTAATAAATATTGTCATTTCAGTCGTAACATTTGTGCCTCTTGGCACAAGGGTATGTACTTTAGAAGTTGTAACAGTCTGCACAAAAACATTCAGATAAGACAAGTAGGTAATGGCATACATTTTACATTTGCAACACATAACAACACATAACAATTTAAAAGGATTTTTACACTTACCACCATGTAAGAGGAAAGTAAATTAACTGTTGCATAAAATCCGATATACTAAATTATTAAATTCATGTCAACATTCATGTGTCAGCTTCGAACATTTAGCTGTTCATGTAACGCAAGAATGTTAATTGCAGCCTGAGATATATAGGTTACGGGCATGAGTTTCTGAAGATTTCCTCCTCTCTTTTTGTCCAAAGAAACATTGATATATAGAATTTAATGGCAGATAAGAACCACTTGGCCCATCTAATCTGCCATACATTGTAACTGTATAACATTTATTGTGATACTGCTTTTCTGTATAACATTCAATGTGGGTTTTTTTGTGTACAATACATGTAGTTGTGGATGACAGTTCAAGGAATTTCACATGCCAAATGCACATCCACCAGGTGGCATCAAAATGCTTTAATTCACTACAGAGAAAAGCAAACAGTTCTACCTGCTGTATGCTGGAACCAGAAACTAAAGCAGCTATACTGCAAATGGCTGTTCTTAGAATGTCATTTATGAAAGTTTATAATGTGCATCTGCACAGCTTTTGTCCAGGAACACATCCCTGAGATCTTTACTCTATTTCCTAATTCTTGCTTGTGTTTGCAGAGGTAGGCACTTTCATAGTCCTTACTTACCATGTAATGTCTCTGATCTGTCCAGTTTTCTCATCAGAAGATGAAATGTGGATTAATTTGCACAAAAATAGCTGTCTGATGTCACCAAAGGATAAACCAAATGCAGTTGTGCCCTATTGTAAACTACCTTTATAGTCTTTCATGCTGTAAATGGCAAATCACTATAGGCCAACGTCAGGGGCGTTTCTAGAGAGGAGGCGGCCCATGTGCAGTCTCCGTCACGGGCCCCCTCCTCTCCATCCGGCAGCCTGAGTGTGCCCAGAGTCTATAACGCAAGCACAGGTCACTGGAAAAATGGCCATGGCGGCCATTTCCCTGTACTGCGTATACACAAACGACGGGAAAATGGCCGTGGCGGACATTTTTCAGCCGTTTTTTAAAGCGCAGGCACCGGCGCCGACATGGGACTCCAGAGAAGTAAGTGTAATATAGATGCATGATGTGCAGTTTGGGCCCCTCCTGGACCCTTGGGCTCGTGTGCCCCGCATACACTGCACCCATTATAAATACTCCCCTGACCGACGTCGAACAGACCCATAAGTTGGTACCTTTAAAAGTAATAAATTGCTAATATATAGGTACAAGATAACATGGTTACAGTATATGTGACACATAATATGAAATACTATTTTACTCATTCAACTTGATAATTTGTGCTATGGGAAATCTTTTGCAGAACATTGGCTGCAGACAGTGAGTAACAAACCAATTAATAAGAAAAATGCTGTTTTGTTATTTAAGGAAATGTACAGTAAGCATAGTTCACAATTACATACAACATATCCATCTTATTTTAGGGTTATTTACTTTTTAAATGAGTAGAACATTGATTAAGGGTGATTTCTAAAACAATAAAGTAGGGTGCAAGAATCTAATTTGACCCGTTAATAACTATATATTAGTGGCGCAATAAATACGTTTGGAACAGTGCTCTGGGGAAGTAGAAATAGACCTGATAACATCTCAATCACACTAAGCACTCCGTTATAGCAGATCTACTATTATGACAGATGTGTCCACAAACATCTTACCTCTCTGTGTACTACAAGTCGGTTTAGACTAGGGGTGAGAGGGTTCGGATTTCTGAAATCCGAACCCCCCCGAGCCCCCCTGATCTGAGGCCGATCCGAGTCAGGCTCGACTTTTCCCGCCTGACTCGGATCTGAAATTGAGGCAAAACATCATCATCCCGCCTTCCGGGTCTCGCGGGTTTTGGATCCTATATTAGGTACCCGCGCCGGCGCCATTTTCTCACTCGGCTGTGGACAGTGAAGAGGGAGGGTGGGAGTTAGGGCTGGCTGGGCTGTGTAGTGTAGTGTAGCATTGTGTTGTGCTGTGCTGCGCTGTGCTGCTGTTGTCCATAGGGGCTGTGTCCACTCCTTCAAAGTCCATAGGGGCTGGCTGGACTGTGTTGTGCAGTCAGTTGTCCATAGGGGCTGTGTCCACTCCAAAGTCCTGTGCAGTGTCCCAGTCCTAAAGGGGTGCTGTAGTGTTGTCCAGGGGGTGCTCTGTCCATCAGGGGTGCTCCCCCCAAGTGCAAAAAAAATATATATTTTCTCTGTTTGTGAATTGTGTGCATTGTGGCTGCACGTGCATCAACAAAGGAGCAGCGCCAAGCGTGCGCCTGTGTCCCATAAGTAAAGGGCCCGCTGGCTTGTCCATTAAAGGGTGCTGTAACCCCCAAAGTACACTCCAAACAAAATAAAAAAATATTTTCTGTGTTTGTGAATTGTGTGCGCAGTAGCCACACATGTATCAACAAAGTAGTGCCAAGCGTGCGCCTGTGTCATAAGTAAAGGGCCGGCTGGCTTTACCGTTAAAGGGTGCTGTAACCCCCAAAGTGCACTCCAAACAAAATAAAAATATATTTTCTGTGTTTGTGAATTGTGTGCACTGTGGCTGCACGTGCATCAACAAAGGAGCAGCGCCAAGCGTGCGCCTGTGTCCCATAAGTAAAGAGCCGGCTGGCTCATTTCTTAAAGGGTGGTGTAACCCACAAAGTGCTCTACTCTCCAGCAAAAATAAAAAAATATTTTCTGTGTTTGTGTACGCCTTAGCCTCACGTATATATCAATATAACATAAATAGAGTACCAAACTTTCTCCGATAAAAATAAAATAGGGAAAGATCAAGAACCACTTCCTCCTAGTGCTGTTACTGGTGCTGGGAGTTGTTCATCATCCCAGAGAGGAAGTAGGAACACCACTACTTTTACTAAACAATTGACCCTCCAACAGTCCCTAGCGAGGAGGATGAAGTACGACAGCAGTCATCCTGAAGCAAAACGTATAACTGAGGCCTTGACTGCTATGTTGTTGTTAGATGTGCGTCCACCTGCATCCTCAAAGCAGCAGCGACAAGCGTGCGTCTGTCTGTTAAAGGGTGGTGTAACCCTCAAAGTGCTCCAAAAAATAAAAAAAATTTTATTATGTGTTTGTGACTTGTGTGCGATGTAGCCGCACATGCATCAACACAGTAGCAGCGCCAAGCGTGCGCCTGTGTCATAAGTCAAGGGCCGGTTTGGACATCTGGTCCAGACTGAAGGACGTGCCAACAATTTCTGACAAGTCTACTGTCACTGCATATGATACTGTCCTCAAAGCAGCAGCGACAAGCGTGTGTCTGTCTGTTAAAGGGTGGTGTAACCCTCAAAGTGCGCTCCACAAACAATAAAAAAATTCTTCTTTTTTTTTCTGTCTTTGTGAAATGTGTGGGCTGTAGCCACACCTGCATCCTAAAAGCAGCAGCGACAAGCGTGCGTCTGTCTGTTAAAGGGTGGTGTAACCCTCAAAGTGCGCTCCACAAACAATAAAAAAATTCTTTTTTTTCTGTCTTTGTGAAATGTGTGGGTTGTAGCCACACCTGCATCCTTAAAGCAGCAGCGACAAGCGTGCGTCTGTCTGTTAATGGGTGGTGTAACCCTCAAAGTGCGCTCCACAAACAATAAAAAAAAAAAAAATTCTGTCTTTGTGAATTGTATGGGCTGTAGCTGCACCTGCATCCTCAAAGCATCAGCGACAAGCGTGCGTCTGTCTGTCAAAGGGTGGAGTAACCCCCAAAGTGCGCTCCACAAAAAATAAAATAATCTTCTTTTTTTCTGTCTTTGTGAATTGTTTGGGCTGTAGCCGCACCTGCATCCTCAAAGCAGCAGCGACAAGCGTGCGTCTGTCTGTTAAAGGATTACATCGGTGACAGCATCCAAGTAGGCATGTCAGACAGTCCGTACATGTACTGGCAGGAAAAAGAGGCAATTTGGAGGCCCCTGTACAAACGGGCTCTATTTTACCTGAGTTGCCCCCCCTCCAGTGTGCACTCCGAAAGAGTGTTTAGTGCAGCCTGGAACCTTGTCAGCAAAAGGCGTAGGAGGTTGCTTCCACAAAATGTGGAGAAGATGATGTTCATAAAAATTAATTATCAGCTCTTCCAGGGAGACCAGCCTCCAGAACGTACTGAGGGATCTGTGGTGGTGGATTCCAGTGGAGACGAATTAATACTCTGTGAGGATGAGGATGTATACAACACTGAAGAGGGTGAGGAATCGGTGAATGAGGAGGATGAGGACGACATCTTGCCTCCGTAGAGCCAGTTTGTGCAGGGCCAGATTAATTGCCAGCTTGTTTTGTGGGGGCCCAAACGAACCAATCATTTCAGCTACAGTCGTGTGGCAGACCCTGGCGCTGAAATGATTGGTTTGTTAAAGTGTGCATGTCCTGTTTATACAACATAATTCCAAGGACAATTCCATCTTGCACCTCTTTTTTTTCTTTGCATTATGTACTGTTTGGGGCCTAGTTTTTCAAGCTGCCATCCTGTCTGCCACTGCAGTGTCACTCCTAGATGGGCCACATGTTTGTACCGCCCACTCGTGTTGCTTAGCATAGTCATCCATCTACCTCGGTGCAACCTTTTGGACATAAAAACACTATTGTGAGGTGTGAGGTGTTCAGAATAGACTGGAAATGGGTGGAAATTAAGGTTTTTGAGGTTAATAATAGCATAGGAGCAGAAAAATCAACACATTCTGTGATTTTAGCTGTTTTTATGCTTTTTAAAAAAAAATACAAATCCAAAACACAAAACCCAGAACCCAAAACACCGAAGGGTGGTTTTGGCAAAACCAATCCAGATCCAAAACACGAAGAAAGATCCAGATCCAAAACCAAAACACAAAACACGAAAAGTGGCCGGTGCACACCCCTAGTTTAAACCTAACGCGTGAGCGTGGTGTGACTCGATGTCGCAGAGCGATTTTTCATGCTACTTTTTACCTTTAAATGCATTGATAATCGCAAAGCGATGTAAATAGGATGAGCAAGCAGATGTGGGTAAATATATGCATGCTAAATAGTATGTTACAGTGTCAGCGGCTGTGACACTGTAAGGTTGCATTTCGCATGCAGACACACCCGCGGTAGCACACATGATATAGGCATACCGCATATCATTTAATCAGCAGAAGCCTCTTGTGTGGTACCCCAGAAACTGGGAGTACCACTTATGTAGTATGCCCTAGTGTCTAAATATGTAATGTATATGCATGTATCTCTGCACTGTTTGACATTGGTGACAGTGGACATTGAGGACAACTGCAGAAGTGTTTGGACACGCCCCTCTCACATCTTAATCTCTCATTTACATTTTACATCTGCCCCACCTTCAGTGAAACATGGTTTTGCCAAGGTGCACAGTTACTTGCTCTATTTTGCTTTACTCCCACCTCAAGCCCATTGTCTTGTCAGTTTATTGCCCCTTTGGTGCTGGTATTTTGCCTCAGTATTTAATAGGGGTGAGCGGGTTCGGATTTCTGAAATCCGAACCCCCCCGAGCCCCCCCGATCCGAGTCCGATCCGAGTCAGGCTCGACTTTTCCCGCCTGACTCGGATCTGAAATCGAGGCAAAACGTCATCATCCCGCCTTCCGAGTCTCGTGGGTTTTGGATCCTATATAAGGTACCCGCGTCGGCGCCATTTTCTCACTCGGCTGTGGACAGTGAAGAGGGAGGGTGGGAGTTAGGGCTGTGTAGTGTAGTGTAGTGTAGTGTAGTGCTGCTGTTGTCCACTACTTCAAAGTCCATAGGGGCTGGCTGTGTTGTGCTGTGCTGCTGTTGTTAATAGGGGCTGTGTCCACTACTTCAAAGTCCATAGGGGCTGGCTGGACTGTGTTGTGCAGTCAGTTCTCCATAGGGGCTGTGTCCACTCCAAAGTCCTGTGCAGTGTCCCAGACCTAAAGGGGTGCTGTAGTGTTGTCCAGGGGGTGCTCTGTCCATCAGGGGTGCTCCCCCCAAGTGCTAAAAAAATAATATATTTTCTGTGTTTGTGAATTGTGTGCGCAGTAGCCGCACGTGCATCAACAAAGTAGTGCCAAGCGTGCGCCTGTGTCATAAGTAAAGGGCCGGCTGACTTGACCGTTAAAGGGTGCTGTAACCCCCGAAAGTACACTCCAGTCCAAACCAAAAAAAAATTATTTTCTGTGTTTGTGAATTGTGTGCGCAGTAGCCGCACGTGCATCAGCAAAGTAGTGCCAAGCGTGCGCCTGTGTCATAAGTAAAGGGCCGGCTGGCTTGACCGTTAAGGGTGCTGTAACCCCCGAAAGTACACTCCAGTCCAAACCAAAAAAAAAATTATTTTCTGTGTTTGTGAATTGTGTGCGCAGTAGCCGCACGTGCATCAACAAAGTAGTGCCAAGCGTGCGCCTGTGTCATAAGTAAAGGGCCGGCTGGCTTGAACGTTAAGGGTGCTGTAACCCCCGAAAGTACACTCCAGTCCAAACCAAAAAAAAAATTATTTTCTGTGTTTGTGAATTGTGTGCGCAGTAGCCGCACGTGCATCAACAAAGTAGTGCCAAGCGTGCGCCTGTGTCATAAGTAAAGGGCCGGCTGGCTTGACCGTTAAGGGTGCTGTAACCCCCGAAAGTACACTCCAGTCCAAACCAAAAAAAAATTTATTTTCTGTGTTTGTGAATTGTGTGCGCAGTAGCCGCACGTGCATCAACAAAGTAGTGCCAAGCGTGCGCCTGTGTCATAAGTAAAGGGCCGGCTGGCTTGACCGTTAAGGGTGCTGTAACCCCCGAAAGTACACTCCAGTCCAAACCAAAAAAAAAATTATTTTCTGTGTTTGTGAATTGTGTGCGCAGTAGCCGCACGTGCATCAACAAAGTAGTGCCAAGCGTGCGCCTGTGTCATAAGTAAAGGGCCGGCTGGCTTGAACGTTAAGGGTGCTGTAACCCCCGAAAGTACACTCCAGTCCAAACCAAAAAAAAAATTATTTTCTGTGTTTGTGAATTGTGTGCGCAGTAGCCGCACGTGCATCAACAAAGTAGTGCCAAGCGTGCGCCTGTGTCATAAGTAAAGGGCCGGCTGGCTTGACCGTTAAGGGTGCTGTAACCCCCGAAAGTACACTCCAGTCCAAACCAAAAAAAAATTTATTTTCTGTGTTTGTGAATTGTGTGCGCAGTAGCCGCACGTGCATCAACAAAGTAGTGCCAAGCGTGCGCCTGTGTCATAAGTAAAGGGCCGGCTGGCTTGACCGTTAAGGGTGCTGTAACCCCCGAAAGTACACTCCAGTCCAAACCAAAAAAAAAATTATTTTCTGTGTTTGTGAATTGTGTGCGCAGTAGCCGCACGTGCATCAACAAAGTAGTGCCAAGCGTGCACCTGTGTCATAAGTAAAGGGCCGGCTGGCTTGACCGTTAAGGGTGCTGTAACCCCCAAAAGTACACTCCAGTCCAAACCAAAAAAAAAATTATTTTCTGTGTTTGTGAATTGTGTGCGCAGTAGCCGCACGTGCATCAACAAAGTAGTGCCAAGCGTGCGCCTGTGTCATAAGTAAAGGGCCGGCTGGCTTGACCGTTAAAGGGTGCTGTAACCCCCAAAGTACACTCCAGTCCAAACCAAAAAAAAAATTATTTTCTGTGTTTGTGAATTGTGTGCGCAGTAGCCGCACGTGCATCAACAAAGTAGTGCCAAGCGTGCGCCTGTGTCATAAGTAAAGGGCCGGCTGGCTTGACCGTTAAAGGGTGCTGTAACCCCCGAAAGTACACTCCAGTCCAAACCAAAAAAAAATTATTTTCTGTGTTTGTGAATTGTGTGCGCAGTAGCCGCACGTGCATCAACAAAGTAGTGCCAAGCGTGCGCCTGTGTCATAAGTAAAGGGCCGGCTGGCTTGACCGTTAAAGGGTGCTGTAACCCCCGAAAGTACACTCCAGTCCAAACCAAAAAAAAATGATTTTCTGTGTTTGTGAATTGTGTGCGCAGTAGCCGCACGTGCATCAACAAAGTAGTGCCAAGCGTGCGCCTGTGTCATAAGTAAAGGGCCGGCTGGCTTGACCGTTAAAGGGTGCTGTAACCCCCAAAGTACACTCCAGTCCAAACCAAAAAAAAAATTATTTTCTGTGTTTGTGAATTGTGTGCGCAGTAGCCGCACGTGCATCAACAAAGTAGTGCCAAGCGTGCGCCTGTGTCATAAGTAAAGGGCCGGCTGGCTTGACCGTTGAAGGGTGCTGTAACCCCCGAAAGTACACTCCAGTCCAAACCAAAAAAAAATTATTTTCTGTGTTTGTGAATTGTGTGCGCAGTAGCCGCACGTGCATCAACAAAGTAGTGCCAAGCGTGCGCCTGTGTCATAAGTAAAGGGCCGGCTGGCTTGACCGTTAAAGGGTGCTGTAACCCCCGAAAGTACACTCCAGTCCAAACCAAAAAAAAATTATTTTCTGTGTTTGTGAATTGTGTGCGCAGTAGCCGCACGTGCATCAACAAAGTAGTGCCAAGCGTGCGCCTGTGTCATAAGTAAAGGGCCGGCTGGCTTGACCGTTAAAGGGTGCTGTAACCCACAAAGTACACTCTAGTCCAAACCAAAAAAAAAATTATTTTCTGTGTTTAGCCGCACGTATATATCAAATCGATATAACATAAATGGAGGACCAAACTTTCTCCGATAAAAATAAAATAGAGAAAGATCAAGAACCACTTCCTCCTAGTGCTGAAGCTGCTGCCACTAGTCATGACATAGACGATAACATGCCATCAACGTCGTCTGCCAAGGCCGATGCCCAATGTCATAGTAGAGGGCACATACAATCCCAAATGGCAAAGTTCAGGAAAATGACCTTGAAAAAGACATTTAAATCAGCTGAAGAGAAACGTAAACTTGCCAATATGCCATTTACGACACGGAGTGGCAAGGAACGGCTAAGGTCGATCCCTAGTATGTTCATGACTAGTGGTTCAGCTTCACATGACGATGGAAGCCCTCCTCCCACTAAAAAAATCAAAAGAGTTAAGCTGGCAAAAGCACAGCGAAGAACTGTGCTTTCTAAGAAGATATCACAAATCCCCAAGGAGAGTCCAAGTGTGGTGGTGGTTGCGATGCCTGACCTTCCCAGCACTGGACGGGAAGAGGTGGCTCTTTCCACCATTTGCACGCCCCCTGCAAGTGCTGAAAGGAGCACCCACAGTCCACTTGCTGATATGCAAATTGAAGATGTCACTGTTGAAGTACAACAGGATGAGGATACTGGTGTAGCTGGCGCTGAGGAGGAAGTTGGCGAGGAGGATTCTGATGGTGATGTGGTTTGTTTAAATCAGGCTCCGGGGGAGACAGTTGTTGTCCGTGGGATGAAAAAGCCCATCACGGTCATGCCTGGGCAGAAGACCAAACATTCCACCTCTTTGGTCTGGCAATATTTCTATCCAAATCCGGACAACAACTGTCTTGCCATATGTACCATATGTAAAGGTGAAATAAGTAGGGGTAGGGACGTCAACCACCTAGGAACATCCTCCCTTATACGGCACCTGCAGCGCGTTCATAAAAAGTTACTGTCAAGTTCAGAAACTTTGGCTAAGACCGTAAGCAGTCCAGGGACACCTAAATCCCGTTGTCCTGTTGTATCCAAGCGCCTGCAAACCACACCGTCAACTCCCTCCTCGTCAATTTCATCCTTAGTCAGGATCGGAAGTAGTCCTGCAGGCCATGTCACTGGCATGACTGACTCTCCTATCCGGGATTCCTCTGGAGGATCCTGCATTGCTACGCCTACTGCTGCCGCTGCTGCTGTTGCTGCTGCTGGGAGTCGTTCATCATCCCAGAGAGGAAGTAGGAACACCACTACTTTTACTAAACAATTGACCCTCCAACAGTCCTTAGCGAGGAGGATGAAGTACGACAGCAGTCATCCTGAAGCAAAACGTATAACTGAGGCCTTGACTGCTATGTTGGTGTTAGACGTGCGTCCGGTATCCGCCATTAGTGCAGTGGGATTTAGACAATTGATGGAGGTAGTGTGTCCCCGGTTCCAAATCCCGTCTAGATTCCACTTCACTAGGCAGGCGATACCGAGACTGTACAGAAACGTCAGAAAAAGTGTCCTCAGTGTCCTGAAAAATGCCGTTGTACACAATGTCCACTTAACCACGGACATGTGGACAAGTGGAACAGGGCAGACTAAGGACTATATGACTGTGACAGCCCACTGGGTAGATGTATCACCTTACGCAGCAACAGCAGCAGCGTCACCAGTAGCAGCATCTCAGAAATGCCAGCTCGTTACAAGGCAGGCTACGCTGTGTATCACCGGTTTCAGTAAGAGGCACACCGCCGACAACCTCTTAGAGAAACTGAGGGAAATCATCGCCCAGTGGCTTACCCCACTTAGACTCTCCTGGGGATTTGTGATATCTGACAACGCCACCAATATTGTGCGGGCATTACATCTGGGCAAATTCCAGCACATCCCATGTTTTGCTCACACAATAAACTTGGTGCTGCAGAATTTTCTGAAAAGCGACAAGGGCGTGCAGGAGACGCTTTGGGTGGCCCGAAAAATTTCTGGCCACTTTCGCCATTCAGCGACTGCGTGCCGAAGACTGGAGCGCCAGCAAACACTCTTGAACCTGCCCCGCCATCACCTGAAGCAAGAGGTTGTGACGCGGTGGAACTCAACCCTCTATATGCTTCAGAGGATGGAGGAGCAGCAAAAGGCCATACAAGCCTATACATCCACCTATGACATAGGCAAAGGAGGGAGTATGCACCTGACTCAAGCGCAGTGGAGAATGATTTCCGTGTTGTGCAAGGTTCTCCAGCCCTTCGAACTTGCCACACGTGAAGTCAGTTCAGACACTGCCAGCTTGAGTCAGGTCATTCCCCTCATCAGGCTTTTGCAGAAGCAGCTGGAGAAAGTGAAGGAGGAGCTAAGACGGAGCGATTCCGCTCGGCATGTGGGACTTGTGGATGAAGCCCTTCATTCGCTTTGCCAGGATTCCAGGGTGGTCAATCTGTTGAAATCAGACCACTACGTTTTGGCCACCGTGCTCGATCCTAGGTTTAAAGCCTATGTGGTGTCTCTCTTTCCGGCCGACACAAGCCTGCAGAGGTGCAAAGACCTGCTGGTGAACACACTGTCAGCTGAAGCGGAACGTGACACGTCAACGGCTCCTTCTTCATTTTCTCCTGCAACTGGGGCTGCCAGGAAAAAACTTAGGTATCCTTAGCAACCCGCTGGTGGTGATGCAGGGCAGGCAGGACCAAGTTTGGACATCTGGTCCGGACTGAAGGACCTGGCAACAATTTCTGACATGTCTACTGTCACTGCATATGATACTGTCACCATTGACAGAATGGTGGAGGATTACATCGGTGACAGCATCCAAGTAGGCATGGCAGACAGTCCATACCTGTACTGGCAGGAAAAAGAGGCAATTTGGAGGCCCCTGTACAAACTGGCTCTATTTTACCTGAGTTGCCCCCCCCTCCAGTGTGTACTCCGAAAGAGTGTTTAGTGCAGCCGGGAACCTTGTCAGCGAAAGGCGTAGGAGGTTGCTTCCACAGAATGTGGAGAAGATGATGTTCATCAAAATGAATTATCAGCTCTTCCAGGGAGACCAGCCTCCAGAAGGTACAGAGGGACCTGTGGTGGTGGATTCAAGTGGGGACGAGTTAATACTTTGTGAGGATGAGGATGTACACACTGAAGAGGGTGAGGAATCGGTGGATGAGGAGGATGAGGATGACATCTTGCCTCCATAGAGCCAGTTTGTGCAGGGACACATTAATTGCCAGCTTGTTTTGTGGGGGCCCAAACGAACCAATCATTTCAGCCACAGTTGTGTGGCAGACCCTGGCGCTGAAATGATTGGTTTGTTAAAGTGTGCATGTCCTGTTTATACAACATAAGGGTGGGTGGGAGGGCCCAAGGACAATTCCATCTTGCACCTCTTTTTTTTCTTTGCATTATGTACAGTTTGGGGCCTAGTTTTTCAAACTGCCATCCTGTCTGCCACTGCAGTTTCACGCCTAGATGGGTCACGTGTTTGTGCCGCCCACTCGTGTCGCTTAGCATAGTCATCCAGCTACCTCGGTGCAACGTTTTGGACATAAAAACACTATTGTGAGGTGTGAGGTGTTCAGAATAGACTGGAAATGAGTGGAAATTAAGGTTATTGAGGTTAATAATAGCATAGGAGCAGAAAAACCTACAAATTCTGTGATTTTAGCTGTTTTTATGCTTTTTTTAAAAAAAATACAGATCCAAAACACAAAATCCAGAACCCAAAACACGGAAGGGTGGTTTTGGCAAAACCAATCCAGATCCAAAACACGAAGAAAGATCCAGATCCAAAACCAAAACACAAAACACGAAAAGTGGCCGGTGCACACCCCTAGTATTTAACCAGTTTATTGTTAATTTGATAGTTACCCAATAAATCAGTAGTGGTATCTGAAACCCTATTGATGTCCTATTTGAACTATAACATGGGAATAGGATAAAGTGTATTTAATATCTCACTCTGCAGTTTCATCAGCTAGTAAACCTGTCTATAATAATATCCCACAGGGAGTGGTAGAAAGTTCAGCTTCATCTCGCAGGCAGTGCTCGTGGGAGATTCCCGGTGTTAAACTGATGTTTACTCATGCAAACAGGTCAGTGCAGCCAGTATCTGAAATCATTCTTACAATACTGATCTTTTATGCAATTTTTTTTAAAGTGTTTTTTTTTTTTAATTGTTTAGGGAGTGTAACAGTTTACATTGAGTCACACAAGTGCAATTTAAATTGACTGTCTTATAAAAGTTAGAAAAACAATGACCATAATTGTATTTCTCTCTGTAGCACAAATGACAAGCAAGTAACAAACAACACTTACCTAAATAACCATGAACACCAATCGTGTAGAGTGACAGACTGCCCAGTCCTGGCGGCTGAACACGTTGATGACATTATCAGACCGCACCTACTAACAGGAGCGCACATCAGTGACTCACCCGGACACTGTTGCCAGCCTGGCTGGGTTACCTAAGAGATAGTGTAAACAGAATAAGCAAAACCACCCAGAGAGATAAAGAAAATAAGAATCCTGAAGGAGTAAAATATCCTAAAACAAGAAAAGAGCGGTAAACAAGGGCATGCTGAAAAAATAAATGCATACATGTCAAACAAAATACATACATACAAAAAATATATAAATTCTATAGAGCATACATAATAACAATACTGAAATATTACAGAAAAGTTACAGAAAACAGTTATAAGAATGATGTTTATTTAAGCCAAATGGTGAAACTGTATTTAGTTTGTGAATCCATCTGGCTTCTAGTTGTAATAACTTTCTGTCTCTGTCTCCTCCACGTAATGAATAAGGTACCTGATCGATCATTTTGTACCTCATCGAGGCCAAGGTGTGTTTACAGTCTCTGAAACGGCATGACACTGGTTGATCATTGCCCTTACCTTTCAATGATGCACCCCTAATGCCCGACCTGTGAAGGGCCATCCTTTCTTTGAATTGTCGGGACGTTTGGTCCACATACAAAGGGCCACAAGGGGTAGCGAACGAGGTACACAACAAATCTACTGGTGCAAGTAAGGACATGCGTAATAGTGAACATTTTTCTTGACTGTGAATGAAAAAAACTTGTCACCAGGTTCCAGATAGCTACAAGTGACGCCTGTGACTTTTACAAGTTAACTCAGCACATGTGGTTAAATAAACCTGATAGCTGCCACCAGCAAAGGGGAACTTTAATATTAAATACAGGGTAAGCCTTTGCTCTTACCTTCTATACAAATATGCACACTTAGTAAAAATAGGTAACATGGGCCAAATGAGGCCTTGGGTCATAAAAATTCAGTTTCAGAACTAGAATTAATGTTTTAATTCAAGAATACCTTCAAAGCTTAGTTACAAAAAGTTACAAGATTATAATAATATTAAATAAAAGGGTTCACACACATTACTCACAATTTCCAAAACATAAAAGAAAATAACAAATTTTGAGAAACGAACCACACCGTTGTCTTAAGTGGTTTGGGGGATGAGGCAATCCCAATGAGCTTTGGATCATCTGTACTTTGTCGATAGCCTCTACCAAAATGAACACTGAACTACCAGAGTGTCACAGTTTTATCCTGCTCTCCAGCATGGCAGCACAGACAGTGTAATAGTTAGCATTACTGCCTCACAGCACTGAGGTCATGGGTTCGGTCCCACCACGGCCCTACCTGTGCGGAGTTTGTATATTCTTCCTGTGCTTGCGTACCGGGTACTCCGGTTTCCTCCAAAAATATACTGGTCAGTTAATTGGCTCCCAACACAAATTAACCCTGGTGTGTATGTGTGTGCGCATGTGATAGGGAATATAGATTGTAAGCTCCACTGGGGCAGGGACTGATGTGAATGGCCAAATATTCTCTGTAAAGCGCTGTGGAATATGTGTGCGCTATATAAATAACTGGTAATAATATTACTTATTGCTAATGAAATGGCTTAATGTAGTTTCCATAAAGCCTGTAATGTCCACATGGACTACATAGTTGCAAATATTTCTTCCTCGCTAAAAGCAGGGCATGATATCAGTATCCTTTAGGACCTTTAGGTCTGAGGGCTTGATTCAGAGCCGCTCGCACGATGTGTAGGCAGTGCACAGCAATGCATTAGCACAGCCAGTATTTCTTAGGGCTCTATTTATTAACATTATTTTTACTAAAATAAAGTGAAAAAGGGTGTTTTCACACCCTTTTCACATTATTTTAGTTTCACCTGTAGTTATTACAGGGCAATTGGAGTAGAATTAGTAAAATTCTACTCCAACCCCTAGTATCACTTATTTTTAGTAAAGCAGATCGCATTTCCCTTAATTGTAATGGGAAATGTGATCCGACCAGAGTTACTAAAAATAAATTGTCAAAAAATACCGGGGGAAGCCCTGTGATAATAACGCCACCTGGAGGTTTTAATTTAATCATTTTAATCAGCAGAAGCCTCTTGTGTGGTACCCCAGAAACTGGGAGTACCACTTATGTAGTATGCCCTAGTGTCTAAATATGTAATGTATATGCATGTATCTCTGCACTGTTTGACATTGGTGACAGTGGACATTGAGGACAACTGCAGAAGTGGGCCATCTGGAGATGGCGTTAAGCAGGGTTCCCCCCTGTTCCCCGACTCCTGCTCCGCTCTGACAGGCAGAGCAAAGCCGGGAGCTGGCCCCCTGTGATCAGCTTTGTGGTCTAAATAGACCACAAGCTAATCACTGAAAAAAAAATTAGTTTTAAAAAAAGCTCACACACTTACCTTCAGCCAGGGGTCCGCTTGATCTTTGACCTCTTTCCTCCGGTCAGCTGGTCGCCGGGGCTCCTGCACTGTGACCCCAGTCAGCTGACTGGAGGAAAGAGCACACAGTTCACCGAAGTAAGTGTCAGATGGAGGAGAGGGTGTCCGTGGGGGGAGAGATGGGGGTCACATGGGGATTATGGCCCCATGGCGGGTAGCGGTAGTCAGCGGAGTATGCGTAGACACCTTCTCATGGTATCTTTTGCAAAAAGGATTCGCAGGGACAGAGCTTTATCACAAGCCCTTTCCGTGCATGCGGATGTTGGTACATCCAAATGATTTGTCCTACATTCACAATGCGAATTTAGTCGAAAATATCACACTGCAACTGCTTTTCAAACGCATATTGCAGTAAATAGGGGACCAACTCTTTTATGATGAGACGTATGAAACTTTCAATAGGCATAAAAGTGGAAAACTTGCCCATAGCAACCAATCAGCCCCTGCATGTTATAGACTGTGCTAAATAAATGAAAGCCGGAAGCTGGATCGATTGCTTCTCCACTTTATCCCTCTTGAAGGTTTGATACAGTACATCTCCCATTTAAAACCACAAATGTGATATCAACTATAAAACCCTTACCAAAAATGATCGTGCTTATTAAGGGCATTGGGAGAGGTGTGTGGTGGTGGGGGGGTATATTTACTAAAAGTCGATTTTGTTTTTTAGTTCTATTTGTAGTCGATTTTCATTTGTTTTTGCAGATCAAAGATTTACTAAAGTCAAAACAGTCTATAAAATAGACTATAAATCCCGAATTCCGACTAAGGGTTTATTCAGCAGAGGACGTTAATGTAATTGCAGCTGCCATTTCGCACAGAATACAGCTGCGAAAATATGCTAATGCTTCCAAAGCTTACCCAAACTTAAAGACACTACTTTCTCATATCATCGGCTGATTGTGCAGCATTTAAGGCAAGTCCGACCAGCCGCAAACACTGGAGCTCTCCTGACATACAGACAGCTCTCATGCTGCGAATGCAATCATAATGGCTAACTTATGCACACTCAAGAAACGGCGTTCAAATGGTCAGACGCGCCTGCGTTTTTCTGACCACCCCCACTGTTACCACCCCCAAACGCTGACAACCTGTCACTCACTTTGCGAGTGATTCCTCTTTGTGTTCATAATTGCAAAGAACTCGCAGTGCATGTGCAGTACAGCTTACACACATGCGCAATCGAAAACAATCACTCGATCTGTGCAGGCTTCTTAGGGCTAAAAGCAAAGTAATAGTTACAATTTTAAAAAAAGCAAAAACGTTGTGGGGTCCCCCCCAAAAGCATAACCAGTCCTGGACCAAAGATCCCATTCTGGTTCTGTGTAATAAAGGGTTAATTGGTGTCCGTGTACTGTGTTTTTTTAAAAATACTTTCTTCACTGTGGGGGTACAGGTGCCAGTGGCCTGCTGGCACTTATGATTCTACAAGTGCCGCAGGGCAGGTTTTCCGGGATCTGTAGTCCCACTGTGAAAAAAAATACTATTTCTATATTTAACCCAGTAGCCCTGCACCCACCACTTCCTGGGGTGCAGGGGTGAGAAAGCCCAGGGCTGGTTGATCCTCGGGCAAGTCCCCACTTTCTGAGGATTGCCAGCCTAGGGCTGACCAATTTGGGGTTAGTAAATGCTTTGGCAGTGGGACCCCATGCTGTGTTTCCTCTTGCTATGGAATTACCCCCCCAGCTGGTTAGGAAAATAGGGGGAACCCCACACCGGTTTTTCCCCCTATTTTCCTGTACCAGAGCAGGTTCAGAGATCCAGAACTGGTTATGCTTTTTGTTTTGGGCAAGGGGGGCCTCACACCAACTAATGCTTATTTTTCTATATACAGTATATATATATATATATATATATATATAGATAGATAGATAGATAGATAGATAGATATATAGATATATATATATATATATATATATATTTGTGTTTTAGGTTCTATTTACATTCGGTTTTGAACTGAAAGTTCAAACCCGAATGCATTTACAATCGACTTTAAAATAGAATGTTAGTGAGTAATTTGAATAGTGAAATAGAAAGTCGATTTCAGTTGGTTTCAGTCAAATTAAATCAACCTTTAGTAAAGTATCACTTATTTTTAGTAAAGCAGATTGCATTTCCCTTAATTGTAATGGGAAATGTGATCCGACCAGAGTTACTAAAAATAAATTGTCAAAAAATACCGGGGGAAGCCCTGTGATAATAACGCCACCTGGAGGTGGCGTTATCCAGGGTCTCCCCTGGTTACCGGGCTCCCACTCTGCTCTAACGGGGAGAGCAGAGGTGGGAGTCGGTACCAGTAATCAGCTATGTGGTCTAAACAGCCCACAAGCTGATTGTTGTAAAAAGAAAAAAAAAAAAATGTAAACTTTTTTTTTTTTACTTACCTGAATCCAGGGACCGGTGATCGGGCCTCCGGTGATGGCTCCTCTCCGGTCAGCTGGTCTCCCATAGTGCACTGTGGCCCGGTCATCAGGTGATCGGGTCCCAGTGCAGTATGGGAGATCACCTGATCGGGATGCCCGGAGAAGATCACCAGAGGCCAGGAGGATGCAGGTAAGTGTAATGAAGGGAGGAGGGGTCGCGGGGGGGGGGAGAGGGGGTCGCGGGGGTCTGCGATCATGGGGGGTGGGGCTTAGCATCGGTGGGGGGTAGCAGCGATGGTGGGTCGGCGCATGCGCGGGCTCTTAGTCGCGGTATTTTTGGAAAAAATACCGCGACTAGAGTGCGGATGGGATCTGCAGGGACAGAGCTTTATCACAAGCTCTGTCCCTGCAAGGGATTTATAGTAAATCCCTGTGATATTGCCTGAATTCGAAATGTTAATTCACTCAGTAATATCACACTACAATCCGCATTCAATATGCGGATTGTAGTAAATAGAGCCCTTAGAGAGCTATCACATAGTGTATGCAGACACCCACCAGCCTGTTTTAAGATGCTCACTTGTGCATGTCATGTCCAGGACGTGTATGCACCCATCGGTACATCAGATGCTATCGCAGCGCTTGTGGTTGACCATATCCGGCCGCAAGCACTGCGAGCACTTCAGTGTAAAAACAAGCCAGGTAACGTGTACTATGATGCTGTCTTTTAATTATGCACACCTCTTAAACGCCGTTGAGATGCTCAGGCACGCCTGCATTTGCACCTCCACACCCCCATTTTTAATGGCCAGCCCTGGTTACCACCTACAAACGGCTTCCCCTGTCGCTCACTCTGCTGGGCTGTCTATGCGCACCAAGCTAATGCATTGTGAACTTTCGCTAAGGAATGCGCATGCGCACTGTGATCCATACGAATGCGCACAATGCATACACACTGCATACCATCGGCAGCAGCGAGTGTATGCATCTTAGCGAGCGGGTCTGAATGAGCTGCTGAGTCCTCACTAACTACAGACCAGTAATGTTTAGCTGTTTGCATATTGGTGTTACTAGAAGACATAGTTTATGTGTTAGGGTACACAGTTCTATTTAGATGGTCCCCACGTCATCTGATGCATGAAGATGAATCTACTCCTCACTTCCCACTTGAGCACCTAACACTTTGTTGCTTATGTCCTGTTGCTTATTGACTGTTATGATGTAACAATGTAAAGTATATTAACCTTGTCCTGCATTTTACTGTATTGTAAGTCACTGGTTTCTTGTTCACTTATTTATGTACTTTGTAAGGCACTGCAAAACATTTGTGGCACCATATAAATAAAGGATAATAATAATAATAATAATAATAATAATAATAATAATAATAATAATAATAATAATAATAATAATAGATAATGCCTTATTTTTAGTCTACAGTAATAAACTTGGATGATAACCTCATGAGAGGAATCTAGATATCATCAAATCCATTTTGACCATCGTGTCTTCCTCATCACTACTTAATCTCCTGATATGCATAAATTGCAAAAAAGGCCATGGTTGAGGGGTAAAGGATGATGACTCTTAAAATCCAACAAAGTGTTATGATCTGTTGGTTTTTGGGAAAGTGTAGTATGTTAACCCTGGGTACGTTTTTAAATAACCACATCGAGGAAGTGAATCTCAGTATCACTCATATCATCATTTGATATTCTCATCTGAGATATTAATGACATCCAGGGCTTGCAACAATGTTTCCCTGGTTCCTGACCAGAAATTAGAATGTCCTCAATATATCTGGTAAACAGAAGAAGACAGGTGGATTCATGTTTGTGAAAAAAAACAAATTTCCTTCAACCTCAAACATAAAACAATTGGCATATGAAGTAGCCACACAACTCCCCATAGCACATCCTTGTAACTGTAAATAAAAATAACCATCAAATAAAAAATAATTTCTTGTGAGAGTTCCAATAGGGTTGGCTAAAGGTCAATGTTCGGACTAGTGTACTTGGGGTTGTTGCATAAGAGTCTCCTAATGGCCTGTAAACTTCTGGAGTGAGGATTGCTTGTGTACAAGTTAGCTACATCAATGTTATATAGCCAGCAAGATTCAGGTAATGTACTGTAAGTAAAGACTTTAACTTGAAAATCAAGCTAGTAGTGTCCTTAAGGAAAGTATCATGTACCTGTACAAGGGGCTGGAGGTAGTAGTCCAAAAACTGTGAGAATTTGTAGAAGAGATAGCCACGGGCTGCAATTATAGGTCTACCCGGTGGCAGCAGAGGATCCTTATGCATTTTAGGTATTGTATATAAAACAGGAATGATCGGATGGTCAATAGAGAGCGTGTTGGCACAATTCTGTGTCATGGTGTTATCCTTGACAGATTCCTTCAAAATAACATCCACTTCTCTCTTAAAGGTAATATTAGGATCTGAATCCAATTTTGGAAATTGTTAGAAACTGGATCAAAGCTGAAATATTGTAATGTCTCTCCTGTCTGTGTAATAGAAGAATCATATTTTTGAAAATGTTCTTTGAGACTTAAACCACGGCTGAATTTGTATAAATCCACCTTGCTTTGGAAACTATCATGGCCTTTGGAAGGGACAAATGAAAGACCACATGACAGTACAGATATTTAAATCTCGGACAGCAGGTGGGTAGAAAGGTTAAAAATTACTTCTTGCTTTTCTTTGTGGCTCCTCGCCCTTGTAGTTACCCCTAAAGGGGGTTTCCTAGCAGAAGAATTACTTGTGGTAACACCCTCAGACTTACTTGCAGATGTTGCCCCTGCACTGAAAGAACTGTAAACCCAGCTATACACATGATTTGGTGACAACATCTAGCTTATCCCTTTTAAATTTTGCAAGGTCCTTCTTATATTTCTCGATCTGAGATTTTGAAAGCCAGTTGGTTGTAGTATCATTAGTGATGATATTATTATATAATTATATTATTATATAATTAATATAACACATTTTTTATATGATCACAGATAATACACAATATAATAAATACACTTTCACATTTCTCACAGCATTTACACTATTACGTTGGTAAATAGAGATTTGTTATCACTATTTAAAAATTATTTGAATATTAATTAAGGGATAGGTGTTTTGGGTATATAAAGAATTGATTATTGTTATGGGCACAATATCACTGTTAATCACGTATTGTGTTAGATTATAGATATATATATTTATATTAAAATTTATTATTAAATAAGGTAGATGTGATTGGAAACTCCAGTTACGGGAAATAAGGGGAGTCTCTATATACAATAGAAGAGAAAAACACTGCGCTCTGATATTTATGTTGGGGCATAAGAACAACACATCAATGTATTAAAATAATTTAATATTAAATTATTTTAATACATTGATGTGTTGTTCTTATGTCCCAACATAAATATCAGAGCACAGTGTTTTTCTCTTCTATTGTTTATGCTTGTGAGGTTGGCAATCACCTCTTTTAACACTGTTGCACTGGTATTTGAATCACTGGCTCATTAGCGCTGAGGTGTCTCTTGTGAGTCTCTATATACAGTAAAGATTATATATAAATTAGGGTAAATCGCTAATAACTCAAAATGGTATTCTTCAAAATCATGTATTGAGTGTACATAATGTTTATCTATACAATAGATCCCTATTCCATTAGGATTATTTACTAGGGACGCTATTTAGCCAATGAGAAAGATGACAGGCAGTTCTTATTGGCTCCCACGTGGAATATTTGGGAGAAAGCCACATGATTGGTCCAAATGGACTGTCCGTTATATTCTTCATACATATTCCCTATAAACAGCACGGAGTGTAAATAAACTCAGGTAACCCTAACAACTGCAAGTGATATTCTTCTGAATCTTGTACTAATCGCACATTCATTTATACAATAGATCCCCACCTATCTGTATATGTATTAGGAGTATTTACTAGGGACGCTATTTAGCCAATAGGAAAGCTGACAGGCAGTTCTTATTGGCTCTTATTTGGAATATTTAAGGGAAAACTCTAAGATTGGTCCAAAAAAATGTCTGTCAAGGTAAATAATGCTGTGATTGGCTAGCAGTCAGTATAATAGAACTGTCAACCCTGAGAATGGGTTGACCCTATGAGTAAGCTGTTCAAGCGAAACGCGAGTCAGGAGACACGCGGCACACACCGTTAATGTGTGCTATGTATTTAGCAAATATTGCACACGCTGTTAATGTGGGCCATGTATCCAGCAAATATTAACTAAATAGGAGATAGGAGACACGCGACACATGCCGTCAATATGTGCTATGTATTCAGCAAATACTAACTTAATAGGAGATACACGGCACACGCTGTTAAATGTGTGCTATGTATTCAGCAAGTATTTACTAAATAACCACTATGAAAGTATATTGTTGATAAGGGTGTCTGTCAGACAGGTGGACAACATAAGCGGGCGCACGTGTATTAAACCTACCTCCGTATGTTTGACAGTCAATGTAAATGAGAAAATGATATGGAGGAACACCATGTGCTAAACCTGTTATTCTAACTGAGTTAGTAATCATTGGAAGGAATGTGAAACAAACCTATATTAGTATTCCATACTTTATGTATTTAATTGGTCATTTCACTTGAATTCAATAATCATTAGAGGAAAAATGCAATATATATAAATAAAATCTGCACTTATTTTCCATAAGAGGACCAAGAGCCTATGAGACATACTAATTAAGAGGGATGTATGTGCAGAAAGAGAATTTTTGAGTATGCACAAAAAGATACAACTTATACATGGACATTTTGTTGCCAAGTGGATATAGTTCAGCACAATAACTGTGTGATTCAATATTTAATCTCTCTCCTGATTTTGTACTTATGATTGTCATTATGGTGTAATTCAACATCTTATGAAATATAAGGGACAGCGTTATCTGTATACTGTATTTTAGGATATACAACAGTCCCTCAGTACAAATTGTATGATAAGATCTGCAAATAAAAGTTATTATTAGATACTATATCAGTGGAGTATTTTTCAAGAGATACCAAAACACGGAGATTGTGTGATACAATACAAGTTTTATTGGAGAATAATTATACAGATATATATTAATTCTTATGAAATTCTGTTTCTCTATATGATATATTGCAAAGGGGAAATGGCATAAACACTTAACTATTGAATTACTGCTTGCAAGACCTTAATACCTATACCCTATATGTGTACAATACATACCTTCGTATTTAATGATACTAATTGATACGGAAATGTAGAATAAATATTAGTGATATAAGAAAATATTATTATTGGTTTATAGTATACATATGATAATCGATATGTCCTCAGATCTACAGACACCCGAATAACCTTTAAATAACATACAATGTAATAATGAACATTAAATACAGAAGTGGTTTAATTGTTTAATTGAATTTTAATTTCACATGGTTTAATTTTTGTGATACACATATTTGTTTTCAATATTTCGCGGAGGTTTTAAATATAATACCAATAAAGGCTAAGTTTTAAAAGACAATAATCTTTCTACAACAGTCGATATAATGACTAAAAATGTGTTCAGTAATAAGTCCATGAGTGCCCCATAAAGGAATTACTTCTCCTCTTTGGATTTTTTTGATGTTATTATTTCTATTCCAGGGTGCACCTTTTCCGGTATATACTATATAAAATAACAATTTACTTATCTCAAGTATATAAAGTGTTGTGAATATTGTAAGGAAGGACTTACAAGAGACTTACATATCTCTGTGGGTAATTCTTTTTCTACATTAACAGATACATTCCTAGGGTCTTTTCCTTAGGTTCACCTACCCAGCATGATAGAATAATACATATTAAATATAGAACTGTCTAGTAGAATTTTGAGTTACATAGGGAAATTATGGCTAATTTTAGCCTCACAGCAGAAATCCAGAATAGGAGAGACAAGTGGAATGAGGATCTTGGCACTATTTTTCCGGACAATCTGAATGGCACTGAGGAGCAAATGTATAACTGGCAGGAGGGACTTCTGCATCTTAAACAAATATTATTTAAACAAACAAGAACATGGTGGGAAATGACACTTTTGAAAATTATGTGAAACACAAGGGGTCTTAGACCGCGAATTTTTCCTTCTTTTGAATTGGCCACAGAAAATCTTAAAACGGAGTGGGAAGATGTGCTTAAAAATGCACAAATGAATTGATGTTAATATTGGTTAAACATGATAACTTACTACTTGAAAAATATAGCAAGGAGATAGAACATCTTACAGCTGACTTAAAGTCCTCTGAACAGGACATTAAGTTCCAACAGACCTTTGAAAAACATAAAAAAGAGTTAGCCGAATATGAATCGATTCTTATTGAAAGGAAGAGAAGAAAATTTACAAGGGATAAAAGAGATTATGCCCTTAATCAAGTATTCAGGTGGAACCTGACTGGTAAAAGAGATTCATATGAAGGAAGAAGACCCTCACAAAGCTATGTCTCTTCAGACCAAGAATCAACAGGGATTGATGAGTCCAGCAATTCATTTCAATTAACAGAAAGTCTTCCCACATACACAACAAGAGATTTTTTAGATTCACATCAAGGTCCTATTTTGGATCAAAGACCTCGAAGAGGAAGATCCGGCGGAGCAAGAAACGCTCCAAGCAGAGAACAATGGGGAACACAGGATGCTCCCAGATATCAGAAAAGAATACAGAAAAGACGATAACAAGTGAGAGGGAAAAAGACAGGGAATTAAGGGTCATCAACCTTACGACAAGAGATCTAGATGAGACACATATTAATGTCCTAAGTAAGGGTCTGTCTTTTTCTCCCATTACCCATTTTGACCAGTTCAAATGGGAAAAAGACCTGCAACTATTTGGTAGAAAACTCTTGTTAACTAAACACTATTTGCATGGATTTTCAAATCAGGATAATAAATCAATTTCTATAAATCCATCGGAAACAATTGAAAGCTGGTCCCCTGAAGATATAGACGCATTATATATGTTGGAAGATCTTGAAGGAGAATCGGTTAACCCGATAAGTGAAATTGATACTATCACCACTTCTAGACCGATTTGTAGAAGAAAGGGAACTTTCTGTCCACCTGCTAATATCTGTCCAGAAGTAGGTACCTTTATGGATTTAGTTTCTCGTGATTTGGATACTCTATGGTCCAAGAGATTTAAATATCTAGGAAATACAAAGAATCTAAGTAAAGAGGAAACTACAGTATTAGCAGAAATTTAGCAGAAATACAGTCATGGGACGATGTCATTATAAAACCATCGGACAAGGGTGGCAACGTGGTATTATGGGATAAAAACAAATATATTGCAGAAGCTAATAAACAGCTCAGAGATACTACATGCTACAAACAACTTCTATTCAACCCATTGGAAGACTTCAAGAATCAATATGAACGTATCATTAAGGAAGCATTTGAAGAAGGTGTCATTACTCGAACTGAATACCAATTTCTGGAGATTAAGGAACCAGTGATTGCCACTTTTTACATGATCCCTAAGATACATAAGAACGAAAAGTTGCCCCCAGGATGTCCCATTGTATCAGGCATCAGAAGCCTGACAGAAAAAGCTAGCAATTTCTTGGACACTCACTTGAGAAAGTTTGTGACCACCTTACCCTCTTATGTTAGGGATACTACAGAGGTATTACAAAAACTTGATGAATTACATGTGGAGGAGGGAGTAATACTCACCACATGTGACGTAGAATCCCTGTATACTAGTATTAAACATGAGAGAGGCATCAATTCTGTGGCATATTATTTAGAGAAAGTAGGAAGTACATCATTTAGCCAATTTTTGGTGGACCTTTTAAAATTTGTTTTGACTAAGATTTTTTTCATCTTCAATGATAAGTTTTTTCTACAAATTCGGGGAACAGCGATGGGGGCAGCTTGTGCCCCCACATATGCCAACATATATCTAGTTTGGTGGGAGGAGACCATGGTGTTTAATGAACACAATGAAATATATACCAAACATATATTAATTTGGTTTCGGTATATAGACGACCTGTTGATTTTATGGGATGGTCCTGAAGAACTTTTTTGCCAATTTATAACAACTCTTAATAGTAATGACCTTAATCTCAAACTTACTTATGAGACCAGCTATACAGAAGTCACTTTTCTTGACCTTAACATACAAAGAATGCCAGATGGCAAAATTCAAACTGACCTCTTTAGAAAAGAAACAGCCACAAATAGTGTGCTGCACAAGACTAGTGTACATTTCCCACCAGTCTTAAGAGGTATCCCCAAAGGGGAATTTTTGCGCCTCAGAAGAAATTGTTCAAATCTGACTCTTTTTTATGAGAGATTACAGGAACTACAAGACAGATTGATTAATAGAGGGTACAGTAAAAGGGAAATAAAGAAAGCTAAATATCATGCCTACAACAAGACAGAAATTCTTTACTGTATCCGAATAAAATCAAGACGAATAAAGATGATAATGCTGTGCATTTTGTTGGAGACTTCTGTGCTGAATGGGGGGAAATCCAAAGGATCATCCAGAAATATTGGTCTATTCTCACACTGGATGAAGATCTTAAGAGCCATTTAGGACCCAGGGCACAGATTAGTTGGAGGCGATCCCCGAATCGTAGAGATAAATTGGTCCACAGCCATTTTACAAATATTAAAAGAAGAAAACCTCCTGCAGAAGGATCATTTAAATATGGGAATTGCAAGGCATGTTCATACATGCAAAGAACTGCTGAGTTTAGTGACAAATACCACAAGATACGTCAATTTATCAACTGCAACTCCTCTGGAATAATCTATTGTATTGTATGCCCCTGCAATAAAAAGTATATAGGAATGACTACTAGACCTCTTAAACAAAGAATACTAGAATATGTGGGTACAATAAGAAATGTGGAAACAGATATAAAAAAACTCAAAAAACTTACTACTGTGGCAAGACATTTCCACGAGGTACATCAAGGAAACCCCATGGGTCTAAGATCATTTGGAATTGAACAAGTAACTCTGGGTATCAGAGGTGGGAATATCACACGGGAGTTACTTAAAAGAGAAAGCTATTGGACATTCCTGATGGGAGGTCTTCAACCTCAAGGTTTAAATGAACAGATCTATTACGGAGTGTATTTACAATCATGAATTTTGATGTTAAGAATAAATACCACAATAAGTGTATTAGAGCATATCTCACAGAGGTATTTGAGTTTTCTTTTCACTATCAGGTGTTTTTTTGTTTTTTTACGTATTTGTTTATTTTTATGGGTTCATTTTCATGGGTTTTTTCTCACATTTCATTTTCACATCGATTTATATAAATCAAGGAACATGTATACTTTCAAATTAATTATTATATAATTATATTATTATATAATTAATATAACACATTTTTTATATGAACACAGATAATACACAATATAATAAATACACTTTTCACATTTTTCACAGCATTTACAATATTATGTTGGTAAATAGAGATTTGTTATCACTATTTAAAAATTATTTGAATATTAAGGGATAGGTGTTTTGGGTATATAAATAATTGATTATTGTTATGGGCACAATATCACTGTTAATCACGTATTGTGTTAGATTATATATATATATATATATATATATATATATATATATATATTTATATTAAAATGTATTATTAAATAAGGTAGATGTGATTGGAAACTCCAGTTATGGAAAATAAGGGGAGTCTCTATATATAGTAAGGATTATATATAAATTAGGGTAAATCGCTAATAACTTGAAATGGTATTCTTCAAAATCATGTATTGAGTGTACATAATCTTTATCTATACAATAGATCCCTATTCCATTAGGATTACTTACTAGGGACGCTATTTAGCCAATGAGAAAGATGACAGGCAGTTCTTATTGGCTCCCACGTGGAATATTTGGGAGAAAGCCACATGATTGGTCCAAATGGACTGTCCGTTATATTCTTCATACATATTCCCTATAAACAGCACGGAGTGTATATAAACTCAGGTAACTCTAACAACTGCAAGTGATATTCTTCTGAATCTTGTACTAATCGCAAATTAATTTATACAATAGATCCCAATCTATCTGTATATGTATTAGGAGTATTTACTAGGGACGCTATTTAGCCAATAGGAAAGCTGACAGGCAGTTCTTATTGGCTCTTATTTGGAATATTTAAGGGAAAGCTCTAAGATTGGTCTGAAAAAATGTCTGTCAAGGTAAATAACGCTGTGATTGGCTAGCAGTCAGTATAATAGAACTGTCAACCCTGAGAACGGGTTGACCCTATGAGTAAGCTGTTCAAGCGAAACGCGCGTCAGGAGACACGCGGCACACGCCATTAATGTGTGCTATGTATTTAGCAAATATTGCACACGCCGTTAATGTGGGCCATGTATTCAGCAAATATTAACTAAATAGGAGATAGGAGACAGGCAACACATGCCATCAATATGTGCTATGTATTCAGCAAATACTAACTTAATAGGAGATACACGGCACACGCTGTTAAATGTGTGCTATGTATTCAGCAAATATTAACTAAATAACCACTATGAAAGTATATTGTTGATAAGGGTGTCTGTCAGACAGGTGGACAACATAAGCGGGCGCACGTGTATTAAACCTACCTCCGTATGTTTGACAGTCAATGTAAATGAGAAAATGATATGGAGGAACACCATGTGCTAAACCTGTTATTCTAACTAAGGCCCTCATTCAGACCCACTCGCAAGCGGGCGCACGTACGTTAGGCGTACGTACAAAATTATTTAAATTCAATGGCTCGCTCGTATTTTCGTTCGCATCTAAAATTCCTCCCTAAACTCAGGCGACCCCTCCTCTAACTAACGAGCGTGCGAAATAGCGAGCGTACATCCCCGAAATGGCTTGAAGGGAACGCACGCACAAGTGAACCCGGAAGTGGCCTTGTCAGATGTCGATTACCTGCTCCTTTATTCTGCCTACCTCCCTCAATCGTATCATGCCAATCAATGTATCAATTAGCTTAATTGTTTTGTTTTTTTCAACACAATGCAAGAAACTTTACTCTTGTCCGTGTTTGTGTTTACCCGCAGAATACGTACGGATGGAACATTCGCTTTTATTGTTCAAAAAACATGTGAACCACAATTAAACAATTGTTCTATTGCTGTGGATCCCCGCATATTTTCCGGGGTTCATTTCTTTATTTAAATTTGCAAACGCATGTCACTGCATCAAGCCTATCATAACTCTCCAGAGATTTCTGGCCCTGTTGAACACATGACTCATACACTAACCAATAAAATTGCTCCTGTTATTTTCCAAAATACATTAGCCAATCATAAATTTTTGCCACACTTTATCAAAAATGTTTTGTATGAAAAACTCCATTGCCATCATGAGAGCCTCCGCATTCACCAGGCGCGAGCTGCTGGTGCTTACGGAGGTGATGGATAGGCGGATCACCAGCCAGCCTCCACCCATCACCAACCGGCAGAAGCGCTCCGCGTATGCGGAGGCACGGTCCCGCCTGCGGTCGTTGGGTTCACGCTGCAACATCGGGCAGCTTGAGCGCAGGTGGTCAGACCTGCAATGGCGAACGCCCCGCTTGCTGGCATGCTTTCGCATGCAGATCCTTGAAAGTAAGTGTTATGTATTGTGGTTTTCATGTTTGTGTTTGTGGGGCAAACTGCGTGTGCATGTTTTCCTGTCTGTCCTATTAATTATTTGTCCTCATATCTGCGTGTGCATGTTTTCCTGTCTGTCCTATTAATTATTTGTCCTCATATCAGCGTGTGCTTGTTTTCCCTCTATTTCTGTTTTTTTCATTCTACTCCTTTTTGCATGTTTTTTGTTGCTGTTTTTTTTTTTTTTTATTTGGGCCCCGGATTTGCCCAGAAACTAACCTCAATTTGTTTGACATATTTTAGGAGGACAGCCAAGACTACGCCATCACCGTCTGGCCAGACGGCGTTCCCGGCCACTATCCCCTACCCCCAGCCAACACTCCACCCCAAATATTTCCCCTATACCCCACTCCTCCCCAGCCTTCCCAGACCCTCTCCCGGAACTGTCGGGCCTCCTTCCCCTCCGTCCCACTTCCCCCTCTCCTCCACCCACCCCTCTTCCAATTACCCCCTCCCCGGAGTCCATCATTACCCCTCCCCGTTCTTTGGGGAATGAAGGCTCCTCCGAGGAGGAACATGGAGGGACTTCCGGAGCTCCCGTTTTGGCTCCCGGTATGTTTTTCTTTCTCATTTTTTTTAACCACAAACTGTTTGTATGTAATCATGTGTCGTGCCTTTATTCGTGCTTGTTTGGTTTACTTTTGGTGATTTAGCAGTTTGCCTTTACCTCTTCCTGCTGATTTCAACATACACATATCACACCTGTGGGAATTTGTACATAGGCCTTGTATTTTTGCCAGCACCCCCTTTTTGTTTTGGTTTTTCTTTTTTCGGTTTAGGAGTGATTTCGTTGTGTTTTTGTTTTTTTAATGTGGATTCCCTATTGTTTTATTAATCCACACACTTTTCTCACCCACAGAGGAACAGAGGCGTCGACAAGAGGTGGAGGATTGTGTTGGCCAGATGCGCCAACATGTCATTGGCATTCTTGTGGCCCTTGACCGGCTGTCTGGCATCCTTCGCCAGTAGTTTTTTTTGTTTATGTTCGTTTTGTAAATAAATTTTGTAGTTCTAATATACATTCTGGCTCATTCTTTTTTTCAAAAACACAAATAGTTTTCCCTGACATAAGTAGACTGTTCCTGCAAGGATTTCCCTTTTTTAAAAGTTAGATTGTATTTTGTATTTGTATGTTAAACAGCCACAAGAAACACATAACAGTAACAATGTCATTTCCCTTTTTGGGTGTAGTGTCAATTAGATATTTCGACATTTTACAGGTTCCTAGTTGGTGTGCAAGCTGCTTAGGCCAATCTTCAAAATCCAAAGGTTTGGACAGGCTTCCTTTTGGTGTGGGTTGGGAACCTGAAAACATATTTCAGTTTACATCAACTGGTGTCAGTACTGGATTACCCCTTAGTCAATTGTAAGGTGTGTTAACCTGGTTACACTTGCTGTTAACGTCCAAAAAAAGGAAGACCATTTCACTCTCCAAACATTTATTCACAACATAAATGAGAAATCAAAGTGGTCAGTCCCAAAAAAAAAAAACAGTGATAATCTCAAATACAACACATACAAATACAATATTTAATTACAAAAAACAATCAAGAACTGGTTGACGAAGGACAATGCCAACATGATTAGACAAACATGGCGTTGCGATATGGGTTCCAGAATATATGGCCAAAATCACCAGATCCAGGTTTGGTAAGGGTAGCAGGAAGTAGTGAGCGTTGGAGTGGCAAAGATTATGTGAACAAACAGAAGATGGTGTGAAAAAAATTAAATAAATTAGATGTTCGCAAACAAACACAAACACATTAGGTATAAACACTGTAGTTTGGGTCAAACTTACCTAAAAAATCTGGCCACCACATCATCGCGTATGGCCCCCCCACATACTGACCTCCGACCAACCTCGGGGGGGCCATCCTCAGGTAAGGCATCCTCTGGCTGCATTGGGACACCACTCCTTATGGCGATGTTGTGAAATATCCCACACAGGACCACAATTTTCGACACCATATCCGGCAAATACATGAGCTCGCCACCAGAGCGGTGGAGGCATCTGAATCGGCCTTTTAAAAGGCCGATACAGCGCTCCACCACTTGCCTGGTGGCTGTAAGTGCGGAATTATACTCACTTTGTGGGCCTGGTGTGGGAGCCAAATAAGGAGTGAGCAGCCAGGACATGCAAGGGTATCCACTGTCTCCTGTGAAAAATAAGAGACAACATCAGGAACACTGTGTATCAAGCTTAACATTGTTATGTACTAAAGGTCTCCACTTACCCAGAAGCCACGCATCACCAGCTTGTAGGTTGGTTAATTTCTGCCATATCCCTGATTGCCGGATGACGAAGGAGTCATGTGCACTTCCTGGTAACTTAGCATTCAGGGACAGGATCTGGAGGGAGGCATCACATACCACCATTACATTCAGGGAGTGATAGTGTTTCCTGTTTCTAAATATTGCCTCCAGCCGTGCTGGAGGCTGAAGTGGTATGTGAGTACCATCCACAACCCCTATGATGTGTGGGAAGCCAGCTATTTGGTAAAAATTGGCCTTGGCCACACTAAGGGCACCCATATTCAAAGGCATTTGAATAAAATGATGGAGGTGCTTGAAAAGTGCCTCCATCACTGCCCTCAGGATCCGGGAAAAGGAGGATTGGGAGATGCCCGCCACTATTCCCACCATTGTTTGAAACGATCCTGAGGCACAGAAATGTAACACCGCCATAAATTGCGTCAGTGGTGGTATTGCTGTTGGACTGTCAATTTGCCGCTCAAGATCACTTTCTATTAATGAGAGAGTGTCTATAATGATTTTGGGAGGTAGACGGTAGCGTCTTAAAACCTCATCATCGGGCATTCCAAAAAGGGTGACACGTGTTCGAAATATCTGGGGCCTTGCATGCCTACGATGCCTACGCCTGGGATGAGATTGAGGTTGGTCGGCTTCCGGGAGCATGGCCAGAACAATCCTCCCCAGATCAACCTGAAATTCAAAAATTTCAAAGTAAGGCTTTTGACCCACTCCAAAACTATATTAAAACAACTTAGCTTGATGATACCATACATTGCTGCTTACATGCCGGGGTATTGTCATGATACGTCCAAACTGAAAATAACCAACAAAATTACTTGACACATTTCACTCTGTGCATTTTTGTGGATACATTTTGTGCTAGACCAAAGTTCAAATATGCCAAACACCCATTTAGCAAAACCGCAAAGCGACATTTAACACAGTACATCAAAACGGGTCGAAATGTTGGCTCAAAAAGCGAAAGCTAAACCATCAAAAAGTTAGAATGATTATTAAGCTGTTTAAAATGCGCTAATTAGTTCGCTAATACAAGTCACAAGAGTAACTACTAAAAATGCGCTAATTAGTTCGCTAATACAAGTCACAAGAGCAACTACTAAAAATGCGCTAATTAGTTCGCTAATACAAGTCACAAGAGTAACTACTAAAAATGCGCTAATTAGTTCGCTAATACAAGTCACAAGAGTAACTATTAAAAATGCGCTAATTAGTTCGCTAATACAAGTCACAAGAGTAACTACTAAAAATGCGCTAATTAGTTCGCTAATACAAGTCACAAGAGTAACTACTAAAAATGCGCTAATTAGTTCGCTAATACAAGTCACAAGAGTAACTACTAAAAATGCGCTAATTAGTTCGCTAATACAAGTCACAAGAGTAACTACTAAAAATGCGCTAATTAGTTCGCTAATACAAGATAAAAAATGGACTTACCAAGAGCAAATATCTAAGATGCAAAATCATAAGGTCTTTGGGGTCGAAAATAAACAAAATCTAAAATAGAATAAATTAGTTATCCAAAAATTACAAAATATACGAAACACAATGAAACAACAATTGAACAAAAGTTAGACTTCACAAAACTTACCAAATCAACAAACGAGGTCCAAAAAATATAAACCAACAAAGATAACGGAAAAAAAAACACAAATCTAACCAACAAACGAATCTACAACCTCCAACTCCTTTCTACGCAATCAATAAACTCCAGCCAAGATAACCTCCAACAATCCAAAAACGCCACCTCAACTTGAGACACACCAACCCATAAATAGTGTTTCGTTTCCCGCACAAATTAAGGAGGGATCATAGGGCCGCACAATCAATGATGCGGCCGCAAAATAAGGACGCATGTATAAATACGTCACGAAAACACATTCAAATTCTGGTGTATTTCTTGTTTGGACCTCAGACATGGCGACAGACCAGGGAAAAAATGCACAAGAGTCAGGCGGTAAGTCTTTCATGCATTTTCTATCAACGATTAATTTGAAACATAAGATTAGGCAAGTTGTGATTTTGTGAATTCTGTAAATTTACACAAATAGGTGAGGAGGATGACATGGAAGAGGCTGCTGGGCCCAGTATTCCGGCCAAAGCGGCCCCAAAAAAAAGGCAGCCACATTTCACAAGAAAGGAGATGGAGGTTTTGATCCAGAAGTGTGTGGACATCCTGCCACAGGCAGACAGGAATATGAGTGTAAGCCAGAAGTGGAGAATGTGGGAAGAGGTAGCCGTTGCTGTCAATAGGGTGGGTGATTATGTCCGTCTAGCCCGGGATGTCAAATGGCGGTAAGTAAACCCTTGACCCCCCTAAAAACAAACCCCATTTTAAACCAAAGGATAATGGCTTCCTTTTTTCCCCACAGATGGGCCGACTTCAAATATCGCCTAAAGCAAAAACTCGCGGACAGGGCTAGGCATGCAAGGGGGACAGGTGGGGGTCCCACCCCTGTGTCATTGGAGTTGACAGATTTAGAAGAGCTGGCACAGGGGTGTGTGCAGCCTGTGGAGGTGTTTGGCGTGTCCAACATGGATACGGACATGCCAGACTTTGCGGCTCCTCATGTTGGCCCAGGTAAGTATTGTGATGTCACCAACTCTGAATTGCTATTGTGCCAATATGTAGATTCTAATGTGAGGCTTTTCTCATTTTTCCAACAGAGACACAGGCGGATGAGTCTGCTCCAGAGGGAAGCCTTGGCCGCAGAATTTCTGCTGGCTCTGCAGGGGAGGAACCAGTACATCCGGCTGAGGACCCTGCAGAAGCCAGTCCAGGGCGTGCCCCCTCGCAGGCAGTGGGCCTCCTCACAGAACTCAATTTCAAAACGGATTTCCATACGGAGATTCTGCAGAGGATGGACGCCAGTCTGATACGGATGGCTGAGGCCCTGGAGCAAAATGCTACGGCCAACGTGACCATTGGTCAGGCCCTGGCGGAAAATACCAGGGCCAACATCCGCATCGCCGATGCCCTGGAGCAGCTCGTTCGCCAGCACATGGTGGAGCCGACCTCCCTTCCTGCCGGAACATCAGGATCCTCCACCTCTGGCACAACATCAGCCAATCCTCCAAATGTGCCTAGCCCTGTGCCTAGTCCAGAGGCCACAACATCTGCCTCTGGACAGGCCAGCCCGATGGCATCCCGGACCCGGTCTGGCACCCACCCTCCCCCATCCAAACGGGCGAAAAAATGGTGACAGCAATGGCGACTTTTCCCACACTCCTTCTGTGCTTGGCTCATATTCCTTTCTGGTCAAAACTTCCCTCTCCTTTCTTGTGAAATGTTTTTAAGTTATTTTTGTACGTTTATGTTATCAGTTATTGATTATTTATTTTGGATAAAAAGTATCTTTGGCAGAAAAAAAAAAAAATATATTATGCCAATTGGTTTGTGTTTAAACAATAAATTTATGAAAAAAATCTGACATTGTATTGTGACATTATTGTACAAATGGGTTACATTTAATCCTGGCCCTAAAGGCAAAAAAGGACACCAAAAACCATTTCATTTGTTTTAAAAAAAGGCCTCTTGAAGGAACGTTTAAAAAATCACATAACGATGCAAATTGCACATTAAAAAAAAAAAGGGGAGCTAATTAAAACATGATGACATTATTGTCACAATAGGGCATAAACAACAAATTGAGGCCAAAAAACCCCCCCCAAAATGTACGCCAATTGATTGTGTAATCCTGACATTAGCAGGTATGATTTCCACCTGCGTACGGTTTTGTGCTATCCCAATAAACTGCTTTCCAAACACATACCAAGCCGGTTTTCAATACAACACTAATTGCTTTTGTGACCACCCGCGATTAATCGCTGCAACATCGTGGAGTCCCGGGACGGAGGAGAAGGCCATCGCCAATGTGGTCGAGTAATCCAGACCCTAAACTGTGCGAGCATTTTGAAGGGAAAGAGGATGTTCCAGTGACGTATGTGACGGTCCGAACACATTTGACGTTCGCATCTGCTAATGTATGTACGCCCCAAAAACGCCTCGCCACGCCTGCGTTTTTCCATCTCCACCCCCGTCAACACCCAAAAACGCCCTGTTCTGTCAATCACATTTGACATGTCACTTCCTGTACGCTATTTTAGGAACAACAGAAAAATAGCTTGCAATCTGCCGTACGCACATGCGCAGTGTAACACCGACGCATGCGTGGTTAGTCAACATCGGAACGCAACGAGCATACTGCTGTTTGCGAGTGGCTCTGAATGAGGGCCTAAGTTAGTAATCACTGGAAGGAATGTGAAACAAACCTATATTAGTATTCCATACTTTATGTATTTAATTGGTTATTTCACTTGAAGTCAATAATCATTAGAGGAAATATGCAATATATATAAATAAAATCTGCACTTATTTTCCATAAGAGGACCAAGAGCCTATGATACATACTAATTAAGAGGGATGTATGTGCAGAAAGAGAATTTTTGAGTATGCACAAAAAGATACAACTTATACATGGACATTTTGTTGCCAAGTGGATATAGTTCAGCACAATAACTGTGTGATTCAATATTTAATCTCTCTCCTGATTTTGTACTTATGATTGTCATTATGGTGTAATTCAACAACTTATGAAATATAAGGGACAGCGTTATCTGTATACTGTATTTTAGGATATACAACAATCCCTCAGTACAAATTGTATGATAAGATCTGCAAATAAAAGTTATTATTAGATACAATATCAGTGGAGTATTTTTCAAGAGATACCAAAACACGGAGATTGTGTGATACAATACAAGTTTTATTGGAGAATAATTATACAGATATATATTAATTCTTATGAAATTCTGTTTCTCTATATGATATATTGCAAAGGGGAAATGGCATAAACACTTAACTATTGAATTACTGCTTGCAAGACCTTAATACCCTATATGTGTACAATACATACCTTCGTATCTAATGATACTAATTGATACGGAAATGTAGAATAAATATTAGTGATATATGAAAATATTATTATTGGTTTATACATATGATAATCGATATGTCCTCAGATCTACAGACACCCGAATAACCTTTAAATAACATACAATGTAATAATGAACATTAAATACAGAAGACAGATAGTGGTTTAATTGTTTAATTGAATTTTAATTTCACATGGTTTAATTTTTGTGATACACATATTTGTTTTCAATATTTCGCGGAGGTTTTAAGTATAATACCAATAAAGGCTAAGTTTTAAAAGACAATAATCTTTCTACAACAGTCGATATAATGACTAAAAATGTGTTCCGTAATAAGTCCATGAGTACCCCATAAAGGAATTACTTCTCCTCTTTGGGTTTTTTTGAAACCACATGACAGTACAGATATTTAAATCTCGGACAGCAGGTGGGTAGAAAGGTTAAAAATTACTTCTTGCTTTTCTTTGTGGCTCCTTGCCCTTGTAGTTACCCCTAAAGAGGGTTTCCTAGCAGAAGAATTACTTGTGGTAACACCCTCAGACATACTTGCAGATGTTGCCCCTGCGCTGAAAGAACAAAAAACCCAGCTATAAACATGATTTGGTGACAACATCTAGCTAATCCCTTTTAAATTTTGCAAGGTCCTTCTTATATTTCTCGATCTGAGATTTTGAAAGCCAGTTGGTTGTAGTATCATTAGTGATGATATCCGTTTTTTTCAAGGTGGAATTTTTTTCTTTTGAAATGGCAAGTTCACTAGCTGCTTGCAAGAGCCCCTGCACTCAAGTTTTATATGATCCTTAAGCTTTGCAGACCATGGGGTAAACTTACTAAAGGTTGATTTGGCATTTTGAGTGATTGGAGGTGTGATTTTCATTCGATTTGTATTCGATTATGTTTTTGGGTATTTACTAAAGGCCAATGTAAAATTGAACTCCAAATCGAATTTTTAGTCAAATCGACCATCGGAAAAACATTGGTACTTTTACATAGCCCAACACACAAAACTCTTATTTACTATCATTTGATTTGAATTGACCTCAAAATCGGACTTCAAATCGAACTTCGAATCACCAATAGAATAACCCTGCTTCATGCTTTCAATTTGAGCATGAGCAGGTCGGATTGACACATACATGCAGACATCAGTGAGATGCCTGCATGTATCTGACTGTAAAAAGTAATTAAACAGTTAAAAGTTTTAAAAAAAATTGACGTGAGGTCAATCAAAACCAGCCCTGGACTGTTCAAACCAAGGTCTGGTTGACTAAGTATAGGGAAAAAATTACGTAGGGTCTCCCTGTACTCAGTACAACCAGTACTGGGCTATGGGAACCAGGGCTGGTTCCAGATTTACAGGGAAAAATTTGCGTAGGGTCTCCCTGTAAATCACAGAACCAGCCCTGGACCCTTTCTAATGGGGGACTATCACCGGGCCTCCCAGCTGCAGCATCAGCCCCGACTGCTAGTCAACCCGGGCCAGGGATCCCTGGGGAGTTGGAGACCCCTAAAAAAAGGGGTCTCTGTCTCCAGGACACCCCTAGCCTAAGATGATAGCCTGGGGCTATCCCTGCCACCCTTGGGCAGTGGGTGGCAGGTCAATTGTGTGAGTGTTGTATAAAAATAGAAGTATAAAAACATTGTCTTTCCAGTAGAACTGCAGGTCCCAGCAAGCCTCCCCCGCATGCTGGTACTTGGAGAACCACAAGTACCAGCATGCGGGGCATTAAGGGCCCACTGGGGCTTGTAGTTCACCTGTAAAGAAATGTTTAAAAAAACACACACACACCTTACACAGTATAAGTTTAATACATACATACACACTCACACATACTCACCTATATTACCTCAAGTGGTCCCCTTGTCCAGTAGGCATCCATGGGTTAAAATAACAAAATGAGAAACCCGACCATCGCACTAAGGAATAATCATTCTAACCAGAATGATTATTCCTTCCCGAATGAAGCACACAGATGCGGATTCCTACTTTGAAGCTCCATTTCTGTGCGTTCATTGGCTGAGAGAAGTCAGCCCCTGCCTCTCAGCCAATTAATGGCTCCTCCATTGAAGTCAATGGTGGGAGCCGCAGGGTAACTAAAGTTTATCCTGCGGCTCCCACCATTGAGTTCAATGGAGGAGCTGCTCATTGGCTGAGAGGCGGGGCCTGACCTCTCTCAGCCAAATGAACACACAGCTTCAGTGAACTTTTTCAGGATTTTCTGTGACCCCACTGGGTTTAAGTACTGTGCACTTGTGCAGACGGCCATTATGCATGGACGTTAGTCATCAACCCACAGCTGGAAGCGATAGGTTGCTGGCAACTCAGCTGAAGACACCTTCAAGGAGGTGCACACTGCTGGCCCTCGCCAAACAGGTAAGTAATGTTAATTACCAGTGGCATACTCGTATCATTGTGATACTAAATAAAATATGTCACCTGCAATAAATAATGTTGTTAAATGGAGACCTAAGCAACACATTCGCTGTAAAAGTAAACAATCTTTTTTATTTAAAATATATCTTAAATAAAAAAGTGCTTATTAGGATTATGGCATTTGGGTCTCTGTGTACCAGACAGAAGATAACCACACAGAGAGAAAACCTTCAATATGTAGTACTAGGAATACATGAATTATATAGTGAACTGTTATTCTAATCCTATTAACCATTCCTTATATATTTTATGTACTTCTTATACTAGAGATGAGCAGTTCAGTTTTACTTGGTTATGTTCGGAACTCATAAACGGCATCATATTGGCTATCCATCTCTCACGTGTTTTGGATAGCCAATAGGATCAATCCAAACTTATTCTGATTTACCGAAAAGAACTGAGTCAAAACTGAACAGCTCATCTCTACTTTACACTATAAATTTTCTCTCACTGCGGCTGTCTTTGACTTGTACACAGAACCCTAAATGCATTGATGCCAGTAAGCTATATTTTTATCGAAAATACTATATTCTGATATAGAGATGTAAGGAAAAATGCTTGGTTTCTTTGTATACTGTATCTTCACTGTGCCTGTGTAACTCAAAAAAGCTGTGTCATACATGTGCAGAAAATACCTCGATTGGTCTGCAATGTAGCCTGTATCGCAGGGGAGATAACGCATCAATTTGTTCCGAAAATTACAATTTCTACTCCCCTCCCCAACTAGAAATCCTGCATGATAACCTGGACAGCAGAAGAGCCTGAACAGAGATTGGCACCAGAGAGCATTGCATCTGGATACCAACCAGTCAGGAGCAGGTAATATTTCTTATTTTTATTTTACAAAAGACAAGTGTACAAGTGTGGATTAGTGTATGCAGGGGCGGTAGCCTAGAGCTTTGCCTAGGGCAGGGTGAAACCTTGCACCAGCCCTGCAGCATTTACATTAATGTACCAATAATGACCTCTCTGTTTCACATTATATTTTTCTTCTTGGAACATGTCCTCATTGTAATGATCAGGAAGGTTCCATATACATTTTTTGTCAACTAACTCCATTTAAGAAAGCTGAGTCAAAGTCTTATTGGTACAGTAAGAAATCATGCATGGCAGATATGGCAATGACTAAACAATATATACTATACCTTGCAACAGGTGTGAAGCTTTCCCCATAGTCAATCCCAGAGTTTTGTGTATATCATTTAGCGACAATAGGAGCTTTGCAATGGGCACTGGTTCTGTCCTTAATTAGCTGTTTACAAAAGACCCACATATTCTTGACTGTCTTGCTGTGGCTCCAGTTGACCACAGTCCATGTATTATTATCATTCAGTGATGCAATTTATTTTCTTCCCAGTTGCTGCTTGACTTTGTTTCTTTGATATTTTGCGGTTCACAGAAAGGGACATTTGGGAACTCCTCATAATATCTCCTAGGGGGTTTTCCTTTATTGTTTATCACAGAACTCTTGCGCTGTGATTGGATGAGCACATTGGCAGTCTCTAATTCAGACTGCATAACCAGTATAATAGATTTGTGTTGCAGTTCTTATTTCACCTTTACATTAGGTGGCACTGTTTCTTGGAACACTAAAGGCCCTACACACTAGACGATATATTGAGCGATTTAGCTGATTCCGACGCATCGGAACATCAAATCGTTCATATCGTCCAGTGTGTACGCTCTATCACACTGCTGATGCACGTTCCCATGGGTCGTTGGTCACATCTTCAGATCTTTTGTAGATGCAGGAAGATCTGTCATTCTCATTAATGATTCCCCTCTTATTGTGCTGTGTGTATGCACTACCAAATGACAAACAATATGTCATTCTGACCTGGACGATGTGGCCGTCACTTGATAGGCATTCCCATAGACCTGCTTCATGCTGGTAAGTTTAGCATGAGCAGGTATGAATGACACAGATTCATGCACAGATCAGTGAGATCCAGCCATGTATCAGTGTAAAAGCTTGTAAAGTGTTAAAAAAAATGTGACGTGAGGTCCCACACTAAAAGCTCAACCAGCACTGGACTTTACAGAGCAAGTCCTGGTTAGGTAAATACGAGGGACAAAAGACATAGTGGTCCCGTATATATTGAGCACAGCCAGCATTGGGCTCAGTGAGCCGGTACTGGTTTGGGAAAAACTGGGGACAAAATGAGTAGGGGTCTTCTGTATTTTCCATAACCAGCACTGGACTCTTCTAGTGGGGGTGTAATGCCACAACCAGGGGAGCCCTTTCACCAGGTCCCCCGGCCAAAGCATTATACCTGACCACTAGTCAGCCCAGGCTGGGGATCCCTGTTGAGGTGGGGACCCCCCAATAAAGGGGTCCCCCTCTCCAGGGCAGCCCAGGCCCGGAGTCATCCCCAGCACCCCTGGTTGGTGGATGCCAAGTTGATTGTGTAAAGTGTATGTAAAAATAGATCTACTAATACTGTCTTTTGATGGTGAACTACAGGTCCCAGAAAGCCTCCCCGCATGCTGGTAATTGGAGAACCAGAATTACCATTAGCAAAAAAGTCCCACTGGTACCTCTAATTCACCTGCAAAAGAAATATTAAAATAAACACAAGACACACACACTGTGACAGTATAATATAATTATAGCATACATGCACATTCACATTCACACTCACATTCATGCAAACTCACCTAATCCTTGTAGTCATTCACGTCCCCTTGTCCAGTAGAATCAAAGACACCTGTTAAAAAAAAAGTCCATACTAACCTTTTCCTAGCATAGATCACATCCTCTTCGGTCCATGTAGGCATCCACCTTCTTCTTAAAACAAAAAAAAGCCAAATCCCGACCCACAAACATAAGTGCCATCCTCTAAAGATGGTACTTCCCAAATGACAGCTCAGCCTTTGCAATTCTCTTAGAAATTCCTGGGCTGAGCATTCATTGGCTGAGAGTGGCGAGCCTCCGCCTCTCTCAGCCAATGAATGGTTCCCATGGTGAGAATGGTTCAATGGTGAGAATTGCTAGGCAACATTTATTAACCTAGCGGATCTCACCATTGAAGTCAATGGTGGGAACCGGTCGCTGGCTGAGAGAGGCGGAGGCTCTTGTATTTCTAAGAGAAATGCCGTGGCTGAGCTGTCATTTGGGAAGTCATTAGAGGATGGTATTTATGTCCATGGGTCGGGACTTGGCTTTTTTTTGTTTTAAGAAAATTTTGGATGCCTAGATGGAGAATTGGACGTGTCCAGGGATTGTAGGTGAGTATGTGTAAGTGTGAGTGGGAGTGTACTAAAGTTCTACTTTTATGGTGTGTGTGTCTTGTATTTATTTTACAGGAGGTACCAGCAGGCCCTTAATGCCCTTTATGCTGGTACTTGTAATTCTTAAAGTAACAGCATGCGGGGGAGGCTTGCTGGGACCTGTACTGTAGTTCTCCAGCAAAAGACAATATTAGTACATCTATTTTGTACACTACTCTTTACGTAATCAACCTGGTACCCACCGGCCAGGGGTGCCGGGGATAGACTGTTTATTGGACAGATCCCCACCTTCCCAGGAATCCTCTGCCTGGGCTGACTAGTGGTCAGGTCTAATGCTTTGGCCGGGGGACCAGGTCAAATGATTCCCCTGGCTGTGGCATTACACCCCCGCTAGAAAGAGTCCGGTGCTGTTTATGGAAAATACAGGGGACCCCTACTCAGTTTGTCCCCAGTATTTCCAAAACCAGGACCGGCTCCCTGAGCCCAGTACTGGTTGTTCTAAATACAAGGGACCCCTATGGCTATTGTCCCCCATATTTACATAACCAGGACTGGTTGTGCATTTAGGGGTGGACCCGACGTTATTTTTTTCCTATTTTTAACACTTTAAGCTTTTTACACACAGATGCATGCACGGATCTCACTGATCCGTGCATGCATCTGTGTCATAGTACAGCCCATTATTTAAATTTAGCAGACATCTTTAAGATGGTCATCAGGTGTTTTGGTAAATATTGTTAATGATCTAAGGATTTGGAAATAGTTAACGACGCACAATGTATCGTTTGGTCGTTGGTAAGATTGCACAGTGTGTATGCACTATATCGTTTGTCTGGGAGTTCCATGGAGTACAAGGGAAATCATTGATGACATTGCATTGTTTGCAAGTTGTCTAATGTCTACCCAGCTTAAGTCTCTGGATTTAATAGGCTTTTCGATTGCAATCTCTGTATCCTTTACGGGAGTATCCAAGCATGATACACTATATTGACTTGGGATTCGACTTACATCTCTTCTCCTTAGGGATCTGTGCATATGCTCTACACTCAAACAGTCTGAGATGATTGATGCTTTGCTTAATTACAGACCATGCCTCTAGTGGTGTTTTACCTTTTACAGTTACTATGGGCACACAGTTCTTCTAATATACTATGGTAGACACTGTTTCAGCCCAAAAACTAATTTCTAGGCCTGCATCAGTCAACATTCTGTTATGGCATGTATGCAATTGTTAACTGGGGTTCAGTACCATACTTGTTAAAGAAGACAGCTACTTCTTTATATTTATATTCCCTGCCATTATCAGATATCTAGATCTTTATTTTCTTACCCATTTGAGTGTCCACCAAGCTCTGCCATTTTGTTTATTACTTCACTTTTGGATTTGATAAAGTGAACGTGTGTCATTCTTGTGAAGTCATTGAAGAAAGTAAGGAAACATCAGTATCCACTTATCAATTTTACTTCCATCGAACAATACATGTCTGTAAGCACTAATGCTAATGGTGCCTCTCCTCTGGTTGCTGACTTTGGGAAGAGACAATGGGTTTGCTTACCTGTTATACAGGTAAAATAGGATAGATTATGGCTGTTCCCATCACCTTCCTTCAAGAAGTTTCTAAATGTTATCAAACTGCAGGTGGCCTAATCGCCTATGTCACATAGATTGGCTCAAATCAGAAGCTACCATTGCATAACACTCCTCCTTATCTAGGACATATAATTGCTGGCACCAAGTTGCTGTTGATATCTCATTCCCTCTTTCATTCTTCACAACACACTTTCTCTCTGCGAACTTTTTCTTCTAGGACACTTACTGTGTGGCAATAAGGTTAGTCTCCAAATCTGGTATAAGTAATACATCCTGCATGTCTCAGATATACTGTGATTGTCCTGACTTTTGTGGCTGTAAGAACTTTGGACCTCATTCAGAGTCGGTCGAAGTGGCCGCACGGTCGTACTTGAAAAGGGGCTGGATATGCAAATGATTCCCTCGCAAGTTCGGATTGGTAGCTGGCCGACCAAGGGGAGGAAGCGGCCGGAATTAAAAAAAAATACGCCCCCTTCTCGTACGCATTGCACATCATCTCCGGGCATTTAAGGATTAATCGAGACCATCGGGAACCATCGGAACTGGTCGTAGAGCTTAAGGTTGACCATACCCTCTCTTAAGCTCTACGATCATGTCAGTGTAAAAACCTCCCATGTCACATGTGCCATGACGCTACTTTGTTAATTATGCACTCCCATAAACCGTATGCACTCCCATAAAATGCCGTTCGCATAATTAGGCACGCCTGCGTTCGGATCTCCACTTCCCCGTTTTCAAGCATCTTCCCCTGTTACCACCCACAAATGCCTCAATCTGTCAATCAAACTACTGACCTGGCTATTTTCAAGGAGAGAGAAATTTCTGATCGTAGCGGCGAGTTTGCGCACGCGTATTGCAAACTTTACGCATGCGCAGTATAGCGAACATCGGTGGCGTACGACCGTGCAGCTGCTTCGACCGACTCTGAACGAGGTCCTTTGTCTCTGATCCCTCTGACTGTTCTAGGATCACAATTGCTAAAAAATTTAAACCTTGTTTGATTGCAATTGAAATTCCTCATAGCTCCATATACCAGCAATTCTTCCTGAAAATGTCTGTGACATTTAAAGCAAACTAAATTTTTATCACGCTTCTTTTATACGCCACTTGAATCTCTCAGTCTGCATTTAGAGGCTTTATGTGCTACTTTGTGACATATGACAAACTTAAACTAAGACCTTTTGGGCTTTGTCCTTTGCGAGTAAAACAGAACTCACAGCATTTGTGTCAACTGGTATGTGTTCTTGAAACTTAGCCCTCACAATCTCCATTGATAGCTTAGTCGAACACTATTAAAAAGTCATTCAGGTGTCAGATTCTGCAGTATCACCATTGCAACCTCCTCATCCACCTGAATTTATAGAAATGTCAATTGCTGAGATATAGACAACATTTTGTCAATGTACTTGTTAATGCCTGTGCATGCACTCAGTTTGGTATGGTACAGTGAGCCTGATTCTGAAATGGATGCAATGCTGATGTTTATGTAGTTGAGTGATTATCCTTAATCTGCACATGCATATGAGTTGCACTCTGCATGCATTAATTTTATTTTCTTTTATTACATATTTTTCTTTGAGAAATGCAATGTATTAATTAGAATGGATTTGTTGAACTCTTAACGGATATGTTTGTCTTTAGACATGTGAATTTAATCAATTTCCACAGATGCTCTCTTTTGTTAATTAAGCTGCTACTTATACCATTGGACTGGGGTTACATAAATATGGAATCACTGATACTAATTCCTCTAGACAATATACCTCAGAGGAAACCACTAATAAAGACAGCTGAGAAATGGGTTAGAGGTTAAATCCACACTGGCAGATACTTGGCAGAAAGATCCTTGGTTATTGGACATTGTAGAGGAGTCATCTTAAGATGAGCCGCTATCTTCATTAGTTTTGTCATCTGTACACAGGAACCGCACACTCCCTCCCAGCAGTGGGATTAATACAGCAAAGCATAAAGACATTTCCCCACATTGGGTAAGGAACACTGCTGTCTGGGGGACTTGGACCCAGGGGGGAGGTTGAGATAAAGCACTGGTAAGCGGCTATATAAACAATATTATACCTCTCAGTCTACAGGAGCAATTGGAACTCTTGTTTTATACTAATCAACGGTATTTTGCACTACAACTCCTCCTCTCTTATCGGCCGGTTTGACCACTATTTTTTAGTTGGTTTTTAAATTTTCCAAGGCTTCTCGTTCTACTTTACTAATATTCCCTCTAACAGACTTGAAGCTTGTGTGCTCAATCTCTTCCTTTACCAGCTTCTCAAATGTTTCAATATAACAACCTTTTTTGAAAGCTGGAAAAAAGACCGATTTTGGTTTAAAACTTGAAACATTTTCCATCTCTTCATTACTGTCTTTATCATTAAAGAATTTCTTAAGAGTAAGTTTGCGTATAAAACACTGTAAGTCAATATAAGCTTGAAACTTATACATCTTACTAGATGGTGCAAATTTCAATCCCTTTTGCAAAACTGTTCTCTCCGGATCTGTCAATATATGATCGCTTAAGTTATAAATTTTAGTAGGTCCCTCTTCTTGAATGGCACTGTTAGGTAATTCACTATTTATTAGATTAGGGTTTTTTCTCCTATGTATACGTTTTTTTCAGTGTTTACCCCCTTTTTTTCCCCATGCGTATATTTGTGGTGGCTTAATTCCACCTCTGATCTAAAAAATCATTCTCCTTGGTATTATCCAGTATTTCAAATCGATTAGAGAGCAGAGTCTGGGACATTGGAGACAGTATTGAGGGGGAATCAGAATATCGTTTATCCAATTTCCAGTTTCTAGTACCTACACACCTAGGTTGAATCTGGGTTATAGGCCTATAGTGTGTTCTATCTGGCCTTGCGATAGCTTCTGTATGTCTCGATCTTTCTCTTTTATGATAAGGAGTGATAATTATTTGACACCCTCCTCCATACTCCCTATCCGGACCATATCTCGGGCGTCGAATGGACTTTTTTTATTATTATAATTTGGTATGGATTTAGATTCATTCCTACCAAAGAAACTTTTTTCCTTTCTGGTAATTAGATGTTGATTCCCGTCCTTGTAATCTATTTGGTCTCTCTTATATTTTTTCTATTTTAGAAACATCAAATAATTTTCATTATTTGTACTTTACTAGATATAATAGATTCTAATTCTCTATACTCTGATGATGTTGAGAGTGGTTCAACTCAACTCTTAAGTATATCAATCTCCATTTCTAATTCCTTAAGCTCTTGTGTGCTTTCTTTTATAATCAAACGCATTAATGACATAGAGCATGAATCCAGAATTCTAAACCATTCTTTTTCGAATATATAAAAATTACTGAATGAGGGGATTTTATCCAATCTTAATCCCTCTGGGGACTATCTCGTCCGCCACATATTTTTCTAGTGAGACTAACTCCCACCAGATTTTACTTTCTTTAATGAGGACTACTTCTAACTTTTTCATAATACTCTCTAAATCATCGTCGGCTAAAATTGCTGATTCCTCGTCGTTAGAGAATAGTTCCTCAAATCTTTCTCTTCTAGTTCTCTATGTGAAAACATCACTAACATGCAGCTATGTGTGGATCTAGGTGCAAAACAACTACTAAATCGATAAAGGAAGATCCACTTCAAAGCGCAAAAAGACAGCGGCCAATATCAACAAACAGACTCCTAGTGTCCACCCAACACCAAAATACATATACAAAACAAAATGAGAGTCCTCAGATATAGGTGCTCTAATTAAACCCAACCAAGTCCATCCTGGGATTAGTTGTTTTGGTTAAGGTGTATCCCAACAGTTGTCTTCTCCTTATCCCTCGATGTTTCAAAGGTGCACATATAACAAAAGAGCAGTGAACGGAGACAGCTGGTCAATCTTTCTTATACCCAGCGATATAATTATCACATATAAACAGACGGTGAAGGATTGTTCCTATCACGCACCCAACTCACATAAATATATGAGTGGTTAGACGTATAAAGGGTTTCTTTAATCATCCAACTCCAAAAACCATCTCAACATATCTGTAAAACTTAGCAATTTAACGTTGGTGAGCGTACCATACTCACGTGAAATCCTAAATGTTCTTTCCCATAGAAGTGTCTTTGCTCAATCACACAGATGGATCTGAGATGAATTAAAAAATTATTTATTTAAAAAATATAAAATATGAAACAACAGCCTAAATCAATAGGATCTGTGTAGTCACAAAAATAAAAATGTCAGTCATCCAATGCGTTTCAACCCGCAGGTCTTTATCAAGGCATCAACCATAAACATCTCAGATCTTACTTAAATACCCTGTACTCCATCTCCATTGGATGGGGCGGAGTCTTGCTCAATTCTGATAGAAAAACACTTAATCACCAAATACAGCATGTAAATATCCTTCTAATATGTACTATACATCATTGCTGATATTAGCAGCTATACTTCTACTATTTAATTCAGTTTAATCCCCTAACATTCCTAAAATTATCGTGATGCATTCCACAGCCTGGAACGCACCGCCTTCTGCTGGAAGTGCTCAAACCACATGATATCACTAGAGGTTAAAGCGCTTATCTCTAGTGGTGGATGGAGGGAACACATCTAGCTGGCGGTCATCCCCTCTATAGCCACTTCTGCATTCCCACAATGGAACGCAAGATGGGGAAGTCCAATCACCCTGACACCCACTCAATGATCACTCAATTGCAAGCGTGGAGGGTCTTTTGTAGATTCCTTTGCCTCACTTCCGCATTCCATATTTGGTACGCAAATAAAGGCAATGTGACATTTCTTATTAGGCTTCCCTTCCTCGCTCCACAACTGGATTGTAAACATCGGGAATAGAGAATATCCTAATAGCCATAAGTTTCCCTTCTGCGTTCCACAACTGGAATGTAAACATTGGGAATATTATAATGGCCAGGGTTAATATTTCTTCTGTTGTGTCAATCTAACATATCATTAATCATGCTATTTCATCAAACCACAGTTGCAAATACATAGTAGTACATTAAAATATATTATAGTATATTTAGGTATATTCCTTTCCCCTTCTGATTTAAGTCAGGAACCACTTTAATTCAGAATCAGAGTTGAGCCCCTTGGGTGTAAGGGTCCCCAACTCGAAAATTGCATTCATTTCTGCCCTAGCCAATCTTTCTTCCTCATCATTCTTCCTCCACAAACTTGGGATAAGCAGAATGCCAGAGAAAAAGGTTAGATGGGTAGGGTCACGGCCATGTACACTATCAAAATGTGCCGACAGACTATGTGTCGCCAGACCTCTTTTGATATTGTGCACATGCTCTGCTAAGCGTTCCTTTAATTTATGTTTGGTCCTCCCCACATACTGCTTATTACAAGATCATTGTATTAAGTAGACCACATTTTTACTATTACATGAGATAAATCTATTGATATTAGGTTTCAGTTTGTTGGAGCTAGATATATGATCAGTCATTTTTGTCTGTCCCATTCTACAGTTCTTACACATAGAACACTCTCCACACCTGTAAAAACCTTTTGAGGTCACCAGGCTTCTTGTGAGTCTGGGCTGAGGTATTATAGAACTTTTGACTATTTTCTGTTTAATATTGTCTGCTCTCTGAGAGACAAACTTAGGTTTCTCTGTAATGTATTTACTAATCTCTGTATCTCTACTTAAAATGTTCCAATATTTACTAATTACATTTTCTAGTCCTTTGTGTTATCCATTATACTTAGTAATAAATGGGATAATCTGATTATCCACCCGTTTTCCTGTTACTTCTTGTTTCAACAGGGAGGACCTATCTATACTTGCATATTTCCTAAATGGTTTTTCCACCTGGTCCTCCTTGTATCCTCTCTTAATAAATTTATTTTTCGTTGCTAGACCCTGCGTCACGTAATCCTCCTGTTTAGTGCAGTTCCTATGGACACAGTGGAATTGACTATTTGGTATTGCTGATAACCAGTTAAGATGGTGGTTACTTGTAAAATCAATAAAAGAATTGCTGACTGTGGGTTTCGAAAAAACTTTTGTACAGATGTTACCATTCTCAATAAATATAGACAGATCTAGAAAACTTACTATTTCCTTACTTTTGGTAAAGTTTAATCTGATATTTCTAGTATTGGAATTCAGATGCTCACAAAACTTATCTAAAGTTTCACCATCACCTCTCCATATAAACACCACATCGTCTATGTACCGCATCCAGGACATCAGATTCAGCCCAAATTCATGGCCCTCTTGGACAGATGTTTTTTCCCAGAATGCCATGAATAAATTTGTGTAACTTGGAGCAAATCTGGTGCCCATTGCAATACCCTTTGTCTGTAGATAGAATGTATCCTGGAACCAGAAAAAGTTATTGGTCAAAATAAACTCAATACTATCCAAAATAAAATTCCTCTGTTCCAACTCCAAACCTTCATGTTCTAGAAAATATCTACTAGCTTCTAATCCATGAGTATGCTCAATTATGGTGTACAGCGAGGTGACATCCACTGTCACCAAAAACATATCAGTGCTCCATTTCACTTCATCCAATTTGTTAATTACTTCAATGGAATCTTTTAAGTAATACAGAGTTTTAACTACTATTGGTTGTAACTTATGGTCAATATATTGGGATGTTAGAAGAGATGGAGTCCACACCCGCCACGATAGGTCTACCAGGAGGATGGTTCTGATCCTTATGGATTTTTGGCAGTTCATAAGGCACTGGAATCGATGGATGTATTATTTTAATAAACTTACACTCTTTCTCTGTTATTATTGCTTTCTCTTTATACTTAGATAACAAAATGTCAAGTGTCTTAATAATATTGGCTGAAGGATTACCTCTCAATCTTTTGTAGGTATCTGTGTTAGTTAATTGACTTTTAATTTCACAAATATAATCAATGACATTTTGTTATACAACTCCTCCTCCCTTATTGGCCGGTTCGACCACTATTTTTTTGTTGGTTTTTAAATTTTCCAAGGCTTCTCATTCTAATTTACTAATATTCCCTTTAACAGACTTGAAGCTTGTGTGCTCAATCTCTTCATTTACCAGCCTCTCAAATGTTTCAATATAACAACCTTTTTTGAAAGCTGGAAAAAAGAACGATTTTGGTTTAAAACTCGAAACATTTTCCATCTCTTCATTACTGTCTTTATCATTAAAGAATTTCTTAAGAGTAAGTTTGCGTATAAAATGATCTATGTTTAACAAAAATACATATACAAGGCTGCATGTCAAGGGATACTTGCAGCTGTTATTGCGTTGAGCAGGGTCAGGTCCTATCTCCTTGCAGTACTGGCATCCCATGATCAGTACGTAGAATACATCCTGTGTGTCCCCTCCACCTCTTTGTCTGATGCCACACAGTGGTATGTTTTATTTTGAGGCTATCTGGTTCTCTGTGTTGTTAGACTGCCCTTTAGCAGAGAACTTCTGATACTGCAGATAGTTTTACAATCTTTGTTCAACTGATGTTGTGATGTCAGTCTGGCCTTAAATCTGAAATGCCCAACCTATTTAAACTCACACAGGCACCATACTGGTACCAAAGTGTCCGCTATTTAATCTGCTCCAGCGTTCTTCTGCTCCTTGTCTGTTTGTGTACTGATCCCAGCTAGTCTACCTCATTCTGCATCTCTGATCTCAGCTTGTGCCTTCGTTTTGAACCTCCACTTGTGACAGGGACCTCGGCTTGTTTGACCATTCCTATGTCAGCTGATTCTGCAATTCACCTGTACTCCCACACAGTCACCTTTTGGTGACAAGTGGGCACCCGGCAGTGAAGCCCATTTCTCGTTGCTGTGGTTCTTGGTGAAAACCAGGGGATCCATTAGACTCGATCCCTCAACTTTGCCAGAGCTAACCTCTGTCAGACTGCATCCCATATCTGTAAAAAGGGTAAGGGGACAAGGGTAGTACTTCTGCACTAGTAGGTTGAGTCATATTTGGTTTCAGCACTATAAACCCCAATTTTGCATATCAATGTGCAATTTACTTCATGCTATTGGTGTGCTGCCAAAAGACAATATACTCGAATCACACTTAAAGAAAAAAAGAAGAAAAAACAGATTGTCTTCTTTGCTGGTGCTCTATAATATTTCAATATAAAATATAACTTTTATTTATTTATTTTAAAATATATTAGCCTCACCAGTGAAATATAAACATGATATATTATTGGATCATTGTTATGTACTGTATGTAAAATAAAAACAACAAATCTGATAAAATTTGAAGTCAACTCGTCTTGTTGTCAATTCTTTCAATATTATTTATACTAATTTATTTTATTTTATACTAATTTATTATTATATATACTGTATATCTTTTTTATTTTTTTAGTTATGATCATTTGTTTCAAAATAAAGATGTACCTAAATATTTATATGAGCAAATAATGGAGGCACTGTTTTTTTTTCTTTGTTTAAATCTTTTTATTGAGTTTTTGCAAAAAAACTTTGCATAAAGTATATATTTTAAATGTGTGTCACATTGTTATACAATTAGTAAGAGGGAAACTTGTGGTATGGATGTGTTTCCATCACATAATTAAAATAATACAATAACAAATACAAAGAGTGTTAACAATCAACATTTATTTTATTACATTAGTGAGTAATAAGGTACTCAAATATTACAAGGCAATATATACTCCTGAGAATAGCAATTTATACCATTAGATAAAAGTACACAATATAATTTAGAAGACCGGGGAGGAAAACACACAAGGATAGAGAGGGGGGGGAATTAAGTAGTTGAGATATGATCCCGTTAATCTAATCATAAATTACAAGCTATATGGAGGCACTGGTTATCCATTATTAGATTAGGTTTTGATAATGATATGAACTAAATAATATTTTGTATTATCCCTCAAATTAGATGGAATTAATATACTAGGAATTAATATCTTAACATAAGCGGTATACTGTTTAATAATGGATAACCAGTGTCTCCATTATTTCCTCACAGAAATATTAAGATGCATCTTTATTTTGAAACAAATCATAACTGAAAAAATAAAAAAGATATACAGTATATAAATAATATTGAAAGAATTGACAACAAGATGAGTGGACCTCAAATTTTATCAGATTTTTTATTATTATACATACATGATAATGATCCAATATTATATTATGTTTATATTTCACTGGAGAGGCTAATCTATTTTAAAAGGAATAAATAAAAGTTATATTTTATATTGTAATATTATAGTGCGCCAATAAAGAAGTCAATCTTCTTTTTTCCTCTTTTTGTGTTGCATCCCATATCTATCTAGCACTACACGACCACTGCAAAAACTATTTGCTTTTTGTGGTGTGAGATTTGTTCATAGAGATTGGTGTCCCATCGCCCATTACAAAATGGAGGTACCGACAACTCAGTTGCCTTACCTGGGCATTGAAATCGATACCTTGAATGGTTGTTGTTTCCTCCCTGATGACAAAGTGCTGAAGTTGAAGGTTGCCATTACTTTGATTTTGGCATCTGGAAAGTCCATTTAGCACCAGATGTAGTAATTGTTAAGCTTGTTGAATTTTGTTTGCAGGCTTATACCTATGAGCAGGGTTATTTTTTGTAAAAGGTTCAAATTTGTGTTAGTCATGATTTGCAAACAACATAATTTTATTCACCTTTAGCGCAGGTACACAGAGAATTTTTGTCGCACTTTAATGGGATCTTTATCTGGATCTTGCCTCCTGCTTCCAATATGGCTCTTCATTTGTACACTGATGCTGTGGGCTCCTCGCCTACCTTAATGGACTATGGTGTGTGGCCCCTTAGCCTGAAAACTGGGTAGCCAAGGCTTTACTCAGAACTCTTTGCTCCTTGAATTGTTTCCCTTCATGGCATTGAAAATCTAATGTTTATAACTGCTACATTGGATTTTGCTAGTTTACTTTGTGTCTTGAATAGCCATTAATCACCTTTGGTGGGATTCCATTATGAATTTTGTTTTTTTTTCCTGCTGGATTTTAATTATCTTTCAGCTTCATGGTCCTCTGGCAGGTTGTTTTGGGGTTTCCTCAGGTCAAGTAAGGACACCCCCTTCTTCCCTCTAAATTTCTATTCAATTCCTCTTCTTTTTTTGTGTTTTTCTGTTGGTTGGTGTTTGCTTGTTTAGATTATTTTTTTGTTGTTATTGCATTGCTGTTGCAGAGAGAAGATTGAATGTATATGGTTTGTAGGTCATTATTTTATCTTTTTTCCTGGTAATCTTCTTATGCCTATAATTTTTGCCTTTTTCCTGAGTTATGTATAATTTGTTGGCTGGGTGTTATGGGCATGCATTGGAATTCTTTGTTGGAGTATTTGTATCAACTTGTTGAAATTCTTGTCATCTAATTAATTTGGGTGGGAATGATTTAGTGGATTGTACAGTATCTCCCTTAATTTACATTTAGCCATCACAAATGAGTTGGAATGCCTGCCAACTTTGTGGCCCTTTTGTCATCTGCTCAGATCCCATATACTTCCTCACAGAGTGTGGCACTGTTGGCAGAGGGTGGTGTTGTTAGAAACTGCCACTAGGCATCTGAACACTGTGGTGGACCATTGTGTGGTGGCCCTTTATGGTAGTGTAGTGAGTCACTCATTGATATGTTTTCAAAATTGCCATCTCTATAGATCTAATGGCATTCACCGTATTAAATGAAGATTTGTTCTTGTTTATAGCAGGGTTGATTAAGGGTGTTAAAGGGATGTCTGTTTAGTAGTTTAGTAGTACAAAGTTGCTTTGGTTCATTGAACCTTGTTTGGCAGAAAGAACGTTAACAATGGCTATTTTGCTATAGGTATCAAGATGCTCTCCCTGCCAAAACATGGATTAGGATGATTCTATCCTGCTGGGGTCAGTGGCACCACCGTTCCAGGTGGGCCTTTACTTGTGTCATTGGGAGAGGAGTTGGATACCTTGAGTGTTGTGTGATGGATTGGAAGTTGGCCTCCCATCTAGATGTAGACAATTGAGATCTGATGGCACTAATCAACAAATAAAGAAAGCATAAATAATCTCTAAACTACAATTTCCTTTGACATGACTCACAACGAGCTATCTATGTAAATTTCATCAATCAACAACACAAGCAAAATTAATTGCGCTGACCTATATACAAAGCTATTAGGTAATAACGAGTCTGATATTTATGAAATGAACAAATGTATTTTAAATATATTAACATAAATTGATTACAACAATTAAAAGACTGATCATACTTAAAAACACCAAAAATGAACATGCTCATAAAAATAAAACAGTAAATAGAAGTACAGTATATAATGGTCCTTACAGACACAATTAACCTCTTTGTGGCCTCCCAGCTAGGCCTGTTTTCAGTATTTTTGGGTGAATGGTGATAATGTGAGTGGGCCCGTTCCTTCTTCTCCACATACTTTTCTTCACTTCTACCTAATACGATAATAAATAAATTAAGCTGACATTTTTTTCCCCTCCATACAAGTCTCAGTGTCTTTATTTTAGTTAAGATAAGTTAAGGTGGGTACACGCCTAAAAGATATATCTGCAGATCTGCAGCTATAGCTACAGATGATGGTTGTTCATACACACTGAACAACCATCATCTGCCATCTGGCCTCGGGTCCCTCTGGCCGGGGGTTGTGCTGCGCCCCTTTCCCCACGGCCTTTGCAGCAAGTATATGGACGGTTAGTTGACCACCAGTAAATACAGCACGATCTGCAGATATATCTGTAAATATATCTGCCATCGGCTTATGCTGCACAGCTGATGCGACATGCCTGTAAATTACGTATTTCATAGATGTATCCCTGGCCATAAATATTGTCCAGTGTGTACCCAGCATTAGATTAAATGTTATTTCTGTTTTGCCTAAGGGTGAAATGATATCAGCCGCTAGAGAGTTTAAGAGCCCAGGAGTCTTATTAAGGTTAGTGTATCCTGTGCCAAGGCCTATAGATCCACATTGCCTAGGATAATCCCACCTGTCCCAAGACTATTACATCACTGTATCCTGATTCCCCCCACTACATTCTACTATATATGCTGTCCTGGCTACAGTTAAATAGTTGCAAGGCTTATCCAGTAAACACTTCCAAACATTGCAGTTGCTTGAACTGGTGGTAAAGGGAGCTTGGCCATGTCATGGCAGGGCTGCCTAGCTCGGTACAGTTGGAAACAATGCCTGTATTATGATGCAGATGCTTTGTGTTCTGCAATGTCTCTGATGTAAACAATATTTGGGCCTCAGATACTCCTCTGCAAGATCAATTACTTTTGTACACATCCGGACCAAAGAAGCTACAGATTGTTGGAAGGGCTGTCAGACATGAAACATTTATATGGTACATACAGTACTGTAGAGTAAACTACTTATAAACATTAAATCCCTTTTGCTTATGGGTAAACACAATTGGTAAATACCTCATTTGTTTTTTAGTAAGGTCAGTATTATTTATTTTTTCCTATTTCCTTTTACCACGCTTTTATTGTTCTGACATCTTGACTGTGTTTTTTAATCACAGAGTAAGTCTGAAAAACAGAAACCTGGCAGCAACTGATTGGCAAGCGTTTTACATTCAATATAGTCATTCAGTTGCTATGGAAACATTACTCTGCTGTGAGGGCCAATCTTAAAGGGGTACTCACACCTCCATATGCAATATTACACCAAGACTTCACTTATTTTAAACACAGTAGATGTTTTGCACATCAGTATTCTCACATGTTAGCATATTTTTTGCCACTGGAGGCACTGTTCTACTGCTGTATTTGGCTGTTGACTGATATTATTAAACCATACCCACAAGGTCATTAAATGAAATGTTACTATTATGTGTAACATTAGCAACACTAATAATGCATTGCGAATAGAAGTCTAAAAATAATTTGGGGCTCTAAAAAATTATGGAGGTCTATGTGCTAAGCCTTGGAAAAAGATAAAGTGGACGGCGATAAAGTATCAACCAATTAGCTCCTAACTTTCACTTTACAGGCTGTGTTTGAAAAATGACAGTTAGGAGCTGATTGGTTGGTACTTTATCTGCATCCACTTTATCTCCTTCCAAGGCTTAGTACATAAAGCCCTTGGTTTGAAATCGAATTGTAAACTTTGCTTATCTTGTGGAATAAAAGCAAACCATGTTTTCTTATTAGGATCCTGAAAGCCACACCACATTAATCATTTATTATTTTAGATTTTTTTGGCCACAGATTCATTCTAGATTACCTCAGTTCTCATAGGCATAATATTCTATATATTTTTTTCCACAACATGTATTAATTGTCCCATTTAATCATTGACAAATAAACCTAATACCACTTGCACTGTGTATGTTACAAAATATCTGAAAAATGTGTGCATTTTTATTTCTGGAGTCCCACACAATGCAGTAAGATGTTTCATAACTAAACAACGGAAGTGTCTGAATCATCTTTCCTACATGCTCCAAATTATTATTAACTATCCAGAGATAAAAGAACAGGATTAATTTTGTCCTCTGCAATATTCTGAATGCAAGTTAGGATTGCTCTGGTGCAATGGCACAAACTGTATCAGAAAAAGAATTATGCCTGAAGGTGGTTTAAACCCTTTGGACTAGGTCAGACTGGGATCCCACTACAGTCAATTGGTTTGGGGTTGGGTTAGCTAGTTGGTTAGGTACTCTTGCCTGTTAGAATTCTTGGTTGATGGAGTTTTGAGTGGAGTTACTGTAGGTATTATAAACCCTGGTTTGAGCCTTTTTTCTCCTCTGGAAATTCCCTCCCACCATGAGAGATTGCAGTTAGTGGTCATCTTGCCGCAGTAGTACTTCAGGTGCTCTTACCTCCAATACACAGGTTAAGTTGATTTTACCCTACTAGGCTCTGTGACACCACCTGGCCCGGTGAGTCTTTTGTGATGTCATTGGTGTTGGTTGTGTGAGTGGGCTGACATTTGCCCTATTTGATAGGTGGTTGTGCAAATGGCTGTTACTGTTTATCTGGCCATTCTTTTTTGCCACCATATATTTTTTTTAAATACATTGTTGGTGTCGTTATTTATTTAGTTTATTACTTTCAACTATGGAGGGATCACAGGATGTAATTGGCCAATAATGCATTTATGTACTACATCATGTAATTTCATAGCATACTATGGGCCGTATTCAATGAGAGGTGAAAACGGTCGTTTTTTGACAGTAAAAGGACGAAATTTTTGACAAAAACAGGCGAAAACTGCAAAAGGTGAAAAAAAAAACTGAAGAAAAGTTTCCTCCATCCCAACCAGGAGAAGAAAAATACAAAATCCCTATTTTTGGCTAAATGATAAATTACTGGAAAAAAAATCATAAGTTGCGTACTTCGGCAAAAAATGACCACGCACATTTTGGGCAAAAATAAATAAAATTGTTGAAAATGGTTTTAACGTATTGGGTCTGATTTTTCGGAGTGCGGTAAGGATGCGTCAAGTGTTTTAAACATCGTACGCGTTCGCAGCAGGAGTTTTTTTTTTTTAATTTTAAATTGCATTTCTACGACACAAAAATATACTTGCACCCATTTTAATGTACCCCCAATTTACGTGGAACAGTAAATTCCTTGTAAAAAACTGCTTTCTATCTTATTCAACAATTTTTTTATTTTCGCCCAAAATTTGCTCGGTTGTACGTAACATTTTTTTTTGTGGTAATTTATCATTAGGGGGTGTGTCCAAAGGGTTCTGAAAGAAATCCCCACATTTTTAGCCAAAAATAGGGATTTTGCATTTTTTTCTCCTGGTCTGGGATGGAGAAAACCTTTCTCCAGTTTTTTTTTTCGCCTGTTGCCATTTTCGCCTGTTTTTTGGCAAAACATGTTCCTTTTTTTTTTTTTGCGAAAATTTACCGTTTTCGTTAATGGCGAAAAAAACTGCCATTTTCGCCACTAATTGAATATGACCCTATGTGTTTCTGATAAAGAATTTAACTGATCCAGTAGGTGACTGAACACAAAGTCATGAGGCTGGCTGGCAAGGTTTAATGTGAGGAAACATTCCCTCTGTGCCCAGATGTCCTTGGCAGTCAGGGCCAGCCAAGCATTTTGATTGATTGGTAAATTACCCAGCACTATTTATCAAAGTACTGGGAACCTCCTACTGGGTATGATGGCTTCACACAGCCAAAGTTGGATCTTGCCAAATTTGGCCAATTACATGAGTTTACTACTCTGACACTGATCTGTTATCTTGGTGTTCAGGTCAAGAAACAGGGCCAACTTATGTGTAGCAATCATTACTCCATTCTCCCATGTAACCAGGATGGAGTCATGTAACCTATAGACAAACCAATCAGTTAATTAGTAATAATATCAATCAACTGTTTTTTTTTCAGAAATTGTCTTTGTTAAGGGCCCACATGTCTTAGTTTTACCTTGTGTTCTTCCTCCATCCTTCCCTTCCACTGTGCAGAACATGCTCAGCTTCAGAATTTCTCATTTCATTTATAGTGTCAGTTACCTGTGCTAATTTATGATTTTTTTTTTAATAATTAAAAAAAACACCAATCACATCAACAGAATAATTTAGTAGAGGTAACGGACATTGGAGAGCAGAGCATTTTATATTTAGTGGAAGGGGGAATGTTGGAGGCTCTGTGGTGACTTCATGCTTCCACAAGAAATCCTCTGTATGTAGACATGGTTCCTGCAGTCCCCTAGAAAGGGGACCAAGGTTGGCAGAGATAAGATAAGATAAGGAGTTATTCTGGTAGAGACGATGGATGGACATTACACTCATTTTTATAAATAATAATAGTTTAGACTCTTAGCTTGGTTGCTATTGTTGCACACAGGGGTAGATTCAATTCTAATGCTGGTATGTGGAGTCACTTCTCAGTAATATCTTATTATACCTAGGCTAGACTGCATATCCATGCAGTCCCCTCAATAACAGGATTTTAGGTTGCAAAAATATAAATGGCCCTTTATAGGGTGTTTTCATTGATCTATTCAGGTTTTATTATAAAGTGCATGGCTTAGTGTATGGCTTTATTTTGTGCCATATCACTCCCTACAAGGATATTGTGCACTTTGCTCCCTGTACAGATCCCTTTAACTTTACAGGAATATGTTCACAAATTGATTTATTATATTCATGGCACCAATTGTTATGAATATTAATGTTTCAATTTTTATTTATTCATTTATTAAAGAACATATGTAAATCTTGTAAATATTTATCAGTTATATGCTGAGAAGTTTATTTATTTTAGAGGATTACTTTTTGGGTTTGAATTGAATATACCTGTGTGCAACCATGATCTAACTCTTCAACCTAAGGATTCCAAACTATTGTCTTTCATTCTTGTGTGTCCAAAGTTTAAGAAGGATTTCTACATGTTGTTGCTATATGACTTTTGACACATCCCTGACAGAATGAACTGGCCTAATTCAGAGTATAGGCAGATTATATGCCCCTTAGGCAGTCAATTCTGCATAAAGTGTGTCCTCCTTTAAACCTCAGCCAGCTCCCAGGGAAGAGGCTGACTCTTTTTGAATCCAAGATGGCCAATGTGATTCCACTTTTTTCCAGGAACCGATTAAGATGCTCAGGTGACTATTCTATGTCCCGGGAGGGGGTTAGTCTATGTTCTCTTGGTGTGTGTGTGTGTGTGGTGGGGACATAATTTATGTCCTGGGGGTAGTAGTCTATGTCCGGGGAATGGGGTAGGGTAGTAGACTGTGCCCCGGTGGTGGTGGTGGTAGTGTATGTCCTAAGGGGGTTAGCATATGTTCCAGGCAAGCAATAGTCTTTGTTCCAAGGAATGGGGGTTGGTCTATGTCCCGGGAGTATTTTTGCAGACACCAGAGCATCAGCCCCATCAGTTCCACAACTTTTGTAAAGAAAGATGCAATTGATGAACTTTATAGCTCAATGTGTCCATTATTTCATGCAAATCTTCTACATTACACTACGGGGTGTTCTTGATGTTTAACTGTCTAAAGCAATGCTCGATAATGGTCCACTTAGTTTACTAACATAGGGACCTATTTATTACAATCTGCATTTTTAATTTACACCTACTGTAATTCGCAATATGAAAATTATTATTTTCACAGGAATTAAGTAAGAATTTATCGCCAGGAAATTGGCTCTGATAATGTCCTGTCTTGGCAAAGAGATGGATATAGAACTATAGGCTTGCATTCCAGAGCATTTCGATGTGGGCTGCTTTGCGGTTGGAAATGGAGTTGTTGTGGTCCCTCCATATTAAATAAAGGGGATCCTTAATATTTGTGGGTACCCCCAAAAAATGCCTGCTTTCAGAAGATATACCCTGAAAATTTGTTTAATAAATATGCCCCATAAAGAGCTATGTTATTAAGAATGTAAACATTCATAAATTTAGACATCATGCTCTTAGATTTCCAGTTACTTCTGTTCCACATGAGTCTTCTGTCCCCACAGCCATTTCCAGTTGATTCCAGAGTACCAAAAAGTGTAGAAAGTCTCTACAGTTTAACATATGGTATACTATAACTAATGCAACCTTTCTCAGGGGTTCAGTGGTAGCCTCCTTACTCAGGAGTCCAGTTATGGCCTCCTTTCTAAAGAAACCAGTTATGGCCTCCTTTCTCAAGAAACCAGTTATGGCCTCCTTTCTCAAGAACCCAGTTATGGCCTCCTTTCTCAAGAAACCAGTTATGGCCTCCTTTCTCAAGAAACCAGTTATGGCCTCCTTTCTCACGAAACCAGTTATGGCCTCCTTTCTCACGAAACCAGTTATGGCCTCCTTTCTCACGAAACCAGTTATGGCCTCCTTTCTCACGAAACCAGTTATGGCCTCCTTTCTCAAGAAACCAGTTATGGACTCCTTTCTGATTAAACCAGTTATGGCCTCCTTTCTCACGAAACCAGTTATGGCCTCCTTTCTCACGAAACCAGTTATGGCCTCCTTTCTCACGAAACCAGTTATGGCCTCCTTTCTCACGAAACCAGTTATGGCCTCCTTTCTCAAGAAACCAGTTATGGCCTCCTTTCTCAAGAAACCAGTTATGGCCTCCTTTCTCACGAAACCAGTTATGGACTCCTTTCTCACGAAACCAGTTATGGCCTCCTTTCTCAAGAAACCAGTTATGGCCTCCTTTCTCAAGAAACCAGTTATGGCCTCCTTTCTCAAGAAACCAGTTATGGCCTCCTTTCTCAAGAAACCAGTTATGGCCTCCTTTCTCACGAAACCAGTTATGGACTCCTTTCTCACGAAACCAGTTATGGCCTCCTTTCTCAAGAAACCAGTTATGGCCTCCTTTCTCAAGAAACCAGTTATGGCCTCCTTTCTCAAGAAACCAGTTATATCCTCCGCTTCTGAGGGTCCTGTTGGAATTTCCTTTCCTGAGCACTACAAAATGATAGTCCTGTGTAGATTTCGGAACAACTGTGCTAGAGTACCTAGGTTTTCTGAGACAACTGTCCTGTCAGAGGTAGCTGAGTAGACTGTCCTGCCTGCGGGGTAATAGTTCTCTTTGTCTGCAGCGTCTCTTTATTGTTTCATGCATTAATTGATTCTTTGCAAGGGACTGTCATTACCTTTTGTTCACTAACTGTACAGCTCATAATATTGCATGTACCTGTTAATCTCTCACTTGATATTAAGACACAGCCCATTTGGTAATTCTATTACATATTGATTATTTATATTAGATGTTAAGTCAACATGCAGTTGCTGCATTTGTAACTCATCCGCATTATGACTATAATGACAAGGCTCAGCAGGGCAAGAGTGGTGATTTACAGTTTTCTCCATACCTACTTTCGTAACATACAATTGACCACTTGGGTATTTGCAGAGCTGCCTATAAATTGGTACATAACCTAGGGGTATATATACTAACTTGTCGTGTTTGAAAACCTGGCGGTTTTACTGCTGTTTTCAAGATTGATTTGAATCCCACAGTTTTAACCAGACTTTAGATTACAAATGAACATTGAAGCACCATCAGTGTTTTTCCCATTAGAAGTATAGAGACCCCAGATTTATTAAGCGATGCAAACCATATTCACCAGTATTCACGATACTTACCTCTCTGTTGGTGTTGCAGGCATCATCGAGAACGTGGCACAGACGCCATGTTTCCATAGATCTGCACATGTGCACTACAAAAATCACTGGGAAAATGGAACCCGCGCTATTTTCCCAGATTGGAGCCAGTGCACAGTACTTGAGTTTAAAGAGGATATGCGCTGGGGAGAGATGGCTGCACAGAGGCTGTCCATGCCCCAATCCTCTCTTGAACTGCCCCTGTATATAGCTTAAGTACAGCAAAGACAGTAACAAATTAGTGGCTTTATTATCCTGATTGTAAAACAAGTAAAAGGTGAGATGAGTAGGTAAAGTTAGGGGTCTACCCTATTTTTGTGAGTGTCTGCTATGCTTTATCAGAGTGCAAACAGGTTGGATTTTTACATCTGCTTAAAGGTGGTTTAAATTAATATATTCAATGGGGATCTGTGGAAGCTTAAATAATCGCTCTGTATATCCCCAGTGATTTCTGTAGTGCTGGCTGAAAGATAAATACAGTCATGAAGAGTTGTAACCGTGCACACTATCTGGCAATCTCAGGTGGCAAATGTATGCATGTTTTTGTCATACAAGTACATGCAGAAACAAATGGAAGAGAACAAAAGGAAACATTCGTTTTATACAGTAGCTGCACAGGTTTGTATTATTCAAATCATTTACACAATGCACATGTTCTTCTGCTGCCTAGATTATCTTTCAATAATTTCCTTATTAATGACTTGCTATTTCCATGCTGCTGTACTCACACCCATTATAAATATAATATTGGAGCTCCCCCTAGTGGAAAAATACAGAAAACTACAGTATTGGAAAACATGCATGAGGATCTTTAATAAAGATGCCCTCACTTTTTTCTATCATTGTACCGATCACTTTAAGACTATACAAACATTTTATTCATGTTATGGAAGGGACTGGTTTGGGTATAATGGGTCCCAGAACAGAAAATAAGGAGGGCTTTTCTACACCAAGGATAACATATTTAACAATAACATTATACAGAGATTAAGGGCTGAATTTAAACCCCTTTTCTGTATATTTTGACGGAAAGAGAGATAATCATCACTTTGTCAAATTCATTATAAAGACCACCGCAGAGAAATCAGTGATCTTAGGGCCTGATTCAGAGCCGGACGCTATTTGCGAACGGTCGTTCAGAAAAAGGGGCCGGCTATTTAAATTGAGCGCTCGCTCTTTGCGGTCTGTTGACGCCTCTATGTCTGAGCGAGTGAATGAAACATGCACTCGCTATTTTGTAAAGACGCCCCCTGGCCGCTTGCATCATACGTCATCTCCGCTATTTATTTGATTAATCGAGTACATCGAAAGGCGTCTGAACTGCTCACAGTGCTTGTGGCTGGATTTTCCTACCGCAATCATGCGAACAGTTCAGGCTAAGAAACAACCAAGTGACGTGGTCGATGACGCTACTTTGTTAATTATGCACACCATTAAAATGCCCATTTTGACCGTTTGGCACGCCTTCGTTCGGATCTCCACTCCCCGTTTTCAAGCACCTTCCCCTGTTACCACCCACAAACGCCTCATCCTGTCACTCAAATTAGCAGGCATTTGCTATTTTGCGAGCACTCGATTTCCGACCGCACTGACTGGTTGGCGCATGCGCATTACAACCCATACGCATGCGCAGTTGTGCGAACATCGCTCTGAGCGAGCGAGCGGCCGCTTACGAGCGGCTCTGAATCAGGCCCTCAGTATGGATCGCAACTGTGATACCAATAGCAATTACGCACGCAGTCTCACTGCGAAGATATGTTAATGTCTGAAATCGCAATGCCATAAGCAGCACAACATAAGGACACCCCCTTTACCTTATACACATCCATAATACTTAGCAAGACTGCGAAACCATTGGTAACATCGAGTACAATCGCAGCCTCACGCACACTTGCACAAGCTCTGAATTGCTAACCACAATGCACACAGTGAAAGCCCTAGCTACATATGGCATTGCAATGGCTAGTTTATGCACGCCCCTGTAACGGCATTCAAACGCACTGTATACCTGTGTTTTGCCGACCACCTCCAAATGGTACTTCCTATCACTCTGCGATGGGTCTCCGTAGTCACTGTGATCACAGTCCCGATCGCAGTGATATGTTTGCGCACATGTAATAAATAAAATGTAATGTAATAAATAAAACCTGAATAGATCAATGAAAACATGCTATAAAGAGCCGTTTATATTTTTGCATCCTAAAATCCTGTTATTGAGGGGTCTGCAGCGATGTGCAGTACGCAACAATCAGCCGATCACAGTTGCGATCACTGCTGAATCAGGCCTTTAGTGACCGCCATCTCTGACCTACCTGTACAGTGCTGGAGGGAGACACAGCAGGAGGGCACTCCTTCCATCAGTTTTTGCAATCCGCCCGTTTGCTAAAGGCAAAACTGATGAAAAACTGACCAATTTACAGATTTTAGAACATTTTAGAACATCAGTCAAACTATCAATTATTTTACGTACATACAAGTCACAGATTTACTAATCATCAGTTTGCAAAACCGACTGAAACTGATCAAAAAACGATGGCCAACTTGCCTAAACAATAGAGTTGCCTGTGACAGGTGAGTTTGTGTGAAGCACTGCACAGATCACAATGATCTGTGCAGGCTTTGTTGTATTAATATGTTTCTAAATGGTTAAAATCATTAAAAAAAATAATGTGTGGAGTAAGGAAGTGCACCGACCCCTGTGTTTTGATTTTGGTTTTGGATTTGTATATCCTTGTGTTTTGGATATGGATTTGGTTTTGCCAAAACCACCCCTTGCGTGTTTTGGTCTTGGTTTTGAATCTGTATTTTTTTTCAGAAATTGATAAAAACAGCTAAAATGTTTTTTGTTCCTACAGATTTATTAACCTCAAAAATATTAATTTCCACTCATTTTAAGTCAATTTTGACCACCTCACAGCTCACAATATGGTTTTCATTCAGATTAGGCCCAAAATTTGCATCAAGCTAGCTGGCTGACTAAGCTAAGCGGCAGCAGTGGGTGGCACAAACAAGTGGCAGTTCAACTTCCAACAAGGCACATAAGGAAACAAATGATTTAATTAATCACGAAGCCTGAGGGAGTTGGAGTATGTACAGTATGTAGTTGAAGACAGGGACAGTAAGGGTTGATTGGTACTAAATTTAATTAAATTTTTTGATTCTGAAGAAAATTTATGAGGGAGGAGGGGAGAGCATGGGAAAACAATATGTCCCATGTTTTGGCCACAAAATCAACTTGGTGGTTCATAATATTTTTTTAAATTAAAGAGGCATGCAGGATATACTGTCTGTGGCCATAAACATTTGACATTCACCAACCACATGTCAAAGATTGCTGCAGCAGTGGCAGTTCAATTTCCAACATGGCACATCAGGAAACAAATGTTTTTATTATTCAAGAGGTCTGAAGGAGTTGGTGTATGTATGTAGTTGAAGGCAGGGAAAGGAAGATTTGATTAGTAGTACATTTTTTTATTCTTAACCAAATTTATGAGGGAGGAGGGGTGGCATTTACGAAAAATATTTAACTCATTCACATCAGTCCTTGCCCAAGAAGAATTCTTGAGCACTATGCCTGCCGATGCTGCTGAGAGTGGATTTTCATCCCAAAAGGGGACCATAAAGACACCTAGTAGTACTTTAAAAAACAAATGACTGTTAAACAATCCTTTGCAAGGGAGAGCAAGTATGACAGCAGTCACCCAGTTGCATAGTGGCTCACTGACGCCATAACATCTATGCTGGTATTAGATCCGCTTTCAATATCTACAAATAATTCAGTGGATTTAGACAGTCAATTGAGGTCCTGTGCGCCCATTACCAAAACCACCAAGATTCCACTTTACTAGAAAAGCAATTCCCAACCTGGACAGGGACATAAAAAAAACTTAATTAGTGGCCTCCAAAATGCCATTTTACCCACTGTCCACTTAACCACAGATATGTGGACAAGATGAACAGAGCAAACACAAGATTTAAGATATATGGTTTAAGTCATATGTTGCGTTCTTCTTCCCAATGAACACAGATCTGAAGAGATGCAAAGGACTGTTGGTAAGCAAATTGTCAGCTCAAATGGCAAGTGATGCAGTAATGGCTTCTCTTTCAGTTTCTTCAGCAAGTGCGTCTGCAAAGAAAAAACTAAACTTTCCCAAAAGACCCACTAGTGATGCAGATGAGTCAACACAAAACACAAAAACTTTTTGGATAGATGCGCTGCAGATGACATAACAGGTAGGAGATTCCTAGATGGTTAAGATTCCTACCTCCACTTACTCTGGCTTTACAAAGGGTACAGATGACTTGACAATTGTTGTCTGGATTTGGGTAGAAATAATTCCACACACAAGAAGTGGATTTTTTTGTCTTGTGCCCAGGGATGACAATGGGCTTTTCCTTTTAATGGGCAATAACTGTTTCTTCCACTGGTTCCTGATTTACACAAATAACATCCTCATCAAAAACATCCTTATTAGCATCAGCTACACAAATATCCTGCTGGTGCACTTCCACAGAAGCAGCCTCGATTTCTATGTCAGCATGTTCACTTGTGCTTACATCATCATAATAGGCAGAACCACCAGTTATAAATAAAGGCCAAGGCCTTAGCCTTTCCTTGCCACTTCATGTGGTGAAACTGGCATATTGCCAATTTTGTCTTTCTGCAACTAACTTTCCTTTTGATGTTTTTTTCTTTACCACTGTAAAAGACTGGTTCTTGATTTTAGATGCCCTGACATAAACCCTGTATGCCCTTTGGCATTGGCTTTAGTAGATGATGTAGATGGATTAGTATAGTCATGACTGGTGGCACTGGCAGTAACTCCAGCACTAGTATATGGTCCTGCTCTCCTCTCAACTGATCGTTCTCCATATCAACAAACACAAATGAAGTGGGGTACAGCACACACGTCAATTTGTACAAATTTTAAATATTACAATGTAGTATCAATGACCTACAGTGTTTTGAGATTATTTAAGAATAAGAAAAGAATACCACACTGCGCTACCACTTAGTGTCACAAGATGATTTATGAATAAGAATAACACACTGTGACACAATTTACAGTCACAAGATTATTTATGAAGAAAAGAATAACACACTGCGCTGCAACTTAGTGTCACAAGATTATTTCTGAATAAGAATAACACACTGCACTAGCACTTAGGGTCACAAGATTATTTATGAATAAGAAAAGAATAACACTGTGCTGCCACTTAGTGTCACAATATTATTTATGAATAAGAATAACACACTGTGCTACTACTTAGTGTCACAAGATTATTTATGAATAAGAAAAGAATAACACACTGCATTGCCAATTAGTGTCACAAGATAATTTATGACTAAGAAAAGAATAACACACTGCGCTGCCACTCTGTGTCACAAGATTATTTATGAATAAGAATAACACACTGTGCTACTACTTAGTGTCACAAGATTATTTCTGAATAAGAAAAGAATAACACACTGTGCTGCCACTTAGTGTCACAAGATTATTTATGAATAAGAATAACACACTGCGATACCACTTAGTGTCTCAAGATTTTGTATGCATAAGAAAAGAATAACACTGCACTAGCACTTAGGGTCACAAGATTATTTATGAATAAGAAAAGAATAACACTGTGCTGCCACTTAGTGTCACAATATTATTTATGAATAAGAATAACACACTGCGATACCACCTACAGTGTCACAAGATTATTTATAAGAAAAGAATAACGCATGTTATTTAGCACTTTGTTGTGGTCTTGTAGTCGGCGTGTAGACTAATCATTTATTGACGATTGAGGAAAGAAGTGAAAAGTGAAATATTAGACTGCGCTACCACTTAGTGTGTCACAAGATTTTTTATGAATAAGAAAAGAATAACACTGCGCTGCCACTTACAGTGATTTTATTATGTTTTATATATAACGCATGTTATTTAGCACTTTGTTGTGGTCTTGTACTTGGCGTGTAGACAAATAATTTATTCACGATTGAGGAAAGAAGTGAAAAGTTTAATATTAGACTGCGCTACCACTTACAATGTCACAAGATTTTTTATGAGTAAAACATTGCACTGCCACTTACAGTGTCACAATAATTTTTATGAATAAGAATAACACACTGCGCTATGACTTATAGTGTCATGATACGTGGACAATAAACTGTGGTCACCAAACAATAATAGTGCAGCTAAGTTGCTAACGCACACACACACACACACACACACACCAAAAAAAAGCACTTATTTTTTTGGAAACTGGGGAAGATCACCCCTGAATGAGACAGCAGCCCCTTGATGAACAACATAAACAGCACCCATTTTTTATGGTCAACAAAGCACCCCTGCTGAGTGTGGACAGACAACCTGCAGAGTCACAAATACGTGGATGATAAACTGCGGCAGAGTCACCGAACAGTAATAGAGTGCAGCTAAGTTGCAAACGTGCACACACAAAAAAAAGAAAAAAAGTACTTTTATTTTTTTACACTGGGGAAGAGCACGCCCCCCTGGACAACACACCACCTGTTTATGGACTGCAGCCCTAGCCTGATGGACAGGAAAACAACACAACAGCAGCCACTGTTAATCGACAGGACAAGTGATACAGCAGCTGCTGCACCCACTGAAGAAAGACCCCCTTTATATACTGCAGCCTAAGCCCCAACACAGTAGCAGCCTTCAGGCCAAGACCCCGACTGGACACACATACTGAGTGACTAACAGTGACTGACTATGTCTGCTAGCTTCTCTCTCCACAGGTGGAGTGAAAATGGCTCTGATCGTGGGGACCTTTATATAATCCAAAACCGTGAGAATCCAACAGCGGGAGGACGACGCATTTTGCCTCATTTTCGGATCCGAGTCAGGCAGGAAAACTCGAACCGGATTCGGATCTTACCTCGGAACATGAAGTTCATGTGGGTCTGGTTCTCGGAGAACCGGACCCGCTCATCTCTAGTGTGGAGTCTCCCGTACAAATTCAGCTCTGGGCCTCTTAGCCTTGTGGCTATTGGAAAATAGGGGAGGGGGCTTGTCATAAGCTCTCCCCAAAATTCCAATAACCAGCACTAGGCTGTGATGCTATAGTAGGGGGTCAGCCCAAGGCAGGAATATCTAGGTCCTCCCTCCCCAAGGAAAACCACCCTTCTGCTTTGGGTGCAGAGGTAATAGTAATAAATAAATATTATTATTTTTTACTGGAGCAATATAGGTACCAGCAAGCCTGCCCCAGCATGATGGCACTTGCAGAACCTCAAGTGCAGGCATGCCTGGACATTGAGGGCCTGCTGGTTCCTGTAGTCCACCTGTAAAAAAATATTTTAAAAAAGACAGGATATGGACACCAAATGTATTATTTTATTAAATAAACACAACTGGACACTGCTCTCTTTCATCAATTTATTACTTCCAATCCGAATGCGGTCCATGTAGAATCCTGAATCTGAAAATTGTTGCTGCAATTGCGCATCTTGGAGCTCCTTAACGAATGAGAGGTGCACAAATCATAGTGTTGCTAGATTGGATCTGTAAGGTATTAAGGCAACAGTGCCACAAGTGCCCAATAAGGTACTGCCCAATTCGTAAATAAACACTATGGGGGAGATGTATAAAGCCTTGAAGACAGATAAACTGGAGAAGAAGCTGTGACAGAAGCTGATTGGTTTGTATGGGCAAATTCTCCACTTTACCTATCTCCAAGGCTTGATAAATGTCCCCTTAGGTGTTTCAATTAGAGATGAGCGGGTTCGGTATACAGAGATCCGAACCCACCCGAATTTAGCAGATCCGAATCGGATCCAAGCAGGCTCAGATGTTCCCGCCTTACTCGGATCTCTCAAATCGAGGCAAAACCATAGAGACAAAATCTAGCGGTTCGCGAGCTATCATCTCTATGATCAATGTAGTATATAATGGACCACGCAACGGATGCCATTTCACTTCGGCTGTGGAGACTGAACAGGGAGGGTGGGTAGTGTAGGACTGGGAGAGGTGCTGGTGCTATCTGCTGTGTCCTGGGCTGGGGACTGCTGATCCATTCTGGTCTCTGGTCACGGTGCTGTCACTGTCACTGTGCTGTCTGCTGATCCATCAGGGCTGTCTGCTGTGTCCTGGGCTGGTGCTGCTGATCCATTCTGGACTGGTGTTTTTCATGTCTGCTGTGTCCATCTGGGCTGGTCCAGAACTGCAGATACATCTGGGCTTGTGCTGTGTCCATCTGGGCCCAAGTTTTGGACTCCAAAAAAAATAAAAAAATCGATCAAAGTGTTTTTCTGTGTGTGTGTGTGTGCGTGCGTGTTAGGCTTAACCGCAGTACCGCACAAGATCCAGCCAGCAACGCAAGTTGCAAGCTAGTGCTGCCCGACTCCAGTCGTGCTAAAAAGAAAAAATCAAAGTGTCTTTTATATTTTTCTGTGTGTGTGTGTGCATGCATGTTAAGCTTAACCACAGTACCACACAATATCCAGCTAGCAAAGCAAGTTGCAAGTTAGTGCTGCCCGACTCCAGTCGTGCTAAAAAAAGAAAAATCAAAGTGTCTTTTATATTTTTCTGTGTGTGCGTGTGCGTGTTAGGCTTAACTGCAGTACCAGACAAGATCCAGCCAGCAACGCAAGTTGCAACCTAGTGCTGCCCGATTACAGTCGTGATCAATATGTGCTCTGGGCCCAAGTTCTGGAGCTGAAAAAAATGTAAAATCAATTGTTTTTTTTTCTAATAATTGTCTGTGTGTCTGTGCGTGTTAGGCTTAGCCGCACAAGATTTAGCAAGTCGGCAATGCAACCTAGTGCTGCCCAACTCCAGTCATCATCAATCTGTGCTCTGGGCCCAATTTGTGGACTGGCAAAAAAAAAAAACAACATAGTGTATTTTTTTGTAATTTTTTTTCTGTGTGTGCCCAACTGCACGTGTGTGAATTTTGTAACTGCACCTTGGCTACACTATTGGTGCTTGTAACACTGCTTCAAGACCGCAGAAAATATGGAGGGCTGTCGCATGACAGGAGAGCAAGGCCAAGAACCACATGTTGTAGCTGCCGCCAGCAGTTCAAGGCCATCAACTTTCTCATCCTCTATGAAGGCCCATGCCCCAGGGCTTACTGATGTGACCAGCTATAACATGGCATCACAGTGCTATCTCTCACGCCACGCATGGCGCGCCACACACCACGCCATGAGTCGCGCCACAAAGAAAGTTTATTAGTGAAAAAAGTCATTACGTGTAATACAACATTTTGCCCACCAGATGTCACTTTTCCTAAACTACATAGCGCATGCGTGTGGTTTCATTACGTGTAATACAAAATTTTGCCCACCAGGTGTCACTTTCCAATGTACCGTAAGGTATGTTCTGTATCACCGGCCGATGATTGTTTGACAGAAGCTTAGACATTAGACTTTACAAACTACAGAACTCGAGTAATGGGTGAAGCATGTGGCCTAGCGGTCTAATGCCTAGTCTCACTGCTTCTCCTCTCTTCTTGTTCCGTGGGTTCGAGACCTTGAAAATACAGTATGTTTTTTTAATTTATTTTTAAAATCTTCACTTAAAATATTCAGTATTCAATACAGTACATGTGGAGCGCATGTCTGCCCAGTGCTTCGGGAGTCGAACAGCGAAACTAGGATTTTTATTATTGTACATACAGTACTGTACCTTAGAACGCAAACTTGCGTCAATGCCGGCACTGACATGAACGCGGACATTATAGTGATTTATTATGACCATCAAGTGTCAATGGGCCCTGTTAAAGAGACTGGTTTCTGTATATCAAACTGACTGCGCGTTTAAACCGCAAAATTGCGTCAATGTCTGCGCGTGCCCAGTGGTCGGATTTTAATCACAATGGAATGTGTGCCCCATGTCCAGTGGAGCCAAGCCATACATTAAGTAGCGCTATTTTATGGCGCATACCCAGTTGTCTGTATTGCTAACAGTACTGTTGAATTTTCACACTTGTGCCATTCTGCACTGTCCGAGACTTACAGTACCGCACAGTATACACAATAGTAAATTCATTACTACAGTACATAAGGTGCTACAGTAGTGGACTAACAGCAGTTTGTAGGGCAGATGCAGAGCGCAAACTTGCGTCAATGAAAATGCTGTCTTAGACTTGGTAACATTAGTAATTTAATATGTTTAGTAACTGATAGTTGACTGTGTATAAGAGAGGGGTCTTTATAGTACAAACTGACTCGGCATGACACTGGAGCCCGAACCCAGCGGAGGACCCCACTGAGGACTTTGCGAGCCCTCGCCGGAGGGGTACATACGGTATGAATAAATACAGTACCAGTGGATTTTTCGTTTGTATCACAGTGATACCAAACAAAATTTCCCCCTGGTATTTCCATTCGTTTGTAAATGGGGCACAGAGTGAGAAGTGAAAAGATACCAGCCAATCAGCTCCCAAATTTCATTTTTCAAACACAGCCTGTGAGATGACAGTTGGGAGCTGATTGGAGACCCCTGAATCTGTCCATGACGTACAGTAATAATGTCAGACTTAAAGGGGGCAGGGCCAGCACAGAAAAATAGTGTGTACAGTACTGTAGGTTAAACATAGATTTGGTTGACAGAGATTAGAATGGTGGATCAATCAACTTGCCTTTTGTTACTGTAGGTTTATTAATCAAACAAGCCATGTCGACCAATAGTGTGTAACCCTTTAGTCCATGTACAGTACTGTAGATTTAATCAGCCTGTCAATCAAATGTCTGCCAGTCATGTCAATATGTGTTAACAACTGTCAGTCATCGTCAGATACTGTACTATCCAACACCCTACAGTGCAGTGTACAGTAATGTAGAGTATGTCAGAGTCGTGCATTGTACTGTATTCGTTATTGTACAGTATACTGTAATTCATGTGATTATACAGCAATACTGTACTTACTTCGCCTTATATGCCTCCGGATGCGCTCTAGGCGAGGCCTATCCCTCCTCAGCAGGTCCGACCACCTGTGCTGCATTGAGCGAACGTTGCGGCGCAGGCCATATAGCCTGTGTATTTCACGGCTTGCACTTCTGTAGGCGAGCTCTTTGTCTTGGTTAGTGGCGAACGCTTGGTCCCGCCACTTAACCAACACAAAGAGCTCGCCGGACGAGTAGCGTCTTGCCCTCATAGAAGCCATTTTGACTAGTCAGTGACACACGTCGTACTTCGCACGACGCACGGCGTCCTCCTACTAGGCATGCGCCCGCCAGAGATGGAAATGCAACAGCATAGAGTACAAATACTATACCGACTGCAGTAATACAGCCAACTGCGCATGCTCAGTGATAGCATAGCGCTACATGGCGTATGGCTTGGCGCCACAGATCCCATTGTACCCCCCTCCATTTCGAATCCATCGCAGATGACTGACAGCCACCATAGCGCCAACCATGTAATACAGAGAGCTCTCTCTCATACAGATCCCACTACTACCGTACTTAGTGTGCAAGGTTGGAGCAGCATCACCAATGTCATCAGTTTGCGATGCAACGCTATTTTGCACAGCAAACGCACAGTCAGCTTTGAACACAGAGCGCTCTCTCACAGACGGAAACCACTCTCAGACACAGTCCAAGGGACGTAGCCATAGTGCACAAGGCTGAGACCGCATATGCGTTGTCGCATGTTTGCGTTTTGCGGTTTTTGGGCGCACAGTATGTGATGCAGAGCCCTGTTTCACATTCTAGACAGTAGATTCACTAACAGTTTCTGCAGTTATGAAATCACTATTCTGTGGTGCTAAATTGTACGGCACCGTCAGTTTGCAGATGCAGAGCCCTGTCAGCCACCATAGCCACAGTATGAAATCACTATTCAGTGAAATACAGTACAGTACGAGCCCTCTCTGGGCACTACAGATCTCATTGTAAACCCTCCACTGGGCATGCGCATGAAATCCGATTGACGAAAGCGCAGACATTGACGAAAGTTTTGCACTATTGAAACACACAATCTGTTTGTAATGTCTTACTTTTAAGCAGCCTTTTACACAACAACACTATAGCCTTTTAAACAAGTTTCACTATAGTGTCCAGAGCAGACAGTGACAAAAAAAAAATATACAGTACGGTATATTCTTTTCCAGGGATCGAACCCCGGACCATATTTCTACCAAAGTGATCACCTAACCACTAGCCCACACGACAGCTACAGTGAACCACAGAGAGCGGCCTCATCCTTGTGCACTCCTCCCGCTGCTGTTTTTTAATTAAAAAAAAAAAAAAATTGTCATACTGTAATGCATCCCATATCAGTGAAAGCTGTGCGTGCATATCATTATTCTACAGTATCGGTTATACCGTGACAACAACTCCGGCAACTTCTCTACTATTCAGTTACTGCACCGTACCGTATGTACAATACAGTATGTGCAGTGATTTGCATCCTGTTATAAGATGTTACGTACAGTACGGTACAGTACTATATACTGTATATGTATATTATGCGACATTAAAAATACAGTATGGGTTGTGCGTTCATGAAAATGCTGTGAATATGATATCCACCCAATTTACTGTAAGTTTAACATTATGGCATTCTGCACAAGACATTCAGTACAGTGGAGCACTCGCCACCCAGCGGTTAAGCACTTTATTACATGCAATTACAAAAGTGGAGCACTCGCCACCCAGCGGTTAAGCACTGTATTACATGCCGTAGCATATCCTTCGCTGAAGAATACCACGGTATTCCACAAGTCCATGGCGCGACTCAGAGGCCTGCACGCCACACCACAAGTCCATGGCGCGACTCACGCCACGCCATGAGCAACAAAATAGCTGGGCAGATCTGTAAGTCATGCCATCAATATGGTAAAGCTACTTTTACTGAAGTTAAGAAAAGAAAATTGAAAGGAAATTTGCCTTTAGATAAACAAAAAATTGGCAATATGCCATTCACTACACGAAGTGGCAAGGAAAAGATAAGGCCTTGGCCTTTCTTTATGGAGACTGCTGGTTCTGATTCTGATAGCCCTTCGGAAAAAACAACTGTGTGCCCTGAGAAATCGAAATCAGAAATCCCTGAGGAGACTGGAAGTGTGTCCGCGGTTGCCATGTGTGAGCCACACCTAAATACTAGTGTACTGTTGCCCATAGATTGAATAACTCAAAGCCCATTGTTGTTATGCCGGGGCAAAAGACGAAAAAAATCCACTTCTCACGTGTGGATTTATTTCCACCCCAATCCGGACAACAGTTGTCAAGCCATATGTAACCATTGCAAAGCAAGAGTGAGTAGAGGGAGGGACCTAAACCACCTAGGAACCTCCTCCTTGTTACGTCACTTGGAGCGCATTCATCAAATGTCAAAGTGTATGGTGCCAAGTTCCAAAACTCAAATCGTAAGAAGTCCTGTGTCACCTATCTGCTCCCTCTCTGTGGGATCCAAGCGCCTTCGATCTCCAACACCAACATCATCATCAACATCCTCATTCGTGTTCGGAAGTAATTTAAAAAAACAATTGACTATTAAACAGTCCTTTGATAGAGGAAGTAAGTATAACAGCTGTCACCCAGTTTCACAGCAGATCACTGACGCCACGACGGCTGTGCTAGTATTAGATGGTGAAATAATAAAAAATGAGGATGATAGTGTGGAGGAAGTGCAAAAGAAGGATGAGGGGGAATTTGTGTCCTATCTGACACTAATGTAGATGTTGATGATAAGGATGTGGTTTGCGTAAATCTGCCACCAGTGGCAGCAGTTCTTGCTAATGATACAAAGAAAGCCAGATAAGCAACGTCTTGGGTGTGGAATTATTTTAATCTAAATTCTGACAACAGTTGTGAAGGCATCTGTTCCATTTGTAAAGCCAAAATTAGCAGAGTAAGGGACGTTAACCATCTAGGCACCTCCCTGTTACATCATTTGCAGCGAGTTTATGCAATTTGTTTAACAAAATTATAATTTGTAAATTAATAACAAGCAGTCCAGTATCAGCTACCAGCAGTTTGGACCATAACATGCAATCTCCACCACCAACACCCTCATCATCAACCTCCTCCTTAATAATTGAAGGTAGTCCTTCCAAAAAATGTTTTGTGGGAGCCCAAACAAACCAAGGAGTTCAGCCGCGAAAGTGTTAGCCCTAGTGGCTAAAGTGCTTGGTTTGTTAAACTGTGCATGTCCTTTTTAATATCCCACATAAGAGTGGGTGGGAGGGACAATTCCATCTTGCACCTCTTTCCTTTACATTTGGCACAATTTGGGGCATTGACAACTGACATTATTATAGTTTATTAATCTGCCATCATGTCTGCCACTGCTGTGTGGCAATGTTTCATAGATGTCTGATATTTTTTAAACTGCTGTGCATTTGTGCCGCTGCTCTGTTGCTTACTTTAGCCAGCCATCTCGCTGCAGCCTTTGGCCTGTATTGGTGAGCTGTGATGTGGTTAAAAATGCCTAGAAACCTCTGAAAATTATTGTTATTAAGGTTAATAATACTGTAGGAACAAAAACAGGCCCAAATTATGTGGTTTTAGCTGTTTATATCATTTTTGGAAAAAATACAGATCCAAAACCTAAAAACAAAACACCAAGGAAAAAAATCCAAAACCAGATCCAAAACCAAAAGCAAAAACACGGGGGTTGGCGCACATCTCTAGTTTCTATAAATATATATAATATTATACAATTTAACATGTTATTATATGTGACAGTCAGTATGCTTCACCATGTACCCTTATGATTACTTTCCCTTATGCAAGTTTACTTTATTTTCTAGTTTTCATCCAATTACGATTTTAAATCTCTATCTTTGTGGTGTATTCTTCTATGGTTTGACCCCATGTACCATTTATCAATGAGACATAACCCCTTTAGCACTGGCTACAAGGGTTATTGTCAGCCTTTCTATATTTAACAAACAGCAGTAATCTAAGATTACCACTGTATGCAGGGCCGGATTGAGGGCCACATGGGCCTGGAGCTGAAAATGACCAAGGGCCTATTATGAGAAGCAAAGGAGGCGTGATCAGTGCTGTGTGGGTGTGGCCAGTGCCATGTGGGCGTGTACACCCCTATACTCTTAGCTCTAATGTCTCCATAAATATGTAAAAGAAAAAAAAATGCTTCATTTTGTGAGGCAAATAGAGATACAATTTTACTACTTATGATTTATAGCTGACCGTGTGGAGAGCAGATGGCCAGTCAACATCATGTTGTCATGACAATGGGCCTATTTTTATGTGGAGGCCAGGAGCTGTAGCTCCATCCGCCCCATTGTTAATCTGGCCCTGACTGTATGTAACTGCATCACTCTCACCATCTTTAGATGGTGAGAGGGATGCGGTCCCCATTGCCGCAATGGGGACCTGGCAGCAGCCATTCTGGCTTCAGTGAAGCCTTCCAGGCACTGCCAGGTCCCTGCCGGGTAACCTGTTGCTGGCAGCAATAGACTGGCAGCAACAGAGCTGAAGATGCCGCTGAGGAGGGAGTTCGTTGCTGGACCTCGCCGGACCTTGCTGGAGGGGTAAGTAATGATGAATATCAGTAGCATATTTGTTAGTATCACTGCGAGACTAAATGAAATATGCCACTGGTATTTAGATTCATTGATAAATGGGGCCCAAAGTTAGCAAACCTGATTCATAGTTAGACTCTATTTGCATCACTGCTGCAATGTGAAAAAATACTAATGCCACAGGAGGCGTTTGAAGGTTCAAGATGGCCACTGCCGGAAATTGCAGATCCGAGTATTGAGTCCGAAGACACAGCATCGGATCACCATCGGGCAGTCATCAGCCATCTGAGTAAGCCTAAGCTTACTCAAAATAACCAACGGAACTCCTCTGCCGGGGCAAGGAAACCTGTGTCGGCAGACGCAGACTCTGGCCTCGACATGCCTAAACAGGGATGGCACACCACCATTTTGTACAGGGATGGCACACCACCATTTTGTACAATGGTCACCATCGCTATCCTGCCCCCAAATGGTCACAGCATGTCAGTCCTGCTGTGACTTAGGGGGCACTGCGAGCAATCTTGCAGACACTGATCGGTACATGTGCAGCACAGATCTTGCAGATGCGCCAATCGGCCACCATCAGAGTTGTATGCAAACCATCGAGTTTACATACAACTCTGAATCAGTCCCATAGTTAATCATATTTGCTTCTCAGATAAATCCTATGAGGCCGGTCTTTAGGAACACACTTCTCCATCTTGTAAAGAATGATGCAATCACCTGATTGCAAAGAGGGAAAACAAGGCAGCTTGCACCACTCATGTCATACTACCTTAGGAAGACTGTAGTAACTATTAGGCTTAAATATAAGAACAGTTTTTCTTTGAAGATAAATGCCTCTTTATAACCCATTTAGATTTTTTGTTGTTGTTGACATTATCTATAATCATGTAGAAAAACATCCAACAGTAGGATAAGCTCCACAAACCTAAGAACTTGGTATTACTCTCTCTGAAACCAAAACATGAAAATTAAAGAATGAAGTCAGACCGGAAATTCAGGTTGTGCGGTGATGGATAAGGGAAATGAAAGATGAGTTTGGAAATGGTCTCTTCACCTTATGTTTCCTGGCTAGAATAGGAAATATAGCAATGTTCTGTAAGATGAAGATCAGGAGATTTCATTATATTTACAGATATGTGGGAATGTTACTGGATTCTTCCACTTTACTGAACATTTCATTGAATTACAATAAAATATGTAAAATATCATGTAAAATATAGCTTTAAATTCAATAAATATTGATGTAATCTCTTATAATTGGATAATAATGATGTCTCACTCAGGGGACCATGTGCAGGCTCCGGCAGGCCTCCCGCCTTAAAGCCAGCAAAGTTGCTGAGTAGTCTCTGACACTTTGGGATCTATTTACTAAGTTGTGTTAGGAGATAAAGTGAACGGTGATAAGGTACAAGCCAATCAGCTCCTAACTGCCATTTTTCAAACACAGCCTGTGACATGGCAGTTAGGAGCTGATTGGCTGGTACCTTTTCACCGCTCACTTTATCTCCTTACACAGCTTAGTAAATAGACCGCTATGTGCTAGAGTCTACTGTGCATGAGCAAGTCTCCATTTTATCTGTGATTTTTCTACTGTACATGCTGAGATCTTTGGGAAAATGGCAGCAGCACCATTTTGACAGTGATTTCTGCAGCATTGATGGCAGAGAGGTTAGTATAATGTATGGGTGCAGGGTGTGCAGTGTAGACCCCCTAGGATTTAGGGCCCATGTGCACCACACACCCTGCACCCTTTATAGATACGCCCATGGTCTCACTCTTTCCAAATGTCATTCAGATTTTGAGAGTAGTGATACCACTTTTGTCACCTGATTCATGCTTTGTTTCAGTTATATGGAATAAGGTTAATCGAAGATAATTATGTGACAGAATAAATGCTTGTGCTGACCTTAATAGTGAGAATTATGGGGGCGATGACCCAAAGAGTGGAGAAATGTAGAAGCGGAGATAGCTTCTACTTATCATTTTATAGACTATGATAAATGCTATTTAGAAGATATTTGGTTTCTATCAGAGACTTGCAGTCAGGGTAGGCAGGGGAGGCAGAGCCTCTCCTGTCATACTCCCTGTCAGACTGCAGAGTTTTGACTATACAAATTATTAGAATAATACAAAGAAGATATTTATAACTTATAAATATCTTATTTTGTATTATTCTGTTAATTTTTATAGGCAAAATTCACCAAAATTGCAGCACTCCCTGGGAATACAGGGAGAGAAATGAGGCAGGAAGAGCTCAGCCTCACTTCTGATAGCTTAGACACTGCCTGGAGTTGGGGACTGGGCCACAAAGAAGCCAATAAAACACAGAGAAAAAGAGCTAATGGAGGCATGCCTCACTATGAGGGGGCATGCCTTGAACTCTGATGGACACCTCTAACTATCAGCTGACCAGTCCAGGAAGTACTCAGGCATCGGACCTCATCAGCAGCAGCACTGAGGAGGGATGGAAATTGGCATATGCAGACAGAAAAAATAAACAAAGAAGAAAAAGGTGAGGAGGTTCTGCTGTGGACAACAGAACACTGCCTGGGTGCTTGAAAATCACTGTGTAACAGGATAGGGGGTTTCCCTGCAGACACCAGTAGCAGGCACCTTGCACTATGCAGAGACTGGTACCTTCTGTGTAAAGCTGGATATATACTACACGATGTGTGCCCAGTATGACATCGCTCTAATACTAGCCAGTGCTTCCCCATCCATTGACCTCACTGCACGTCCCTGGTTGCTATGGGCAATGTCTCCACTTGCCCAGCTTCTCCACTTTTTACATGGTTTAATACTTTTCCTCTTATGTTACTTTTAGAGTAATTAAAATGTGTCTTGAGGTGCTGATTGTTCTTAGTGGGTCACCTTCATTGTGGATTCCTAGAAACCCAAATAGTGATACACTGGTATGGAAAAACATTTTTTGAATATATAATATAAAGTGCACTGAACCAAAGTTTTTGTAAAAATATAGTTTAGGATCTCATGTGACTACCTTTCTCCTAGTAAAGCCTTATATTTTGTGCGTCATATCCATACAATGGGAAGAGTTGAAACACGCTCAGCATCACTGAAACACTAATGCCAGCTAAAACATTTTTACAAAATAGAAAAAAAAACGATGTGGTGTTCCCAACAAAAGCATAACCAGCTCTGGGCCAGTCCTGGTTCAAAAAATACAGGGGACAAAATGTGTAGGGTTCCCCCATATATTATGAACAGGCACTGGGCTCTGTGAGCAGCACCTGGTTTTAAAAATACAGGGAACAAAATGGCGTGGGGGTACTGTACCTGCAATTTGCCACTTGTGGAACTAGTACCCCGACTGTGAAAAAAACACAGTACACTTACACACTGTAGATAGTAAAAGTCCAAGGGGTCTGGGCTCAGTCGGTTTCTTATTTTGCCAAGGTCGTGAATCTACTGGAGAAGAGGACCAACCTGCATCAGGAGATAGCTGAATATTTTTTTTTAGGGAAACCCTTGGATTACTACTGGACAAGGGCACTGATCACCGGGGAGAAGCTAAGTATGTGTGTGTTTAGTGTGTAATAAAATGTTACTATCTACAGTGTGTGTGTGTGTGTACTGTGTTTTTTACAGTGGGGGTACAGGTGCCAGCCACCTGCTTGCACTTGTATTTCCACAAGTGCCAAAAGGCAGGCATGCTGGCACATGTAGTTTCACTGTAAAAACCAATAGTACACATCTATTATTCACACTATTACCCCTGCACACTCCGGCCAGGGGTGCACGGAAGAGCCCTGGACTTCAGCCTAAGCCTGGGGTGCTCAGGAAAGGGTGGCACCTTTATTGGGGGGTCCCCACCTCCCCTGAGATCTCTGGCCTGGGCTGACTAGCTTGGGGTGTAAATACTTTGGCTGGGGTGACCCGTTAAATGGGTCCCCTGGCTGTGGCATTACACCCTGGCTAATTTGAGTCCAGTGCTTGTTTTTAAAAGGACCGCTACTCCATTTTTTTCCTGTATTTTTAAAACCAGGAGTGACTCACAGAGACCAGTGCTGGTTCATAAAATATGGCAGAACCCTACACAATTTGTCCCCTGTATTTTTAGAACAAGGACTGGCTCAGGAGCTTGGGGCTGGCTATGCTTCTGGGGGGGAACCCCACATAATTTTTTTTTTATTTAACCTTTTTTGGGCTAATTACAGGCAGAAACATACACAGATCACACTGATCTGTGTATGTATCAACCACACATGCACTTCAGAAGGTAGTCTATTTAAAACTTCTATTTAGGACCGAGTTTGCTAAAATTACAGTTTAGGCCCCAGTTGAACCTCCCGTTGGTGTACATTAGGCAGAACTTTGACCCGGGGACACTGGGCACAACTTAGACCTGGGGAGCCTTTTCTGGACCTTCCACTAGATGGATTTGGATGAAAACTTCACAGTGGGTGGCAATTGGCCTTGGATGCCTAATGGAGTGGTTGGGGTCATGGTTGGAGTGCCATGGGCAGAACTTTTACCGAGGAGCCTGTTCTGGGCTTTCCATTGGATGCATTTAGAATGACATCACATCATTTGGACAAAACCTTCACAGAGTGATAACATTGGATCCCAGAAGACATACTTGGGGATTAAGGTCTCAGTCGGACCTGTTGGTGTATGCTGGGCAGAACTTTGCCCCAGGGAGCCTGTTCTGAGCCTTTCAATGGATGGATATGGACGAAAATTTCACAAAGTGGCAACATTGCATCCCAGAAAACATACTAGATAGTTGGACCTCCCATTGGTGTACACTGGGCAGAAAATTGACCAGGGACACTGGGCAGAACTTTGATCCAGACAACCTTAATCTGAGCCTTCCACTGCATGGATTTGGATGAAAACTTCACAAAGTAGTGGCAATTGGTCTGGGATGCCTAATGGAGTGGTTGGGGTGGTTGCGCTCCCAGTCGGACCTCCCGTTGGTGTAATCTGGGCAGAACTTTGACCCATGTAGCCTGTTCTGGCTCTTGCATTTGATGGATTTGGATGAAAACTTTAGAGAGGGGTAGCAATTGGTCTGGGATGCCTAATGGAGAGGTTGGGGTCCAAGTTGGAACCTCACAGTAGAGTGCACTTGGCAGAACTTTGGATTTTGACGACATCACATAATAAAACTTAATAACTTGAAACTTTAAACCCAGGCAATGCCAGGTACTTGAGCTGGTAATATATATATATTTGAAAAAAAATCACATATTAATCCAACATTTTGGTGTCCTCAGACACCATCGAAAGGGACTAGAAATAGTGTAAAATAGGTGTGCAAACAGTAAAGAAAAGCCCACTCTTACCCAGTATATGTAGAAGCTACTTCATCATGAGAACTGCCAGCATGTCCAGGTGCATACCAATGATGGCACATTGGGTCACCATGTTATGTTAACATAGAATGACGCTGGGATGCTATTGATCCTACCAACCAGTCCGTGTTGTGCAAGGAAAAGAACACCATGTGTAAAACATGTGTAAAAACACCTTGTGATTGGAAGGGTAAATGGGGCACAGGGAGCAGGGAATAAGTATAAAGCTAAACATGACATGAGAGGCTATGTAAGATACAGACAGAAGGTCAGATGAAGATACTGAGATGTGATACAAGGAAAGGGAAATACAGTGCCTTAAAGCATCCTAAACAAAAATAAAGGGGAGATACAGAGAGGCACAAAGAAATTGCTATGTAAAGAGATCCCACAGGAAATGGATAGAAAATACATCTGAATAATAAAGTATTACAAGAATTAAATATGAAAAATAAGCAGAAAAAATACAAGAGAAAAGGCATGAACATATGGAAAATTAACATGGAGAAGATATAATAAAAAATATATATGAGAAATGAGGAAAGAAATTTAAAATACAAAAAAAATGAAAATCGATTCAACAAAATACTGAAGCAAGAAAAATCTAAAAATACAATACAATATTACAATTGTAGTATTATTAATAATAATACAATACATATATATATATATATATATAATTAAAATAAAAAATAAACTAATAAGCTGGGACCAAAAAGATGTTAGATGAGAGCATTCAACGAGATTTTTCCGTTCAAACCCTTTGGTGAGTCTGATGATCCACTTTGCTTCTTTCCTCAGTAGTTGTTTATTCCTGTCACCACACATCTGAGCTCAGGGATATGGTCAATGATCATGTACTTCAGGGCTGACAAGTTGTGTCCTTTATCTGTGTTTCGCAACTGGCTGATAACTTGCTTTACCTTCCAATGCTGACTGGACAGCTGAACAATGTAAAGCTGGGTACACTACACACTGGTGCAATGTCGGGCCAATTTGTCATTTTGTAACGACAAATAGCCTACATCGCTCAGTGTGTATGCTCAATATGCGCGCTCCTGTGGTCGCATTCAATGTTGTCGGGTTTGATGTGCTTCACACCAAACCTGACAACATCGCTAGCAATATGGTGCACATCGCCTTTTGTGTACAGCCAAGCAGACGTCCTGACAATATGTTGTTATGATTTGGCCTCTAAAGACGTCACCTCTTGCCAATCCCAGCCAGTAAACTTAAAGATGGTTGTTCTAGTGTGTACAGGAGTAACGATAAATTGTATACAACCAAACCATACAATATATCGTTCAGTCATTTGCAAGATTGCATGGTGTGTACACTCGATTTCGCTAGTTCTGAGCTCAACGATTGCCAGTCGTCTCAGTGTGTACCCAGCTTTAGGTCATGCATTCATTGAATTGTTGACTGGTCTTGCTAACATAATACAATTTACAAGGGTGCTTGATTACATAAATGACAAATGTAGTAGTGCATTCGACAGAATGTCTTATTGGAATACTCTTGCCACTGTGATGAAGATGAAAGGACATGTCCATCACAAGATACCTACATGTCACACAGTTGATACATTTATAGCATCCTATACATTTCATGGCCAGCCTAGGTTTCCTGCGATCAAACCATGTGATGTCAGTGTTGACCACAATGACGTGAAAGTTCCTTCTTTGACAGAGGCAGGCCATAGTAGTTTTGTTAGCAAACCATTTTAAGTCTTTAGCCATACTGACCATTGGCCACAAGGCTCTAGTGGCTTCTGAGCAATGGGACTAGAGGTAATATTGGACCAGATGATGCAAACTGGTTTCTCCTTCGCACTATTGTTTGCTAACAGCAATTGTTCACAAGGGATTTGTAACACCTTATATTTTTGGCTGTGAAGCAAGTCCTCAGGGTATCCTCACAGAATTAATTTTTGTATGACATCATCCAGTTGTGTCTGTAAATTACCTTGTTTGCTGTTAATCCTGGCTGCTCTCATCATCTGGGAATAAGGTAGACCTGCTTTGAGGGCTGGTGGATGGAAGCTATTTTACCGAATGAGGGTGTTTCGATGTGCTGATTTATAAAAAAAAAAAATGACGTATTCAACATATCATCTGTTTAGCTGGTTTTGCATGTAAATTTAATGTCCTCTCAGTTAATGGAGTAAACCAAATTGCAGAATGTTTCCTCATGGACTGTTCACAATATCAATAAATCATCAATGTAAAAGTGTATATGTTTATAGGGAATCGGTATGAAATACCAACTGAGGAGATGCCGGCTGTCAGTACACTGACAGCGGCATCACAAAGGTTGGAATCTTGACAGGGGAACTGTGAGTACTGTTCTCCTGTCCTATTTACCCCCTAACCCTAACTCTCCTTTTTTGTACCCTCATACTAACCCTCCCTACCCCACACCCCAACCCTCCCAGCAAGTGCCTACTCTTCCCCCTTAGTGCCTAACCCTAACACTCCCCCCTAGTGCCTAACATTAACTGAGAAAGTTTAAACAACTTAGGTAGTAATGAGTGAGTAAAATAGCATCCACTTCATCTTTGTACTTATTAGTTTGATCTCTACTAAGCCTGTTGTGTGTGGTATAGTCTTACAATTGGTACAGTACCTTCTTACAATAATCCAAAATGTTTTGATAACAATCACCAACCTTTGTCTGCAGGGCAAATTGTTATATCACTATGGCTGAACAAGGGAATGATGAATTATTGCCAGGATTTATATAATTAATAATTGGAGAAGTTTTAAGTTTTTTTGAATCCAAAGTGGAGGCAATATTATCAGATTGAATCCATTTAGATGACCTATATAGTGAATGGCTGCAGCTTAAAAAGAAGGAGGTAACCTTTTACTATCATGCTGTGTCTCTGAGGGATTATTAGAAAGCTAAAAAGATTCAGAGAGGATTTACAGTACGGAATGGTACAACCATTGGTCTTTATAACAGCACATTTTGTAAACTGTGGCTCACCATCTTAAATAGATGGGCAATTGATTTCATTCTACTTATAATCGAGGAATTAAGTATTGTTAAAGATAAATTAGTGGTGTTTGAACTTCTGCATAAACCAACATTTGAAAAATTGCAGAAAGTTAATACAGACTATGAGCACCATGCAGTATATCAGTGGACCTCTGGAGTCCATTCAAAACAACAGAGAGATGCCCATTTTTTCTTAAGGATAATAAATATTCTCTTGACACTGAATCATCTAATGAGACCAATACTTCTGAGAGTGACTTTGATAGACAGGATCAACGCCATGATCAAGCACAAGAGCACAAGAAGGTGGGGCAAAAAGATGGAGACATTTCACCCATCTCAGTGGTCAGGGGATGAGGAATTGGAAAAAGACCCCCACTTCCACACAGAACATCCAGAGCTCTGGATCGGGGCACTCACCACTGCAGACAACTGTTTATTCATAGAAATATATTTATTTATTATTATCCATGTATAATACAGTCCAGCCAGATACCAAGTCTACTTTTTGGTTCATTAAGAACCATTCACAAGACTGGCTTAGATATAGCAAAATTTGTAACTTTTGAAATGCAATCATAAATCTGATGATAAAAGAAAGAATGACAATGTCTCCCAATGTAATTCCTTTCCATTCTATTATCACTTTCACAGTCTCTCTAGAGCTGTATTACTGCTTTTCATGGCCTCTTCAGTGCTGTGTTTACTGTATTTTCCTTGGTTATTAGGTCACTTGACTTTAGGGTGTCACATGACATGCTGACATCATCCCTGAGTGCTGAGGATCTCTCTACCATACAGGAATCAATGTTGTTGTGCGGTGCAGGAAGCATTGGACTGTCCACAGGGGTACAGGGAAAATCCCCAGTGGGCCCCACTGCCTGCAGGGCCCACCTCCTTCTCTAGGTTATCATGTTCAAGATTGTGCACTCACATTGTAAATTGTTACTCTATTAGAGGGTCAGTTACCTAGTGGAGATGGACCACTGATAAACATGGGTTCTTGGTTCGCTTCTATAAAAGCTACACTAAGATTTGCCTAATGGTTAGCCTAGCATCTGTAGTGGCTGGCCACACCGCCTCTTGTGGCTGACCATACCCCAGGCCCCTACCACTGCATTACCCCGGTGGGCCCTTCATGCCCCAGTTTAAAACTGAGTGCAGGGGATAAAAGATCAGTACTTTTAATGTTTATTTGCTTCCAGAAGATGGTAATAAATATCAAAACTTTGGTAGCTGTTCCTGTCTGAAGTTTTATTCTGTATGTGTTGAGAGTACTTCACCTACTTGCTCTATATTGCTGGATGTGTTTATCCTGTTAAGACACCCGGAAAATATATATATTTTGTTCATTTATATATGGAAAGATGTAAACAAATGGTGCTCATGTGACTACTTTACCCCCTAGATATTTCAAATTTCGTGTCTGTATCTTGCATATGGCTTTAATTGATTATGTGCTTTCATGCCTCCTGTTGAACAGATGGTTCATGCAGTCTCTCTGTAACACAGATTAAGATAGCCAAGTGAATAAAACACTAGCCTTCCACCTGCAGTTCATCATTGCTGTTTTGAAAAGGGGTACTTATGCCCAAACTACAAAATTGATATACTGTATACATTTTACAATATTAACATAAATCACTCCTCATCCAAAATCTGTATATTATTATATGCAGAATGTTAAGAGCAAATTAGCAAAAGTCCCTGTTAATGTGATCTGTTATATTGATATGATGAATTAAGTAGTAAGAAAGAGTGAAACAGAGGTATGTCATTACTTCATAGAGGCTATTAAAAAGATATATTTAGCAAGCCTTGGGCAAAAATACTTAAGATATAAATTGTAGGGGCAGATGTATGTAGTTCTGGGAAGTGATAAAATGCAGAGTGATAAACGACCAACCAGTCAGCACCCAACTGTCATTTTTATAGCCTGTAACATGACAGTTGGGAGCTGAGTGGCTGGTCATTTATCACTCTGCACTTTATCACTTTCCAGTGCTTCATACATCTGCCCCAGAGCCCCAGATGTTTTCTAGAAGGGCAGGGTAGCTGAGACATCAGATGGGCCCAGCTGCTGGAGTGGGGTTGTTGCCACAGCCCATTCATTATGTTCTGTGTTGTTAAGAATAAGTGTTCCGTCAATGCGAGAGCTTTGCTCTGCCTTGCTGACTGACCTTGGCCTGTGCTTGACCCCACAGACAAGGCTGGATAAACTGTACCTACTCCAGCCCCGCCCCCCTGTAGAAGGGCCAATAGGGAACAGAACACACACACATATATAAAAAGGCAACTCACCAACAGAAGCAGTTTATCTGCCTATGGCATGGGAGAAGCTATGTTTTATTTTACCCAGGGCAAAAACTTACATTTACTCATATTCCATCAGACCACCACACAAGCTAACATCCCCTCACATGACACTCAAACCTCCCCATTTGCCACTTATATGACTTCATAAACATCGCAAAATGCTCCTACGTACCATCAGATTTTCCCAAATGCACTTTACATGTATTCAGACATCCACATATTCCCATAAAATCCACCCACATGCCCTCAGGGCCCCAGACACATGCCATCAGAGCCTTCACACATGCCATCTAACTATATTATCATAAGTGTGTAAATAACAGTATAATAAGCCTGTAACCCCTAGATATCTCTCTAATAGTAGGCAAGTTAGTAATGCTGGCCATACATGCCAGCATTACTGGCGTGTATGGCCAGCATTAGAAATATGGCCAGCATTAGAAATATTGCATCGGATTGTCCAGCATGCCCGTCCGATGCGATATTTCCCGGTAAACTGTCGGCCACATCGGGCAGTGTATGCCCAGCCGTGGCCGACAGACAGACATTTCCTGTGTTCCTTCTTATGGAAGGAACAGGGAAATGTCTCCTCCCCCAGGGGCGGAGCGCAGATGTCTGCCGAATACACTGAGAGAAATCTCACAGTGTATGCCGGCGACATCTGTGGCTGGCAGCTGGCCAGATAAAATGTCTGTCGGTCTGACAGGCATTTTATCTGGCCGTGTATGCCCAGCATAAGAGACACAAGCTATAATAAATATTTAACATTTTAACAAACACATTTTTATAATCACAGTTTAATCTGAGAAGAGAGACAACAGCGTGTAATGAATGTGCAACACAATATTCTTGGTGGAAGAATAATGATAATTCCACAGAATAACAATTTATAAAAAAAAATAAAAACCAGTAGCAGCTGATTTGATTCTTCATTAGGTTCTACTCAGGGCTGTGGAATTGGTACTCCAAAGCTGTAACTCTGATTAATATTTTTTATTACTATCCAACTCCTTCAAAAATGGTAAATGTATTTGAATGTGTATTAATTAGTAATAACAAATGTCCAGCTACTTTTTTTCTGTTTTTGAACAAAACATTTTATTTTAAACAGAGAACAAACACTGCTATGCTGGTCTTTTTTGTGTTGTCAACAACACTTTACTGGATTTAATGCATTACCGTGAGAGGATGCAAAGTGTATAATCTGTAATAAAATAGGTAGTTGTACAGTATAGTATACCACAGAATTTAAATATTAGTAACTGAAAAATTGGATGCTGGAACACCTATGATACACTGGAAAGCACGAGGCCAATGAGGAAGAATCAAAAATATATATACAATATAAAGAGGCACTGATAAATCAGAACAATTTATTAAAAGAACAAAAAACACATAAAATAGTTAATTCAAATGACCATCTGCCGGCCGGCACTTGTTTAAAACATAACATATAGTTCTTTTCTGAGAAATATATAGAATAGCCACTAATGCAATTCCTATATGCAGGTGATTATGTTTAACCTATATAGATAGACTGTTAAATGTACAATTGTTAGATATAAAAAATCAAGAGTAAAAACACTTGTTATTAAACTGTGTGGGTACAGCTGGTTATTAAGCACCTAGATGGTCGTCTATTTAAATCTTTTAATAGATATCACAGATCATAAAAGTGTAAATCTGCACATTTACTGTTTAGCATCACTTAGTTTGCTAGGGCCATATGGTGTCCAAAACAGTCTTTTTCACCCAGCAATGTTGGTTCAATAGTAGCAAATAAATGGCAACAGTTCGAACACAGTGGTATATTTGTATCTTGTAGCAAAATGTGCTACTCTCACCACTCTCCGGGCCGTCTCACTGTATCACTTGATATCTCATATCCCGGCTCCTGGGGTAAAAAGCATTATAGTGTGCAGTGACTCCGTCTCTGTATGTCCTATGTAAAAAAACGGGGCTTATTCCTCCCAGTGTTCCCCAGGATGCAGCTATATCCGGAGTGTGAAGCGTGGATCTAGACCTGGACAGGACAGAACAATTGCTCTGCTGGTACAGGTGAGTAGTGAGAAGTCGGCAATGACTTAACGCGTTTCCCCGCCTCCTTATTTGTCGGTGGCTTCCTCAGAATGAGGGAGAAGCAGCACTCAAATAAAAATAAATTATAAACATACAACTATGGATGCTATAAAATAGGTTTAATATAATATGAAAACAATTTTAAATAAAAATTATTTCTTCCCCTACACTGGGGATTTCCTTAGCAGTTCCAAAACAACAAGTCCACTATCAAATTCAATTCAAACCACTTAAAACTATTAAGAGCTGAGAGCTGTCACATGGATCAAGCAGGCAGTTTTTGACTTCTTGATTTTGGGCATCATGATGCTGTGCATTCTAAAATTACGGATGGTAGAGTATTGTACGTGTCTTATTTTATTTTTTGCTCATATTAGATTGCATGAATAAAATTGGTCTAAGATTATATATAATTTTACGTAACCTATTTTTCTTATTATATTAAACCTATTTTATAGCATCCACAGTTGTATGTTTATAATTTATCATTTATCATATTGTCTATTTAAGTGCTGTTTATCTCTCCTTAGGCTGGCTATTTCTCTTCTTGTTGTTTAGCATTTTCTTTCTGCAAGATAATGGTCAGGATCATGTGTTCAGATATGCATAAGACTGATCTGGAGGAGTGTCTAGGAGATGGGGAAAGATGAGTTATATATGCCTGTGAATGCATTAATGCGATCACTGATATTTATATATCAATATGTCTTTATTTTGAACCTGGACTTAAAGTTGGTAAATTTTTCCTGACATGTCTCCATCCAAAATTCTCTCTGAATCTGATTCTAAAACACACATCTGAGTGATGGTGTGACACAGTGACTATGTGATGTAACAATATATATCATATCCACTGTATGATCATGCAGTATATCATTACATGCTTCATATAACAATACTGTGTCATCTGTGGAATCGTCTCGTGCTGCACATCAGATGGGACAACGCAGCCACCCAATTATCAAACAGTGAATTGGGTGTATTTGCCCGTACACACCATACAATGGTCTTGGCGAACCATTATGGATCACAAGAACGGACGATATATTGTACGATAGTGTGTAACCAGTGATCCTATCAATCTACATGCATCTGCAAACCCAACAGAGGACTCAGAAAAGTCATCTGCTCAGTGTTCTTCTTCTAACCTTCTTTGGGAGCCTCAGGATCCCATTCAGACCACATCACTATAATGAAGTTCATTTTTACTGAAGAAGTGTGCTGGTTCTCCGTGATGTGAAGGGGAGAGAACACACAGCGAGTGCTGCCCATTTTTGGGAATACCTGCAAATTTTAAGGAGCCCCAGGATTTACCATGGAAAGACCGCAGCAGATATGTCCAATATCTTCTGCAGTCTCTCCATTTCTGAATGCAAAGTAGCTCCCATAGGTAAGAAAACTGTGATTTATTGCTCAGCCCAGATTTTAGATGTGGGTCTCAGGTTACGCATTGTTCGAGGGCTGATTGAAAAGTAATGAGACTGAATTTTTTTATTCAGAATCAGATGACTCCACAGGATCTGAACATTTTTCTTTCTCAAATAGCGTCCTTCACAATCAATAAATTTGCAGCGTTTCAACAATTCAGATACATGCAGTAGACTGTTGTGTGACATCACTGTTAGTGTTGCAGCTGTGGCATTTTTCACTTCATCATCTGTTGAGAATTTCTTTCCGTGCAGTTGTTTTTTCAGGGTTGGGAATGCCCAGAATCACAGGGTGCTAAGTCCGGGCTATATGGAGAGTGTTCCAGTGCTGTCCCATTAATTTCAGTCAGTGCTGCCAATGCAACAGCAGCAACATGTTGTCAGGCATTGTCTTTGAGCAAAAATCACTGTTTCTTCAGCAAATGTTGTCTTTTCTTCCTCATGGCTCCACGTGGGTTTTCAAGACATTTGTCCACAGGGAACCTAGTGCTGCATGATCATACCGTGTGCATCAAAGAACAGCAGAAGCATGACTTTACATGCTGAAGGAATCACACAGAATTTATTGGGCGGAGGCAAATTTGCTTGTTTCCATTCACTGGACTGTTATTTAGATTCCAGATCATAATGACATATCCACGATTCGCCACACGTCACACTCGATGTCAGGAAATCAGGTATCCTCTCCGACATTTGAACTGTGTTTTTGCACGATTCTACTCATTAGTGCATCCGCTCATCTGTGAGATTTCTGGGTACCCACCTGGCACACCTGCGATTTCAAGTCCTTTGTCACAATATGCAGAACCCGTTCGAATGAGATGCCAAGTGAAGCCGAAAGCTTGCGTAAAGTTAACCTTGTGTCATTTGGCAACATCTCCGCAGCTTTGGCAATGTTGTCATCAGTCACTCGCGTATTGCTCTCTTTTAAGTGCTTCCACCACCGAAATACTGCAGCATGGCTAATTATTTCTCCACCGTATGCTTGCCATAACATTTCATCAGTTTCCTTTCCACTGTTTCCAAGTTTAATACAAAATTCAATCACCCATATCTGACGTAATCTCACAGACACATCTCCTCATCCGCCATGATGAAACGTACGAAGATCTTCCACTCGCTGCGACCAAACAAAGAAGACTGCTGCACTCCAACCGCAAGTTCACAATAACCAGCATAGCATTGCCACATCTACCTATGGGACAGAAAAATAGAGACAGTCTTATTACTTTTCAATCCGCCCTCGTATTAAACCTTAGTAAAGTCTCATATTTATTTGTTTAGTAAAATATATTTTGAGAATATATTAAAAATCCACATACAGTTCAAAGTTATTTTGTATAAGGAAATTCCAATCCTTTTTAAGTAAATCTGTTTCAGAATCATTTAGCTAAACCAAAGATACATGAAGTATCCCTTGATTATTTATTACTAATAGTTTTCATTGAAGTTCCTTCTTTCTTTTTATTTTATTTCCTCTTTCTTCTATAAAATATTTATCCAGATCCAACCACAGAAAACAGAAGTCACCAGCATATATACAGTTTCATGGGAGACAGATAAGTAACATTTACTATTGTATTCTGTATCAACATTTTTAGCTATGTTGAAATCTGTTTTTGATGTTGCACTATTCACAGTGTTTGTGTCTTGTATTCACTCTAACAGGTGAATCAGAACCTAGGAATGAAGGAACTAGGCACTCACAGCAATACAATAGAACAAGCGGCTCCTTGTACCGATAGAATATTGGAAAACAGATAAGCTACATATACTAAATTTTGCATGTGCAGTATACTGTATGTCTATGCAGGTTAATTATTATTACCTAACATAATAGACTGTATAGGTAGCTATTAGCATGTTTGCAATATACAGTATGTGAAGGATAAGTCCAACTCACCCTTAGCCCTGAAGAGCTCTCTTTTTATCTACTTTTAAAAATATTAAATCCTACTATTCTAGAAAAATAATAGTTTGGTATGTAGTCGACATGTCGACACAGTGAGATCTTAATGTCGACATTCAAAATGTCGACAAGTTCAGAATGTTTACATACAACATGATGACATTCACGATGTCGACACTGATGTAATGTCAGCATTGGCTTGATCTGTAGATGGAGAATATTGGGCACTTAAAATGCTCTCTCCCATCACCTCACTCTGCAGAGTCAGCGCATTCACTAACATCATCATTGCACTGTCTCTTCTACAAGCTCCCACCAATGGAAAATATCAGTTTGGGACAGGTAAAAAAAAAAATAATAAAAATATATATATATATATATATATATATATATATATATATATTTATATATTAAATACTGTATTTTGTATATGGTAAGGTGAAGGTCATATAGGACTTGTTATAATTTATGGCTTCATCAGTTTAATACGTCAGGCTGTCTAGTCACCTGTAGAAAAAAAATCAGTGATGATTAATATATAATGAAACAATTAAATTATGCAGCAATAAGTCTAAATGGCAAAACCAGCTGTTTTGTTTTTGTGAACATATCAATGTGATTTTACCTTGACTGGTCACAAATAATAATTATAATAAAATATCTGACTATTTTCATTGTGATGACAAGTACAAAATGTGAGCTCTGTGGGATTAAATCAGTTTTTGTTGGTGTCATTTCTCTAACATGATACAACTTGATACTCTTTCCAGGAGTAATTCACATGGTATGGGGGGATACATTTAAGATGCCGGTGGATGGGACCCTGGACGTCGATATACCAGCGGCGAAATCCCGCCGCCTGGCATAATGCCGACGCCGCCATGCTGAACACATAAGGATACCGATGTCTGGCATCCCAACTGCCGGCATCCCAAATGTAAGGGTGAGGGTAAGTATTACACTTAGCCAAGGGATGGGGGGGTTAGGTTTAGGAACCTCCCCAGGTGGGTTAGGGTTAAGCACTCCCCAGGAAAGGTTAGGGTTAGGCTGCGGGAAGAGGGGGTTAGGGTTAGGCACCATTAAGGGGAGGATAGGGTTAAGCACCACCGGAGGGAGATTAGGGTTAGGCACCACTAAAGGAGGGTTAGGAGTACTTACCTGACCCTGTCGGGATTCTGCACGATCGGGATTCCTGCATCGGTATTTGAACCGCTGGCATCTCATGCACCGTCATATCATACCCAACCCCCCCTGGTAGTAACCATCTGACAATTGTACTCAGAGACTTTCTGGAAACACTGGATTGAATACACTCATTGTCACTTTTAAGCTGTAAGTTTGATTAAGCAGAGAAACTTCCTGAACAATTCCATGTACATTGCTGTGTGAAATCGTTTTCACTTTATGGAAACAAGAAGTGTTCATGGTATATAAGTATCTTATTTATAAGGCAGGTTATGGTCTTAACATTGCTTATTCAATTTAAGGCAGCGTGTTTTGATACAAATAGACAAACATACTGTATCATTATCATGTAAATTCCCTTCTATTGAGACTCCAGGACAATAGGTTCCATTGATGTTAGTCTGACATCTTCTCTCCAGGGAGACTCAAGGCCAGCTCTTCCACTTCCAGGATACTAGGCTCTCTCAACTGTCTCTTTTACCATATCCTTCTCAGTGATGTAATCACTGCAATAACAGGATATTACACAATTCTATTTCAGAACTTTGTGAAAATGTCCTCCGAACATGACAATGCATTGTGTTTTTTTCCAGTTGACATGAACTGACTGATGACTGAATGTACTGACAACAAGCAAGTAAAAACTATCCATTCTCATTTGTGGAATGTGATCATTTCAACACCACAAACTCATGTGTGTAAACAATATGAGACATGGTACTCGCAGTGCTATTCATATTGTCATATTTATTTACAGGGGTTCATCTTGATGCAGAGTGAATAGTACACATCCTGTTTTACTGCTGCACTTAGCATCAGAGACATGAGACCAACATTTGTATATGAGTCATACAATAAAAAAATGTCACAGCATCTTAAGATATGATATTTTGGTTTATTTATGCAGAAATGACATCTGTGAAATAGCATTACATACATCATCCAAAGCCCTTCCATAAAAGCAGTATATTTATTGTAAAATAAGGTTTTCAAACTATACAAGGGCATGATTCATATTTACTTTTGTCTACATTATGTTTGAAGATACATGCGACAAACATATAATAGGGCATTGACAAAATATAAGGATGAGACCCTTATCGCCCATAGGGATCATGTCTATTTTACTTTACAAATATGGAATGTTACTACAACTGCTACTAATACTATTACTACTACTACTACTACTACTACTACTACTACTACTGCCACTACTGCTACTTCTACAACCATTGCTACTACTACTACTGCTGCTACTGCTACTACCACTACTGCTACTACTACTACTGCTGCTACTACTACCGCTGCAGCCAATACTACTGCTACTACTACAACTACTATTACTACTACTACTACTGCTACTACTATGACTACTACTATTACCATACCACTGCTGCTTCTATAACTATTGCTACTACTACTACTACTACTAATATCACTACTATTTCCACTACTGCTACTTCTACTACGAATACTACTACGAATACTAATGTTACTACTACTACTACTACTACTACTACTACTACTACTACTACTACTGCTGCTACTGCTACTACTAGTACTATTGCTACTACTATGACTATGACTACTGCTGCTACTACTACCACTGCAACTACTACTACCACTTTTGCTACTACTACTGCTGCTACTACTACTATTACTGCTACTACTACTACTACTACTACTACTACTACTATTATTGTTACTACTACTAGGGCCGGCAACAGAAATCTCAGGGCCTGGTACATTGATGTCTCTGGGTGCCCCACCTTCTCACCACCAACCCCATCCCATACATACCTCCCCTGCATGTGTGATATGTGAAGCATGATAATGTTAAATGAAAGATATACCAGCCTGTAAAGAAAGTAAAAAGTACACTATGTCTTACCACACTTTCACTGATGATGCAGGCTGTATTTCTTGTCTGCCATCTCTTCCATGGTCTTCTTGATGACAGTGCTGTGGATACCTCAGGGGTAGGAAGGATGGTGTCTGCAGCCAGCCATCCTCAGTCCTCAGCCCCTTATCACCTTCCTGAAATTCAGCCTCTCATCACTATCCTCAGCCCAATAGCTCCTCATCACCTTCCTCAGCCTCAGACCCTCATCACCATTCTCAGCCCAAAAGCTACTTTTAACCTTCCTCAGTCTCAGACCATCATCACCATCCTCAGACCTCAGCACCTTCATCAGACCACCATCACCTTCCTCAGCCTCATCACCTTCCTTAGCCCCCAACACATCACCTGCCCCAGCCCTTAGTTCCATAACTCCTATCACCTTCCCCAGCCCTTAGTCCCACTCCCATGACTCCCATCACCTTCCCCAGCCCTCAGCCCTTTTTACCTTCTCCAGCCCCAACCTCCTTCACTTTCTTCAACCCTAAACCCCTGCCCATTTCCCCTCTCCACCGCAGCCTACCTCACAGGCAGGGACAATGTGCGGCGGTGTGACCTATGAACCACATGGAAGAGCCTAGCACTGCCCGGGCCAAACTAAAAGGAAGCTGGGAAGCGGGTACTGGCGGTGTGCCAGCTGGAGCTATCTTCCGGCCAGAGCTATCTGCCTGTTTTATACCCATTGGACATTGGGGCACCTCTGGACCTTGGGACCCAGTATTGGTGTACCCGTAGTCCCCCATCGCCAGGCCTGACTACTACTACTACTATTACTGCTACTATTGCTTCTACTATGCTACTACTACTAATACAAATACTACTGCTGCTACTATTACTACTAGTACTATTACCAGGGGAATTTCAAGAGCGGAGGGGGCCCATGTGTAGCCTCCATTTGGCCCCTCTCCACTCTGTCAGTACACTGGGTCTCATTCAGACCTGGTCGCAAGCACCAATGTTCTCGCAAACGGGTCAATGGGTAGCCCTGCGCACGCGCAGCGGCCGCACTGTGCGTGCGCAAGCCCCGGAACGAGAGAGAAACTATCTCTCTCCGGAGCTCACTACAAAAGGGGCGGCTGTCGATGTTGATCGACAGCTCGCCCCATTTTGTAGGCGGGCCGGGGGGGGTGGTTTCCAAAATGGAGGCGTTCCTTAACCATTTAACTGACAAATTCTTTTTCCAAAAACCGCTCCAAAATTGTCGGTTTCTTTTATGATTGAATTAGGTCAAGAACATAATTTTAAACTTATCCATCACTATTTTATTTGCAAAAATTTTTTTTTAAAACACAGTATACCATAAAAATAGCGACTTTTATGTTATACTGTAGTGATGGCCATTGACAACTGTACCATCGATGGTTCAACCATCGTTAGAAACCATCAATTGTTTAGTGATTTGTTGAGGAATTCTGTGTAGACCACATCTGCTGATGTTTCCTAAACATCGATTGAGGGTTGCCATCGATGGTGCAACATTGATGGCCACCAGCAATGGCAAACCACTTGTTTTCAGTCAGACCATCGATGGTTTAGAAACCATCGATGGTCGGTTGCCATCCCTAATCAGAGGCTCTGCTATATATTATATATTCATATATATATATATATATATATATATATATATACATACATACATACATACATACACACACACACACATATAGATATATACATATATATAGGTATGTATGTATATATATATATATATAATGATATATATACACATACACACACATTATATATATATATATATATATATATATATGCATATATATGTGTATATATAATCATATCTATCTATCTATCTATCTATCTATCTATCTATCTATCTATCTATCTATCTATCTATCTATCTATCTATCTATCTATCTATCTATCTATCTATGTGTATATATATCTATATATATATATGTATATATATGTGTATATATATCTATATATATGTATATATCTATATATGTGTGTGTATGTATATATATTAAATATACATACATACACACATATATAGATATATACATATATATATATATATAATGATATATATACTAGGGGTGTGCACCGGCCACTTTTCGTGTTTTGTGTTTTGGTTTTGGATCTGGATCTTTCTTCGTGTTTTGGATCTGGATTGGTTTTGCCAAAACCACCCTTCCGTGTTTTGGGTTCTGGGTTTTGTGTTTTGGATCTGTATTTTTTTTTTAAAAAGCATAAAAACAGCTAAAATCACAGAATTTGTTGGTTTCTCTGCTCCTATGCTATTATTAACCTCAATAACCTTAATTTCCACTCATTTCCAGTCTATTCTGAACACCTCACACCTCACAATAGTGTTTTCATGTCCAAAAGGTTGCACCGAGGTAGCTGGATGACTATGCTAAGCGACACGAGTGGGCGGCACAAACACGTGACCCATCTAGGAGTGACACTGCAGTGGCAGACAGGATGGCAGTTAGAAAAACTAGGCCCCAAACTGTACATAATGCAAAGAAAAAAAAGAAGTGCAAGATGGAATTGTCCTTGGGCCCTCCCACCCACCCTTATGTTGTATAAACAGGACATGCACACTTTAACAAATCAATCATTTCAGCGCCAGGGTCTGCCACACAACTGTGGCTGAAATGATTGGTTCGTTTGGGCCCCCACAAAACAAGCTGGCAATTAATGTGTCCCTGCACAAACTGGCTCTACGGAGGCAAGATGTCATCCTCATCCTCCTCATCCACCGATTCCTCACCCTCTTCAGTGTGTACATCCTCATCCTCACAAAGTATTAACTCGTCCCCACTTGAATCCACCACCACAGGTCCCTCTGTACCTTCTGGAGGCTGGTCTCCCTGGAAGAGCTGATAATTCATTTTGATGAACATCATCTTCTCCACATTCTGTGGAAGCAACCTCCTACGCCTTTCGCTGACAAGGTTCCCGGCTGCACTAAACACTCTTTCGGAGTACACACTGGAGGGGGGGCAACTCAGGTAAAATAGAGCCAGCTTGTACAGGGGCCTCCAAATTGCCTCTTTTTCCTGCCAGTACAGGTATGGACTGTCTGACATGCCTACTTGGATGCTGTCACCGATGTAATCCTCCACCATTCTGTCAATGGTGACAGTATCATATGCAGTGACAGTAGACATGTCAGAAATTGTTGCCAGGTCCTTCAGTCCGGACCAGATGTCCAAACTTGGTCCTGCCTGCCCTGCATCACCGCCAGCGGGTTGCTTAGGATACCTAAGTTTTTTCCTGGCAGCCCCAGTTGCGGGAGAAGATGAAGAAGGAGCCGTTGACGTGTCACGTTCCGCTTCAGCTGACAGTGTGTTCACCAGCAGGTCTTTGCACCTCTGCAGGCTTGTGTCGGCCGGAAAGAGAGACACCACATAGGCTTTAAACCTAGGATCAAGCACGGTGGCCAAAACGTAGTGGTCTGATTTCAACAGATTGACCACCCTGGAATCCTGGCAAAGCGAATGAAGGGCTTCATCCACAAGTCCCACATGCCGAGCGGAATCGCTCCGTCTTAGCTCCTCCTTCACTTTCTCCAGCTGCTTCTGCAAAAGCCTGATGAGGGGAATGACCTGACTCAAGCTGGCTGTGTCTGAACTGACTTCACGTGTGGCAAGTTCGAAGGGCTGGAGAACCTTGCACAACACGGAAATCATTCTCCACTGCGCTTGAGTCAGGTGCATACCCCCTCCTTTGCCTATGTCATAGGTGGATGTATAGGCTTGTATGGCCTTTTGCTGCTCCTCCATCCTCTGAAGCATATAGAGGGTTGAGTTCCACCGCGTCACAACCTCTTGCTTCAGGTGATGGCGGGGCAGGTTCAAGAGTGTTTGCTGGCGCTCCAGTCTTCGGCACGCAGTCGCTGAATGGCGAAAGTGGCCAGAAATTTTTCGGGCCACCCAAAGCGTCTCCTGCACGCCCCTGTCGCTTTTCAGAAAATTCTGCACCACCAAGTTTATTGTGTGAGCAAAACATGGGACGTGCTGGAATTTGCCCAGATGTAATGCCCGCACAATATTGGTGGCGTTGTCAGATATCACAAATCCCCAGGAGAGTCTAAGTGGGGTAAGCCACTGGGCGATGATTTCCCTCAGTTTCTCTAAGAGGTTGTCGGCGGTGTGCCTCTTACTGAAACCGGTGATACACAGCGTAGCCTGCCTTGTAACGAGCTGGCGTTTCTGAGATGCTGCTACTGGTGACGCTGCTGCTGTTGCTGCGTAAGGTGATACATCTACCCAGTGGGCTGTCACAGTCATATAGTCCTTAGTCTGCCCTTTTCCACTTGTCCACATGTCCGTGGTTAAGTGGACATTGTGTACAATGGCATTTTTCAGGACACTGAGGACACTTTTTCTGACGTTTCTGTACAGTCTCGGTATCGCCTGCCTAGTGAAGTGGAATCTAGACGGGATTTGGAACCGGGGACACACTACCTCCATCAATTGTCTAAATCCCACTGCACTAATGGCGGATACCGGACGCACGTCTAACACCAACATAGCAGTCAAGGCCTCAGTTATACGTTTTGCTTCAGGATGACTGCTGTCGTACTTCATCCTCCTCGCTAAGGACTGTTGGAGGGTCAATTGTTTAGTAAAAGTAGTGGTGTTCCTACTTCCTCTCTGGGATGATGAACGACTCCCAGCAGCAGCAACAGCAGCAGCGGCAGCAGTAGGCGTAGCAATGCAGGATCCTCCAGAGGAATCCCGGATAGGAGAGTCAGTCATGCCAGTGACATGGCCTGCAGGACTACTTCCGATCCTGACTAAGGAGGAAATTGATGAGGAGGGAGTTGACGGTGTGGTTTGCAGGCACTTGGATACAACAGGACAACGGGATTTAGGTGTCCCTGGACTGCTTACGGTCTTAGCCAAAGTTTCTGAACTTGACAGTAACTTTTTATGAACGCGCTGCAGGTGCCGTATAAGGGAGGATGTTCCTAGGTGGTTGACGTCCCTACCCCTACTTATTTCACCTTTACATATGGTACATATGGCAAGACAGTTGTTGTCCGGATTTGGATAGAAATATTGCCAGACCAAAGAGGTGGAATGTTTGGTCTTCTGCCCAGGCATGACCGTGATGGGCTTTTTCATCCCACGGACAACAACTGTCTCCCCCGGAGCCTGATTTAAACAAACCACATCACCATCAGAATCCTCCTCGCCAACTTCCTCCTCAGCGCCAGCTACACCAGTATCCTCATCCTGTTGTACTTCAACAGTGACATCTTCAATTTGCATATCAGCAAGTGGACTGTGGGTGCTCCTTTCAGCACTTGCAGGGGGCGTGCAAATGGTGGAAAGAGCCACCTCTTCCCGTCCAGTGCTGGGAAGGTCAGGCATCGCAACCACCACCACACTTGGACTCTCCTTGGGGATTTGTGATATCTTCTTAGAAAGCACAGTTCTTCGCTGTGCTTTTGCCAGCTTAACTCTTTTGATTTTTTTAGTGGGAGGAGGGCTTCCATCGTCATGTGAAGCTGAACCACTAGTCATGAACATACTAGGGATCGACCTTAGCCGTTCCTTGCCACTCCGTGTCGTAAATGGCATATTGGCAAGTTTACGTTTCTCTTCAGCTGATTTAAATGTCTTTTTCAAGGTCATTTTCCTGAACTTTGCCATTTGGGATTGTATGTGCCCTCTACTATGACATTGGGCATTGGCCTTGGCAGACGACGTTGATGGCATGTTATCGTCTATGTCATGACTAGTGGCAGCAGCTTCAGCACTAGGAGGAAGTGGTTCTTGATCTTTCTCTATTTTATTTTTATCGGAGAAAGTTTGGTCCTCCATTTATGTTATATCGATTTGATATATACGTGCGGCTAAACACAGAAAATAATTTTTTTTTTGGTTTGGACTGGAGTGTACTTTGGGGGTTACAGCACCCTTTAACGGTCAAGCCAGCCGGCCCTTATGACACAGGTGCACTCTTGGCACTACTTTGTTGATGCACGTGCGGCTACTGCGCACACAATTCACAAACACAGAAAATAATTTTTTTTTGGTTTGGACTGGAGTGTACTTTCGGGGGTTACAGCACCCTTTAACGGTCAAGCCAGCCGGCCCTTTACTTATGACACAGGCGCACGCTTGGCACTACTTTGTTGATGCACGTTCGGCTACTGCGCACACAATTCACAAACACAGAAAATAATTTTTTTCTTGGTTTGGGCTGGAGTGTACTTTCGGGGGTTACAGCACCCTTAACGGTCAAGCCAGCCAGCCCTTTACTTATGACACAGGCGCACGCTTGGCACTACTTTGTTGATGCACGTGCGGCTACTGCGCACACAATTCACAAACACAGAAAATAATTTTTTTTTGGTTTGGACTGGAGTGTACTTTCGGGGGTTACAGCACCCTTTAACGGTCAAGCCAGCCGGCCCTTTACTTATGACACAGGTGCACGCTTGGCACTACTTTGTTGATGCACGTGCGGCTACTGCGCACACAATTCACAAACACAGAAAATAATTTTTTTTTTGGTTTGGACTGGAGTGTACTCTCGGGGGTTACAGCACCCTTAACGGTCAAGCCAGCCGGCCCTTTACTTATGACACAGGCGCACGCTTGGCACTACTTTGTTGATGCACGTGCGGCTACTGCGCACACAATTCACAAACACAGAAAATAATTTTTTTTTGGTTTGGACTGGAGTGTACTTTCGGGGGTTACAGCACCCTTTAACGGTCAAGCCAGCCGGCCCTTTACTTATGACACAGGCGCACGCTTGGCACTACTTTGTTGATGCACGTGCGGCTACTGCGCACACAATTCACAAACACAGAAAATAATTTTTTTCTTGGTTTGGACTGGAGTGTACTTTCGGGGGTTACAGCACCCTTAATGGTCAAGCCAGCCGGCCCTTTACTTATGACACAGGCGCACGCTTGGCACTACTTTGTTGATGCACGTGCGGCTACTGCGCACACAATTCACAAACACAGAAAATAATTTTTTTTTTGGTTTGGACTGGAGTGTACTCTCGGGGGTTACAACACCCTTAACGGTCAAGCCAGCCGGCCATTTACTTATGACACAGGCGCACGCTTGGCACTACTTTGTTGATGCACGTGCGGCTACTGCGCACACAATTCACAAACACAGAAAATAATTTTTTTTTGGTTTGGACTGGAGTGTACTTTCGGGGGTTACAGCACCCTTTAACGGTCAAGCCAGCCGGCCCTTTACTTATGACACAGGCGCACGCTTGGCACTACTTTGTTGATGCACGTGCGGCTACTGCGCACACAATTCACAAACACAGAAAATAATTTTTTTCTTGGTTTGGACTGGAGTGTACTTCTGGGGTTACAGCACCCTTAATGGTCAAGCCAGCCGGCCCTTTACTTATGACACAGGCGCACGCTTGGCACTACTTTGTTGATGCACGTGCGGCTACTGCGCACACAATTCACAAACACAGAAAATAATTTTTTTTTTGGTTTGGACTGGAGTGTACTTTCGGGGGATACAGCACCCTTAATGGTCAAGCCAGCCAGCCCTTTACTTATGACACAGGCGCACGCTTGGCACTACTTTGTTGATGCACGTGCGGCTAATGCGCACACAATTCACAAACACAGAAAATATTTTTTTTTTGGTTTGGACTGGAGTGTACTTTCGGGGGTTACAGCACCCTTTAACGGTCAAGCCAGCTGGCCCTTTACTTATGACACAGGCGCACGCTTGGCACTACTTTGTTGATGCACGTGCGGCTACTGCGCACACAATTCACAAACACAGAAAATAATTTTTTTTTTGGTTTGGACTGGAGTGTACTCTCGGGGGTTACAGCACCCTTAACGGTCAAGCCAGCCGGCCCTTTACTTATGACACAGGTGCACGCTTGGCACTACTTTGTTGATGCACGTGCTGCTACTGCGCACACAATTCACAAACACAGAAAATAATTTTTTTTTGGTTTGGACTGGAGTGTACTTTCGGGGGTTGCAGCACCCTTTAACGGTCAAGCCAGCCGGCCCTTTACTTATGACACAGGCGCACGCTTGGCACTACTTTGTTGATGCACGTGCGGCTACTGCGCACACAATTCACAAACACAGAAAATAATTTTTTTTTTGGTTTGGACTGGAGTGTACTTTCGGGGGTTACAGCACCCTTAACGGTCAAGCCAGCCGGCCCTTTACTTATGACACAGGCGCACGCTTGGCACTACTTTGTTGATGCACGTGCGGCTACTGCGCACACAATTCACAAACACAGAAAATAATTTTTTTTTTGGTTTGGACTGGAGTGTACTTTCGGGGGTTACAGCACCCTTTAACGGACAAGCCAGCTGGCCTTTTACTTATGGGACACAGGCGCACGCTTGGCACTACTTTGTTGATGCACGTGCGGCTACTGCGCACACAATTCACAAACACAGAAAATAATTTTTTTTTTGGTTTGGACGGGAGTGTACTTTCAGGGGTTACAGCACCCTTAACGGTCAAGCCAGCCGGCCCTTTACTTATGACACAGGCGCACGCTTGGCACTACTTTGTTGATGCACGTGCGGCTACTGCGCACACAATTCACAAACACAGAAAATAATTTTTTTTTGGTTTGGACTGGAGTGTACTTTCGGGGGTTACAGCACCCTTTAACGGTCAAGCCAGCCGGCCCTTTACTTATGACACAGGCGCACGCTTGGCACTACTTTGTTGATGCACGTGCGGCTACTGCGCACACAATTCACAAACACAGAAAATATATTATTTTTTTAGCACTTGGGGGGAGCACCCCTGATGGACAGAGCACCCCCTGGACAACACTACAGCACCCCTTTAGGACTGGGACACTGCACAGGACTTTGGAGTGGACACAGCCCCTATGGAGAACTGACTGCACAACACAGTCCAGCCAGCCCCTATGGACTTTGAAGTAGTGGACACAGCCCCTATTAACAACAGCAGCACAGCACAACACAGCCAGCCCCTATGGACTTTGAAGTAGTGGACAACAGCAGCACTACACTACACTACACTACACAGCACTAACTCCCACCCTCCCTCTTCACTGTCCACAGCCGAGTGAGAAAATGGCGCTGACGCGGGTACCTTATATAGGATCCAAAACCCGCGAGACTCGGAAGGCGGGATGATGACGTTTTGTCTCGATGTCAGATCCGAGTCAGGCGGGAAAAGTCGAGCCTGACTCGGATCGGACTCGGATCGGGGGGGCTCGGGGGGGTTCGGATTTCAGAAATCCGAACCCGCTCACCCCTAATATATACACATATATATATATATATATATATATTTATATATATATACATATATATAGGTAGATAGATAGATAGATATATAATTATATATACACATATATATGCATATACATATATATATATATATATATATATATATATATATATATATGTATATGTGTATGTGTATATATTAGGGGGGTGCACCCCCCTAATATATACACATATATATGCATATACATATATATATATATATATGTGTATGTGTATATATTAGGGGGGTGCACCGGCCACTTTTCGTGTTTTGTGTTTTGGTTTTGGATCTGGATCTTTCTTCGTGTTTTGGATCTGGATTGGTTTTGCCAAAACCACCCTTCCGTGTTTTGGGTTCTGGGTTTTGTGTTTTGGATCTGTATTTTTTTTAAAAAAAGCATAAAAACAGCTAAAATCACAGAATTTGTAGGTTTTTCTGCTCCTATGCTATTATTAACCTCAATAACCTTAATTTCCACTAATTTCCAGTCTATTCTGAACACCTCACCCCTCACAATAGTGTTTTTATGTCCAAAAGGTTGCACCGAGGTAGCTGGATGACTATGCTAAGCGACACGAGTGGGCGGCACAAACACGTGACCCATCTAGGCGTAAAACTGCAGTGGCAGACAGGATGGCAGTTTGAAAAACTAGGCCCCAAACTGTACATAATGCAAAGAAAAAAAAGAGGTGCAAATTGGAATTGTCCTTGGGCCCTCCCACCCACCCTTATGTTGTATAAACAGGACATGCACACTTTAACAAACCAATCATTTCAGCGCCAGGGTCTGCCACACGACTGTGGCTGAAATGATTGGTTCATTTGGGCCCCCACAAAACAAGCTGGCAATTAATCTGTCCCTGCACAAACTGGCTCTACGGAGGCAAGATGTCATCCTCATCCACCGATTCCTCACCCTCTTCAGTGTGTACATCCTCATCCTCACAGAGTATTAATTCGTCCCCGCTGGAACCACAGGTACCTCTGTACGTTCTGGAGGCTGGTCTCCCTGGAAGAGTTGATAATTCATTTTATGAACATCATCTTCTCCACATTTTGTGGAAGCAACCTCCTACGCCTTTCGCTGACAAGGTTCCCGGCTGCACTAAACACTCTTTCGGAGTACACACTGGAGGGGGGGCAACTCAGGAAAAATAGAGCCAGTTTGTACAGGGACCTCCAAATTGCTTCTTTTTCCTGCCAGTACAGGTACGGACTGTCTGACATGCCTACTTGGATGCTGTCATTGATGTAATCCTTTAACAGACAGACGCACGCCTTGTCGCTGCTGCTTTGAGGAAGCAAGTGCGGCTACAGCCCACACAATTCACAAAGACAGAAAAAAAAAAAGAATATTTTTATTGTTTGTGGAGCACACTTTGAGGGTGTCACCACCCTTTAACAGACAGATGCACGCTTGTCGCTGCTGCTTTAAGGATGCAGGTGCGGCTACAGCCCACACATTTCACAAAGACAGAAAAAAAAAGAACAATATTTTAATTGTTTGTGTAGCACACTTTGAGGGTGTCCCCACCCTTTAACAGACAGACGCACGCTTGTCGCTGCTGCTTTAAGGATGCAGGTGCGGCTACAGCCCACACAATTCACAAAGACAGAAAAAAGAAGAATATTTTTATTGTTTGTGTAGCACACTTTGAGGGTGTCACCACCCTTTAACAGACAGACGCACGCTTGTCGCTGCTGCTTTGAGGATGCAAGTGCGGCTACATCGCACACATGTCACAAACACATTAAAAAAATAGTTTTTTATTTTTTGGAGCACTTTGAGAGTTACACAACCCTTTAACAGACAGACGCACGCTTGTCGCTGCTGCTTTGAGGATGCAAGTGCGGCTACAGCCCACACAATTCACAAAGACAGAAAAAAAAAGAACAATATTTTTATTGTTTGTGTAGCACACTTTGAGGGTGTCACCACCCTTTAACAGACAGACGCACGCTTGTCGCTGCTGCTTTGAGGATGCAGGTGGAATCTAGACGGGATTTGGAACCGGGGACTCCATCAATTGTCTAAATCCCACTGCACTAATGGCGGATACCGGACGCACGTCTAACACCAACATAGCAGTCAAGGCCTCAGTTATACGTTTTGCTTCAGGATGACTGCTGTCGTACTTCATCCTCATCGCTAGGGACTGTTGGAGGGTCAATTGTTTAGTAAAAGTAGTGATGTTCCTACTTCCTCTCTGGGATGATGAACAACTCCCAGCAGCAGCAGCAACAGCACTAGGAGGAAGTGGTTCTTGAACTTTCCCTATTTTATTTTTATCGGAGAAAGTTTGGTCCTCCATTATGTTATATTGATATATACGTGCGGCTAAAGCGCACACAAACACAGAAAATATTTTTTTATTTTTGCTGGAGAGTAGTGCACTTTGTGGGTTACACCACCATTTAAGAAATGAGCCAGCCGGCTCTTTACTTATGGGACACAGGCGCACGCTTGGCGCTGCTCCTTTGTTGATGCACGTGCAGCCACAGTGCACACAAGTCACAAACACAGAAAATATTTTTTTTTGGGTTTGGAGTTTACTCTGGGGGTTACAGCACCCTTTAACGGTCAAGCCAGCCGGCCCTTTACTTATGACACAGGCGCACGCTTGGCACTACTTTGTTGATGCACGTGCGGCTACTGCGCACACAATTCACAAACACAGAAAATAATTTTTTTTTTGGTTTGGACTGGAGTGTACTTTGGGGGTTACAGCACCCTTTAATGGTCAAGCCAGCTGGCCCTTTATTTATGACACAGGCACACGCTTGGCACTACTTTGTTGATGCACGTGCGGCTACTGCGCACACAATTCACAAACACAGAAAATAATTTTTTTTTGGTTTGGACTGGAGTGTACTTTGGGGGTTACAGCACCCTTTAACGGTCAAGCCAACCGGCCCTTTACTTATGACACAGGCGCACGCTTGGCACTACTTTGTTGATGCACGTGCGGATACTGCGCACACAATTCACAAACACAGAAAATAATTTTTTTTTTGGTTTGGACTGGAGTGTACTTTGGGGGTTACAGCACCCTTTAACGGTCAAGCCAGCCGGCCCTTTACTTATGACACAGGCGCACGCTTGGCACTACTTTGTTGATGCACGTGCGGCTACTGCGCACACAATTCACAAACACAGAAAATATTTTTTTTTTTTTGGTTTGGACTGGAGTGTACTTTGGGGGTTACAGCACCCTTTAACGGTCAAGCCACCCGGCCCTTTACTTATGACACAGGCGCACGCTTGGCACTACTTTGTTGATGCACGTGCGGCTACTGCGCACACAATTCACAAACACAGAAAATATATTATTTTTTTAGCACTTGGGGGGAGCACCCCTGATGGACAGAGCACCCCCTGGACAACACTACAGCACCCCTTTAGGACTGGGACACTGCACAGGACTTTGGAGTGGACACAGCCCCTATGGAGAACTGACTGCACAACACAGTCCAGCCAGCCCCTATGGACTTTGAAGTAGTGGACACAGCCCCTATTAACAACAGCAGCACAGCACAACACAGCCAGCCCCTATGGACTTTGAAGTAGTGGACAACAGCAGCACTACACTACATTACACTACACAGCCCAGCCAGCCCTAACTCCCACCCTCCCTCTTCACTGTCCACAGCCGAGTGAGAAAATGGCGCCGACGCGGGTACCTTATATAGGATCCAAAACCCGCGAGACTCGGAAGGCGGGATGATGACGTTTTGCCTCGATTTCAGATCCGAGTCAGGCGGGAAAAGTCGAGCCTGACTCGGATCGGACTCGGATCGGGGGGGCTCGGGGGTGGTTCGGATTTCAGAAATCCGAACCCGCTCACCCCTAGTATATATATATATATATATATATACAGTATATATATATATATACACTTATATGCGTATATGCACATTTATATATATATATATATATATATACACACACACATATACACTATTGTGGCCCTTGGTGCCTGGGTACATAGGAGCAGCAACCAGAGTCACGGCTGCTGCTTCCTGTACATTGTAGTTCCGGAGCCACAGCGGGAGCGTGTCCCACTGGTGGCCCGGATACATAGCAGCAGCGGCGGCTACCTAGTGATCACTGTAGTGCCGGAGCCGCAGCGGGAGGGTCTCCTGCTGGCGGCCCGGATACAGAGCAGCAATGGTGGCTACCAGAGCAGCGGCTGCTGGGGCCAGGTGCCTGATCACTGCTGGCCACAGTGATCGGGTCACAGCAACAGCTGCGGCTACATGAGCCGTGGCTGCTGCTTCAATGACAGTGCGCCGGGAGGGGGTTGCCGATGGTGCCCGATCACTGTGGCCAGCAGTGATCGGAACACGCTGACAAGGCAAACATGCTTGCAGAGGGACCAGAAGGTCGCTCTGATGTAGGCGGCTGCGGGAATATTAGCTTCCCACAGCCGCCTAGTGGGCATTTCTGACTGGTCGTATCAGATACGACCATGTCAGTGAAAGCCCAGCCTGGTGCAGTCGTATCTGATACGACCGTGCCAGGCATGTGGTTAAGGAACGCCTACCGTTTTGTGGGCAGCCGCACTGACATCATCAGTGGTCAGTGGGGAGCTTCCTGCTCCAGCAGAGCAGAAAGCTCCCTGGGGCTTGCAGCTGCCGAGACCCAACCTTAGGGTCTCATCGTAAGCCCCGATGGTCGCAATGGTGATCACCATCGCGACCATCAACCTGGTCAGTCGCTAAGCTGTGGGTGGTAACCCACAGCTTACCTAACGACCAGGAGGCCGCACTTCAAAAATGAAGCGGCCGCCCTCATTCAGAACAAGCGCTCGCTTCTTGCGAGTGCCTCTGAATGAGGGCCACTGAGTGCTGTAGATTCTGGTTTCATGCCAGAATCTACTGCACATACGTGGGTCTCTTGAAAAATGACACCCGTGCCTATTTTCCCGGGGATATCATTTCTGCGCATGCGCAGGTTACTAAGAAAATGGCTGCTGCCATTTTTCCAGTGATTATTTGCTGCTCTGCAGGGGCGTTTAGGAGGTGCACAGCACACCTTGCACCCATTATAAAGATGCCTATGACTACTACTACAACTACTACTGCTACTACTACTAAGGCTGCTGCTGCCACTACTACTGCTACTACTGCTAGTACCGCTGCTGCTGCCACTGCTACTGCTACTACAGCTACTACAACTACTAATGATACTACTACTACTGCTGCTGCTGCTTCTACTACTACTGCTTCCATAAATGGTAAGGATGAAACCTTTATCAACACAGGGATCATGTCTGTTTTTCTTTACAAATATGGAATGCTACTACAACTGCTACTACTACTATTACTACTACTACTACTATTGCCACTACTTCTACTTCTACAACTATTGCTACAACTACTACTACTACTACTACTGCTACTACTATTACTACTGCTACTTCTACTCTTATTGCTACTATATACTACTACTACTACTACTACTACTACTACTACCACTGCTACTACAACTACTATTGCCACTACATGCTATTTCTACTACTATTACTATTGGTACTACTACTACTATTGCTGCAACTACTAATACTACTAATAATACTACTACTGCTACTATTACTGCTGTACTACTACTGCTACCACTACTATTGCTACTGTTGCTGCTACTCCTACTAATACTGAAACTACTGATGCTACTATTACTTCTACTACTAATAATACTACTGCTGCTACTATTACTACAACTACTACTACAACTACTACTGCTGCTGCTACTACTACTACAGTTACTACTATTACTACTACTACTACTACTAATGTTACTACTACTACTGCTGCTACTACTACTGGTACTGCTACTACTACTGCTGCTGCTACTACTACTGGTACTGCTACTACTACTGCTGCTGCTACTACTATTGCTACTACTACAGTTACTACTATTACTACTAATACTACTACTAATGTTACTACTACTACTGCTGCTACTACTACTGGTACTGCTACTACTACTGCTGCTGCTACTACTATTGCTGCTGCTACTACTACTAATACTACTGCTGCTACTATTACTACTACTACAACTACTACTAATAAATACTACTGCTGCTACTATTACTCCTCCTACTACAACTACTACTGCTGCTACTACTACCGCTGCTGCCACTACTACTGCTACTACAACTACTACTACTATTACTACTACTACTAATGATACTAATACTGCTGCTGCTACTACTGCTGCTACTACTACAAGTACTACTATGACTACTACTACTACTATTGCCACTGCTGCTACTTCTACAACTATTGCTACTACTACTACTATTGCTGCTACTACCACTGTTCATTCTAATACTACTACTACCAGGGGCATTTTAAGAGAGGAAGGGGCCTGTGTGCAGTCTCCATTTGAGCTCCCTCTGCTCTGTCAGTTCACTGAGGGCCTGATTCAGAGCCGCTCGTAAGCGGCTGCTCGCTCGCTCCGAGCAATGTTTGCACATCTGCGCATGCGTATGGGTCATAATGCGCATGCTCCAACCAGTCATTGCGGTCAGAAATCGTGTGCTCGCAAAACAGCGAGGGCCTGCTAATTTGAGTAACAGAATGAGGCATTTGTGGGTGGTAACAGGGGAAGGTGCTTGAAAACGGGGAGTGGAGATCCAAACGCAGGCGTGCCAAACGGTCAAAACGGGCATTTAATGGGTGTGCATAATTAACAAAGCAGCGTCATCGACCACGTCACTTGCTTGTCTTTTAGCCTTTAGTGATTGCGGGAAGTAAAACCTACCACAAGCACTGCGAGCAGTTCAGACGCCTTTCAATGTACTCGATTAATCTAATAAATAGCGGAGAAGACATATGATGCGAGCGGCTATTACAACTACTACTGCTGCTACTACTACCGCTGCTGCAGCCACTACTACTGCTACTACAACTACTACTACTATTACTACTACTACTAATGATACTAATACTGCTGCTGCTACTACTACAAGTACTACTATGACTACTACTACTACTATTGCCACTGCTGCTACTTCTACAACTATTGCTACTACTTCTACTACTACTATTACTACTACTACTACTATTGCTGCTACTACCACTGCTCATTCTGATACTACTACTACCAGGGGCATTTTAAGAGAGGAAGGGGCTTGTGTGCAGCCTCCATTTGAGCTCCCTCTGCTCTGTCAGTGCACTGAGCGCTGTAGATTCTGGCTACATGCCAGAATGTACTGCGCATGCACAGGTCTCTGGGAAAATGGTGCCCCTGCCTATTTTCGCAGGGACATTTTTTCTGCGCATGCACAGGTTATTGAGAAAATGTCTATCGCCATTTTCCCAGTGATTATTTGCTGCTCTGCAGCACTGTTCAGTTCATCGTAATCTACAGAGAGGTAAGTATATTAACTAAGGGTGCAGGGTGTGCAGTAAGGACCCAGGGACCCGTGTGCACCGCAGACCTTTCACCCATTATAAAGATGCCTTACTGACTACTACTACAACTACTGCTGCTACCACTGCTACTACTACTTCTACTACCGCTGCTGCTGCCACTACTACTGCTACTACAGCTACTACTACTACTACAACTACTATGGCTACTGCTACTACTATTACTACTTCTTATGTTAATAATACTACTGCTACCACTGCTACTACTACTACTACCGCTGCTGCTGCCACTACTACTGCTACTACAGCTACTACTACTACTACAACTACTATGGCTACTGCTACTACTATTACTACTTCTTATGTTAATAATACTACTGCTACCACTGCTACTACTACTACTACTTCTACTACCGCTGCTGCTGCCACTACTACTGCTACTACAGCTACTACTACTACTACAACTACTACGGCTACTGCTACTACTATTACTACTTCTTATGTTAATAATACTACTGCTACTGCTGCTGCTGCTACTGCTACCACTACTACTACTACTACAGCTGCTGCTGCCACTACTACTGCTACTACAGCTACTACTACTACTACAACTACTACTGCTTCTACTACTGTTACTACTACTACCAGGGGCATCTTTAGAGAGGAGGGGGCCTTTGTGCATCCCCCATCATGAGCCCCCTCTCACTCTGGTGGCCAGCAGCCGACTGACGTGGCATGGTGCCTTTTTCCCAGCGATTTCCTCACAGTGCATGCGCAAAACGCTGGAAAAATGGCCGCGGTGGCCTTTTTCCGGCTTTTGAGCAATGCTGGGATAACCCGATGTGGGACCTCGGAGAGGTATATTTCACATAATATTGGTGCAGTGTAAGCGGTGCAGGCCCCCCATGGACCTGGGGGCATGTGTGCACCGCACACCCTGCACCCATTATAACTATGCCCCTGACTACTACTGCTACTACTACTACTACTGCCACTACTGCTACTACTATAACTACTACTATTGCCACTACTGCTACTACTGCTATTACTGCTACTACTATGACTACTACTACAACTACTATTGCCAGTACTACTACTATTGCCACTACTGTTACTACTACTACTACTGCTACTACTATGACTACTACTACGACTACTACTACTACTGACACTACTGTTACTACTACCACTACTACTACTATTGTTACTACTACTAGTACTACTACTACTACTACTACTACTACTACTGCCACTACTGCTACTACTATAACTACTACTACTGCTACTAGTGTTAGTACCACTACTGCTATTGTTAATACTAATTCAACTGCTGCTACTATTACTACTACTGCTGATACAACTACTACTACTGCTACTACTACTAATACTGCTACTGCTGCTACTACTACTACAACTGCTACTGCTACTACTATTGTTACAACTACTACTACTAATAATAATAATATTAATAGTCATCATCATCATAATCACAATGATACATTTAGCAAATCTCAGATTATACAAATGTTTTCAAATGTATTCAGCCTTTTTTGCCACGTTTTCAATTATATTTTCCTAAATCAACAAATCAAAAGGTATTTCTATGAAAACAAAATGTAGTTTAATTATTTATACAGTATATAAAATACATTTCATTTTTTAATACACTCCTTGTTCAAATAGATTCTAGAAAAAATGTAGTTTCAGTTACAGCTATGAGTCTACTTCGATAAGTCTCCAACCTTCTTGATTGGATTGAGGTCTGGGCTTTGACTAGGCCACTGCAGAATATTAGTGTGGGCATTGTGACTTTTTGTGTGTGCCTTATTGCCCAATAAGAATGTAAATATTCCCCCAAGATATCTTGCACACTGCAGCAGAGTTTCTACCCAGACTTGTTTGTATTTTGTTCCATCCAGTTTTCCTGAAACAGATATGCATTCCCATAGTTTTATGGGGTGTGGTATAACAGATTGGTAATAAATAGGTCGACAGTTAATAGGTCGACACCAGATGGTTGACATGCAGTAAACCGACATGGTGAAAAGGTCAACAGGTACATTAAGTTAACTGACAAATGGCGACAGTGCAAAATTACGACATGGTTAAAAGGTCGACAGGTTCAATATGTTAACGTGCAAATGGTTGACGCATGTTTTTTTGTTATCTAATCCTAACTCTAACCTTCCTCCTATTGCCTAAACCTAACACTAGTATTAACCTAACCTTCCTCCTAGTGCTTAACCCTAACCATCCCCTCTGGCACCCTAACCCTATCCCCAACTCTAAACTTAAAAATGTTGAAAAAACATTTCAGCCATTTGCGTGTCGACTTTTTGACCCTGTCGACCTTTCAATCTTATCGACTTTCTGCACTGTCGACCTTTTGTCTGTCGACCTTTTGACCATGTTGACCTATTGCCTATCAACAATCTGGTATTAACCTATTAACTGTCGATCTATTAATTGTCCATCTTCCTTCCGGATACCAGTTATACTGTATGTTCCCACCACTATATTTCACAGTAGCTATAGTGATCTTTCAATAGTTTGAGACTTTTGTCAGACTGTGTCACTGCATTTTTAGACATAGGCCGACTTCATCTGCCATTAGCATCGCGGCTGCCCTCGAACCAAATCTTGTGCTACAAGGAACAAAGAGCACCCCCTATTTGCAAATAGGGGGGATGTATCAAATCTTCTAAAAAGAAAACATTGAGAAGTTGCTCAAAGCAACCAATCATTTCATGGAATGTACTTGATAAATATCTTGATAAAAGTTGATTGGTTGCTATGGGCAACTTCTCTACTTGTTCTCTTTAGAAGGTTTAATTCATCTGCCCCTAGGTAAGCAATACATTTATTTATTAATGTTACTTATATAGCACCAGCAAATTCCACTGCACTTTACAATTAGGAACAAAACAATAGTAAGACGAGACTGGGTAAGAGGGCCCTGCTCACCATAGCTGGATTAGGGGATTGGAGGGCTCGGGGCACTAAAAACAGGGAGGCCCCTATGGTCTAAAATTAAGAGCATAGTTATAATTCCCAAAATAGAGATACTGAGACCAATTCCATCACAAAAGAAAAATACATTAAACATAATCAAATCAGAGGATCACATATGCAGCCAATCACAGATGGAGAATCACACATGTATTAGGTCACAGATGCAGAGTCACACATGCAGCAGTTCTGATAAGCAGAGTCACACATGCAGCAGGTCACATATGCAGATTAATGGGCCCATACATCAGGCAGCTGTAGGTGCAATTCCCCGTTCTGCCAATGCCTGAGTCAGGTGATTGGTAAACTCCAACATGAAGAACAACCTTGATTTTTCGATTCTGACCCAAAAATGATTGGAATTGGAAAGTCAGGGATTGTTAACATGTAGTATTTTGCCCATCCCCTAACAAATCGCAGATCATTAAGATGCCATGCAGTACCAGATAGCTGTGAGTGCAGATATCTCATCGGCAAGAGGCGCCTCAGTTGTTTTGGGATTTTTTTTGCCTGTCTTTTGTGATAATGACACTTGTACCCTGTTACATCTGGCAACATATTTATTTATTATTTCTTTATATTCTTATATAGCGCAACATATTCCGTTGCACTTTACAAATGGAAACATTGAACAAAACTGGGTATTAACAGACAGACATATAAGTAGGAAGGCCCTACTCGCAAGCTCACAATCTATACGGAAACATATACTTTAAATATTGAAAAAAATCAGGACATGTGGCACGGATAAGGCTAAGGCACCCATGCAATCTACGACACTTGCTTCCAATGAAATTGAAGTATGCCAAAGTGGAGATTGAACCAGAAACATCTCCCCAAATAAATCAATGTAAAGTACAATGCACTAGGTATAAACAATGTTGTTTGTTTTTCCATTAGGAGCCAGAATGAAAAGGCTGTTGAAAGCCCCCACTCTTGGACATGCCACACACAACTGACCATGGAAAAGCAAGGAATTTACTGGTCAATAACTGCTACCTTCAAAGATTGATCTTGGGCCTTATTGATGGTCATTGCAAGTTGGATTGAAAATTGCAATCCCTTAAGAAGGCCACACACATACCGACTATACTCACGTTCCGACGATGTGTCCGATTTCCCTTGAAACTCTCCCGGCAGCTCTGCACACGATATGCTGTCTAATCTATGTCCAATCTTCATCCCGATCTCCTGCAGCCAGACTTTTTCACAGTGCATTTGAGTCTAGATCGTTAGATCTGCCCTTCAGCACGGCAGATCTGAAGATGTATGTGTGTGACCTGCGGGGGCGCGCATCGCATCGTGATCGTGAGTGGGGCCTCACGATTTGGTCATTTTTTACCCGATCTGTCATTCTGATGTGTCGGAATTGGCCAGATCGGGGAAAAAAAATCGCTGTCTGTGTGGCCAGCTTTAAATTCAAAAGGCATGTCTGTTGCTATGAATGGGATGCAAGTAATGAACACATCCTCTCCTGTACCACATTCTGTTATGATAGTGGCTTCAATGCAGTAACGGATTTCCCTTTAGGCACACAAGGCGGGCGCTTAGGGCCCGGCGGGACCTAGGGGGCCTGCCGATAGGTGCAATATTTGGAGAGCTTTAATAATTCTCGGCGGAACCTGAGCTTCGCCGAAAATGTTTGAACGCTGGGCTGGCTGAGTCCCGGCAAGCTGTCAGTGATGAGGGGAGGTGCAAACACTGTCTGAGCCTGGCCCTAATTGCTACAAACAGGGAGGAGGGGGCATAAATTGTCACTGTCTTTTCCCCGGCCCTGCATGCTATTAATGGGGAGGGGAGAGGTCTCTCCATCATGTTTGTAAAACAGTTATTCCTTTTCTCCTATTACCTGGTTTTATTGGAAGTGTTTATGTATCTTTAATGTCCCACATAAAGATTCACAGGGGCTATAGTGAACCTTCAGCAGCCTGGTAATAGTAGAAAATTAATGGGATGTAGTCGGCGTGCTGGATGCCGACAGTCTAAATATCGGCACCAAAATCCTGACAGGTCGGAACCCCGGCACAAGTGTCCCGACCATCGGCATCCCGAAGGTAAGTATCGGGGTGGGTGTTAGGGGGAGGTTAGCGTTAGCTAGCGGGGTTAGGATTAGGCATTAGGTGGAGGATAGGGTTAGGCACCGGGGAGGGAGTATTAGGATTCGGGTGCAGGGAGGGGAAGGTTAGGTTTAGGCACCAGGGGGGAGGTTAGCTTTAGGCACCAGGGAGGGGGTGTTAGGTTTAGGATGCGGGGAGGGGGAGGTTAGGTTTAGGCACTAGGAAGGGGGGGTTAGATTTAGGCACCAGGGATGGAGGGTTAGGGTAGGGGTAGGGAAAATTCGTACCACCCGTAACTATGGGTGTCGGGATGCCGCTGCCGGTATTCTGAACAGCGACATCCTGACAGCCGGGATTTCATACCCAACCCAAAATAATAACTGCTTTACAAACGTGATGGAGAGACATCTCTGAACAGAGACCAGTATCCAAATCGATGTCCAGCTTAGGGCCCCATGAGATCTAAATCCACCTCTGCTTCAATGACATGGGCTTTGAGAGTTTTTATGCAAAGTCTTGTACCATTGCAAAGCTTTGGAGCATCCAGGTTGCTAAGCAGCATGATTGGCGCACTGACCTTGAAAAATAATTTGTGCAGAGGCATCCCTGGTGGTTCTTGGCTGTTTACAAAATTGAGTTGGATAATGCACAGCTTGGTCTGGGTAATTGAAAGTGTCAATTGATCTATAGTTGACAAATTCAACTGGCAGATACTGCAATATTGTGTCATTGAATTTGTTTATTATTTCATTCTTTAGTGCAATAACAATTCAATTTAGTATTAAATGACAGTGCAGGCAGGCATATTCTCTGACTGTTTGGAAAGGGTATATTACACGCAGTGTGACTTACAGGACAGAAATCAGTATAGCTTCCCAAATTACTGTGGTTTCAGAAATCAGTGCAGAACAGAAAATATTTTAGAGCAGAAATCTCTGCAGACCAACATTGGAGACCATGGAATATGAAAATGTGCTTGGAGGAAATTAGTAACTGTCAGTGCAGGTGTAGTGTGACAGTTGATCCTCCAACTCATTCCTCTTCTGTTGGAGCTCTGACTGCCCCCCATTGGTACATATCAGCTTGTGCCTTCAGATCAGTGCAGTTTTGGGCACTGGAAGACATCCTGAGCTAACTTGTTCAAACAAACATTTCAATTCAGAGACTCCACGGCTTACTTGGTGGACACCATGTAGACCCCCATGGCCCTGACAAATTTTAAACATAGCCAAAAACTTAATCCTGGTCAAACTACACCACCATGCCAAATTTGGTGGAGCTAGGTACAAAACTCTGGCTGTGCATAAAGGACAAACAGACAGACAGTTGCTCACTTATATAGATATATAGCCCCCAGAAGGTGATATGTAACTTTCTTTATTGCCACTAATCACAATGATAAAAAGAATCCCTTATCACCACAATTTATTGAAAAATATATTTATATATCACTGCTACAGACACGGAACACAAAACTACACAGCAAATATTGCATATACTAGCAGTAAAGCTTTATAAATGACCATCCCTGTAAGAGGGTAACCGGGAATTGTAATACTTTCCCTACAGTGAGTAAATTCTGCAAAGTTATGAAGCAATGTTTCTCACTGTACAATTACCCCTCTATCTCGTTTTTCTTCCTGCAGCCTCCAGTGCACTGCAGCTGCTGTTTTATAACCTCCCGGTGGCTGCTGATGCTAGAAGCAGAAACAGAAGTTACTAGAGATGTGCACCAACCCCCGTGTTTTGGTTTTGGATATGTAGCTCATTCAAAGTTTTGGATCTTGAATTGGTTTTTCAAAACCGCACTTGCATGTTTTGGTTTTGGATCTGTATTTTCTTTAAAAAATTTATAAAAACTGCTAAAATCGCATACTGTAATTTGGGCTTTTTTTGTTCCTACAGTATTATTAACCTCAATAACATTAATTTCCACTCTTTTCCAGTCAATTTTGACCACCTCACAGCTCACAATATTATTTTCATCCAGTTTATGCCCAAAAGTTGCACCAAGCTAGCTGGTTGTCTAAGCTAAGCGGCAGCAGTGGGCAGCATAAACACGTGGCAATTCAACCCCCAACATGGCACATAAGGAAACATGTTTTCATTAATCAAGAGGCCTGAGGGAGTTGGAGTATGTATGTAGTTGAAGGCAGGGACAGGAAGGGTTGATTGGTAGTAAATTTTATTTAATATTTTGATTACGAAGCAAATTTATGAGGGAGGAGGGGAGAGCATGGGTGAACAATATGTCCCATGTTTTGCCCACAAAATCAACTTGGTGATTCAGAATATTTTTCTACTTAAAGGGGCATGCAGGAAATGCCATCTGTGGCCATAAACATTTCTGGACATTTTCGGCATTCATCAATTGCATGTCAAAGACTGCAGCAGCTGTGGCAGTTCAACTTCCAACATGGCACATCAAGAAACAAATGTTTTTAATATTCAAGTGGCCTGAGGGAGTTGGAGTATGTATGCAGTTGAAGGCAGGGAAAGGAAGGGTTGATTACTAATAAATATAATTACATTTTTTTACGTAAATTTATGAAGGAGGAGGGTTGGCATTTACAAAAAGTATTTTACTCATTCACATCAATCCTTGCCCCAGTGGAGCTTCTCGGTGGTTCTGATTTTTTTTTTAAGAATCAAAAGGGGCATGCAGGAGATGATGTCTGTTGCAGAACACAAAATGGAAGCTCTCAAAAGGAAGGGGACAGAGGTATTTTAAAGTGTGTTACTAAACATCTTTTATTATTGTACTTCTGGCATTATGTATGGGAAGGCTGGGGGGGGAGGAGGGAGAACATCTCCAGATACCATCACAAAATAACCTCACCATTTGGAGTTTGAGTTGCATCTGACCAAACATGGCTGTTATGATCAAGGTAATCCAAGCCCACTTGGTTGGTATCTAAAAATCAAGGTTGAAAAATGGCATAAAAGTATGCTTATTTGTGATTTTAGTTGAAATACATACAATATGAAACAAAAAAAAGGAAGCATCAGAGCAGCGGCACAAAAGTACAGCAGTTTAAAAAAATATAGGACATCTATGAAACATTTGCCACACAGCAGTGGCAGACAGGATGGTAGTTTAATAAACTATAAAACAAAAATGTCATTAATGGTTAGCAATTCTTTTAGACCCGACCAGATATCAAAACGTGGTTTTGTTGACTCATCTGCATCATCAATGGGTCTTTTGTTGGAGAAAGGGAGGAGCAATCGCTGCATCATGTGCCCCTTGATCTGACAATTTTCTTACCAACAGCTCTTTGCATCTCTTCAGATCTGTGTCCACTGGGAAGAAAGACATGACATATGACTTAAACCTAGGTTCCAGCATGGTTGCCAAAATGTATTCATCCGATTGTAATATCCTGACAAACCTTGGATCCTGGGGAAGCGAATAAAGGATGTGATCTACAAGTCCGACATGATTAGCAGAATTGCTTAATTTCAGCTCCTCCTTCAGTTTATCAAGCTGCTTTTTCAACAGTCTAATTAGGGGAAGAAACTGACTTAAGCTGGCAGTGTCTGAACTCACTTCACAGGTGACTACTTCGAAGGGTTTCAGCATTTTCCACTGAGCTTGAGTAAGGTACATCCCCCCTCCTCTTCCTATGTCATAGTTCATGTAGCTTTGGATGGCTTTTTGCTGTTCCTCCATCTGCTAAAGCATATACAGGGTGGAGTTCTACCTTGTAGCTACCTTTTGCACCTGCTGAATGTCCAGAAATTTTGCGGACCACAGAGAGCATCTCCTGCATGGCCCTGTCATTTTTTAGAAAAAAATTCCACCGCCAAGTTGATTGTGTGAGCAAAACATGGCATGTGTTGGAATTCACCCTGCTGTAATGCTCTCACAATATTGGTGGTGTTGTCAGAAATCACAAATCCTGAGGAGAGTCCAAGCAGGGTAAGCCATTTTGCAATGACTTCCCTGAGTTTTTCTAAGAGGTTGTCAGCAGCATGCATCTTAGTGAAGCCGGTGATACACAGAGTAGCCTGCTTTTCAATGAGCTGCTGTTTCTTAGATGCTGCTGCTGTTGATGGTGCTGAAGGCAATACACCCTTCCAGTGGGATGTTACAGTCATGCAATATTGCATTTGTCCTGTTCCACTTGTCTACATATCTGTGGTTAAATGGACAGTGGGTACAATGGCATTTTGGAGGACACTAATTAAGTTTTTTTTTTACGTCCCTGTACATGCTGGGAATTGCTTTTCTATTGAAGTGGAGCCTAGATGGGATTTGGTAATGGGGACACAGGACCTTAATTAACTGTCTAAAACCCACTACCAGCATAGGTGTTATGGTGTCAGTGATCTGCTGTGCAACTGGGTGACTGCTGTCATACTTGCTCCCCCTTGCAAAGGATTGTTTAACAGTCAATTGTTTTTTTGAACTACTACTAGTAGTCTTCCTGGTCCCCTTCTGGGATGAAGATCCACTCCCAGCAGCAGATGTAGCACTCTAGGAATTTTCTGAGGAATCCAGGATAGGGGAGGACTGAGTTAGCCTTATCAAATTGAATGCAGGGATACTTCTGATTATGATTAAGGTTTTGGTGGTGAAGATGACAGGTGCTTAGATCTAGCAGAGAGAAAGGAGCTAGCTGACGCTGGACTGCTTGTTGTTACTTTTTAGCCAAAGTTTATGAATTTTTCAAACATTTTTGATGGATGTGCTGTAGATGATGTAACTGGGAGGAGGTTGCTAGATGGTTAGGGTCCCTACCTCTACTAACTCTGGCATGACAATGGGTACAGATGTCTTGACAATTGTTGTCTAGATTTGGGTAGAAATGATTCCACACATAAGAAGTGGATTTTTTTTATGCCCAGGCATGACATTGGTCTTTTCCTTATCATGGACAACAACTGTTTCCACTGGGGACTGATTTACACAAACAAAATAGTCATCAACAAAATCAAAATCCTCATCAGCAGCATCCTCATCATCAACATCCTTATTAGCGTCTTCTACACAAATATCCTCCTCATCCTGGTGCACTTCCACAGAAGCATCCTCAATTTCTATATCAGCATGTTGACTGGTGCTGCTCATGCCCACATATTCAGAGGACGCACAAGTGGTGGAAGGAGGCTCCTCTTCGAATACAGTTTTGGAAAGGTCATGCTCACACATGGCACCTGCCGACACACTTAGACTCTCCTCATTGATTTGTGGCATTTCTGAGCACACAGTTGGTTCCTGTGCCTTAACGATTTTTTTTTTTTTTAAATGTCTACAGGGAGAAGGGCTTACATCATCATAAGAGACAGAACCACCAATCATAAATAAAGGCCAAGGCCTTAGCCTTTCCTTGCCACTTCGTGTGGTGAAAGGCATATTGACAATTTTGTCTTTCTGCCGCTAACTTTACCTTTGATGTTTTTTTCTTTACCACTGTAATAGATTGGTTCTTTGATTTTTAGATACCCTGACTTAAGCTTTGTATGCCCTTGGGCATTAGCTTAAGTAGATGATGTAGATGGACTAGTATCGTCATGACTGGTGGCACTGGCAACAGCTCCAGCACTAGGATGTGGTTCCTGCTCTCCTCTCAACTAATGGTTCACCATATCAACAAACACGAATGAAGTGGGGTGTAGCACACATAAATTTGTACCAATTTTATATATTACACTGCGGTATCAATGACCTACAGTGTCAAAATATTTTTTATGAATAAGAAAAGAATAACACACTGCGCTAGCACTTACAGTGTCACAATAATTTTTTTGAGTAAAACACTGTGCTACCAATTACAGTGTCACAATATTTTTTTATGAATAAGAAAAAAATAACACACTGCGCTACCATTTACAGTGTCACAAGAAATTTTATGAATAAGAAAAGAATAACAGACTGTGCTACCACTTACAGTGATGTCATTATGTTTTATATATTGTGTATGTTATTTAGCACTTTATGTAGACTAATCGTTTATTCACGATTGAGGAAAGAAGTGAAAAGTTGAATATTAAGCTGCGCTACCACTTACAATGTCACAATATTTTTTTTAATGAGAAAAGAATAACACACTGCGCTAGCACTTACAGTGTCACAATATTTTTTATGAATAAGAAGAAAATAACACTGTGCTAGCACTTACAGTGTCACAATATTTTTTATGAGTAAAACACTGTGCTACCACTTACAGTGTCACAAGTTTTTTTATGAGTAAAACACTGCACTACCACTAACAGTGTCACAATACTATTTATGAGTAAAACACTTCACTACCACTTACAGTGTCACAATATTCTTTATGAATAAGAATAACACACTGAGCTACGACTTATAGTGTCACAATACTTGGATGATATCTGGCCAGCAGTGTCACCAAACAATATATTGTTTTCCACTTGGGAAAAGCACCCCTGGTCGAGGCAGCAGCCCCTTGATGAACAACACAGCACCCCTTTATGGACAAGAAACACCCCTGTGGAGTGCGGATGGACCACTTGCAGAGTCACAATTACGTGGATGATAAACTGCGGTCTGGCTGGCAGTGTCACCAAACAATAAGAGCATAGCTAGCACACACACAAAAAAAATGAAAAAAAATATACTTTTATTTTTTATGGAATGATAATTATTATGAATTTTAACTTTTTTTACACTGAGGAAAGAGCACCCCTGGATTGACAGAGCACCCCCCTGGACAACACAGCAGCCCTTTATGAACTGCAACCCTAGCCACTTGATGGACATGACAACACAGGAGCACCCTTTTATGGATAACACAGCATCAGCCCTTTATGTACTGCAGCTCCAGCCCCTTGATTGTCAGGACAACAGTAACACAGCAGCACACATTTATGTACTGATTACTGAAACTCCCCTTTGTGTAGTGCAGCCCCAGTCCCTTTATGAACAACACAGCAGCAGCCCTTTATGTACTCCAGCCCTAGCCCCTTGATTGACAGGACAACAGTGACACAGCAGCACACCTTTATGTACTGATTACTGAAGCCCCCTTTATGTACTGCAGCCCCAGTCCCTTTATGAACAACACAGCAGCAGCCTGCAGCAGGATGTAGTTATGTGACCAATGGCCGCAAGACCGCCAGTCACAATCCCAACTGCACAATGCCGGCAAAGGATTTATGATAGGCATCGAAATACAGACGCCTGTCATAATCCCAATGCCAGAATCCAGGACAATATGTGACCGAACAAGATAAGTCTAAGGCACCCGTCCTGTTAGCTGCGGGGGGGGGGAGGGTTAGGTGTAGGGCAGTTAGCGTGGTTAGTGCTAGGTTTTGGGGGGAGAGGTTAGTGTTATGAGTGTTATGCACCCCTACGGAGGAGGATTAGGGTTAAGTACCCCCAGGGAGAGGTCAGGGTTAGGCACTTTCCGGGAGGGTTAGGTTTAGGGAGCGGTAAGGGGTAGTTAGGATTAGGTATCCCTGGGGGAAGGTTAGGGTTAGGCACCACCCTGGGAGTTTAGGGATAGGCACCTCTAAGGGAGGGTTAGGGTTAGAAGGGGGAGAAGGGAGGGTTAGATCACTTACCGGCCACTGTTGGGATTTCCTGCTGTCGGGCTCACACTGTCGTGATTTGAACAGCCACGGACATTTCAATGCCATTCTGCTTGCAGCCTCAGCCCTCAACAGGACAACACAGTGACACAGCAGCACGTGCACAGACAGAGCACGTCTGTTCTGTACGTTCTCCACAGCTGGAATGAAAATGGCGCCGATCACCAGGACCTTTATAGAATCCAAAACCCACGAGAATCCGGACCTGCTCATCTCTAGAAGTTACATTTAGTAAGGACTTTAATAAAAAAATAAAATCTTTATATTTGTGTCTTGTTTGACTGTTTTAACAGGCTCCATTTGACTTAGATACTTTCCGGCCACTTATTGTTAAGTATATAGATTATGGGCCTGATTCAGCATTGATCGCTACTGCGATAGCATACGCAAATGGGCGATTGTGGCGTACTGTGCATGCGTATGCATTGCAGTGCGCGTGTGCAATTTAGCATTGCGATTGCTCTGCGTTCACCTATGCAGGTACAAAGCTATCGCAGAGTGAGGTCAGGTCAGCGGTTGAGGGTGGTGACAGGGGAGTGGTCGGAGAAATGGGAAGCAATTGGGAAGCCGACTGCCTAAATACCGGCAGCCAGCTTCCCAACTGTCTTATCCCGGCATGGGTGAAATGCCGGGCGTCTAGATGTAGACGCCCGCATTTCCCCGACGCCGGGAGACAGGCGCCCGGCATCACGATCGTAGTGATGCCGGGCGCCGTGAGTGGACAGCTGCGGGGGGGAGGGTTAGGTTTAGGGCTCCCGGGGGGGACTTAGGGTTAGGCACCCCCCCTGGGGACTTAGGTTTAGGCAGCGGGGAAGTGGGCGGTTAGGTTTAGGCACTTAGAGGGGGGATTAGGGTTAGGCACTTGGGGGGGAAGTTAGGGTTAGGCACCCCTAAGGAGGGTTAGGGTTACGGGGGTTAGGTTAGTCTATACTTACCTATCCACGACCGGGATTTCCAGCGCTGTCAGGCTTCCGCTGCTTCTAACTCTGCTCCTGTCAGGCTGCCGCTGATGGGAATCGAACCGCCATGCGGCCGGCGGTATATCATACCCATTCCCGGAGAAACACAGGCGTGCCTGTCCATTTGAATGCTGTTTCCTGGGTGTGCATAAATTAGCCACTGTGATGGCATATGCAGCTTGAGCGCTCACTGCGTACGACGAGGTTAACAATTTCTGAGTGAGGTCAGACCTGTTGTAATTGTGAAAGAGGGGCCGATGTTACTCGATGTTCCCGATGTATACGCAGGATTGCAAGGTATTATGGATGTGCGAAAGCGGTTGTGGACGTTTCTATGCTGGCTTTGGGTGTCTCTATAATAGCTTTGCGATTGCAGTCATTAGCATATTTTCACAGCAGACCTGCATGCGTAATCGCAGCTGCGATCGCAATAGCGTTCCATAGTGAATCAGGCCTTATGTGCTCTATTTTGAGACCATCTTTTGGACTCAGTGAAGCAACGCCTCCTGAGGTATTCCTATTGCATCTGCTCCATAATTTGCAGAGGTATAGTAGGGAGGCACATTTGCTATTTTATCTTATTATTGCAGCCAACTCTAAATACTTATTTTTTCCGGTTACATTTTTCGTTTCCACTAAAGATGCAAATTGTGTCTAATTCTGAATAAGACCCATAGTATTCATTGTTATTATGTACTATTATTATTACCATTTTATTTATAAAGTCATGTCATAGTGTTTTGTAGCTACTGTATGAATTTCATTTTTAGATAATTCCCTTTTAATAGCCTGCATGTGATCTGTATTCAGTTAAAAGTAGAGATGAGCGTGTTCGGATCTCAGAGATCCGAACCAACCCGAATTTTTAGATACGGGGCGAGTACAAAATGTGAGTTCGGTTCCCCCGCCGGCCCCGAATCTCAAACCGAGGCAAAACCATAGAGACGAAATCTCGCAGCTCTCGAGCTTTCGTCTCTATATATAAGGGACCACGCGGCGGCCGCCATTTCACTCCAACTGTGGAAACTGAACAGGGATGGTGGGTAGTGTAGGGCTGGGAGGTACGTACCTGTGTTGGTGTTGTACTGGTGCTGTGCTGGTGCTGTTGCTGTGCTGTCTGCTGTGTCGTGGATTGGTGCACTGCTGATCCATCTGGTGTTGTCACTGCTGTGCTGTCTGCTGCATCCATCTGGGCTGGTGCTGATTCATCTGGGCTGGTGCTGTGCTGTCTGCTGTGTCCATCTTGGCTGGTGCTTTTGCTGATCCATCTGGGGTGGTGCTGTGCTGTCTGCTGCATCCATCTGGGCTGGTGCTGATCCATCTGGGCTGGTGCTGTGCTGTCTGCTGCGTCCGTTTGGGCCCAAGTTCTGGACCCGAAAAAAAAAAAAAAAATATAGTGTCATTTTATTTTTTTTCTGTGTGTGCGTGTTAGGCTTAGCCGCACAAGATACAGCAATGCAACCTAGTGCTGCCCGACTCCAGTAGTCATCAATCTGTGCTCTGGGCTCAAGTTCCGGACGCAAAAAAAAATAAAACAAATAGTGTATTTTTTGTCTAATAGTTTTCTATGTGTGTGTGTGTTAGACTTAGCTGCACAAGATACAGCAACACAACCTAGTGCTGCCCGACTCCAGTCATCATCAATCTGTGCTCTGTGCCCAAGTTCTGGATGCGAAAAAAAAAATAAAACAAATAGTGTCTATTTTTGTCTAATTTTTTCTGTGTGTGTGGAGGTTAGGCTTAGCTGCACAAGATACAGCAATGCAAACTAGTGCTGCCCGACTCCAGTCACCAATCTGTGCTCTGTGCCCAAGTTCTGGATGCAAAAATAAAATAAAACAAACAGTGTATTTTTTGTCTAATAGTTTTCTGTGTGTGTGTGTGTGTTAGGCTTAGCTGCACAAGATACAGCAACGCAACCTAGTGCTGCCCGACTTCAGTCATCATCAATCTGTGCTCTGTGCCCAAGTTCTGGACGCGAAAAAAAAAAAATAAAACAAATAGTGTCTATTTTTGTCGAATATTTTTCTGTGTGTGTGTGTGGAGGTTAAGCTTCGCCGCACAAGATACAGCAACGCAAACTAGTGCTGCCTGACTCCAGTCTCATCATCAATCCATGCTCTGGGCCTGATTCAGAGCCGGACGCTATTTGCGCTCGCTCGTCCAGGAAAAGGGGCTGGCTATTTAAATTGACCGTTCGCTCTTTGCGATCTGTTGACGCCTCTATGTCTGAACGAGCAAACAAAACATGCGGACGTTTTTTTGTAAAAAACGCCCCCTGGCCGCTCACATCATACGTCTTCTCTGCTATTTATTTGATTAATCGAGTACATCGAAAGGCGAATGAACTGCTCGCAGTGCTTGTGGTTGGATTTTCCTACCGCAATCATGCGAACAGTTCTGGCTAAAAGACACCCAACTGACGTGGTCGATGACGCTGCTTTGTTAATTATGCACACCCTTAAAATGCCCGTTTTGACCTTTTGGCATGCCTGCATTCGGATCTCCACTCCCCGTTTTCAAGCACCTTCCCCTGTTACCACCCACAAACGCCTCATCCTGTCACTCAAATTAGCAGGCATTTGCTATTTTGCGAGCACACGATTTTCGGCTGCACTGACTGGTTCACGCATGCGTACTAAAACCCATACGCATGCACAGATGTGCGAACATAGCTCGGAGCGAACGAGCGGCCGCTTACGAGCGGCTCTGAATCAGGCCCTCTGTGCCCAATTTCTGAACCTGAAAAAAAATAAAACAAATAGTGTCTTTTTTTGTCTAATATTTTTCAGTATGCGCCCGACTGCACGTGTGTGAATTTTGTAACCGCACCTTGGCTACACTATTGGTGCTTGTGACACTGCTTCAAGACCGTAGAAAATATGGAGGGCTATCACATGACAGGAGAGCAAGGCCAAGAACCACAAGTTGTAGCTGCCGCCAGCAGTCATCATTATAATGCAAGGCCATCAACTTTCTTGTCCTCTATGAAGGCCCATGCCCCAGGGCTTAAGTCACGCCATGGATATGCTAAAGCTACTTTTACTGTAGTAAAGTAAAAAAAATTGAAAGGCAATATGCCGTTCACTACAGAAATTGGCAAGGAAAGGATAAGGTTTCAAAATAGCTGCCACTCTGTCAAAACATAAGGGGAAACATCAAGAGGAGAAACCAATGTGTGGTAATGTCAGGAGCCACCCAGTGCCAGATTAATGTCCACATGGACCTGGAGCTGAAATTTATGAAGGGCCTAATATGTGTCGCCAGGGCGGTGTGACCAGTGTTGTGTGGGTGTGGCCTACATAGGTGGTGTGGCCTGTGCTTATGAGTGCCGCCTTCGTTTGCCTCATGTATGTATGTATATATGTATGTATATTAGGGGTGTGCACCGGCCACTTTTCGTGTTTTGTGTTTTGGTTTTGGATCTGGATCTTTCTTCGTGTTTTGGATCTGGATTGGTTTTGCCTAAACCACCCTTCCGTGTTTTGGATCTGTATTTTTTTTTAAAAAAGCATAAAAACAGCTAAAATCACAGAATTTGTAGGTTTTTCTGCTCCTATGCTATTATTAACCTCAATAACCTTAATTTCCACTCATTTCCAGTCTATTCTGAACACCTCACACCTCACAATAGTGTTTTTATGTCCAAAAGGTTGCACCGAGGTAGCTGGATGACTATGCTAAGTGACACGAGTGGGCGGCACAAACACGTGACCCATCTAGGAGTGACACTGCAGTGGCAGACAGGATGGCAGTTAGAAAAACTAGGCCCCAAACAGTACATAATGAAAAAGAAAAAAAAGAGGTGCAAGATGGAATTGTCCTTGGGCCCTCCCACCCACCCTTATGTTGTATAAACAGGACATGCACACTTCAACAAATCAATCATTTCAGCGCCAGGGTCTGCCACACAACTGTGGCTGAAATGATTGGTTCGTTTGGGCCCCCACAAAACAAGCTGGCAATTAATGTGTCCCTGCACAAACTGGCTCTACGGAGGCAAGATGTCATCCTCTTCCTCCTCATCCACCGATTCCTCACCCTCTTCAGTGTGTACATCCTCATCCTCACAAAGTATTAACTCGTCCCCACTTGAATCCACCACCACAGGTCCCTCTGTACCTTCTGGAGGCTGGTCTCCCTGGAAGAGCTGATAATTAATTTTGATGAACATCATCTTCTCCACATTCTGTGGAAGCAACCTCCTACGCCTTTCGCTGACAAGGTTCCCGGCTGCACTAAACACTCTTTCGGAGTACACACTGGAGGGGTGGCAACTCAGGTAAAATAGAGCCAGTTTGTACAGGGGCCTCCAAATTGCCTCTTTTTCCTGCCAGTACAGGTATGGACTGTCTGACATGCCTACTTGGATGCTGTCACCGATGTAATCCTCCACCATTCTGTCAATGGTGACAGTATCATATGCAGTGACAGTAGACATGTCAGAAATTGTTGCCAGGTCCTTCAGTCCGGACCAGATGTCCAAACTTGGTCCTGCCTGCCCTGCATCACCGCCAGCGGGTTGCTTAGGATACCTAAGTTTTTTCCTGGCAGCCCCAGTTGCGGGAGAAAATGAAGAAGGACCCGTTGACGTGTCACGTTTCGCTTCAGCTGACAGTGTGTTCACCAGCAGGTCTTTGCACCTCTGCAGGCTTGTGTCGGCCGGAAAGAGAGACACCACATAGGCTTTAAACCTAGGATCGAGCACGGTGGCCAAAATGTAGTGGTCTGATTTCAACAGATTGACCACCCTGGAATCCTGGCAAAGTGAATGAAGGGCTTCATCCACAAGTCCCACATGCCGAGCGGAATCGCTCCATCTTAGCTCCTCCTTCACTTTCTCCAGCTGCTTCTGCAAAAGCCTGATGAGGGGAATGACCTGACTCAAGCTGGCAGTGTCTGAACTGACTTCACGTGTGGCAAGTTCGAAGGGCTGGAGAACCTTGCACAACACGGAAATCATTCTTCACTGCGCTTGAGTCAGGTGCATACCCCCTCCTTTGCCTATGTCATAGGTGGATGTATAGGCTTGTATGGCCTTTTGCTGCTCCTCCATCCTCTGAAGCATATAGAGGGTTGAGTTCCACCGCGTCACAACCTCTTGCTTCAGGTGATGGCGGGGCAGGTTCAAGAGTGTTTGCTGGTGCTCCAGTCTTTGGCACGCAGTCGCTGAATGGCGAAAGTGGCCAGAAATTTTTTGGGCCACCCAAAGCGTCTCCTGCACGCCCCTGTCGCTTTTCAGAAAATTCTGCACCACCAAGTTTATTGTGTGAGCAAAACATGGGACATGCTGGAATTTGCCCAGATGTAATGCCCGCACAATATTGGTGGCGTTGTCAGATATCACAAATCCCCAGGAGAGTCTAAGTGGGGAAAGCCACTGGGCGATGATTTCCCTCAGTTTCTCTAAGAGGTTGTCAGTGGTGTGCCTCTTACTGAAACCGGTGATACACAGCGTAGCCTGCCTTGTAACGAGCTGGCGTTTCTGAGATGCTGCTACTGGTGACGCTGCTGCTGTTGCTGCGTAAGGTGATACATCTACCCAGTGGGCTGTCACAGTCATATAGTCCTTAGTCTGCCCTGTTCCACTTGTCCACATGTCCGTGGTTAAGTGGACATTGTGTACAACGGCATTTTTCAGGACACTGAGGACACTTTTTCTGACGTTTCTGTACAGTCTCGGTATCGCCTGCCTAGTGAAGTGGAATCTAGATGGGATTTGGAACCGGGGACACACTACCTCCATCAATTGTCTAAATCCCACTGCACTAATGGCGGATACCGGACGCACGTCTAACACCAACATAGCAGTCAAGGTCTCAGTTATACGTTTTGCTTCAGGATGACTGCTGTCGTACTTCATCCTCCTCGCTAAGGACTGTTGGAGGGTCAATTGTTTAGTAAAAGTAGTGGTGTTCCTACTTCCTCTCTGGGATGATGAACGACTCCCAGCAGCAGCAACAGCAGCAGCGGCAGCAGTAGGCGTAGCAATGCAGGATCCTCCGGAGGAATCCCGGATAGGAGAGCCAGTCATGCCAGTGACATGGCCTGCAGGACTACTTCCGATCCTGACTAAGGAGGAAATTGATGAGGAGGGAGTTGACGGTGTGGTTTGCAGGCGCTTGGATACAACAGGACAACGGGATTTAGGTGTCCCTGGACTGCTTACGGTCTTAGCCAAAGTTTCTGAACTTGACAGTAACTTTTTATGAACGCGCTGCAGGTGCCGTATAAGGGAGGATGTTCCTAGGTGGTTGACGTCCCTACCCCTACTTATTTCACCTTTACATATGGTACATATGGCAAGACAGTTGTCCGGATTTGGATAGAAATATTGCCAGACCAAAGAGTTGGAATGTTTGGTCTTCTGCCCAGGCATGACCGTGATGGGCTTTTTCATCACACGGACAACAACTGTCTCCCCCGGAGCCTGATTTAAACAAACCACATCACCATCAGAATCCTCCTCGCCAACTTCCTCCTCAGCACCAGCTACACCAGTAGACTCATCCTGTTGTACTTCAACAGTGACATCTTCAATTTGCATATCAGCAAGTGGACTGTGGGTGCTCCTTTCAGCACTTGCAGGGGGCGTGCAAATGGTGGAAAGAGCCACCTCTTCCCGTCCAGTGCTGGGAAGGTCAGGCATCGCAACCACCACCACACTTGGACTCTCCTTGGGGATTTGGGATATCTTCTTAGAACGCACAGTTCTTCGCTGTGCTTTTGCCAGCTTAACTCTTTTGATTTTTTTAGTGGGAGGAGGGCTTCCATCGTCATGTGAAGCTGAACCAATAGTCATGAACATACTAGGGATTGACTTTAGCTGTTCCTTGCCACTCCGTGTCGTAAATGGCATATTGGCAAGTTTATGTTTCTCTTCAGCTGATTTAAATGTCTTTTTCAAGGTCATTTTCCTGAACTTTGCCATTTGGGATTGTATGTGCCCTCTACTATGACATTGGGCATCGGCCTTGGCAGACGACGTTGATGGCATGTTATCGTCTATGTCATGACTAGTGGCAGCAGCTTCAGCACTAGGAGGAAGTGGTTCTTGATCTTTCTCTATTTTATTTTTATCGGAGAAAGTTTGGTCCTCCATTTATGTTATATCGATTTGATATATACGTGCGGCTAAACACAGAAAATATTTTTTTTTTTGGTTTGGACTGGAGTGTACTTTGGGGGTTACAGCACCCTTTAATGGTCATGCCAGCCGGCCCTTTACTTATGACACAGGCGCACGCTTGGCACTACTTTGTTGATGCACGTGCGGCTACTGCACACACAATTCACAAACACAGAAAATAATTTTTTTTTTGGTTTGGACTGGAGTGTACTTTCGGGGGTTACAGCACCCTTAACGGTCAAGCCAGCCGGCCCTTTACTTATGACACAGGCGCACGCTTGGCACTACTTTGCTGATGCACGTGCGGCTACTGCGCACACAATTCACAAACACAGAAAATAGTTTTTTTTTTGGTTTGGACTGGAGTGTACTTTGGGGGTTACAGCACCCTTTAACGGTCAAGCCAGCCGGCCCTTTACTTATGACACAGGCGCACGCTTGGCACTACTTTGTTGATGCACGTGCGGCTACTGCGCACACAATTCACAAACACAGAAAATAATTTTTTTTTTGGTTTGGACTGGAGTGTACTTTCGGGGGTTACAGCACCCTTAACGGTCAAGCCAGCCGGCCCTTTACTTATGACACAGGCGCACACTTGGCACTACTTTGTTGATGCACATGCGGCTACTGCGCACACAATTCACAAACACAGAAAATAATTTTTTTTTTGGTTTGGACTGGAGTGTACTTTGGGGGTTACTGCACCCTTTAACGGTCAAGCCAGCCGGCCCTTTACTTATGACACAGGCGCACGCTTGGCACTACTTTGTTGATGCACGTGCGGCTACTGCGCACACAATTCACAAACACAGAAAATTATTTTTTTTTTGGTTTGGACTGGAGTGTACTTTCGGGGGTTACAGCACCCTTAACGGTCAAGCCAGCCGGCCCTTTACATATGACACAGGCGCATGCTTGGCACTACTTTGTTGATGCACGTGCGACTACTGCGCACACAATTCACAAACACAGAAAATAATTTTTTTTTGGTTTGGACTGGAGTGTACTTTGGGGTTTACAGCACCCTTTAACGGTCAAGACAGCCGGCCCTTTACTTATGACACAGGCGCACGCTTGGCACTACTTTGTTGATGCACGTGCGGCTACTGCGCACACAATTCACAAACACAGAAAATAAATTTTTTTTTGGTTTGGACTGGAGTGTACTTTGTGGGTTACAGCACCCTTTAACGGTCAAGCCAGCCGGCCCTTTACTTATGACACAGGCGCACGCTTGGCACTACTTTGTTGATGCACGTGCGGCAACTGCGCACACAATTCACAAACACAGAAAATAATTTTTTTTTTGGTTTGGACTGGAGTGTACTTTCGGGGGTTACAGCACCCTTAACGGTCAAGCCAGCCGGCCCTTTACTTATGACACAGGCGCACGCTTGGCACTACTTTGTTGATTCACGTGCGGCCACTGCGCACACAATTCACAAACACAGAAAATAATTTTTTTTTGGTTTGGACTGGAGTGTACTTTGGGGGTTACAGCACCCTTTAACGGTCAAGCCAGCCGGCCCTTTACTTATGATACTGGCGCACGCTTGGCACTACTTTGTTGATGCACGTGCGGCTACTGCGCACACAATTCACAAACACAGAAAATATTTTTTTTTTTGGTTTGGACTGGAGTGTACTTTCAGGGGTTACAGCACCCTTTAACGGTCAAGCCAGCCGGCCCTTTACTTATGACACAGGCCCACGCTTGGCACTACTTTGTTGATGCACGTGCGGCTACTGCGCACACAATTCACAAACACAGAAAATATTTTTTTTTTTGGTTTGGACTGGAGTGTACTTTCAGGGGTTACAGCACCCTTTAACGGTCAAGCCAGCCGGCCCTTTACTTATGACACAGGCCCACGCTTGGCACTACTTTGTTGATGCACGTGCGGCTACTGCGCACACAATTCACAAACACAGAAAATAATTTTTTTTTTGGTTTGGACTGCAGTGTACTTTCGGGGGTTACAGCACCCTTAACGGTCAAGCCAGCCGGCCCTTTACTTATGACACAGGCGCACGCTTGGCACTACTTTGTTGATGCACGTGCGGCTACTGCGCACACAATTCACAAACACAGAAAATAATTTTTTTTTTGGTTTGGACTGGAGTGTACTTTCGGGGGTTACAGCACCCTTAACGGTCAAGCCAGCCGGCCCTTTACTTATGACACAGGCGCACGCTTGGCACTACTTTGCTGATGCACGTGCGGCTACTGCGCACACAATTCACAAACACAGAAAATAATTTTTTTTTTGGTTTGGACTGGAGTGTACTTTCGGGGGTTACAGCACCCTTTAACGGTCAAGCCAGCCGGCCCTTTACTTATGACACAGGCGCACGCTTGGCACTACTTTGTTGATGCACGTGCGGCTACTGCGCACACAATTCACAAACACAGAAAATAATTTTATTTTTGGTTTGGACTGGAGTGTACTTTGGGGGTTACAGCACCCTTTAACGGTCAAGCCACCCGGCCCTTTACTTATGACACAGGCGCACGCTTGGCACTACTTTGTTGATGCACATGCGGCTACTGCGCACACAATTCACAAACACAGAAAATATATTATTTTTTTAGCACTTGGGGGGAGCACCCCTGATGGACAGAGCACCCCCTGGACAACACTACAGCACCCCTTTAGGACTGGGACACTGCACAGGACTTTGGAGTGGACACAGCCCCTATGGAGAACTGACTGCACAACACAGTCCAGCCAGCCCCTATGGACTTTGAAGTAGTGGACACAGCCCCTATTAACAACAGCAGCACAGCACAACACAGCCAGCCCCTATGGACTTTGAAGTAGTGGACAACAGCAGCACTACACTACACTACACTACACAGCGCTAACTCCCACCCTCCCTCTTCACTGTCCACAGCCGAGTGAGAAAATGGCGCCGACGCGGGTACCTTATATAGGATCCAAAACCCGCGAGACTCGGAAGGCGGGATGATGATGTTTTGCCTCGATTTCAGATCCGAGTCAGGCGGGAAAAGTCGAGCCTGACTCGGATCGGACTCGGATCGGGGGGGCTCGGGGGGGTTCGGATTTCAGAAATCCGAACCCGCTCACCCCTAATGTATATATATATATATATATATATATATATATATACACATATGCACACACACACACACACACACACACACACACACACACACACACACACACACACACAGTATATACGCACACATGGTGGAAGCTAGGCTTTCTGTCACCTGCGGCAAAGACTCAGCTTGGCATCCACACCCATTGGATAGTAGTCACTTCACTGCTTGAATACAGACGTTAGCATTGTAATTGTAATCTAATACCTCTTTTTCACTGCCCAAAATACCTGGGTTATTGCCGTGTCAACCCGGGCAGCGGCTCAGAGGAAAAGGGCTGTAATCTCTCTCTGCCTGGTGACAGCTGTCACAGACAGCCTCCCGAATGACAGCCCCCACTAGGAAGGACCCCCTCCCCTGGTCCCCGGTTCGCTCCGGTCCGGCATTCAAGGTGAAGTTTCCGGGACTTAGTGATGACGTCATCGCCAAGCGCCAGCACAGCACCCGGGTGCAGTGTGAACGGAATTGACCGGGTCAACGCCATAATGGAGAAGGGGTAAATCCCGCATCTGACCCGGCTTGGAACCGTGGGCCTGATTCAGAGCCGGATGCTCTGACCAGAGCGCTCGCTCTGAATCAGGGCCCTCCTACATGAAAATGGAGCGGCCTTATGGACGCTCACATAGCTGTGGGTTACCACCCACAGCTATAGCGAGCGTCCATGATGATGGTCGCAATGGTCAAGACCATCACGACCATCGGGAATGCCACCTAGACCCTGTCGTAGGGTCTCGCTGCCGCAAGCCCTGGAGTGATTTTGGCTCTATCAGAGCCAAAATCACTCCCACTGACATCACTAGTGATGTCAGTGGGGCCGGCTTCAGACGGTAGGCGTTCCCATGGGAACGCCTCCGTCTTGCAGCCACGCCCCCAGCACGCCCACCAAAGCAGTGTTAGGATAAGTGAAAAGTAAAGAGTGAAAAGTGATAAGGTGCCAGCCAATCAGCTCCTAACTGCCATCTCACAGGCTGTGTTTGAACAATGACAGTTGGGAGCTGATTGGCTGGCACCTTATCACTTTTCACTCTGTCTCCTAACACTGCTTAGTAACTAGACCCCTAAGGGGTCTATTTACTAAGCTGAGTTAGGAGATAAAGTGAAGTGTGGTAAGGTACCAGCCAATCAGCTCCTAACTGCCATGTCAAAGGTTGTGTTTGAAAAATGGCAGGTAGGAGTTGGTTGTCTGGTACCTTATCACCGTTCACTTTATCTCTTAACACAGCTTAGTAAATAGACCCCTAAATAGGTAAATTATGAGTAATTTATCAAATGATGTAGGGGCTTACTTTTCAAATAATATTTGGAGGATATTCCCCAAATACACTAGGTTTTGGGAACTACCACAAAATATTAAGGATCCCTTGAATGTATGAAGGTTCTTCCATTTCCGACAGCAGCTGCAGCCCCCATATGTTTCTATGGGGCTGTGAAGCTGTCAGATGAATCTTTCACATTTCGGAGCTTGCCCCGATAGGATAACGGCATCTCCAGATGGCGTTATCCTATAGCTGCCTATGGCCAAAAATTACAGGGAGAGGTCACCTCAGAAATGGCCACCGCACATGCGTGGTCTGCTGACAGTGCATGCGCAGGACGGCCCCGGATATAGAAGGGAAATGATTCATTTTGCGATCATTTCCTTTCTTTACACATCTCAGGGACGAGCTCCTTTTGGAGCCCCTGTCCCTGCATGTGATTTTTTTGTACTTTTGGGGGAAAGTTCATTTCTTATTGCCGCAAATAGTGGCGATAAGAAATTCTAATTATTAGGTCTGAAACCTGATATGCCCCATAGAAATAATTGTAGATCCTATAGTTAAATAAAAATTAGAAATGTATGTTGTGATGGCCTGATACTGGTATACAAATTACACACTTACGACACAACATATAAGATTCATACAAAATAGTCAAATAAAAAAATTAAAAATATAGTTAAAAAAGGGAAAAGTCCACACACTCAATAGGGTTAGACAGTGTAGACAGTGCTTAGAAGCTCCTGTAGAATCCTGTTAGTGAATTATACCCTTCTCACAGGTCCCTAATGTATATGTAAATTGCTCTGTAACTCTGGCCCTGATTCAGAGCCGGACGCTCTGACAGAGCGCTCGCTCTGAATCAGGACCGGCCTTCTTGTTTTTTAGAGCAGCCTCATGGCCGCTCGCATAGCTGTTGATGACCACCCACAGCTACAGCGAGCGGCCAGGAAGATGGTCGCGATGGTCAAGACCATCGCGACTATCAGGCTTGCGATGAGACCCTTGTGGTAGGGTCTCGTTGCCGCAAGCCCCAGAGAGATTTCGGCTGCTGGACAGAGAGGAGGTGGCCCATGTCGGAGACTGCACACGGGCCCCCTCCTCTATAGAAACGCCCTTGGGACCAGGTCACCACCCCCACTCGGTCTCCCAAACGCCACAGTATGGGACTGTGAGTGACCACGCAGGACTTGTTCTGCGCATGCACACACCCACAAACATCCTAGATGCACATAAAGCAATGGGACTCTGTATATCTCTGAATGTTCTTAAAACACAATATGCTGCCTGCATTACAGACAACTACAAGGAATACAACGAAGTACAGTAAGTAAAAATCGGTTGTACCACTGACTGAGTTACTGTACAATGCTGTACTTGGTCCAGGCTCCAGGAACTGCTGCTCCCAGATGGTGGGGTTAGGAGGGTTTTGCCAGAAAAAAACCAGGGGACCAGGGGGCTCCCACACTAGTGGCACATTTTCCAGGTGACCAAGGGAGGAGCTTAGCGAGACCAAGGCTTAGCAGCACACTGATGACACAGCGTCATTTGCCGGGTGCGGAGATTACTGTGGCCAGGGGGCGGAGCTTACCTCGATAAGTGGGCGGAGCTTAGAGTGACAAGGTGGCTCCCACGCTGTCGGAAAGACAAGGGACAGATCTTAGGGCAACTAGGAGGCAGCGTTTACCTCGACCAGAAGGCTCCCACACTAATGACACAAGTTTGGGGGCGGGGCTTAGTGCGAGTAGGGGTGGGGCTTTGGTGGTCAATTGGGGGGGTATGGAGTGGACGATGCCTTTGCCGGTCTGGAGGATAATGCGCTGGGCTGCTGGTGGTGACAGGAAAAACTGTTTCTGTCACCACTGTTACTGTGCACTGCTGGGGATCCTGTGTGGGCCTATTTTCATGGGAGGCCTGGAACTGAAGCTCCACCCGCCCCATTGTTAATCCGGCCCTGGAGCCACCACAATGTTACAAAGAAAATAGACGAAACTGCTTTAGAATAATCTGTTATAGCGTACCCAACTCACATCAAAAATGAGTGGTAAATGTACTAAAAGGTTTATGGATAATCTTCTTTAATGGATTTGCGTACCCAACTCACTTTCTCTATGTTTAGAGTAAAAACATGTAATGGTATCTTTATATTTTGTCCCACAAGTAAAATCAGCATACAAGTATGTCTAACACTTCACAATGCAATGTTGAAGCTGACATAAATGGGACACTCAGCAACGTACCCCGACTCACGCTATATTGTAGATAATTTATCACATATAGGTATCTTTAGATGGAAATTGTGGGTGCGTACCCCGACTCACGTGTAAATAGATGCTGGTACTCCAAAAAAAGTATCTTTTAATCAAGACTATTCCTTCAACATGGGTCCTCAATATTGTTGCTCCATTGTATATAGGCAAAACAAATGTGATTTTAATCCAAAAGATTTTTTAATAGTATAAAGCAAAAATATCCCATAAAAACCACAATCAGCACCAAAACACGTAGGAGGTGCATAACATGGTGACTAAAGTTCAAAATACATGTAGTAAAAAGGTATAAATAAAAATAAAAAATAACAGCTAAAAAATATCAATGAATAATCCAGGTAAAAAGACAAAGGGCCTGATTCAGAGCCGCTCGTAAGCGGCCGCTCGTTCGTTCCGGGTGATGTTTGCCCAACTGCGCATGCGTACGGATCATAATACGCATGCGCGAACCAGTCAGTGCGGCCGAAAATCGTTTGTTCGCTAAATAGCGAATGCCTGCTATTTTGAGTGACAGGAGGAGGGCGTATGTGGGTGGCAACAGGGGAAGGTGCTTGAAAACGGGGAGTGGAGATCCGAACGCAGGCGTGCTTAAAAGTCAAAACGGGCGTTTTATGGGTGTGCATAATTAATACAGCAGCGTCATTGACCACGTCACTGGGTTATTTTATAGTCAGAACTGCTCGCAAGATTGCGGTAGGAAAAACCAACCACAAGAATAGTTCATACGCTGGTCGATGTACTCGATTAATCTAATAAATAGCGGACATGACGTAGGATGCGAGCGGCCAGGGGGCGTAGTTATCCAAAAAACTACCGCAAGTTTTGTTTGCTCGTTCAGACCTAGAGGTGTGAACAGACCGCAAAGAGCGAACAGTTCATTTGAATAGCCACCCCTTTTTTCTGAACGAACGACCGCAAATAGCGTCCGGCTCTGAATGAGGTCCAAAGTCCAAGTATTGAGCTACTCACACCCCTAGTAGTTTGTCAACGCGTTGCGGTCTGCAGGACCTTTTTCAAGACATACTGTTGGTGTGAGGAGCTCGATATTTATGTTGGGGTGGACCTATCAGTTTATGACAGGAAGTTGTCATCATCTCTAAAATCATTAAATACACCTAATGTATAAAACATAATTCCGGAACATTTAGCCTGTTAAAAATATATCTAACAGAAACTACCAGCTGCCTTTATTCATTAATAAATCAATTTGGCAAGAAAGTAACTAAGATTCTTAAGATCTTTAGTTCTGGTCCACGTAATTGGAAATCGGATGCAATACAAGGTTCCAGAAGGAAGTTCCAAAACTTTAAGTGACAGCACATGGATCTAAGAAGAACATTAGTCTCCTTCTTTTTTCATTGTTTGCTATGATCAGGATGGCCGTAAGTTGCGTGACGCTTCCCGAAACCGGAAGTAGTGCCACGAAGAATGCTGGGATATGTAGTCCATAATGTACGCATTATAGTATAGTACTCCTGTTGTTAGGATGACGTAGATGGAGTTAAATAAGGCCCACTGTGTTGTTATGGCAACCTCAAACATTCATAAAGGGTCCCAAAGTCACACTAATGAATGTATACATTAAGACAAACAGTGATTAGTAAAAAAAGTTAAAACATGCCATTTTTAACAGTGGAAAGCAACCTGATGTAATAAAGATATAAAATTTAATAAGTGGAAGCTGAATGCATTTAAAAATAAAAGCAAACACGTATTTCACACTAATAAATGGATACATTAAAACAAACAATAATTAATAATAAATTAGAATTAGAACATGCATTTTTGATGGTAAAAAATCAACATGATGTAATAGAAATATAAAATAGAATGAGAGGTAGTTAAATGCATTTACATTTTTTTTTAGAAGGAATGTGTATAAAAGCCAACAGGTTTTAATAGAAACCATTTTAATTCAAAGTCTCCGTTGACACCATTAGGGGCAAGAGTCTTAAATTCATAAATGGCATTCATTTCAGCTATTGCGAACTTAATAGCTGTATCTGTACATCTCTGATTGGCCTTAATATGCCTAATGCCATAAAAGCTTGTAATTTCCGAAACTGAACAGTTATGGACGCTCTTAAAATGTGACGATAGGGAATGTGAATCCAAACCCTTTCTCACATTTCTAATATGTTCACCTATACAAGTTTTAAACATTCTTGAGGTGTGTCCTATATAAAATAAAGTGCATGTACATTTTATAGCATATACCACATTTTTGGTATTACAGGTTAAAAAATCTTTTATCTCAATTTGTTTGTTATTAATCCAGATCTTCTCGATCTTGCTGTATCCATTTTTATATTTCTGCAGCCACTGCAGTAACCACATCTGAAAAAACCTTTTGACGTTGCTATTGATTTTATAGGGTTAGATGAAAGAATACTAGAGACAAGTTTATTCCTCAAATTTGGGGCTTTCCTGTAAATGTGACTAGGCCTCTCGGGAATGAGAGCACCTATGATGGGGTCTTTCTTTAATAACCCCCAGTGTTTCTTTATCACTTTTTCAATTGATCTAAACTGGTCATTGTATTCCGTGATGTATGCCCATTCAAATTTTTATCCTTTTTTTCTTTATGTGTGATCTGTAATAGATCTGTCCATTGAAGGCTATCTACTTTAATGATAGAATTATTTATTTTTTATTTTTTGTAACCACTCTGCAAAAATGTGTCATTTCTTTAGCTTGTGTGTGATATACTTTTTCTTCTGTACAATTTCATTTAAGTCTTTGCAGTTGGCCTATAGGGATCAAATTGAGCCAGTTTTCATGGTGACAGCTAGTGGCTAATATGTAGGTACCCGAATCGGTAAGTTTAGTGTAGTTCTTTGTGTGAATTTTACCCTCCTGAATGTATATAGTGATGTCTAAAAAGTTTATAGTTTGGTCATTAATATCAAACGTTAAGGTTATGTTTTTCTTATTATCGTTGAGAAGTCTACAGAATTCCTGTAAGGTTTCTTTATTACCTTTCCAAATGGAAAAAATATCATCTATATAACTTTAATAAGACACCAGGTTTGCTCCAAAGGGGTTGTTGGACCAAATGGTCTTGAGTTCCCACAACCCCAAAAATAAGTTTGCATAACTTGTAGCGAACCTGGTGCCCATTGCTGTTCCAGTCTTCTCTACATAGAAGACAACACCAAACATAAAAAAAATATTATTCAGAATGAAGTCAACCCCCTGACCAGAATGAAGTCAACCCCCTTCACCACTAAATCTTCAAGATTTAGTGATGGAGGAGGTTGACTTCATTCTGAATAATAATTTTTTTGTCTTTTTACCTGGATTATTCATTGATATTTTTAGCTGTTATTTTTTTATTTTTTTAATACTTTTTTACTACATGTGTTTTGAACTTTAGTCACCATGTTGCGTGTTTTGGTGCTGATTGTGATTTTCGTCACAAGCCCGATGGTCGCGACATCTGTCACCCACAGCTATGCGAGCGGCCAGGAGGCCAGTTTTAAAAAAAAAGCGGCCGCCCTGATTCAGAACAAGCTCTCGCTTTTTGCGAGCGGCTCTGAATCAGGCCCACAGTTCTTGAGGAATGCTTATCCTTTTTAATTTTTTACCTCATTCCCAGTCTATTGAGGGATGCCTCATAGATTATGATTTTTTTCATATTTATGATAAAAAGGTTTATGGCCTGTTTCTATGGTGCATTTTTAATCTATATATATTTATATATATATTTTTATCCTATGAATTTTTTTCTTTCATATTCTCGCAGATATTCACTTTCAAGGTGAATATTTTCACTGTCATTATTTTCTAAGCACATGCACTTTTGTACTCTTTTGATATACGTTATTTGTATTTCTATGAATTCCTTTTTTGTAGCTTGTTGTCTAGTGATTCTTATATTTTAAGATATGAATTAAAAGTTATGTTTGAGGGTTATTTAATGTGTGCCCCACTAATTATGAGTATTGTCTTTTTCCGTTTTTGTTGAATAGCCTGCATGTGTCATGATCTTCTTACAGTCAAAGTTGTTTTGTTTGTGACTAGAGTTCTACATAGTAGGGGTGTGCACCGGCCACTTTTCGTGTTTTGTGTTTTGGTTTTGGATCTTGATCTTTCTTCGTGTTTTGGATCTGGATTGGTTTTGCCTAAACCACCCTTCCGTGTTTTGGGTTCTGGGTTTTGTGTTTTGGATCTGTATTTTTTTGAAAAAAAGCATAAAAACAGCTAAAATCACAGAATTTGTAGGTTTTTCTTCTCCTATGCTATTATTAACCTCAATAAACTTAATTTCCACTCATTTCCAGTCTATTCTGAACACCTCACACCTCAAAATAGTGTTTTTATGTCCAAAAGGTTGCACCGAGGTAGCTGGATGACTATGCTAAGCGACACGAGTGGGCGGCACAAACACGTGACCCATCTAGGCGTGAAACTGCAGTGGCAGACAGGATGGCAGTTTGAAAAACTATGCCCCAAACTGTACATAATGCAAAGAAAAAAAAGAGGTGCAAGATGGAATTGTCCTTGGGCCCTCCCACCCACCCTTATGTTGTATAAACAGGACATGCACACTTTAACAAACCAATCATTTCAGCGCCAGGGTCTGCCACACGACTGTGGCTGAAATGATTGGTTCGTTTGGGCCCCCACAAAACAAGCTGGCAATTAATCTGTCCCTGCACAAACTGGCTCTACGGAGGCAAGATGTCATCCTCATCCACCGATTCCTCACCCTCTTCAGTGTGTACATCCTCATCCTCACAGAGTATTAATTCGTCCCCGCTGGAACCACAGGTCCCTCTGTACGTTCTGGAGGCTGGTCTCCCTGGAAGAGTTGATAATTCATTTTATGAACATCATCTTCTCCACATTTTGTGGAAGCAACCTCCTACGCCTTTCGCTGACAAGGTTCCCGGCTGCACTAAACACTCTTTCGGAGTACACACTGGAGGGGGGGCAACTCAGGTAAAATAGAGCCAGTTTGTACAGGGGCCTCCAAATTGCCTCTTTTCCTGCCAGTACAGGTACAGACTGTCTGACATGCCTACTTGGATGCTGTCACCGATGTAATCCTTTAACAGACAAACGCACGCTTGTCGCTGCTGCTTTGAGGATGCAAGTGCGGCTACAGCCCACACAATTCACAAAGACAGAAAAAAAAAGAATATTTTTATTGTTTGTGGAGCGCACTTTGAGGGTTACACCACCCTGTAACAGACAGACGCACGCTTGTCGCTGCTGCTTTGAGGATGCAAGTGCGGCTACAGCCCACACAATTCACAAAGACAGAAAAAAGAAGAATATTTTTATTGTTTGTGTAGCACACTTTGAGGGTGTCACCACCCTTTAACAGACAGACGCACGCTTGTCGCTGCTGCTTTAAGGATGCAGGTGCGGCAACAGCCCACACATTTCACAAAGACCGAAAAAAAAAGAACAATATTTTAATTGTTTGTGTAGCACACTTTGAGGGTGTCACCACCCTTTAACAGACAGACGCACGCTTGTTGCTGCTGCTTTAAGGATGCAGGTGCGGCTACAGCCCACACAATTCACAAAGACAGAAAAAAGAAGAAGAATATTTTAATTGTTTGTGTAGCACACTTTGAGGGTGTCACCACCCTTTAACAGACAGACGCACGCTTGTCGCTGCTGCTTTGAGGATGCAAGTGCGGCTACATCGCACACAAGTCACAAACACATTAAAAAAATAGTTTTTTATTTTTTGGAGCACTTTGAGAGTTACACCACCCTTTAACAGACAGACGCACGCTTGTCGCTGCTGCTTTGAGGATGCAAGTGCGGCTACAGCCCACACAATTCACAAAGACAGAAAAAAAAAGAACAATATTTTTATTGTTTGTGTAGCACACTTTGAGGGTGTCACCACCCTTTAACAGACAGAAGCACGCTTGTCGCTGCTGCTTTGAGGATGCAAGTGCGGCTACAGCCCACACAGTTCACAAAGACAGAAAAAAAAGAACAATATTTTAATTGTTTGTGTAGCACACTTTGAGGGTGTCACCACCCTTTAACAGACAGACGCACGCTTGTCGCTGCTGCTTTGAGGACAGTATCATATTCAGTGACAGTAGACTTGTAAGAAATTGTTGGCATGTCCTTCAGTCTGGACCAGATGTCCAAACTAGCCCTTGACTAATGACACTGTCGCACGCTTGGCGCTGCTACTATGTTGATGCACGTGCGGCTACATCGCACACAAGTCACAAACACATTAAAAAAATAGTTTTTTTATTTTTTGGAGCACTTTGAGGGTTACACAACCCTTTAACAGACAGACGCACGCTTGTCGCTGCTGCTTTGAGGAAGCAAGTGTGGCTACAGCCAACACAATTCACAAAGACAGAAAAAAAAAGAACAATATTTTTATTGTTTGTGTAGCACTCTTTGAGGGTGTCACCACCCTTTAACAGACAGATGCACGCTTGTCGCTGCTGCTTTGAGGATGCAAGTACGGCTACAGCCCACACAATTCACAAAGACAGAAAAAAAAAGAACAATATTTTTATTGTTTGTGTAGCACACTTTGAGGGTGTCACCACCCTTTAACAGACAGATGCACGCTTGTCGCTGCTGCTTTGAGGATGCAAGTGCGGCTACAGCCCACACAGTTCACAAAGACAGAAAAAAAAAGAACAATATTTTAATTGTTTGTGTAGCACACTTTGAGGGTGTCACCACCCTTTAACAGACAGACGCACGCTTGTCGCTGCTGCTTTGAGGACAGTATCATATTCAGTGACAGTAGACTTGTCAGAAATTGTTGGCACGTCCTTCAGTCCGGACCAGATGTCCAAACCAGCCCTTGACTTATGACACAGGCGCACGCTTGGCGCTGCTACTATGTTGATGCACGTGCGGCTACATCGTACACAAGTCACAAACACATTAAAAAAATAGTTGTTTTTTTTTTGGAGCACTTTGAGGGTTACACCACCCTTTAACAGACAGACGCACGCTTGTCGCTGCTGCTTTGAGGAAGCAAGTGCGGCTACAGCCCACACAATTCACAAAGACAGAAAAAAAAAGAACAATATTTTTATTGTTTGTGTAGCACACTTTGAGGGTGTCACCACACTTTAACAGACAGACGCACGCTTGTCGCTGCTGCTTTGAGGATGCAAGTGCGGCTACAGCCCACACAGTTCACAAAGACAGAAAAAAAAAGAACAATATTTTAATTGTTTGTGTAGCACACTTTGAGGGTGTCACCACCCTTTAACAGACAGACGCACGCTTGTCGCTGCTGCTTTGAGGATGCAAGTGCGGCTACAGCCCACACAGTTCACAAAGACAGAAAAAAAAAGAACAATATTTTAATTGTTTGTGTAGCACACTTTGAGGGTGTCACCACCCTTTAACAGACAGACGCACGCTTGTCGCTGCTGCTTTAAGGATGCAGGTGCGGCTACAGCCCACACATTTCACAAAGACAGAAAAAAAAAGAACAATATTTTAATTGTTTGTGTAGCACTCTTTGTGGGTGTCACCACCCTTTAATGGACAGACGCACGCTTGTCGCTGCTGCTTTAAGGATGCAGGTGCGGCTACAGCCCACACATTTCACAAAGACCTAAAAAAAAAGAGCAATATTTTTATTGTTTGTGTAGCACACTTTGAGGGTGTCACCACCCTTTAACAGACAGACGCACGCTTGTCGCTGCTGCTTTGAGGATGCAAGTGGAATCTAGACGGGATTTGGAACCGGGGACACACTACCTCCATCAATTGTCTAAATCCCACAGCACTAATGGCGGATACCGGACGCACGTCTAACACCAACATAGCAGTCAAGGCCTCAGTTATACGTTTTGTTTCAGGATGACTGCTGTCGTACTTCATCCTCATCACTAGGGACTGTTGGAGTGTCAAGTGTTTAGTAAAAGTAGTGATGTTCCTACTTCCTCTCTGGAATGATGAAGAACTCCCAGCAGCAGCAGCAATAGCACTAGGAGGAAGTGGTTCTTGATCTTTCCCTATTTTATTTTTATCGGAGAACGTTTGGTCCTCCATTTATGTTATATTGATATATAAATGCGGCTAAAGCGCACACAAACACAGAAAATATTTTTTTATTTTTGCTGGAGAGTAGTGCACTTTGTGGGTTACACCACCCTTTAAGAAATGAGCCAGCCGGCTCTCTACTTATGGGACACAGGCGCACGCTTGGCGCTGCTCCTTTGTTGATGCATGTGCAGCCACAGTGCACAAAAGTCACAAACACAGAAAATATTTTTTTTTTGGTTTGGAGTGTACTTTGGCGGTTACAGCACCCTTTAACAGTCAAGCCAGCCAGCCCTTTACTTATGACACAGGCGCAAGCTTGGCACTACTTTGTTGATGCACGTGCGGCTACTGCGCACACAATTCACAAACAGAAAATAATTTTTTTTTTGGTTTGGACTGGAGTGTACTTTGGGGGTTACAGCACCCTTTATTGGTCAAGCCAGCCGGCCCTTTACTTATGACACAGGCGCACGCTTGGCACTACTTTGTTGATGCACGTGCGGCTACTGCGCACACAATTCACAAACACAGAAAATCATTTTTTTTTTGGTTTGGACTGGAGTGTACTTTGGGGGTTACAGCACCCTTTAACGGTCAAGCCAGCTGGCCCTTTACTTATGACACAGGCGCACACTTGGCACTACTTTGTTGATGCACATGCGGCTACTGCGCACACAATTCCCAAACACAGAAAATAATTTTTTTTTTGGTTTGGACTGGAGTGTACTTTCGGGGGTTACAGCACCCTTTAACGGTCAAGCCAGCCGGCCCTTTACTTATGACACAGGCGCACGCTTGGCACTACTTTGTTGATGCACGTGCGGCTACTGCGCACACAATTCACAAACACAGAAAATAATTTTTTTTTTGGTTTGGACTGGAGTGTCATTTGGGGGTTACAGCACCCTTTAACGGTCAAGCCAGCCGGCCCTTTACTTATGACACAGGCGCACGCTTGGCACTACTTTGTTGATGCACGTGCGGCTACTGCGCACACAATTCACAAACACAGAAAATTATTTTTTTTTTGGTTTGGACTGGAGTGTACTTTGGGGGTTACAGCACCCTTTAACGGTCAAGCCAGCCGGCCTTTTACTTATGACACAGGCGCACGCTTGGCACTACTTTGTTGATGCACGTGCGGCTACTGCGCACACAATTCACAAACACAGAAAATATTTTTTTTTTTGGTTTGGACTGGAGTGTACTTTGGGGGTTACAGCACCCTTTAACGGTCAAGCCAGCCGGCCCTTTACATATGACACAGGCGCACGCTTGGCACTACTTTGTTGATGCACGTGCGGCTACTGCGCACACAATTCAAAAACACAGAAAATATATTATTTTTTTAGCACTTGGGGGGAGCACCCCTGATGGACAGAGCACCCCCTGGACAACATTACAGCACCCCTTTAGGACTGGGACACTGCACAGGACTTTGGAGTGGACACAGCCCCTATGGAGAACTGACTGCACAACACAGTCCAGCCAGCCCCTATGGACTTTGAAGTAGTGGACACAGCCCCTATTAACAACAGCAGCACAGCACAACACAGCCAGCCCCTATGGACTTTGAAGTAGTGGACAACAGCAGCACTACACTTCACTACACAGCCCAGCCAGCCCTAACTCCCACCCTCCCTCTTCACTGTCCACAGCCGAGTGAGAAAATGGCGCCAACGCGGGTACCTTATATAGGATCCAAAACCCGCGAGACTCGGAAGGCGGGATGATGACGTTTTGCCTCGATTTCAGATCCGAGTCAGGCGGGAAAAGTCGAGCCTGACTCGGATCGGACTCGGATCGGGGGGGCTCGGGGGGGTTCGGATTTCAGAAATCCGAACCCGCTCACCCCTACTACATAGTAATATCTACCACACACTAGTAGTGAGTGGTGCAAGCAACTGAACAATATATGGAACAGGCTATCATATTTGACTGGATGGGCTTGGCTTATGGATGCTAAAAACCTGCTGTAAGTTGTACACTGATGAGGTCTCAAAAACATCTATTTATGCAAATACTGCTGCAACTGTGCTTTAAAAGTCAAAATATAAATCAGTGACCACTTGTTTAACACATATAACATATGCTGCATACAGGGCCAGCTCTATGGGTGTTCCACCAGTGCTGTCGAATAGGGGCGCCACCTCATAGAGGCGATGTCCTCCCAACCATCTTGATTTCAGCGGGACAGTCTCATTTTTCGGCCACTGTACCGCTGTTCTACGCGAAGGCCGAAGTATCCCACGGGCAGTCGGGAGATTGGGGACAGCACCACCACAGCTCTACTTTGCTAAGCAGATAGCAGCAGGGCCAGAGAAGCTGAATGGAGGCCACGCCTATTCACGTGGCTTCCATTCAATGCAGGGTGACAGTAGGGGGCAGCCAAGCTGCTGACGGAGTGCTGGGCATGCCCCCAACATGGCGTAAAATGGGAGGTGGGGCCTTCAGACATGCCTCCAAAATTGTGTCAACTTAGGGACGTGGTATATGGACAATAGGTTACACCCCCTTTTCGGTCATACATGAATACGTATTGGAGTCTGGGGGCACCAAACAATAATCACACAGGGTGTTACTCCCCCTGGAGCTGGCCCTGGTTGCATACTCTGTTGGGGAGGGGGAAGGTTGCACAAATGTCTTAAAAAATATATATAAAATGTAATATTTACGTCTGATGCTCCAAACCATTTTGGTACATATTTAGAACTCACAGAGAAGCTAAGCCTCCAGTCATAATCCAGCCGCATCCGACCCCGGTACATGAAGGGGAGAGAACCACAGTTGCAATCTTGTGTATGCGACCACCTAGCAAAAATTTTACTTTTTTCAGACAAAATTTGCGATTCCATCTGCATCCAACTCTGTGCGAAATCGGGAATGGTTGGGAGAGGTGCGCCCTCTATGGGATGGTGCCCCTGTTCGAACGCACTGGTAGAACATGCCTCGAGCCGAGCCAGAGATGTGCTCACATACATCTATCCTCCGTGCGCTACAAGTCGCATCACACATAATGTGGGAGCTCAGTGATACTCAGTAGCACCACGCGTCTTTTCATGTGACTTTTTACCTTCAAATGTGTCTTATTCGCACAGCAATAGATAGCACAAGCAGCTGCTGCTGATTAAAATGATATGCAGCATGCCTATGTTCTGTGTGTGACTGCGGATGTATCTGCATGCCAAACACTACGTTACAGTGTTACAGCCGCTGACACTGTAACGTAGCATTTCGCATGCAAATACATCCGCAGATGCACAGAGAACATAGGCATGCTGCATATCATTTTAATCAGCAGAAGCTGCTTGTGCTATCTAGTTGCATCTTGTGTGAATACGACACATTTGAAGGTAAAAAGATGCACGAAAAGACGCTCAACGCTACCGAGTCACGACATGGCATGGCGTGACTAGAAGCGCTGTTTAATGCACCGGGAGGCTAGATGTAAGTGGACCCATCTGTATATAGTGTTTTTTATGGAGAAGGGGTTTTTCATGAGTAAGCAGTGCAGTACAGCAAAATTGTGTCACCTCACCGTCTATTTTTATGATTTCAAGGGAAAACCCATAAAAGATACAGTTGAACTCCGCAAAACAAAGTACTGTAAATGTTTGCATAGCTGACGGTATTTCTTGTGCTTTTTCTTCTATTAACTTTCTCCCTCTAGGGCTTGTCTGTTCATAATTAAATTTTTGCCCTGCAATTAACAACTGTGGTTGAATATATATCATAACAAAATAAATCTTAAACAAATACAACAAAGCTCATTTTACACAATAATGCAGAGAGTAGAAAAATCAGACATTAGCTTTAATAATTTAGTGCATGATGAGCAATTAAAACAGAAATGTTTTTGTCAATATATTTTAATTATTTTATGGCACATTTATGCTACTTGGACAGTGTTATTACATAACCTGCATTGTTTTTATTAATGACATAAATGTATCATTATAACTTAACACCTGCCTGCCATTACTTAACACGCAAATTCCAGTGATGGTGTCACCAGTCCCCTGCAGAAATGAAAACAACGAGATCTGACAAGTCCTAACAATTTTTAAACTACATTTTGTTTGTGAGTTTTAAATGGACATGAATATCTCAGCTCATGTAAGAACATAGAAGTGTATCTGAATGAAAATATATTTTCAAACAATATTCTAATTTATGAACAAATAATTTTAAGAAAAAATTGTGAAGAAAAAGCATTTTCTAAATATGTAAAAAAAATTATACACAAGTCGAAAAATGTTTGGGTAAATTTCAGCAGTTCCACTCAGTGTTGATGGGAGATCTAAGTTGGTATGGTACTGGCGGTGTGGTCAAGGATGTTGGGTCTTCCCCATGCTAGATTGTAAATATCTGGGCTCTCTTTGGGGGAAATTTATCAAAACTTGGAGAGAGATAAAGTACCAACCATATAGCTTCTAACTGTCATTTTACAGGCTGTGCTGGAAAAACAAAAGTTAGAAGTTGGTTGTTTGGTACTTTATCTCTCTCCACTTTATTTCTGTCCAAGATTTGATAAATCTCTCCCTTTATATGTTGCAGGGATTACAGCTTTCCCCTCATGGGAGGCCTGGGTCCAGGATCATCAATGGACAGAGGGCCCCTGGCTTGTCTTGGCTGCCTTGCTAGTCTGTGCTCCACACACAGGTACCTCCAGGGCCCCCTGATGACGGCCCTGGCTAAATAATTGCATAAAAATATCCTGAATAATAAATAGTAGAATAAAATGTACTGTTTTAGTTTTAATCAATCTATATAATCCTAACAAAGTAAAGTCTTATTTGTGACAAAATAATTATAGTATTAACCTGGACATTATTATTATAATTATTATTTATTACTATTATTATTATCATCCTTTATTTATATGGTGCTACAAGAGTTTTGCAGTGCCTAACAAAGTAGATAAACAATTGAGAAGAACATGAGAACAGTGACTTACAGAACAAGACAATTTAGGATAAGTATATGATAATACAAACATTGCTGCAGCAGTAGTCATAACACTCAAATAAGTAACGAGTGGCAGGAGTCAAGGATTAGGCGCCATAATAGTAGTAAGGGAAGGAAAAGTACATGTGGAAGAGGGTCCTGCTCATGAGAGCTTATATTCTAAAGGGTAGGGACAGACAGACAGCGATACAAATAGGGTAGATAGTGAGAATGTTAGGATGAGAGATGGAAGGCTTTGAGGAAGACGTGGGTCTTCAGAGCCCTTTTGAAGTTTTGCAGAGAAGTGGAGAGTCTGACAGGGAGAGGTAGAGAATTCCAGAGATAGGGAGCAGCACATGCAAAATCTTAAAGGCGGTTGTCGGAAGAAGTAATCAGGTGGCAGGAGAGGAAGCATTCATTAGCAGAGAGAAGAGGATGGATGGGAGTGTGAAGGGAGATAAGGTCAGAGATGTAACTGGTAGAGGAATAGGTGATGGCTTTGTAAATAAGTGTGAATAGCTTGAATTTGGTTCTGAAAGGGAAGGGGAGCCAGTGTGAGAGGGGAGGCAGATGTACTATGTTTGGAGAGGAAGATGAGCCGGGCATCAGCTTTGAGGACAGATTGGAGTGGAGAGAGGCGGGAGTCAAGCAGGCCATATAGGAAGAGGTTACAGTAGTCCAATCTGGAGATGACCAGTGAGTGGATGAGAGTCTTAGTAGCATCCAGGTGAGAAAGGGTATGATCCTGGAAAGATTTTTGAGATGTGAATGGCAGGACTGTGAAAGGTACTGAATGGGTGTTTTGAAGGTGAGGGAGACGTCAAGGATAACTCCAAGTCAGCACACTTGGGGGCTAAAGGATATGGTTGTGCCATTAATAGATAGTGAAATTGTGGGAAGTGAGGTTATGTGGGAGGATGGGAAGGCAATCAGTTCAGTCTTAGACATATTAAGTTTAAGAAAGTGCTGTGACATCCAGGAAGAGATAGCAGAGAAACAGTTGGAGATACAATTGAGGAGAGAGAGGAAGAGGTCAGGGGACGAAAGGTAGATCTGAGTATCATCAGCATATAGATAATATTGGAGGCCAAAAGATCTGATGAGCTCACCTAAAAAGGGGCATTTAGGAGGAGAAAAGGAGAGGTCCAAGAACAGAACCTTGGGTCACATCTACTGTTAGTGGAAGTGCAGGGAAAGTAAAGTCATGAGAGGAGACAGAGGAGGAACTGTCAGAGAGGTAAGGAGTGCCATGAGAGGCAGTTTCAAGGTAGTGAAGGATTTGCAGGAGGAGGGGGTGGTCCACAGTGTCAAAATCAGCAGAGAGGTTGAGAAGATTGCGCAGAGAGTAATATCTCTTGGACTTGGCAGCAAGGAGGTCATTGCTGACTTTTGTGAGGGCAGTTTTCATTGGAGTGCAGAGTACAGAAGCCAGACTGAAATGGGCCAAGCAGGGAGTGGGAGGAAAGAAAAGTGGTAAGGCGGATAGGATAGCACTAACACACTCATGCTAGCTGACATTTTTTCATGTCATAAATCCACTATTCCTTATAGGTTCCACAGTGAAACAGTTAGAGGAACCTAGCCCCACTTTACTAGTCTAGTTAATGTAGACACATCAGGAGTTTGAAACCTGTGTACATTTTCAGTTAAGGATCTCAAGTGAACAAAACGAGGACTCTCCTGGAAAAAGAAACGTTACATGTCTGCTGTTGAATATTTTGGCTTGTGTTTATAGATCATGTCAATACAAACCCTCTGCAGGGTAATAAAGAGTGGTCTAATGAAAAGTCTGGGGCCAGGGGCAATTAGCCAGGGATTATAGGGTTGCTCTGGTTATCAGTCCAAAAAATATGTGCTGTACAGTAGGCAAAATCTTATAAACTAGAAACTAGCCCTGAGAACAATGTAAAAGTGTATTGAATAAAACAAGTGAGATGAGTCTAATGTTGGAGACACTGGTTCCTGGCATGGGTGGTTTAATGATTTCAGTGACAAGTTACTGGCTGCTTTAGCAATAAATTTGTTGGTTTTGCATTCTTTTGTAATAGAGTTGAACAAGAGCAGAGCATGCCTGGAAAAAGCCTAAGGTCATACTACTGAAGAGCAAGCTATGCAGATACAGCAATCTCTGGAGAGTCTCCATTCAACTTTCAAGTCTAAGCTTCATGCAACATTGATGTATGCTCAACGCTTGTCCATTCTTGAATACAGCTGCCTCTAAATAGCCTCTCAAAAACATCTTTGGAAAAAAAAAACAGGAGCACGACAACTTTGAATTATTTTTTAAATACTTTTTTATGATGACTGTAGTTTTTTTTATGGATTATCTAAAACGTGTTGTGTAGGTTTAACTGCATTCCTTGATTGCTTATAACTGAATACAGAATATTAATATACTGCATTATACAATGTCAGTATGTCACAAAGATTAGGAAAATGAAACGAGTCAGGGAAAGAAGACATTCCCATGTGTATAATAAGATTATCATACATTATCAGTAACAAAACAAACTTACAATATTTTACATATGGTTCAAAATATATTTTACTGTCCCATAGCAACAGAGCTTATCTGGCTAATGAGCGATGACAGTGTTGTCACTGATTGCAAGTGCTATTAGCTGCAGTAGGGCATGTAATACGAGAGTCATTTTAAAGAGCAGCTCACTCTAATGAATTTCACTTATGTCTGTTCCGTTTAGTAGTTAGTGTCTGCTGCTATTATAAACAGTGCTGGGTGATAATATAAAACTACTATACTAATAATGTAACACTGCAAAAACATCTTATTTTGTTAAATGAACAACTATAATTTTAATTTGCCTTATTTCTTACATTCTCTTTTTCTTGGTGTTTGCTTTGTATATTATTAATATAGCTAACAAGGTTCCGGATATACTGATTATTAAAATAGCTAAGAGGAAATGAAGAGTGTTTAAACCATTGCATCTCTTACTTCTGTATGCACTAATCATGTAGGAACATGAAAGGTTTCTTTTTCAGCCTACAGACAATTCCTGCTGCTCCCTAATTTAGCCTCCTGTTTCCTGTGGACTCCCCCACCAGCTGAAGATCCCCCGCTAACAATAACCAGAGGAGCTGATATGTGAGACAGTGGCATATATAAACAGACAAACGAACACTGTAAGCAACACAGTGAATAATATATTAATATTCAAAGGAAGGGAAATCTAAACAGCTAGAATTGTGTGTTTGTGTGCTTGTGGTGGGGAAATTAGATCGCAAGCTTCCAGGGATTGTAGAGCCTTAATAAATCCTCTCACTGTACACTGCTGTTGTATATGTTGTTGGTGCTATATAAATTAAATATACAGTAAAACCAAGAAAACAAATTCTAATAATATTTGGGGCCAAATGTAATAGGGTGAGAGTTTAGAAAATGTGAGAGTTTTCTCACACTTTTTAATCTTGGCCAATGTAATAGAGTCTGAGAACAAAGCAACAGAGCAAACTTGCATGTTTTTTAGACTCAAAAACTCTCACGATTTAAAATCTCATCCAGATGTTTTTCCATTTTGAAGATAAAACTCGACCAATGTGAAAATTTACTGCTAAACTCACATTTTCTAAACTCTCATCCTATTACATTTTGCCCTTGGAGTTAATTGAAAAAAATCTGAGTGGACACCCTTGTGGAGTAGTATATTATTATTTATGAGTAGATATGGGTTAAGACAATATTATGTGGCCCTGGGCATTTAGACATAAATATAAAGACATACTGTATATAGAACTGATATTAGTGGTACAGGTCAGCTCAGAGAAATGTAGATAATAAGAACAAATTAATAGTATAGTAAAATGTAATCCTTTTTTAAACAATACAAAATTAAATATAATTTGAGCTTTAATCCATAAAATAAGTTCTATATTAAAGTCCCTTTTGAGTGCCTTCTTTTCTCTCTCTCTCTCTCTCTCTCTCTCTCTCTATCTCTCTCTCTCTCTCTGTTCATGTTTTGTTTTGCATTCTTACTTTTTTCTATTTCACTCTATAGGTGTCCATGTATGTTTTCATTCTCTTCTTTTCACAGCCCGGCCAGGACAGATGTGCTTGGAGCAGCCCAACACTTTGTGCAGTTGCTCAACGGGATGCATGTCTTGTCCATGTCTTCCAGGTGATCTCAGTGGGGAACCTTCTTAGAGTCTGGAGCAGGGGTAGAACTATGGGAGACAATGGAGGCGCCTGCCGCCGGGCTCCAGCTCTGAAGGGGCACCTCCTCCATTGTCCACAACATATTCACCCCACTTAGGGTTGTAACTATGTAGCAGGAGTGTACCGTAACGGCCACCCAATACATGGCACCTCTTCATGGCACCTGAGAACTGAGAAGCCACCATACACTAGAGGAGAGCTCCATGTCAGACCATCAGCTGCCACCTTCGTGTATCTATAGCCTGTCTGCATGCAAATTGCTAAATTACAGTGTCAGCAGCTGTGACAGGGAGGGGGGGTTGCACCAAATTATAACTTGCCTCTGGCTGTCTAGGATGAACTTACGCCACTGGTCTTGAGAGTACACGCTTCTTATAGGTTAGTTATGTTGGATGAGGAGCACTCCTGCACTGCCTCCATTCACACTGCATCCCGGTAATAGAGCCGTCGGACTCTAAGACCTGCTGGAGCTCAGCAGGACTATTGACCTTTGACATGCACTACTGCACCTGCGTGCCCTGTTGGCTCATCTTTCCTCCTCGGCGTCCCATGTTAATGGGCGTGCCTTCCGAGACTCCTGTAACTACAGAGCCTGCAGAGTACCGCAAGTACACTATATAACCAATGCTGCCATAGTGGGTCATAGTGCCAGGGTGTTTGTCATCATCCCACCCCACACACTACAATGCCCAGCAATACCCTCTTGCTCTAGGTACATCCCTGTTACATGTTGTTTCTACCTGGTTAAATAAACCTAAGACCTGGTTAAGCTGTACCACATATAGACTAACTGCCACCAGCCAGGGCCAGCAACAGAAACCTCGGGGCTCGGTACAGTGATGTCTCTGGGGACCCCACCTTCTTGCCCCCACCCCCAATCCCACACATCCCTCCCCTACATGTGTGATATATGAAGCATGATACTGTTAACTGAAAGATATGCCAACCTTTAAATAGAGTAAAAATACACTATGACTTACCACATTGTTTCTCTTTCACTGATGATGCAGGCTGTAGTTCTTGTCTGCCCCCTCTTGCAAGGTCTTCTTGATGTCAGTACTGTGGATGCCTCAGGAGTAGGAAGGCTGGTGTCTGCAACTGGCCATCCTCAGTCCCCAGCCCCTCAACACCTTCCTCAAATTCAGCCTCTCATCGCCATCTTCAGCCCAGAAGCCCCCCATCACCTTTCTCCATCCCCAGACCCCATACTCAGTCCCCAGCCCCTATCACCTTCTGCCCCAGCCCTTCATCTTCCTCTGCCCCCTTCACCTTCCAACCCCAGGCACTATCACCTTCATCTGTTTTCAAACCAGGTCTCCTTCTGCCCCCACCCAGCTTCATCTTCTTCTGCCCCTTCACCTTCCTTTTCCCCCAAGCACCATCACCTTCATCCAGCCCGTCACTGCCTTCCCCCAGCCTGCATCACCTTCCTCTGCCCATAGCCCCCTTCATCTTCCTCTGCCCCCTGCACCTTCCTCTGTCCCCAGGTACCATCACCTTCCTCTGCTTCCAACCTGTCACCTTCTGCCTCCAGCCCCATCACCTTCCTCTGCCCACAGCCCCCTTCATCTTCCTCTGCCCCCTGCACCTTCCTCCGTCCCCAGGTACCATCACCTTCCTCTGCTTCCAACCCGTCACCTTCTGCCTCCAGCCCCCATCACCGTCCTCTGCCCACAGCCTCCTTCATCTTCCTCTGCCCCTTCACCTTCCTCTGCTTCCAGCCCCTGTCACCTTCTGCCCCAGCCCCCATCACCTTCCTCTGCCCACAGCCTCCTTCATCTTCTTCTGCCCCTTCACCTTCCTTTTCCCCCAAGCACCATCACCTTCATCCAGCCCGTCACTGCCTTCCCCCAGCCTGCATCACCTTCCTCTGCCCATAGCCCCCTTCATCTTCCTCTGCCCCCTGCACCTTCCTCTGTCCCCAGGTACCATCACCTTCCTCTGCTTCCAACCTGTCACCTTCTGCCTCCAGCCCCATCACCTTCCTCTGCCCACAGCCCCCTTCATCTTCCTCTGCCCCCTGCACCTTCCTCCGTCCCCAGGTACCATCACCTTCCTCTGCTTCCAACCCGTCACCTTCTGCCTCCAGCCCCCATCACCGTCCTCTGCCCACAGCCTCCTTCATCTTCCTCTGCCCCTTCACCTTCCTCTGCTTCCAGCCCCTGTCACCTTCTGCCCCAGCCCCCATCACCTTCCTCTGCCCACAGCCTCCTTCATCTTCCTTTTCCCCTTCCTCTGCTTCCAGCCCCTGCCACCTTCTGCCCCCAGCCCCCATAACCTTCCTCTGCCCCAGTCTACTTCATTTTCCACTGCCCCCTTCACCTTCCTCTGCTTCCAGCCCATTACCTTCTGCCCCAGCACCCATCACCTTTCTCTGCATCCAGCCTCCTTCACCTTCCTACATCACCAAGCACTGTCACCTTCTGCCCCAGCCCCATCACCTTCCTCTGTGTCCAGCCTCCTTCACTTTCCTCCATCACCAGCCCCTGTCACCTTCCTCTGCCCCCTGCACATTCTTCCATCCTCAGCCCTAACAGCAGTCTCAAGTACTTACCACCTGATGGCCAGCCGGGGATCCATACACTTCCTCCCGGGCAGGGAAGACGTGCAGCGACGTGACTAATGAGGTCACGCCACTGCATTGCAGTCAGATGTAAAGGTCATGCCCGGCCCGGGCCGCAGCTGAGCCAAATGGAAGAGCCCAGCGCTGCCCGTGCCATGCTACAAGGGAGCTCGGGCTGGGTGGTGGTAGCTATGGTTCCCGTCTGGACCTCGGGGACCGGTACGGGTGTCCCCTTAGTCACCCCCTGTAGCCGGGCCTGCCACCAGCTCCAACATACTGTGCAACATGCTAATCGCCATTATACATTCTGGCCAAGTGCATTGTCTTCCAACTGGACAAATATAATAACACCCAGTGTGCTGGGCCCAGACATGCCTTCCACTGTGACATACTGCTAGCAGGTTACAGATGCTGTCCAGCAACCACAAGTTTATAGGTTGCAGACTCCAATGCACTACCCTTGCTGTGCAATATGCTGCTAATAACTTTACGTTTGTACTACTATATTCAACTCCCTGATGATGGTGTTGGTAATGTATACAGTGAAATCTGGCAAACAAATTTTATGTGATGAATGTTGCAGTATAAATATCTAAATATTTATAGACCCAGGAGCCTATTCATACGGCACCAGATGATTAAGAAATGGTCCCCCCAGAGTGCCGTTCCTTTATCCTAGAGACTGTGGGCCTGATTCAGAGTTGGGAATAGAGAGAGATATCTCTCTCAATTGTGAACCTGAACAAACCATATTGCAATGCAAGGGGTGTAAATACATTAAAATTTAAAAAAAATTACATACTGGGGTAAATACTGGCTGCTTTTGCATGTAGCCCAGAAATACTGCACAGCTTTATTATTGCTCTACAATTTAGATGTCAGTTTGGACACCTCCCTCCCAAATCTAAATCTCTCTGCACATTTTAAATCTGCCCCACCTCAGTGCAGCATGGTTTCACCAAGATGATCAGTTGAGAGAGATATCTCTCTCTATTCCCAAGTCTGAATCAGGCCTTGTATTACATGGCATGTAGGACACCAGTGCAGGTGACACGAGTGTGTGTATGTGTGTTTATTTATATATCTATGCATATGTTTTGTAAGATTCTCCTTACAAAGACCACACTTGACAGCAGTTATCCTTGTCAGATGCCTTTTTAGTTTTTACTGAAGCAAAATGTCAGCACATTTACATCCAGCATGGGGCTCGCTGACACTAAGCTAAACATTACCAGCTCTCTATCACCTGGCCGACTAATTCAGCATCAGGAGCACCTTCCCTCTGAATCCCAGAATGCCTTATGTTTCACTCAGACACACATCAATCAGACCCATGTGGAGCAGCTGTGTTTTAAAGCTATCCAGCAGGCAACAGCATCTTTACCCAGGGAATGAGTCATGTTCTTTATAGCAGAACAGGGCAAAGTACCCTCTTTGCCACAGTATTTATATATACACATATATACTAGAGATGAGCGGGTTCGGATCTCAGAGATCCAAACCCACCTGAATTTCGGGGATCCGGTGTGATCCAAGCGAAGCTCGGATCTCCCTGCCTGCCCCAGATCCCTCACCTGAGGCAAAACCTCATGGCCCCGCTGTTGAGATGCGAGGTTTTGTTTTGAGTGGGCTTAACGCTGGTTGGCTAAGAGAGCCCTCTGTCATGGCTCTCAGCCAATCAGCGTTAAGCCCAAAGAAAACAGCACAAAGGAGAAAAAGAAGATGGCGCCCACCATCCCCCACCGCCTGACACCGCCGGCACCCCCTGCTGCCGACACCACCGGCACCCCCACTGGCAGCATCCCCTGCTGCCGACACCACAGCTGCTGACACTCCTGCACTGCTGCCCAACGTGCTGAGGACACCATCAGCGACCCCCACACTGCCGACACTGCCAACACTCCCATACTGAGGACACCACCAGCACCCCTGCACTGCTGACACTGTCAGCACACATGCACTGAGGACACTGCTGACACCCCCACTCTGCCGACACAGCCGGCACCCTGCATTGAGAACACCCCTGCACTGCCAACACAGTCAGCAAACCTTCACTGAGGACACCACTGCCAACCCTGCTCTGCCGACACCGCCGGTACCCTTCACTGAGAACACTGCCAACACCGCAGCACTGCCATTCCATGTACTGAGGACACCGCCAGCAACTCCTGCACTGCCAACACAGCCAGCAAACCTGCACTAAAGACACCGCTGGCATCCCCACACTCCCAACACAGCCAGCAAACCTGCACTAAGACACCGCTGGCACCCCCGCACTGCCGACATCACCGGTACCCTTCACTGAGGACACTGCCAGCACCGCAGCACTGCCATTCCATGTACTGAGGACACCATCAGCAACCCCGCTCTGCTGACACTGCTATCACAGTAAGTGCACTATTGGTGTATCCAACCCACACTATATAACACACTGTATCCGTGTTGGAAATTAGAAACTGAACTGCCACATGTTAGTGCCGCCCACTGTGTCACTTAGCTTAGTCAGCCAGCTAGCTGGATGCAACCTTTTGGCCTTAACTAGATGAAGCAAATAATATTGTGAGGTTGTCAAAATTGATTGGAAATTACTGGAAATAAATGTTATTGAGGTTAATTATACTGTAGGAACAAAAACAGGCCCATTTTATGTGATTTTAGCTGTTTTTAATGATTTTTTTAAGAAAAAAATCCAGATCCAAAACCAAAACACGAAAACAAATCATTGAGGTAAGGTTTTGGCAAAACCAATCCAGATCCAAAACTAGGGGGGGATCCAGATCCAAAACCGAAACCAAATCACGAGGGTCGGCACACATCTCTAATATACACACACACACACACAAGTATATGCATACCTCCCAACATTTGATGATCACTACTCAGGACATCTGCGTGCCGAAGACCTTCGTTCCCGAAAAGGGTGTGTGGCCTATACGTAAAGGGGTGTGGCCCAACGGCACACCCCGTTTACATCTTTAAGGGGCGTGCCCAGCATCTCTGAGATGCTGGGCTGCCCCTGGGCTTCTCCCCATACTCTGAATAGTTGCTGTAGGCATGTGCACGGCATCTATTCTCGCTCGCTCTTCTTGCATGCTCCCCCCCAACTTTCCCCCCACCGCGGGACACTGCGGCCTGCGGGTGGGGCAGTGGGACAGTCCAAAGAAATGGAACTGTCCCTTTGAATGCAGGACAGTTGGGAGGTATGTGTTTATGTATTTGTATATATATATATATATATATGTATATATATACATACATGTGTATATATATATATATATATATATATATATAAAGAGGGGGTACCTTTTGTGTGCTACAACTTTGAATATTAATTGAAAAGGATAAATTTACACCATTTAGGGAGATTTATTGCAATATTAGCTGTTGGTCACACACAATCTTCTGGCTACTCTTCAAATCACCATTTTTTCATGTTTTGGATATTATTCATAAAATAAAAGCCCTATGGCAGCCCATAATTCTTTTATCTGAATATTTTATTATTGGTATATCAACAGGTAAAAATATATAAAGCAAGTTACAATACAAATCAATACATAAATAGCATAAAGCAACTTATATTAAACCTGCCCCAGTACAGAAGGAGATATGTTATCTGCCACCTACACCCTTACGGGTGTGAGCTCTTAGGTGAACCTCTCATGTGGTAGGTGCAGGTTTTTCAAAGCGAGGACCCTAGGCGTTTCGTCCACACATGGGACTTCATCAGGGGTAAATACAAATATGGAACTGGTCTGAATAAACATTCGATGATATGGAACTGGTTATAACACTCAGTGGTATAATCTTATTTTCTGTCACTTGATAGGGAGAAATTCCTAGAAAGGCTCTTAGAAGCCAAGTAGTTCTTATAACGATTTTACTGGAACAATTAGATGGATGTTTTTCAACCGATAAATGTAACTCTATTCAGTCCAATGAAGTGAATGTCTCCCTCTGTTAAATATATACTGTATACACAGTATAAACTGCCTCCATAGATTGCACTCCTGTACACATTCAGAAAATTAACAAACCATACCTACTCTCCCGGAAGTTGCGGAGACTCCAGAATTTGCGGAAGTCCCCAGACGCCTGTAAGAGTAGGCAGCTTTCCCACATCCTGCCCACTTTCTAGTTGTCATGACCAGGGTTTCTCGGCATGGTGGTCGGCGGGTGTTACCTATGCGGATGTTATGGCGGGGGGCATCTGATGGTGGTGCTGGTGCCTGGCGGGGAGCATTGGCTGTGCGTGGTCCTGTGTGGGCATATTGTCACTCTGTGCTGGGTAGACCTGACGGTGTTTCATTTCCGCTTCGGCATGGGGACCGCCATCTTGCTTTCAGCCACGTGACCTAGTTCCCCAATCCTGGCATGTCACATGCTCACTCTATGACCACTCACGGCTGGGCACTGGGTATAAAAGGGAGTTCAGAGCTCCCTTGCATTGCCAGTGCAACATGTTTCTCAGCGCAAGCTGAGAAAGAGTTCCTGAGCTTGTCTGCCTGCCTGTTGGATCTCTGCCTAAGCCTACTTCACCTAACCTGCTCCTTACCCTGCTGGACTTCCACTGCCTTCTCCCACTGCCTCCTCCTTTTGCCTTCCCCATTGCCTGAGTATCTGTGTCAGCTGTTCCCTGCACCTTGCCTCCACTTGCACCTTCTTCTGGACATTATTTCTTCAGCCACAATTCATTTCAGCCTCACAAGATCTGGAATACTGGACTGCCTTCTGTTATCACTACCTGGACTTTTTCCCATTGCCTCACTACAGTTCCCAAGTGCACTTTAGTGCTATACCCAGACTTTCTGTTTTACCACATTCATGTCTGTTAAGCCACTCATTAAAAACTCCATGTTTATTTTTATATCTGCTTCAGTGTCTGCTCCTATTACCACCCCGGGTTCACAACAAAACAAGAACCTCAAACTAGTGAAGTGGGCACTACTGGGAGGATAATGCCATGAATCACAGGTAAACTGAGAGGGGGGGCGAATATGACAAAATCACATCATATTGGTGCCGCTGGGAGGATAATGCCATGAATCACAGAGGCCCTGATTCAGAGCCGGACGCTCTGACAGAGCGCTCACTCTGAATCAGGGCGTCTTTTTTTTTTAATGGAGCGTCCCCCTGGCCGTTCACATTGCTGTGGGTTGCCACGCACAGCTAATGCGAGCGGCCAGGATGATGGTTGCGATGGTCAAGACCATCGCGACCATCGGGCTTGCAATGAGACCCTTGTGGTAGGGTCTCGTGGCCGCAAGCCCCAGAGAGCTTTCGGCTCAAACAGAGCCGAAAGCTCTCCCACTGACATCACTTGTGATGTCAGTGGGGCCACCACCAAATGGTAGGTGTTCCCATGGGAAAGCCTCCGTTTGGGCAGCCACCCCCCGACCCGCCCACCAAAGGGGGCGTGCTGTCAACATCGACAGCACGCTCCCTTTGGTGCGAGACCCCGATGCGACAAATTGCCCGTCGCTATCTGGGTCTCGCGCATGCGCACGAAGGAGCCGTCTCCATCGTGCGTATGCGGTCTGGGCCACCATAGACCCGGTTGAGAGCACTCAGTCCTTGTGACTGGGTCTGAATCAGGCCCAGAGTGTGTTATTGGGAGTGCCAGGCTTACCGTGATTTTATATACAGTCAGGTCCATAAATATTGGGACATTGACAGAATTTTCATATTTTGGCCTCTAATCACCACCACAATGGCTTTGAAATTAAACAAACAAGATGTGATTTAACTGCAGACTTCCAGATTTAATTTGAGGGTAATTACATCCAAATCAGGTGAACGGTGTATCAATTACAACGGTTTCTATATGTGCCTCCCACTTTTTGGTGGTGAATAGAGGCCAAAACACTTTTCGTGTTTTGTGTTTTGTGTTTGAACACCTCATACCTCACAATAGTGTTTTTATGTCCAAAAGGTTGCACCGAGGTAGCTGGATGACTATGCTAAGAGATACGAGTGGGCGGCACATACACGTGCCCCATCTAGGAGTGACACTGCAGTGGCAGACAGGATGGCAGTTTGAAAAACTAGGCCCCAAACTATACATAATGCAAAGAAAAAAAAGAGGTGCAAGATGGAATTGTCCTTGGGCCCTCCCACCCACCCTTATGTTGTATAAACAGGACATGCACACTTTAACAAATCAATCATTTCAGCGCCAGGGTCTGCCACATGACTGTGGCTGAAATGATTGGTTCGTTTGGGCCCCCACAAAACAAGCTGGCAATTAATCTGTCCCTGCACAAACTGGCTCTATGGAGGCAAGATGTCATCCTCATCCTCCTCATCCACCGATTCCTCACCCTCTTCAGTGTTGTGTACATCCTCATCCTCACAGAGTATTAACTTGTCACCGCTGGAATCCACCACAAAAGGTCCCTCTGTACATTCTGGAGGCTGGTCTCCCTGGAAGAGTTGATAATTCATTTTTATGAACATCATCTTCTCCACATTTTGTGGAAGCAACCTCCTATGCCTTTCGCTGACAAGGTTCCCAGCTGCACTAAACACTCTTTCGGAGTACACACTGGAGGGGGGGCAACTCAGGTAAAATAGAGCCAGTTTGTACAGGGGCCTCCAAATTGCCTCTTTTTCCTGCCAGTACAGGTACGTACTGTCTGACATGCCTACTTGGATGCTGTCACCAATGTAATCCTCCACCATTCTGTCAATGGTGACAATATCTTATGCAGTGACAGTAGACATGTCAGAAATTGTTGCCAGGTCCTTCAGTCAGGACCAGATGTCCAAACTTGGTCCTGCCTGCCCTGCATCACCGCCAGAGGGTTGCTTAGGATACCTAAGCTTTTTCCTGGTAGCCCCAGTTGCGGGAGAAAATGAAGAAGGAGCTGTTGACGTGTCACGTTCCACTTTAGCTGACACTGTTTTCACCAGCAGGTCTTTGCACCTCTGCAGGCTTGTGTCGGCCAGAAAGAGAAACACCACATAGGCTTTAACCCTAGGATCGAGCACGGTGGCCAAAATGTAGTGGTCTGATTTCAACAGATTGACCACCCTGGAATCCTGGCAAAGCGAATGAAGGGCTTCATCCACAAGTCCCACATGCCAAGCGGAATCGCTCCATCTTAGCTCCTCCTTCACTTTCTCCAGCTGCTTCTGCAAAAGCCTGATGAGGGGAATGACCTGACTCAAGCTGGCAGTGTCTGAACTGACTTCACGTGTGGCAAGTTCGAAGGGCTGGAGAACCTTGCACAACACAGAAATCATTCTCCACTGCGCTTGAGTCAGGTGCATACCCACTCCTTTGCCTATGTCATAGGTGGATGTATAGGCTTGAATGGCCTTTTGCTGCTCCTCCATCCTCTGAAGCATATAGAGGGTTGAGTTCCACCACGTCACAACCTCTTGTTTCAGGTGATGGCGGGGCAGGTTCAAGAGTGTTTGCTGGCGCTCCAGTCTTCGGCACGCAGTCGCTGAATGGTGAAAGTGGGCAGAAATTTTTCGGGCCACCCAAAGAGTCTCCTGCATGCTCCTGTCGCTTTTCAGAAAATTCTGCACCACCAAGTTTATTGTGTGAGCAAAACATGGGACGTGCTGGAATTTGCCCAGATGTAATGCCCGCACAATATTGGTGGCGTTGTCAGATATCACAAATCCCCAGCAGAGTCTAAGTGGGGTAAGCCACTGGGCGATGATTTCCCACAGTTTCTCTAAGAGGTTGTCAGCGGTGTGCCTCTTACTGAAACCGGTGATACACAGCATAGCCTGCCTTGGAACGAGCTGGCGTTTCTGAGATGCTGCTACTGGTGACGCTGCTGTTGTTGCTGCGTAAGGTGATACATCTACCCAGTGGGCTGTCACAGTCATATAGTCCTTAGTCTGCCCTGTTCCACTTGTCCACATGTCCGTGGTTAAGTGGACATTGGGTACAACTGCTTTTTTCAGGACACTGAGGACAATTTTTCTGACGTTTCTGTACAGTCTCGGTATCGCCTGCCTAGTAAAGAGGAATCTAGATGGGATTTGGAACCGGGGACACACTACCTCCATCAATTGTCTAAGTACCACTGCACTAATGGTGGATACCGGATGCACATCTAACACCAACATAGCAGTCAAGGCCTCAGTTATACATTTTGCTTCAGGATGACTGCTGTCGTACTTCATCCTCCTCGCTAAGGACTGTTGGAGGGTCAATTGTTTAGTAAAAGTAGTGGTGTTCCTACTTCCTCTCTGGGATGATGAATGACTCCCAGCAGCAGCAACAGCAGCAGCGGCAGCAGGAGGTGTAGCAATGCAGGATCCTCCGGAGGAATCCCTGATATGAGAGTCAGTCATGCCAGTGACATGGCCTGCAGAACTACTTCTGATCCTGACTAAGGAGGAAATTGATGAGGAGGGAGTTGACGGTGTGGTTTGCAGGTGCTTGGATACAACAGGACGACGGGATTTAGGTGTCCCTGGACTGCTTACGGTCTTAGCCAAAGTTTCTGAACTTGACAATAACTTTTTATGAACGCGCTGCAGGTGCCGTATAAGGGAGGATGTTCCTAGGTGGTTAACGTCCCTACCCCTACTTATTTCACCTTTACATATGGTACATATGGCAAGACAGTTGTTGTCCGGATTTGGATAGAAATATTGCCAGACCAAAGAGGTGGAATGTTTGGTCTTCTGCCCAGGCATGACCGTGATGGGCTTTTTCATCCCACGTCTCCCCCAGAGCCTGATTTAAACAAACAACATCACCATCAGAATCCTCCTCTCCAACTTCCTCCTCAGCGCCAGCTACACCAGTATCCTCATCCTGTTGTACTTCAACAGTGACATCTTCAATTTACATATCAGCAAGTGGACTGTGGGTGCTCCTTTCAGCACTTGCAGGGGGCGTGCAAATGGTGGAAAGAGCCACCTCTTCACGTCCAGTGCTGGGAAGGTCAGGCATCGCAACCGCCACCACACTTGGACTCTCCTTGGGGATTTGGGATATCTTTGTAGAACGCACAGTTCTTCGCTGTGCTTTTGCCAGCTTAACTCGTTTGATTTTTTTATCGGGCGGAGAACTTCCATTGTCATGTGAAGCTGAACCGCTAGTCATGAACATAGGGAAAGACCTTAGCCGTTCCTTGCCACTCCGTGTCGTAAATGGCATATTGGCAAGTTTACGTTTCTCTTCAGATGATTTAAATGTTTTTTTCAAGGTCATTTTCCTGAACTTTGTCATTTGGGATTGTATGTGCCCTCTACTATGACATTGGGCATCGGCCTTGGCAGACGACGTTGATGGCATGTTATCATCTATGTCATGACTAGTGGCAGCAGCTTCAGCACTAGGAGGAAGTGGTTTTTGATCTTTCCCTATTTTATTTTTATCGGAGAAAGTTTGGTACTCCATTTATGTTATATTGATATATACGTGCGGCTAAGGCGCACACAAACAAAGAAAATAATTTTTTATTTTTGTTGGAGACTAGTGCACTTTGTGGGTTACACCACCCTTTAGAAATGAGCCAGCCGGCCCTTTACTTATGGGACACAGGCGCATGCTTGGCGCTGTTCTTTTGTTGATGCACGTGCAGCCACAGTGCACACAATTCACAAAGACAGAAAAAAAAGAAGAATTTTTTATTCTTTGTGGAGTGCACTTGGAGGGTTACACCACCCTTTAACAGACAGATGCATGTTTGGCGCTGCTGTTTTGAGGATGCACGTACAGTGCAGACTATTCACAAATACAGAAGAAAATGTTTTATTTTTGTTGGAGTGCACTTTGGGGGTTACACCACCCTTTAACAGAAAGACGCACGCTTGGCGCTGCTCCTTTGTTGACACACGTGCAGCCACAGTGCACACAATTCACAAACACAAAAAAATATATTTTTTTATTTTGTTTGGAGGGCCCTTTGGGGGTTACAGCACCCTTAAACAGGCAAGCCAGCCGGCCCTTTACCTATGGGACACAGGTGCACGCTTGGCGCTACTTTGTTGATGCACGTGCAGCCACAGTGCAAACAATTCACAAACACAGAAATATTTTTATATTTTGTTTGGAGTGCACTTTGGGGGTTACAGCACCATTTAACGGTCAAGCCAGCCGGCCCTTTACCTATGACACAGGCGCACGCTTGGCGCTACTTTGTTGATGCACGTGCGGCTACTGCGCACACAATACAAAAACACAAAAAAATTTTTATTTTTTTTGGAGTACACTTTGGGGGTTACAGCACCCTTTAATGGTCAAGCCAGCCGGCCTTTTACCTATGACACAGGTGCTATGCTTGGCACTACTTTGTTGATGCACGTGCGGCTACTGCGCACACAATTCACAAACACAAAAAAATATATTTTTTTGGAGTGCACTTTGGGGGTTACAGCACCCTTTAGCGGTCAAACCAGCCAGCCCTTTACCTATGACACAGGCACATGCTTGGCATTACTTTGTTGATGCACGTGCGGCTACTGCGCACACAATTCACAAACACAAAAAAATATATTTTTTTATTTTGTTTGGAGTGCACTTTGGGGGTTACAGCACCCTTTAACGGTCAAGCCAGCCGGTCCTTTACTTATGACACAGGAGCACAATTTCAGATCCGAGTCAGGCGGGAAAAGTTGAGCCTGACTCGGATCGGCCTCAGATTGGGGGGGCTCGGGGGGGTTCGGATTTCAGAAATCCGAACCCGCTCACCCCTAATATATATATATAATACAAAAGCCTTTACACTGCGCTAATTGATAACATATTATTCCACCAATATAAATATATTTACTGCACCAATATGTGTATAACAGAAAGTAGAAAGTAACTAGAAAGTATTTCTCTTGCTTGTCACATGTGAATTCACAGGAAATGTGTTAAACAGATATTTATATTTCACACACAGGGAAAAGTGCAGTGTGGCAGAATAAGGTGAAGGTTTGCATTGCCTTGAAGGCACAACATCACACTAATTTCTACTGATGCCGCTCATCTGCATTCCAGTACAGTTGATGGAGCTGATATTACATGCAATATATACAGCATTTTCAATACCATATTGAATTTTTAAGCTATAATTCTCATTTACTTCTAGGGTGATACTAGCCACTACACTGGGAAAATGTGTAGGATCATCCTTATGAGCAGCCCCAAGAGTACTGAGCACTAGTACCTCTCATCCATGCTTGCTGAGAACATACTGTAGATTGTAAGCTCCGCAGGGACCATCCTTACCGATATCCTGGCTGCCCCTTCCGGGAAGGATCAGCCAGGTCGGCTTAGCAGGGGGCGGGGCTGTCAAAAGGGGGAATGGGCGGGACAATACCTGCCATTTAAGGGGTGGGGCTAGGGGCGGAGCCACACACTCACGTCATTTTGGCCCCACTTCACAATGCCGATATTTACGGTATCGTAAAGCAGGGGGCAGGGTCATGATGACGTAATTCAGCTAGAATCGCGTCATCAGGCCCCATGCTGCGGGTGTTTGGGTAGGTATTGCGGGGGAGACTGGAGGGGCCGTGACAAATGCCTATTTTTCCGGGGGGCCAGGAGCCGCACCCGATTTTCAGGAGGCTCCCGACCAAATTGGGAGAGTAGGCATGTATGGCAGTGACTGATATGAACAGCCAAATACTCTCTGCAAAGCGCTGCAGAATATGGGTGCACTGTATAAATAATACAAATAAATAAATAATATTGGTCCTTTGCTTTTGAAACAGGCTATATCATTACACTAGAGCAAGAAAATAAGCCGCCGCCGAGGTCCATATGTTGTATTGCGTTTTTGTGGTACTTTTCTCCTGTGGTTTTGACCAATCTATCTATCTGGTCAATCAATCACAATAAACTTATACTGAGGGCAAACATTATATATTGACTATTCATAATTCTCCTATACTATTTTCTATATATATTGGGGGGACCATTATTGTTTAATTGTATTAACAGATGAATATTATTTACTAATTATATTAAAGGGACAATATTATCTAAATGTTGACTGCTGTTTAAAAATGTTTTTATTATGACAAGGGTTAAATTTATTATTTTACTAGCGACCCACCCCTGCTTTGCATGAGAGCAATTTCATCTCGCCACAGCCCCCTGCATCTCATAACAACCTATGTCATGTCATCACAGTCCCTTGCAACTCACCACAGCCCCCTGCATCTCATCACATCCTACGCAATGTCATCACATTCCTATGCATCTCACCACAGTCCATGCATCAGATAACAACCTACGCCATGTCATCACAGTCCTATGCATCTCACCACAGTCCCCTGCATCTCATAACAACCTACACCATGTCATCACAGTCCTATGCATCTCCCACAGCCACCTGCATCTCATAACAACCTACGCCACATCATCATAGTCCTATGCATCTCACCACAGCCCCTGCATCTCATAACAACCTACACCATTTCACCACAGTCATATGCATCTCACCACAGTCCATGTCCTATGCATCTCACCACAGCCCCCTTCATCTCATAACAACCTACGCCATGTCACCACAGTCCTATGCATCTCACCAGAGCCCCCTGCATCTCATAACAACTTCCGCCATGTCATCACAGTCCTATGCATCTCACCACAGCCCCCTGCATCTCATAACAACCGACGCCATGTCATCACAGTTCAGGGCCTCTCACCACAGTCCCTGCATCTCATAACAACCTACGCCATGTCATCACAGTCCTATGCATCTCACCACAGCCCCTGCATCTCAAAACAACATACACCATGTCACCACAGACCTATGCATCTCAACCCAGTCCAAGCATCTCATAACAACCTACGCCATGTCATCACAGTCCTATGCATCTCACCAAAGCCCCCTGCATCTCATAACAACCTACGCCTTGTCACCACAGTTCTCTGCATCTCACCACAGCCGCATGCATCTCATAACAACCAACACCATGTCACCACAGTCCTATGCATCTCACCAGAGTCCATGCATCTCATAACAACTTCCGCCATGTCATCACAGTCCTATGCATCTCACCACAGCACCTGCATCTCATAACATCCTACACCATGTCACCACAGTCCTATGCATCTCACCACAGCCGCCCGCATCTCATAACCTCCTGCACCATCTCATTACAGTCCTATGCATCTCACCACAACCTCTGCATTTCACAACAACCTACGCCATGTCATCACAGTTCTCTGCATCTCACCACAACCCCTGCATCTCATAACAACCTACGCCATGTCACCACAGTCCTATGCATCTCACTACATCCCCCTGCATCGCATAACAACGTACGCCATGTCATCAAAGTCCTATGCATCTCACCACAGCCCCCTGCATCTCATAACGACCTACGCCATGTCATCACAGTTCTGTGCATCTCACCACAGTCCCTGTATCTTATTACAACCTATGCCATGTCATCACAGTTCTCTCCATCTCACCACAACCCCTGCATCTCATAACAACCTACGTCCTGTCATCACAGTTCTCTGCATCTCACCACAACCCCTGCATCTCATAACAACCTACGCCATGTCATCACAGATCTGTGCATCTCACCACAGTCCCTGTATCTCATTACAACCTACGCCATGTCATCACAGTTCTCTGCATCTCACCACAACCCCTGCATCTCATAGCAACCTACGTCATGTCACCACAGTCCTATGCATCTCCCCACAGACCCCTGCATCTCATAACAGCCTACTCCATGTCACCACAGTCCTATGCATCTCACCACAGCCCCCCTGCATCTCATAACAACCTAAGACACGTCATCACAGTCCTATACATCTCACCACAGCCTCTACATATCATAACATCCTACACCGTGTCACCACAGTCCTAAAAGCATCTCACCACAGCCCCCTGCATCTCATAACAACCTACGCCATGTCAACACAGTTCTATGCATCTCACCACAGCCCCTGCATCTTTACAACAGCCTACGCCACATCATCACAGTTCTATGCATCTCACCACAGCCCCTGCATCTGATAACAACCTACGCCATGTCATCACAGTCCTATGCATTTCACCACAGCCCCTGCATCTCATAACAACCTACGCCATGTCATCACAGTCCTATGCATCTCACCACAGCCCCTGCATCTGATAACAACCTATGCCATGTCATCACAGTCCTATGCATCTCACCACAGCCCCCTGCATCTCATAAAAACCTATACCATGTCACCGCACTCCTATGCATCTCACCACAGTCCCTGTATCTCATAACAACCTAAGCCATGTCACCACAGTCCTATGCATCTCACCACAGTCCATGCATCGCATAACAACGTATGCCATGTCATCAAAGTCCTATGCATCTCACCACAGCCCCCTGCATCTCATAACAACCTGCGTCATGTCACCACAGTCCTATGCATCTCACCACAGACCCCTGCATCTCATAGCAGCCTACACCATGTCACCACAGTCCAATGCATCTCACCACAGCCCCCCTGCATCTCATAACAACCTAAGACACGTCATCACAGTCCTATGCATCTCACCACAGCCTCTGCATATCATAACATCCTACACCATGTCACCACAGTCCTAAGCATCTCACCACAGCCCCCTGCATCTCATAACAACCTACGTCATGTCATCGCAGTCCTATGCATCTCACCACAGTCCCTGCATCTCATAACAAGCCACGCCATGTCAACACTGTCCTATGCATCTCACCACAGTCCAAGCATCTCATAACAACCTAGGCCATGTCAACACAGTTCTCTGCATCTCATCACAGCCCCTGCATCTCATAACAATGTAGGCCATGTCATCACAGTCCTATGCATCTCACCACAGCCCCCTTCATCTCATAACAACCTAAGCCATGTTACCACAGTTCTCTGCATCTCAGCACAGCCTCCTGCATCTCATAACAACCTACACCATGTCACCACAGTCATATGCATCTCACCACAGTCCATGCATCTCATAACAACTTCCGCCATGTCATCACAGTCCTATGCGTCTCACCATAGCTACCTGCATCTCATAACAACCTACGCCATGTCACCACAGTTCTCTGCATCTGACCACAGCCCCTGCATCTCATAACAACCTAAGCCATGTCATCACAGTCCTATGCATCTCACCACAGCACTTGCATCTCACAACATCCTACACCATGTCACCACAGTCCTATGCATCTCACCACAGCCCCCTGCATCTCATAACAACCTACGCCATGTCATTACAGTCCTATGCATCTCACCACAGCCCCCTGCATTTCATAACAACCTACGCCATGTCATCACAGTCCTATGCTTCTCACCACAGCACCTGTATCTCATAATATCCTACACCATGTCACCACAGTCCTATGCATCTCACCACAGCCCCCTGCATCTCATAACAAACTACGCCATGTCATCACAGTCCTATGCATCTTACCACAGCCCCCTGCATCTCATAACAAACTACGCCATGTCATCACAGTCCTATGCATCTTACCACAGCCCCCTGCATCTCATAACATCCTACACAATGTCACCAGAGTCCTTTGCATCTCACCACAGCCCCCCTGCATCTCATAACAACCTACACCACATCATCACAGTCCTATGCATCTCACCACAGCCCCTGCATCTCATAACATCCTACACCATGTCACCACAGTCCTATGCATCTCACCACAGCCCCTTGCATCTCATAACAACCTACGCCATGTCATTAAAGTCCTATGTATCTCACCACAGCCCCTTGCATCTCATAACAACCTACGCCATGTCATCACAGTCCTATGCATCTCACCACAGCACCTGTATCTCATAACATCCTACACCATGTCACCACAGTCCTATGCATCTCACCACAGCCCCCTGCATCTCATAACAACCTATGCCATGTCATTACAGTCCTATGCATCTCACCACAGCCCCCCTGCATCTCATAACAACCTACACCATGTCATCACAGTCCTATGCATCTCACCACAGCCCCCCTGCATCTCATAACAACCTACACCATGTCATCACAGTCCTATGCATCTCACCACAGCCCCCCTGCATCTCATAACAACCTACGCCATGTCATCACAGTTCTCTGCATCTCACCACAGCCCCCTGCATCTCATAACAACCTACGTCATGTCACCACAGTCCAATGCATTTTACCACAGCCCCCTGCATCTCATAACATCCTACACAATGTCACCAGAGTCCTTTGCATCTCACCACAGCCCCCTGCATCTCATAACAACCTACGCCACATCATCACAGTCCTATGCATCTCACCACAGCCCCTGCATATCATAACATCCTACACCATGTTACCACAGTCCTAAGAATCTCACCACAGCCCCTGCATCTCATAACAGCCTACGCCACGTCATCACAGTCCTATGCGTCTCACCACAGCCCCCTGCATATCATTACAACCTACGCCATGTCATCACAGTCCTATGCATCTCACCACAGTCAATTCATCTCATAACAACCTACGCCATGTCATCACAGTCACCTGCATCTCATTACAGCCCCTGCATATCATAACAATCTATGCATGTCATCACAGTCCTATGCATCTTACCACAGCCCCCTGCATCTCATAACAGCCTACACAATGTCACCAGAGTCCTTTGCATCTCACCACAGCCCCCCTGCATCTCATAACAACCTACGCCTCATCATCACAGTCCTATGCATCTCACCACAGCCCCTGCATATCATAACATCCTACACCATGTCACCACAGTCCTAAGAATCTCACCACAGCCACTGCATCTCATAACAGCCTACGCCACGTCATCACAGTCCTATGCATCTCACCACAGCCCCCTGCATATCATTACAACCTACGCCATGTCATCACAGTCCTATGCATCTCACCACAGTCCATTCATCTCATAACAACCTACACCATGTCACCACAGTCCTATGCATCTCTCCACAGCCCCTACATCTCATAACAGCCAAGCTACATCATCACAGTCCTATGCATCTCACCACAGCCCCTGCATATCACAACAACCTTCACCATGTCACCACCGTCCTATGCATCTCACCACAACCCCCTGCATCTCATAACAACCTATGCTATGTCATCACAGTTCTGTGCATCTCACCACAGCCCCCTGCATCTCATAACAACCTACGCTATGTCATCACAGTGCTATGCATCTCACCACAGACCCCTGCGTCTCATAACAACCTACGCCATGTCTTCACAGTCTTATGCATCTCACCACAGCCCCCCTGCATCTCATAACAACCTACGCTATGTCATCAAAGTCCTATGCATCTATGCATCTCACCACTGCCCCCCTGCATCTCATAACAACCTACACCATGTCACCACAGTCCATGCGTCTCATAACAACCTATGCCATGTCATCACATTTCTGTGCATCTCCCCACAGCCCCACTGCATCTCACAACAGCCTCCTGCATTTGCAGATGCCGGTGGTCCCAGCATAGGCAAGTGCTTTCACTTGCCGATGACAGGAGTGAAGGATCGACTTTGGGGGACATGCTGCATCCGGCAGCATCGCCCCCGCTGACGATATCATCCGTCAGACCTGCATGCAGGTCCGACGGGTTATGTCACTGATGATGTGGGGGAGTGCGCATCATCAGTGACAAAGCCGGTACAGTCTGGCCCTGATTCAGAGCCGGACACTCTTTCAGAGCGCTCACTCTGAATCAGTGCATCATTTTTTTTTTGAGCCAGCCTTCTGGCCGCTCGCTAAGCTGTGGGTGACCACCCACAGCTTTAGCGAGCGGCCAGGTGATGGTCGTGATGGTCCCGACCATCGCGACCATCGGGCCTTGCAACGAGACCCTTGTGATAGGGTCTCGTCTGCCGCAAGCCCCAGTGAGCTTCCAGCTCTAATAGAGCCTGAAGCTCACCACTGACATCACTCGTGATGTCAGTGGGGCCGCCCCCAAATGGCAGACATTCCTTCAGGAATGCCACCATTTGGCAAGCTACCCCCCCGACCCGCCTACAAAACGGGGCGAGCTGTCAATCAATATCGACAGCCGCCCCATCTTGTAGTGAGCTCAGGAGCGACAGAGCTGCTGTCACTCGCTGGGGCTCGTGCATGCACACGCCAGAGCCGGCTTCGGCGTGCGCATGCGCAGTGGGAGGCCATCAACCCGCTTGCGAGCGCTTTGCGCTCACGAGTGGGTCTGAATCAGACCCACTGTCCGATGTGGATGATATGTTTTATGCGATCCGCCAGAACAGATGACATATTATCTTGTGTGAACCCAGCTTACCTCAGATGTTACCCTGCTCAGTCCCTTACTCCCTCCCTTCTCTAGACTGCTGCTAAGCAACAGGGCACATTGCTAGCTCTGATTGGCTCTCACTATCTCAGAGCACAACCCTTGCCCCTGTAGCAGCAGCAGTCAGTCACTAAGGGCTCTATTTATCAACATTATTTTTACTAAAATAATGTGAAAAAGGGTGTTTTCACACCCTTTTCACATTATTTTCATATCATCTATAGTTATTACAGGGCAATTGGAGTAGAATTCATAAAATTCTACTCCAACCCCTAATTATCACTTATTTTTAGTAAAGCAGATCGCATATCCCATAACTGTAATGGGAAATGTGATCTGACCATAGTTACTAAAAATAAATGTGAAAAAAATATCGGGGGAAGCCCTGTGATAATAACGCCACCTAGAGGTGGCGTTATCCAGGGTCTCCCCCGGTTACCGGCCTCCTGCCCTGCTCTAACGGGGAGAGCAGAGCCGGGAGTCGGTCCCTGTAATCAGCTGTGTAGTCTAAACAGACCGCAAGCTGATTACTGTAAAAAAAAAAGAAAAAAAAAATAGTAAAAAGTAAAAACAAAATTTTCTTACCTGAATCCAGGGACCGGTGATCGTGCCTCCGGTGATGACTCCCCTCCTGTCAGCTGGTCTCCCACAGTGCACTGCTGCCCGGTCATCAGGTGAGTGTAAGTAAGGGAGAGGGGTGTCACGGGGGGGGGGAGGGGGGGTCCGCAATCGCGGGGAATGGGGCTTTGTGCCAGGGGGCGGGGCTTAGTGCCAGAGGGGGGTAGCAGTGGCGACCGGTCAGCGCATACGCGGGCACTTAATCATGGTATTTTTTGCAAAAATACCGTGATAAGGCTCCGAAGCGGATTAGCAGGGACAGAGCTTTATCGCAAGCTCTGTCCCTGCAAGGGATTTGTAGTAAATCCCTGTGATATTGCCTGAATTCGTAATGCGAATTCACTCGGTAATATCACACTACAATCTGCATTACCAATGCGGATTGTAGTAAATAGAGCCCTAAGACTGCACAACAGTTATTTCTGTGACTTGCTTCAGTAAAATCATCACTGCTCTGCCCCCTTTTGTCACAGATGAATGGTTTAACAAATCAACAAATGCTGTATAGAATAGTAAAAACCCCATTAAAAGAAGTCCAGTGGTTCAAGAGATTAGCCCGAACGAACAGACAGACCCCTAAACCAGGAACTTTATTTTATATATATAGATATATATGATATTATATAGCCATAAAACCAGAGCCAGCCCTAGGCATAGGCATTCTAAGCAAATGCCTAGGGCATCTTGAATGCCTTTGGAGCATCCCTCGGCTCTCCAGTTCTCCTCCGCTACCATGATCGGAGCTCAGCTCCGATCAGGCAGCACAGTGGACAGGTGACAGGTCAGAATGAGCTTCTGCACAGACAGAAGCTCATTCTGGCTACAAGAGACAAGTACGACTACGATGGCCGCGGGAGGGCACGCTGTGCATGCTCAGCCGCGGCCTCCCCTTTTTTAGGAGAAGAGCACCTCCATTAGCCACCGCAGCCCCAGCAGCACTCATCCAGATCCAGGTATCAGGAGAAGATGGCGGTCTGCTACCGCCTGCCGCCCTCACCTGCTCCCCGATGGACCGATTAAATTCTCCTCTTCAGTATCGCAATGGGGGCGGTGCCAATGTGACAAGCCCCGCCCATGTATGCCCGTGAATAGCGTCATCAAGGAGGGGGCGGAGCCTAATGATGCAAGGTGCCCGCCCCCATTACCAAGCTGCTATTGCTTCAGTGTAAGTGTATGTGCTAGTCTATATATATATATATATATGTGTATGTATGTTAGTATGTATATATGTGTATGCATGTGTTAGTGTGTATGTATCTCCTAGTGTGCATATATGTGTATGTATGTGCTAGTGTGTGTATATATGTGCATGTATGTTAGTGTGTATATACAGTATGTGGTAGTGTGTGTATACTATATATGTGTTAGTCTGTATGTATGTGTTAATGTGGGGATGTAGTCGGCATCCCGGAGTGGGGGATGCCGATGGTCTTAATACCATCGCCAAAATCCCAACAGGTCGGGATCCCGGTACCAGTACCCAGACCCTGATGGCAAGTATCGGGGTGCAGGGGAGGGTAGCGTTAGCTAGCAGGGTTAGGGTTAGGTATTAGTGGGAGGGTTAGGGTTAGGCACCGGGGAGGGTTAAGTTTAGGGTGCGGTGAGGGGGAGGTTAGGTGTAGGCATTGGGTGTGGGAGGTTAGGTTTAGGCATTGGGGGGGAGGTTAGGTTTAGGCGTCACAGAGGGTGGGTTAGGTTTAGGGTAGGGGTTAGAAAACTACTTACTATAGCGTCCTATGGGTGTCAGTATTCAGGCTGTCAGGATGCCGCTGTCGGTATTACGACAAGCAGCATACCGACAGCCGGGATTTCATACCCAACCCTTTAATGTGTATATATGTTTGCTATATACTGTATATATTAAATATATATGTGTGTATATATATATATATATATATATATATATATATTAGAAACCCCCCTCCCCCCAGAAAATTTATAGTTTCCCCCTGCTCTTGTTCAATAATATTTTTTTTTTACCTTTGGAGTCGGTGCGTGGCTGGAAGGTAGAGGACAGACGAGCTGTGGCACGTGAGGAGCAGAGTCAGCCAAACCTGGATGAGAAGAAGCCAGAAGAAAGGAGCCTTCTTCAAGGCAATAAGGTAAGTCATGATTAATGAGACGTAGCAGGAGAAGGGGGACCAGGGGCCCTGCCTATATTTTCAGTCCCAGGCCCCACAATTTCTATTGGCAGCCCTGCTGGCACTGTCTGCAGCACAGCCCAGAATGGTCCAGGCGACTTCCAGTCGAGCCTGGCTGAAGTCAGAAGAGGCAGTCAGACATGAGACCACTAGAAAAGAGTGAGTCTCAAACTCTATTTAAGTTAACTCGGAGAGAGGGGCAGCGGGCACTGGGCAGAGAGAGGTGCTGGCCGTGCTGCTGCCTGCTTGATCTGACTCTGAGTGAGCCTGACTCTAAAAGAGGTGAATATTTAAAACGGTACCCGGAGTCAGTGTAAAGCCCGGCGTGCTTTACACTGATGCCGAGTGCCGTTTTAAATATTCAACAGCAAGCCGCCGCTGCTTTGTAAATCCTGGTCACTGAGTCTGAGAGGTGCTGCTTCCTTGGGGTGCTGAGTGAGTGACTGTGGCTTCACTGCTGGAATGATGGTGGCCTGGCACTGGGCACGTGTAATATATATATATATATATATAAAATACTTTTTGGAAAGGAAGCCTGCTGTATGTGAATCTGCTGCAGTTTTGTTACCCGCTTATATAATATTCCTGGTGTCCACGTATAAACACTAAAGGCCGGTATACACTAGACGATGTCTAATGTGTACCGACTTCGTAAGCGACGAGCCCGGCAGGGGTGCCAGCAGCGTCAAATGCATACACACTTGCCGATGCTGGCAGCAATGGAGCAACAGCGGGGGGTAGCGGGGACTATGCTGCATGTACAAAAGTTCTGAGCATGCGACGGATGACCGGCAGGAGTGCGCATTGGATCATGATAGTGAGTACATACTACACGATTTGAACGATTTGTCGCTTCGATAAATCGGATTCAGCCAAATCATTCAAAATATCGTCTAGTGTGCACCCAGTATAAGATTGGTGGTGGGATTATCTGTTAGGGGGCACCAGCCAAAATCTTGCCTAGGGCATCAAATTGGCTAGAGCCGGCTCTGCATAAAACAATAAATGTTGTCCCACCATAAAAAACTATTTTAAACGCCAATTGACAATTAATATTACCCTTTCGTATAACTAATAATTAATACTGTAAGTTAATAAATTAAACAATAAATTCCCACCCCTTAATATATTAATAAAATAGTATTTCCTCATAAGAGAATTATCAGTGTTATCTGCCTCCCTATTCAGTACATAATGATTGTCCTTATTATATTGTTAGTGGATTCTAATTCATCGTCTTCTGAATGATCTGATAGCACAAACAGCATGCTTTTTATTTAGCTATCTCACCTGTCATTACCCACTGATTTTTTTCGTCAGTTTTGCAGTGAGGTCTATCTTTGCTGCTTAGTTAATCTATGGTTTTTAATTTTTATACCACTAATGGGAAAAACATAAAAGGTGCTTTCATATTCTTAAGTCTGGATTCTCTGCGGGTTTCAAATGGTTTGGGGTGTAGTATCAGTGGGATACAATCCTAACGGTAAACTGGCAGAAAAAGCAAAGAGAATGTGAGGGTTGGGTATGAATAGCCGGCAGATGAATTGCGGTTCAAATCCTGAAGCCAGAAGCCCAAAAGTGCAGAATCCCGCCAGGGATGGTAAGTACACTAACCCTCCCCTTTCCCAACCCTAACCCTCCCTTGGTGGTGTCTAACCCTAACCCTCCCTTCGTGCACCCTAACCCTCCCTGGGAGGTGCCTAACCCTAACCTCCCCCCGGTGGTGCCTAAACACCCCTCCCCGCAGCCTAACCCTAACCCTCCCCGGGGTGCCACCTAACCCTAATCTCCGCCTGGGAGTCCTTAAACCTAACCCCCCTTCCTATGAGCTAAGTGTAGTACTCATCCGTATACTTACCTTCGGGATGGCGGGGGTCGGGATGCCAGGATCCTGACTACATTCCAATACCTCCCAACTGTCCCGCATTCAGCGGGACAGTCTAGTTTTTATGGGGCTGTCCCGCTGTCTCACCCGTGGGCCACAGTGTCCCGCGGTGGGGGGGAAGTTGGGGGAAGCATACACCGTTCTCTGCTTAGCATAGCAGAGCAGCGTATATGAAGAGCGAGAATAGATGCTGTGCGCATGTGCACAGGATCTATTTACAGTACGGAAGGAAGCCGGGGGCAGCCCAGCATCTCGGAGATGCTGGGCACGCCTCTTAGTGATGAAAATGGGGCGTGCCGATAGTGCAAGCCACACCCCCTCTTCGGGAGCGCGCTTTCCGCGCGCAAATGTCCCGGGTGACAATAATCAAATGTTGGGGGTATGCATCCCATTGTTACAGTTCATTTCTTACACCAACAACAATCAAAAAAATAGGATGCTGATAGTGTTAATGTTATGGGCTTTGTGTCTGTGTTACTAGGATTTGGTCTATTGGCCTTTGAAGTCAATCTCCTGACATGAAAGGTCATTGTGTGTTTCTGGAACGTTGGTTTTAAGGAGGATGGAAAAACCCATAAATTAACTGTAAAATGGTGGACTAGAATATCAATAAAGTAAATGAAATGTAATTGCTCAAAATTCATAGAAATTGATTTGTATGTAAAACAAGCTGACTCATTCTTTGGATTTGCAAACATATAATTAAAAAGTGAACTGTATATGATTCCAAATTGATCAATCAAACACATTTTTGATAGTCATACAAATCACCTAATCAGAAAACCCAGCATATGTAATAGCCAGCAAAATGTTTTGCAGTTTTGGGTTCATCTCATGGTCCCAGATTTAAATAAATCGTTGGCTTCATGTTCCATATTATTGTATACTAGTGCAAGGAAGGAGGAAAGTTTTGTGCTGCTATTTTTGCTAATGTGTGATATTAGGCCCAATAGGAAACAAGGGACATTGAAGCTCATTCAGACCTGCTCGCAAGGGGCCGGATATTCAAATTCCACGCTCGACTGCGTGACGTAAGGACGCCCACTATATCTTAGCGAGCTACGGCATTGAGCGCTCGCTAGTGTATAAGGACGCCCCCTTTCCCCTCGTAACACACGTCATCTCCTGGAATTGTTGAATTAATCTGTAACATCGAGAGCCATCGGAGCTGCTCGCAGCCCTTGAGGTAGCCTTTCCCTGCCGCAAGCACTGCGATCAGTGCTGGCTGAAATACATGCAGGTGACGTGTACAATGACACTACTTTGCTAATTATGCACACCCTTTAAGCAGCGTTTTGTCGTCCTGACACGCCTGCGTCCGCAACACCACTCTCCTGTTTACAAGCACCTTCCCCTGTTACCACCACCAAACGGCACTATCTGTAACTCAAATTAGCGGGCAGTCTGTGTACTATGAGTGCACGAGTCCTCATCGCTGAGATTGGCTTGTGCACGCGCACTGCTACTTATACCCATGCACACTGAGCACCAATCACTTGGCAGCAAGCGATCGTGCCTTAGCGAACGGCTCTGAATTAGGTCCATTGTTAAATGGATTGGGAGTGGGGCACAATATCAGCTTAATATCATTGAGACTGCATTGTATTGTTTATATTAGCAGAGTATAGCAGAGTGCACCTGGGCACATGACATATTGGCCAGGAAAGGACACTGGGGTATGATGGAATGATGTCAATATATGTGTATATAACCACAAACAGTACACTTACAGTACATTGATCCGGGTATGCAAGACGTTAAGTGAATTGCACAGCAGAGGTGCTGGCGGCGGTTAATACACACATGGTACAGTTTATCCAGGTTTCAGGTTTATTTATATCTATACCACTTTTTTGTTAGTAGAACAAAAAAGTGATATAGAGACACAGGGGTGAACAGGTATATTTAAAAAACTGGAGCAGCCTGAAGAGTAAGTGTTTTGCTGGGCTTTGCAGTGCGCCAGGCAGCAGGATGTTATATGGCTCTCTGGTGTCAGTGCCCCTATGCCCCTTAGTAATAGCAGCAGTGGTATAGGGTTCTTGCAGTACTCTGTAGGTCTCTGCATGGCTGTTAGTCTCAGAGGGCATGTCCAGTCACTTGGAACACTTTAGAGAAAAGACGCGCCAACCAGGTGTGTATGCGCAGTAGTGCATGTCGAAGGTCGTGCTTGCCCGTTTAGTAAGCTATAGCGCCCACCAATGATGACAGCAAAATTCAAGAGAAATGTGCCACCTTTAAGATGTCAATTCTATAGATTGTGAACTTGCCAGCAGGGCTGTCTTACGTCTTTGGGCCTGATTCAGCAGAGGACGTAATTGCAAAGCCGCACACAAGCTGCATCTGCAATCCCAGTTCTGTGATCGAGGTCACAATCTGAGATCACCATCGCAACCATTGCAACGATATTTCACTATGATTGCTTCTTTGAGCAGGCTGCAGAGGATGAAACTTACCACAGCCTGCCCAGGTCCTGGCAGCCTGCGAGGCCAGGAAGTCTGCGTCCATGGACGCAGACCCTGGCCTCGCCACTCACGGAGAACGGGGGCGACACGCCCCTGTTTCCGAGAATGCAGGCCATCCCAGCCCCTGCACCGTCCCGCAAATGCCTATGCCTGTCAATCAGGCAGAGGCATAGCGGGGCCTGCATACGACCTTGCCGGACCTGTACTGCACATGCACAGAACAGGTCCTGGGCATGAGCAGATTCCCGATAAGAGTAGCCCCTTTGTCTGTATGCTAATGCCCAGACTCCTTTGATTATTGTGTTTGATCACCATTGAATACTGAACATGCTGGTGTTATATAAATAAATCTTGATAAACGTTAATGCATAAGCTATCATTTTGCATAAGTGCTGGTCCTACTGTGGTTGGAGACACATTCAGATAAAGCACAGCTTAATATAGCTCATTTAGCCCTATGGCCTGTGGCCAAGGGTTAAGGTTAGTCAGTAGTGGAACTATTTCTGTTATTTATAAGTTGCCATATCATTGGGACACGTGAATTGCACAGGTCCTGTGGCTAATTAAAACCAGGTGGAATAGAGACTTGGGGATATATTTATCAAAGTTCGATTTTACATTAGATTTGATGTTCGATTTAGCTCGCCTCAAATCAAATGTACAAATTCCTCATCAAATCCCTCATTTACTAAAATTCGATTTTAGAAGCCTTTTCTAAGTTGAATTCGATTTGGTTTGCTTTTGAACAATCATTTGGGGCCAAATGTAATAGGGTGAGAGTTTAGAAAATGTGAGAGTTTTCTCACACTTTTTAAACTTGGCCAATGTAATAGAGTCCAAGAACAAAGCAACAGAGCAAACTTGCATGTTTTTAAGACTCAAAAAACTCTCACGATTTAAAATCTCATCCAGATGTTTTCCCATTTTAAAGATAAAACTCGACCAATGTGAGAGATTACTGCTAAACTCTCACATTTTCTAAACTCTAATCCTATTACATTTGGGCCTTGATGTTCGATTTTGCATGCACATGTATATATCGAACACCAAATCCCACTCAAAATCTAACTTCAAATCCCCAAATGAATAGACCTGTTTCATGCTTTCAATTTTAGCATCAGCAAGTCTGATTGACACAGATGCAAGTATAGATCAGTGAGATCCACAAATGCATCTGTGTGTAAAATGCTTGTAAAGTGTTACATTTTAAAAAAAAATGACATGGTGTGTCCCTCCCCCCTAAAAGCACAACCAATCCCAGGCATTTTAGAGCCAATCCTAGTTGTGAAAATACAGGGGACAAAAGACATAGGGGTCCCTTGTATTTTGCACAACCAGCACTGGGCTCAACGAGCCGGTCCTGGATTTAGATATACAGGGGACAGCCAGGGAAACCCTTTCACCAGATTCCTCAGCCAAAGCATTATGCCTGACCGCTAGTCAGCCAATAAGGGGTCCCCTCTCCAGGGCACCCCAGATTTGGCTGATAGCCCGGGGCAATCCCTGGCACCCCTGGACGGTGGGTTCCAGGTTGATTATGTAAAGTGTGGTATAAAAATAGAAGTGATAACATTGGCCCTCATTCAGAGCCGTACGCTCTGAGCAGAGCGCACGCTCTGAATGAGGGCCGCCCTCCATGGAAATGGAGCATCCTCCTGGACGCTCGTATAGCTGTGGGTCACCACCCACAGCCTATACGAGCGTGCATTTTGATGGCCGCGATGGTCGTGACCATCGCGACCATCGAAACTGCGAGCCGGAGCCTGCGGTTGAGGTTTTCAACCGCAAGCTCCGGAGTGATTTTGGCTCTATCAGAGCCAAAATCACTCCCACTGACATCACTAGTGATGTCAGTGGGCCGGCTTCTGACGGGAGGCATTCCCGTGGGAACGCCCCCGTCAGGGAGGCACCGGCACGCCCACCAAAGGGGGCGTGCTGTCAATCAACATCGACAGCATGCCCCCTTTGATCAGACACAACGAGCGAAGGACTTTCCTTCGCTCGTCACATCTGGCGCATGCGCACGACGGAGCTCCCTCTGTCGTGCGCATGCTCAGTGCATAACATCGACCCACTTGCGAGCGGTCAGCCGCTCGCGAGTGGGTCTGAATCAGGCCCATTGTCTTTAATAGTAGAACTACAGGTTCCAACAAACCTCCCCCGTATGCTGTACTTGGAGAACCACAAGTACCAGCATGCAGGGCATTAAGGGCGCCTGCTGGTACCTCTAGTTCACCTGTAAAGAAATGTTAAAACAAAGACAAGACACACACAATGTGAACATATAAGTTTATTACACACATACAAACTCACACATACTCACCTACAATACCTGGGCAGGCCCTCTTCTCTGATAGCCCTTTTACACCAACCTGAAAATCACGAGTTGATACATGTCAGTGTAAATGGATCTACCCGGGGATCCAACTCGGGTAGTTTACCACAGGTCATTCCCTTGTCACCCTGCAGTGTAAACGGCGCGATACGGGTCACGATGACCCGGATCATGATGCATGCTGCCTGATTGGCTGGCTTCAGTGGCACTTGGAGATTACATCATCTCCACGTGTCCACTGGAACCAGTGCCAGCCCGAACAGCACGGACTAGCGCACCCCACCCATCTTCCCTGCCTCTGGACCGCTGCAGAGTGAGGTAAAATGGTCAGAGAGGGGGAGGGAGGGGAATAAGCACTACTCACCTGTGCCCAGAAAAGCCGGGTCAGTGCTGACCCAGCTCCGATGTTAACGGTTCCACCCGGGTCAGAGCCGCAGTGTAAAATGTGTTTGAAATGCCCGGTCAGAACCGGGACTTTGGTATAAAAAGGGTATTAGTAGGCATATAGCATCTTCTTAAAACAAAAAAACTAGGAGCCCAACCGATGAACTTAGTACCGTCCTCTAAGGACGGTACTTGAATGCCATATCAGCCACGGCATTTCTCTGAATGGTTCCCACCATTGACTTCAATGGTGAGAACCATTAGGTTACTAAAGGTTATCTAGCAGTTCTCACCATTGAAAATGGCAGGAACCATTCACTGGCTGAGAGAGGCGGAGGCTCACCTCTCTCAGGGAATGAATGCTCAGCCCTGGCATTTCTAAGAGAAATGCCGCAGCTGATGTTTCACCCGGGAGGTACCGTCCTCGTTTTTTTTATTTTAAGAAGACAATGGATGTCTACTTGTAGGTGAGTATATGTGTAATAAACTTATACTTTCATGGTGTGTGTGTATTGTCTTTATTTCAACATTTCTTTACAGGTGAACTACAGGTACCAGCAGGCCCTTCATTCCCTGCATGCTAGGACATGTAGTTCTACTGTTAAAGACAATGTTATAACTTCTATTTTTACACTACACTTTAAATAATCAACTTGGCACCCACTACTCAGGCGTGCCATGCATAGCCCCGGGCAATCACCCCAGGCCTGAGGTGCCCTGGAGAGGGAAACCCCTTTATTGGGGGGTCCCCACCTCCTCAGGGATCCCCGGCCTGGACTGATTAGCGTTCAGGCTTAATGCTTTGGACAGGGGATCTGGTGAAATGGTTCCCCTGACTGTGGCATTACACTCCTTCTAGAAAGAGTCTAGTGCTGGTTATGGCACATACCGGGGAACCCTACTCAGTTTGTCCCCTGTATTCCCAAAACCATGACTGGCTAGCTGAGCCCAGTGCTGGTTGGGCAAAATAAAGGGACCCCTACGTCTTTTGTCCCCTGTATTTTCACAACCAGGACTGGCTCTGAAATGTCTGGGGCTGGTTTTACTTTTAGGGGGGGGGCACGTAATATTTTTCAAATGTAACATTTTACAAGCATTTTACACACAGCTACATGCATGGATCTCACTGATCTATGCATACATCTGTGTTATTCATACCTGCTCATGCTAAAATCTAAAGGATTTTAAGTACGATTTGGTGTTCCTTTTCAAATCAAATCTTAGTAAATGTGGGATTTGTATGTTGGTCTAAGTTAAAGTACCAATGTTTTTCTGATGTTCGATTTTGAGTGGGATTTGAGTGAAATTCGGTTTTATGTTCGATTTGACATTCGATTTTGCCTTTAGTAAATCTCCAAATGCAAAATTTATTGAAAATCAAATGTCAAACCACACTAAAATCAAAACTGAACATTACTAAAAAATATACCCCTTGAAGTCACCCAGTTACCCCTGGGAACTCCAACTAGCACTACTAGAACCAGCATGCCCTGCTAATGCTGGCTCATTCATGCATCTCATAACCATAAACAAAAACATGGCAGCTGCTCAATCAATCTGGTAGTACTTTTTCACATATATTTTAACCCCTTAACACTTAGTAATTACTTGCACACTACTATACTTTACACTGCACTGTCACTCTTTTTCCATTTTTCATGTGATGCCCTGTTGGGGTCCTTGGCTGGACTTAATTTGGGGTGCTCTGCACCCCGGACGTGAACCGTGACTCCCAGGTAAGCTGGCTCTCAATTCGGATGCATTTATGTATGTGCCTTTATCATGAGGCTTTACATTTGCCAAAAAATATATATGTGCCTTTATTATGAGGCTTTAATTGGCATACATTACATTTGGGGTGAGCGTTTGGGCGTAGGGCCCCCGAGGCTGCTCTGGCTGGGCCTCCTGAGGGCATCACCACTTAATACACATTGTTACTTTTCACATCACCTTTTTATGTTTGTTTAATATTCATGTAATTTTTCACATATATTTTAACCCCTTAACACTTAGTAATTACTTGCACACTTCTATACTTTACACTGCACTGTCACTCTTTTTCCATTTTTCGTGTGATGCCCTGGGGGGGTCCTGGGCTGGACTTAATTTGGGGTGCTCTGCGCCCCGGACATGAACCATTTAGTGTAGGGACTGCTAGTGACAGAGAAGCCTTGACGAGGCCTAGCAGCATCCCATGTATTTGCAAATGCATGCAACTAATATCTCTGAAAATCTATTACCATATAGTGTTCATATATTGTTGCTGGTATGGTTCAGTGTGCTGAGGAACAATAGGGGGTTAAACACCCCTCTCTTTTTCTAACTGACAGCAAATTGTTCAACGAGATTTTATTGACATCAGTACATTGTATGTCCACCACGTACAGTGATTACTGCAGACACCTTTTTATTATTATTATTATTATTATTATTTTCCTTTATTTATATGGTGCCACATGAGTTCCGCAGCCCCTTACAAAGTACATAAACATAACTGACCAAGAAACCAGTGACTTAGAGGTATATTTATTAAAGTGCATATTTCTAGAAATGGAGATGTTGCCCATAGCAACCAGTAAGATTCTACTTAACATTTATCTAGCACCTTCTAGGAAATAATAGCTAGAATCTGATTGGTTGCTATGGGCAACATCTCCACTTCTAAAAATCCGCATTTTAGTAAATATACCCCTTACAGTACAATACAGGACAAGGATATGTTGCATTAGCGATTATGACACTCAAATTAAGCAACAGGGATTCAGCAATCAAGAGTTAGATGCCCTTGTGAGGAGTAAGGAGTAGAAGAAAGTATAAGGAGATGCACATGAGGGAAAAAGGCCCTGTTTGTGAGAGCTTACAATCTAAAGAGGAGGGGCAGACAAACAGGTGTGACACAGATTGGGTAGACAATGAGGAAAGAGCATGTAGTAGTGGGTTAGGATGAGAGCTGATAGGCCTCATCCTAACCCATGAATTAGTGGGTCTTGAGAACCCATTTTAAGATTTGTAGAGAGGTGGAGAGTCTGATAGGGAGAGGGAGAGAGTTCCAAAGGTGGGGAGCAGCACGGGCAGGAGTGGGGGGAAGTAATCAGATGGCAGGAGAAACGGCATGCATTTGTTGATCGAAGTGGACGGCAGGAATGTGAAGGTAGATGAGGTCATAGATATAAATGGGAAATGATTGGGTAAGGGTGAATTGGGTTCTGAAGGGGAAGGGAAGCCAGTGTAGGGCTTGAAGGAGAGGGGAGGCAGATGTAGAATGTTTGGAGAGGAATATGAGCCGAGCAGCAGCATTGAGGACAGGTTGGAGTGGATAAAGCTGGGAGTCTGGGAGGCCAGATAGGAGGAGGTTACAGTAGTCCAATCTGGAGATGACCAGTGAGTAAATGAGAGTTTTAGTAGCATCCAAGGTGAGAAAGGGCCTAATCCTATTAATATTTTTGAGATGGAAATGGTAGGACTGCGAGAGGTGCTGAATGTGTGGTTTGAAGGAGTGGGAGGAGTCCAGGATAACTCCAAGACAGCGCACTTTGGGGTTATAGGAGATGGTTGTGCCATCAATTGATAATGAAATTGGGGGAAGTGAGGTTATGCTGGAAGGTGGGAATATGATAAGCTCAGTCTTAGACATATTAAGTTTACAAAAGCGCTGAGACATCCAGGAAGAGTTAGCAGAGAGACAGTTGGAGATGCAGGTGAGGAGAGAGGGGGAGAGGTCAGGGAAGGAAAGGCAGATCTGAGTATCATCAGCATAGAGATGATATTGGAGGTCAAAAGAGTTGATGAGCTTGCCTAAAGAGGATGTATATAGGGAGAATAAGAGAGGTCCAATAACTACCTTGGGGAATGCCTACTGTTAATGGAAGTGGAGGAGAAGAGGATCCATGACAGTAGACAGAGAAGGAATGATCAGATAGGTAGGAGGACAGTCAGGAGAGGGCAGTGTCATGTAGACCAAGAGAGTGAAAGATTTGCAAGAGGAAAGGGTGGTCCACATGTCAAAAGCAGCAGAGAGGTCAAGGAGAATGAGCAGAGAGTAGTAGCCCTTAGATTTGGCAGCAAGGAAGTCATTGGTGACTTTCGTGAGGGCAGTTTCAGTGGAGTGGAGAAAATGGAAACCAGATTGAAATGAGTCAAGGATGGAGTTGTTGGAAAGAAAGGTGGTAAGGCGGCTGTAAACAATATGCTCAAGGAGTTTGGAAGCAAAAGGTAGAAGAGAGATGGGTCAATAGTTGGAGAATATGTTAGGATCAATGGTAGGTTTTTTAAGAATGGGGAGACAAGTGCATGCTTGAATGCAGAAGGGACAGTGTCAGATGAGAGGGAGAGATTGAGGAGGTGGACAAGATGGGAACAGGCAGACAGAGAGTGGTAGCAGAAGGGGAGTTAAGGGATAGGGTCAAAGGGGGAGGTAGAATGGGGGGGGACCGGATGAGGGCTAAGACTTCCTCTCCAGATACAGGGAAGAAGGATGTAAGAGTTTGTAAGATGGGTGGGGAGAAGTGGTTTGGGAAAGAAGGGGGTGGAATGCTGAGGGTCTGGTGGGGTATGATGTCCTGATGTATGGAGTCAATGTTAGATGTAAAGTAGTTTGCAAAGTCAAGGGCAGAAAGTGAGGAGGGAAGGCGAGGAGGGAGTTGAAAGTTGCATAGAGATGCTGGAGGTTTGAGGACTTGGAAGAGATGAGGTTCTTGAAATATAATTGTTTGGAGAGGGTCAGGGCAGCACTGTAGGATGAGAGCATGAATTTGAAATGGAGGAAATCTGCCTTAGAGCACTCCACTGGCGATTCGTGAACACTTTTGCAGGTATCTGGTGCATTTGGAATGCCAGGGTGTGGATCTGTGAGATTGAGTAGTGATTGCTTGAGTCCAGAGCAGAAGTAAGTGAAGCATTGTACAGGAAAGTGGCTTGTTCAGGACAGGAGAGAGAGAAGATAGGGGAAAGACGAGAGTCCAGCAGGGAGGAAAAAGAAAGTGTTGATAACCTTAACACTTACACTTAGTAATAGTAGCCTTAGGAGGTAGAGGGGGGGAAGGAGAGAGGCATAAGTTAAAAGATAGGTGATGGTCAGAAAGGGGGAATGGGGAAATAGAGTTTATCATAAATATCACAGCGATGAGTGAAGACCAGATCAAGTGAGTGCCCACTCTCATGGGAGGGTGAGGAGGCCCATTGAGATAAACCAAATGAAGGTGTGGGGTAAGTAGTTTAGAGGCATGTGATTCTGTGGGGATATCAATTGGAAAATTAAAATCACCTAAGATAATGGTGGAAAGATCTGAGGAGAGAAAATGAGGTAGCCAGGAAGCAAAGTTGTCAAGGAATTTGGAGGGAGGGCCGGGGGATGGAAAATGACAGCTATTCAAAGGTGTACTGGTTGGAAAAAGTGCATAGGATGACCCTCAAATGTGGAGAATGTAAGGGATGGTTCAGAGGGTATTAGCTGGTAGGAGTAACTGGGGGCTAGAAGACCCTAACACCATCATCATGGTGCCCCCCCCGGCCGAGTGGTGAGTCCCCCAGAGGAGAGAGCAGCAGGAGAAGTGGTGTCAGAGGGTGAAATCCAGGTATCAGTTATGGCTAGGAGATGTAGGGAGCTGGAGACATAAAGGTCATGGGTTTAGGCTAGTTTATTACAGACCGATCTGGCATTCCAAAGAGCACAGGATAGAGGGACAGCGTTTGTTGGAGAGATGTGAATGAGATTATCCGGGGAGCTGTAGCGTGGAGGTGAGATTCATTTGGGGGACCGATATGAATAGAGTGCGCGCACAACCCGGAAGTGTGGGTGACTCTCATACCGGAGTTCAGGACATAATCAATTACTCACTGTACATAAAGGACAGCACAGAGAAGGGTGGGCACCCTTGAAAAAGTCCATATTATTGGATGAAATGTATTGGGCCACGCCCCTTACTGACAGGACTTCATGAGAGACTTTATGTATGATTAGCATACCCTGGAACTTTTATATAGACTATATGTCTCCTGTACACACGATGATTTTTAGAGCATCAGACTCTGTTGAGTCATAGTGTTATTATCTGCAGCAATAGAAGTTTTTCATCAGACCGGAGCCTGCAGTACATTATATTGTGTAGCAACATATCTCATACACCTATAAAATACCCTCATCGCCACCTGCAAGAGAACCGGGACTAGGAGAACCAGCAGGAGCAACACATCGTATGGGGTAAGTACAAACCATTCTTACCTACCTGCATTATCGTGTTCAACGAGTCCCTGATACTGTGCCCATGTATTGTATTTGAGGTGGAGAGCAGCACAAGGAGGTTCACGTTGTCATCAGGTTACACTATAAGAACACCCATCCTACAGACATCACGAGATAAACTCTTTAGGATTATTCAAATCCTTGGGACTATCCAAAGATCCTTCTCCATAAGAGATAGTAGAATTTTGGACATAAGTACAATTCGCGGTCAAGGATAAGGATTGCAGACTAACTTGTCGGTATTTTTTAAGAACACCTTACCTACAGATTTCAAGTCGGGACATGTTAATTATAACCACAGGACAATGCACAGTTAATATCAACTAAGACATGCTGAATTTATTTATTTAATTTATCAATTAACACATTAGGATTGCCCCAGAGCGCACCACATGTGGTGTAGAGTCTGCAGGGCCGCCACCAGAGGGGGACTGACGGGCCCGGAGTCCCAAAAAATGGAGGCCCACCCGGGGGATAGGGGGCCCTGACTATTTTGTCATTCCCGGGCCCCACAAATTGTGATGGCATCCTTGAGTGTCTGCGCTGATAAATGGCATGCAGAAAAAATTAATTGAATAAATGTCCCAAGAGCTGTATTCTATATAATCATACACTTTAATTCAATACATGAACCTACTGACTGCAGTCAAATCTATTACTATAAAAGCAAGCATAAGATTTATTGAATACCCCTGAATGATATGCAAATCAAAACAATTAAAATATTGTAGCAATATATCTCTGCTAGCACAGGTGGAATGACTAGCAAAACTGGATGGTATGAACCACCTATATGTGGTTTCTCTGCAACAGGAATTCTCAGACGAAATTGTTCCTTCCTGGGCAGATAGTAACTTCAGTAGGTATTCAATATTCACATAGGAGATAACATGGTGTGGAGAATGCATGTTTGCATAGAAATAGAACCAATGTCAACATCATATAGCAGAGGTTCAACCATATAATACATAGTAACAGAGAGTTTGGTTCAGGGCAAACTGTGAACCAGCCCCAGTTGTCTTCAACCTCATCACCTATTGTGTTCCTCAATCTCCCCATATCTTTCCAGCTTCAGCAAGCCCCCATGTGTCTCTCCAGTCCCCCAGTGGCTCTCCAGACCCCAGAGTCTCTCCATCTCCCTTCTACAGTAAAGCCACCCAGTGACACTTCAGTTGCAGCCCCCAGTGTCACTCCAGCTCCCTTCTGTCTCTCCAGCAAGGTGTCTCTTGAGCCCCAGCCAGCCCTCTTCTGTCTCTTCAGCCCCTTCTATTTCTTCAGCCAACAATTGTCTCTCCAGTGCTTTACTGGCTCCCTTCAGTCTTTCCAGCAAATCCATCCGATGTCACTCCAGCTGCAGCCCCGAGTCTCTCCAGCTCTCTTCTGTCTCTACAGTAAAACCCCCCAGTGTCTCTCCATCTCCAGTCAGCTCCCTTCTGTCTCATCAGCCCCCAGTGTCTCTCCAGACCCCCAGAGTTTTTTCAGGTCCCTTATGTCTCTCCAGCAAAGCCACCAATGTCACTCCAGCTGCAGTCACCCAGTTTCTCCCCAGGCCCCCCAGTGTTTATCCAACTCCAACCAGCCCCTTCTGTCTCTCCAGCTCACAGACACATTTTACTATGTCTTCTGACAGCTCCTAATCCTCTCCAGGCTACAGCTACACTTCTCAGTGGTTCGGCACAGCATGACATCATGACATCACACGTTCTGCGCCAATATAGACAAGGAAAAACTTTGTTGAACCGCCCACTGGTGCAGGAATCTGCAGGAGACTGGCTCTCCGGATCCCCAGTACATGCTTGTACCCTGCTGATCACTGCAGCGGTGCAGGCAGTAGTACACTGAAGTTGGAAGTGACTGGAAATATATACCTGTTGTTTCCATTTATCTTTTACACTCTGCTTGCTATTGTGATTCAATTTGTAAATTTAGAAATTAACTGTAGTATCCACATGACACTGCAGATAAAGAGGCGTAGGCATTCCTTTATATGAACTACTCTGAATATATGCCAACATTTTTTCTGTACGCATTACTATTGAGTAATGTACATCCAATATTCTACCAACTATTCAGCAGCACCTTACTGCACATGAAAATAACTAAATAAAAGATAAAAACACAAACTATGGTTGATATGGGATGTTGCAAAATTAAGAATGATACAGAATGATGAGTAAGTCACAACTTTATCTGTGATTATAGAGTAAAGTGAATTAACATAACTCAGCTGGTTACAGTAATGAGTCAAGACGTAGCTGGCAATAACTTTCATTGGCATAGTAACATGTTTAAAGGCCCTATTTAAACAAGTTGCAAAGGAAGTTGGCAGCAATTTCAAACATTAACTGAGTCAGAGATTGATATTGTAGATGACAGTACAGTACTGTACACACTAATTCAATATCCTGATGATTTGAAAGGACACTTGAACATATAATATAATATATAAACTTGAATATATATATATATATATATAGTTATAGATTGAAAACTTATTTAAAAGGAACATATTGGAATATTGCAAACTATATTTTATATATATACAATCACAGATGGCCTGGCACTCCCAATATCACACAAAGAATATCTGCTGCCGGTGCCCTCACAAATTCCTAGGATACAGATAGCCAAGGTGCGGCACTCACGGCATAATATCAATGAAAAAACGATGCGTGACAAATAGTTAGTCAACGTTTCAGTTCTTTACTGAACTGTTTTCAAGATCTTGAAAAAAGTTCAGTAAAGAACTGAAATGTTGACTAACTATTTATCACGCATCGTTTTTTCATTGATATTATGCGCGAGTGCCGCACCTTGGCTATCTATATATATATATATATATATATATATATATATATATACTGTGCGTATAGTCTTGAACAGGGCTGGCAGGGATGGCACGCCTGGATTAATATCAATGAAGAAAAAACTACAAATACTTGCAGTTTTTTCTTCAATCATATTAATCCTGGAGTTCCAGCCCTGTTCAAGACTGTTCATGCAATTGTCTGGTTGTGCACCCTGGCCTGCTGCTTCTGGATTTGTGAGTGCCGGGTCCCTGTCTGTATATATATATATATATATATATATATATGTAACTATGAGACAGACGGTAGCACTAAGGGTGCACCCTGACGATAGCATGAATTAAGATTTACAGAACCCTTGGATTCAGCTACCCCTTTGGAGTTTTTGTATCTGCAGAGCCTGCAGCGTGGTAACTCCAACTTACATACATTTTTACGCAGATCACATATTTGGCTTCACTGACAGCCATGTACACTTCTCACTTAACGTACAGACTTAAGTACATGTGTTTGGCCAGAACATTGCGCACCTCCTCTTGTATTTGTACTGTACATGATGAATACATAGTGAAGGAAGAAACTACCAGAGAGGAAGTCCCCATAGTGATAGAGTCGTTCACTGATAGTTGCTGCATCAGTATAAAGGAATAGTACTGTAGCAGAAGCAGCAGGTGATGATATGGCGGAGCCTCAAGTGTGTTGGGAGATAGATGTCTGTAGTCAGCCTCATGATGAAATTAGACATTTCATGAAACACTAGACAACATATAGAAACAATTCAGCAAACAAATACAGTTTTGTTATTTTCTGTTTTGTGTGTGTATCGTGGTGAAATGACTGTGGCGGAGGATGAGTGGACACCATGGCCTCAGTAATCCTGATGAATCTTGATATGCTGGTGTCAAATTAGAGCTTTGTCTCTTTTTATGTAAATTTACTGCTTTTCCTTATCACGTAGATACACTACAATATAAAGTACCCAGGTTAGTATGTATGGAATATTTAAGCACCATCAGAGAATCGCATCTGCAGCTCTCAGTAAACCGTGAGAAAGATGAAGTGTTATCTTGAGAATTCCTGTAATAAAAATTCTTCTGCACTTTGTGTTGTAACACGCACTGCTCATTGCTCATATACAGTACTCATTACTGTACAGTAAGCTGCATTTTAAAAGAAATGTTGTTAACTTTTGACCTTTGCTTTTAGACTTGCAATGCATACTTGCATTATATCCTGTAATGTCTGGGAGATCCCTAATTTTGGACTGTTCTCCTGGACTCCTCTGGGAATAAAGCAATCTCCCAGATCCAAGTCGTGTCACGATGTGAGGTGAATTGCATCATTAAGCCCCATTGTGGCTGTGCCCCTTGCTACCCAGTCATCATGCAGCAGAGGGCACAGCTACAATGCTTTAAATCACATCAAGTACCCCCTTAACATTCCACCAGGTATCAGAAGGCAGTTGTACAATATTGGTAAATATGCTATTATGTTTTCTTATTTAAGAAAACAAATACTGAATTTTATTAAGGTTTAAATAATAATTTAAGCGTAATAATTAGAGCTGAGCGGGTTTGGATCTCAGAGATCCGAACCCACCGAACTTAAGGGATCCGGGTCAGATCCGAGTCGGCTCGGGTTTTCCCGCCTGACTCGGATCTCAAAACAAGGCAAAACATCATCATCCCAGTGTCGGATTCTCGCGGGTTTTGGATTGTATAAAGGTCCCGCGACCGCCGCCATTTTTCACTCCGGCTGTGGAGAGTGAAGAGGGAGGGAGCTGGGAGATGTGCTGCGCTGCTGTTGTGCATAATAGGGCTGGCTACAGTTGTGTTGTCACTCAGGGGCTGGCTGTTGTCCATATATGGGCTGGCTGCTGTTGTGACTTGTGAGGTTGTCCTGTCCATAGGGGCTGGCTGGCTGTTGTCCATAGGGGCTGGCTGGCTGTTGTCCATAGGGGTTGGCTGTTGTCCATAATCCATAACATATCGGGGCTGGCTGGCTGTTGTCCATAATCCATAACATATCCGGGCTGGCTGGTTGTTGTCCATAATCCATAACATATCAGGGCTGGCTGGCTGTTGTCCTGTCCATATGAGCTGGCTGGCTGTAGTCCATAGACGCTGGCTGTTTTGAAGTTGTCCTGTTCATAGGGGCTGACTGGCTGTAGTTCATAGGGGCTGGCTGGCTCTTCTGCTGTGTTGTCCAGGGGGTGCTCTGTCCATCAGGGGTGCTCTTCTTCACCCCCAGTTTAAAACAATTTTTTGTGTGTGCGTGTTAGCCACACCACCAGTGAAAAAATAAAAACAATCATTTGTGTGTGCGCGTTAGCCACATTTATCAGCAATGTAGGTGCGCAGGGGTGCTGTGCTGCCTGTGTCATTTATCAAGAGGCTGCTGCCTCGTTCGGGTTCTCTCTCTCCCAAGTGCCCCCCAAAAATTAATTCAATCAATCTTTTTTTTGTGTGTGTGTGTTTGTGTGTTAGCCACATTCATCAGGAACGTAGCTGCGCAGGGGTGCTGTCTGTGTTGTTTATCAAGAGGCTGGTGCCTCGTTCGGATGCTCTCCCTCCCAAGTGCCCCCCCCCAAATAATTAATTAATCAATCAATCAATGTGTTTTTTTTCTGTGTGTGTGTGCACGTTAGTCATGGCATCACAAACGCCTCTACTGAGATGTGCATAAACATTTTCAAAGGTGAAAATAGAGGATATGGTTTAAAAATGGAATAAAGCAGCTAAAACTGCATTCTCTGATTATAGTGTCCCTACTACCAGTCCCTACCCATGGCCCCTCTACCTGAATATCAGTGAGTCAGACGGGCAACTCCATGCAACTGTATTCCAGAGTGCAGCTGCTCCTCCTGTAGCCCAGGTCAGAAGATGTGTTGGGGGTGTGGTGATGATATGGACTAAAATAGAGCTCACATCCACTAAAGTGGACAATGAATCCCCAATCTAACAGGGAGCGCAGCTGCAATGTATACACAAAACAGGATGGGATGACGATATAGGTTTGGGTGATGGCATAATCTGGGGTGATGTATACATTATCTTCTTCACACAATATTAATTTGTCTCCACTGGAATCGACCATTACAGGTGTCTGTGTAATTTTTGCACGTAATTGACGGTAAAGATCTTTCTCATAGAATTTGTCGTTCATTTTGATGGGCATCATCTTTTCCACATTTTGGGGAAGTAGTCTCATGCCGATCACTTACAAGGTTCCCGGCTATGCTGAAAACTCTTTCTGAGTATACACTGGAAGGTGGGCAGCTCAAGTAAAGCAAAGGCAGTTTTGTGTAAGGGCCTCCAAATTGCCTCTTTTTCCTGTCAGTTGTTATTTACATCTCTTCAGATCCGAGGGCCTGATTCAGAGTCGGACGCTCTGACCAGAGCGCTCGCTCTGAATCAGTGCCCTCCTACCTAAAAATGGAGTGACCACCCACAGCATATGCGAGCGCCCAAAAAGATGGTCGCAATGGTCAAGTCCATCACGACCATCGGGCTTGCGACGAGACCCTGCAGTAGGGTCTCGGTGACCGCAAGCCCTGGAGTGATTTTGGCTCTATCAGAGCCAAAATCACTCCCACTGACATCACTAGTGATGTCAGTGGGGCCGGACCCAGACGGTAGGCGTTCACATGGGAACACCTCCGTCTGGCAGCCACCCCCCCGGCACGCCCACCAAACGGGGCGTGCTGTCAGTCACCATCGACAGCACGCCCCCTTTGGTGAGAGACCCGGAGCGACAGCTTGGCTGTCGCTGTCCGGGTCTCGCGCATGCGCACGACGGAGCTCCCTCCATCGTGCGCAAGCGCATTGGGGTAACATCGACCCGCTTGTGAGCATCCTGCGCTTGCGAGCGGGTCTGAATGACCCCCCCGTGTCCGTTGGGAAGAAAAAAACAACGTCTTCATCCCTTCTGGGATGAAAATCCACTCTCAGCAGCAGGCATGGCGCTCAATAATTCTCAAGAAAGACACAACGTAAACTTAAACCTCAAATCTTAAATGTTGCATTTGCTACTCTGTTCCGCATGTCCACAATATCTGCTCTGGTTAAGAGGACAGTGGGTTCAATGGCATTTTGAACTGAAGGCCATTAACTAACAATGTTTTTTTTTATGTCTCTGTACAGGTTGGAAATGCCTTTACGGAAGGTTTGCAAAGGATTATTTAAGTCAATTGTTTTTGGAAAGCCCTCTTCCTGGTCCCCTTCTGGGATGAAAATCCTCTCCTAGCCGCAGAAGCAGGCACAGGATTCTCAAGAAAGACACAACGTAAGGCCTTAAATCAGGGGTAGCCATCCTCAGTCCTCGAGAGCTACTAATACTTCAAGTTTTCCAGACCACCTAGCTGGTGCACAGGTGTATTCATTACTCACCAACATATTTGGAAAGATCCACAGGTGGAGTTAATTAATTATTACACTTGTGATTCTGTGAGGAGACCTGGAAAACATGCACTGTTGATAGCTCTTGAGGACCAGAGTTGGCTACCCCTGCCTTAAATCATAGATCTTATGCTTGTCCACATATCTGTGCTGGTTAAGTGGCACTTTGAGGTCACTAACTAACTATCTGTACAGGTTGGAAAATGCTTTTTCATGTGGAAAGCTCTACTAGAAGTCTTTCTGGTCCTCTTCTGGGATGAGAAAATCCACTCCCAGCAGCAGCAGGCATGGCCCTCAAGGATTCTTCTTGGGCAAGGACAAATGTGAATGTGTCAAATATTTTTTTGTAAATGCCTCCTCCCCTCCCCTTCTCCCTCATAAATTTGCTTCAGAATCAAAAAATGAAATAAAATTTACTACCAATCAACCCTTCCTGTCCCTGCCTTCAACTACATACATACTCCAGCTTCCTCAGGCCTCTTGAGTAATAAAAACATTTATTTCCTGATGTGCCATGTTGGAAGTTGAACTGCCACGTGTTTGTGCCGCCAACTACTGTCACTTAGCTTAGTCATCCAGCTAGCTTGGTACAAATTTTGGGCATAAACTGGATGAAAACAATATAGTGAGCTGTGAGGTGGTCAAAACTGACTGGCAACAAGTGGAAATTAATGTTATGGAGGTTAATAATACTGTAGGAACAAAAAAGAAACCAATTATGTGATTTTAGCAGATTTTATACATTTAAAAAAAAATACAGATCCAAAACCAAAAGCAAAACCAAAACATGCAAGGGGAGGTTTTGGCATAACCAAATATAAATCTAAAACACAAGGAGATACAGATCCAAAACCAAAACATGGGAGTCGGCGCACATCCCTAATTATTATCTTTTACTTCTAAAACAATAAAAAGGTTTTTGTGAATATAATGGTTGCAAAATATTTGAAAAATCATTATAATTAAAATAAAAAAGAACGGAACTGGAAGTAAGGAAATACTATGCTCATTAGTAAAAAACACACTTATAATTCACAAATGAGCTTTTGAGTGTAAATATTTTTTATCTATTGATGAATATGCTCCATGAATTGTTTACCAGAACTTCTAGAGCAAACACGAATTGTGTGTGTGTGTGTGGGGGGGGGGGGGGGGGCATTTATCAAGACTTCTAAAGAGGACAAATGGAGAAGTTACCTATAGAAAAAAATTAAATATTAGCTATCATTTTGTAGAATGTACTAAATAAGGATCTGATTGGTTGTTATAGGTGACTTCTCTACTTCTCCTTTGTAGAAGGTTTGATACATCTCCCCTAAATGAGAGTGGAGAGTTAAATTGATTACTTTAAAGTGGCCATGCACTGACCACTCAGCACAACTCTTTCAGATTGGGCCACATATAACGACATGCAGATTGAGATTAGAGTTCTTTTCTTCCCATACATATAATAGCTTACATGCAATTGCCTCATTCATTGTCCAAATCACAGCTTGTAGAGGACCTTTAGAAAAATTGTTTTGTGGACGATGACTTGGTTCAGCGTAGCGGTGTGCGTTGATGAGAAAAGGTGTATAAAGGGGGCTCAGAGAGTATGAGAGGTATGGGTTATGGATAATTGAGGCAATTTATTTACATTTCTGGGATGCTGGTGGAACATAATGATGGAATATTCAAAACCCATGGGGCACTACAGTTGCAAACGCAGGATTTCTAGAGAGGGGTTTACAAATGCTCGATTTTAGAGTGAGTGTGGCCAGTCCATGAAGAGGGTATAATTATCACTTATCCAGCTTTAATATGCATCATACAAAGTATATTGTGTGTCATAATTCCAGCATATAGAGGACCAGCAATCACAGAAGCCATTATATGCGGCAGTAGGGCCATCCTGCCTGAGCTGAATGTTGTTATTTTAGATGTGGGCACCATTCCAGAGTATTAGAGCAAGTCTGGGAGTCCGGGGGAGCAGCAGAATAACCTAGCACTGCCCTGGACATATATGTACATATTAGGCTCTATAGCAGCACATCCCTAACAGTGAATGTTTTCCAGATCTCCTAGTTGGTGCACAGGTTATTTATAACGGACTGATACATGTTAAAAGATCCACAGGTGGTGCTAATTATTTAATTTGTGATACTGTGAAGAACATGCAGCTCTAGTAAAATTCTATTACATTACTATTTCTATTGTGGTCATGGTGTGGGCTGGAGAGGGGGGTTCCCCCTGGAGACGGAAACCCCCCTGCGTTTGCTATGGCACTATATTGGTGTAACTATTGAGGGATATTGAGTGCTCTTATTTATTATTTATTAACAGTTTCTTATATAGTGCTCTTGATTATTTTTGTCTGTACATATATATTTGTATGGATTTGGTAAATATAAATGTGGTTTCTTTATTAAAGACACTGATACTATACTGTATATAGGGCGTGATTCAGAAATTTCCGCAAATGCAATCGCAACTGCATCCTGTCATGGATCGCAGTTGGCAAAATGTTTTAATGCCTTTCAAAGCATAGCAGAGCATTGGGACACCCACTTCTGTATTCTCATATCCATTCAACGATGAACAACAGCTTAAACATCACTACTATATTGACACACATCGGGCAGTCACGCAGTATGTAAGTCAAGTCTGACCTACCGCAAACATCGAGGCTCTACTGACACGCACAGGAGAACACAATGGCTGATTTATGCACGATCATGAAATGGAGTTCAAATGGTCCCGACACGCCTGCATTTTTCTGACACCCCCCCTCTCTACCACTTTGCGAGTGGTTCCTGTGTATGAACGTTATCGCAATGCGATTGCTGTGCATGCACAGTGCTGCATTCGCACATGCGTAATAGCAAACAATCACCCGTTCTGTGAAAATATCACCATTACGTCCGGCTCTGAATCAGATCTTTAGATAGATATAGTGTTTATTACTTTTTTATATAGCTTGGTTATGTAAGTAGGTTTTGAGTTTATAGCAATTGAATTTTTCCTGTTCCGTCATAGATAATCCTTAGTCATCCTGCCTTACTCAATATAGATTTGTTTCCCTTGTAAAAATATGTTACATGTAATCATGATTTTCACTCTGTGAAACCAGTTCTTGGTGAGTCAGTGATTACATCTAAGCATGAATCATAGGGGACTAATTCATAGCCGCACCTGACTAACCTGTTCTGGAAAATATACATGTGCTGTAACAATTAATGAATGGTAGCTGCTGGCTCTGTATAAAATGTACTATCTGGACTTCATGACACAGTGGGCTGATGCAGACTGAACAGCAAAATGAAGTTAATTTGTGCAAAAAAAAAAATGTATGCAAGAGTGGCATTTTTGCCTATATGCAGAGCAAAACACATTTCAAGATTCATCAGCAGCAACATTTCAAGATTCATTAGCAGCATATGTACCATACTTACACCAAGTGCAAAAGTAGCATATTTAAGCCAATACACACATACAGCTAAAAAGCGACATTGGACCAGGTCTCCGATGAGGGTGCCTAACCCTAAGACTCCGGGGGTGGTGCCTAATCCAAGTCCCCCCCCTGGTCCCTAACCCTATCCCCCCCTCCCAGCACCCTAAACCTAACCCTCCCGGGGGGTGCCTGACCCTAACCTCCCCCGGTGGTGCCTAACCCTAAACACCCCTTCCCCTAGCCTAACGTTACTAACCCTAACCTTCCTGGGTGGGTGCCTTGCCCTAAGTCCCCCCGGGTGTGCCTAAACCTAACGCCCCCCACGCGGCTAACAGCTCCCGACGCCCGACTTACCTACATTCGGAATGCCGGGCATTGGGATTTTGGCGTGGGGCTAATGATAGGCGTCGGTATTTAGACGCCTAACTTTAGTTTGGGCTTTCAGTGTCGGGATTCTGGCGGTCAGCATTTTGGCCGCTGGCTTCCTGAGACTACTTCCCGTTTAAAAAGTGTGAGAGTTTACTGCTAAACTCTCACATTTTCTAAACTCTCACCCTATTACATTTGGCCCCACTACACTACCCAATTAACTAAAACTAATCCTTTAACATGAATGCTAGGTATTTATGGTGCACTAATACATTACCATTACTGCTATAATTCTTTACAACCACATCATTAATGCTGTGTATACATTATACAATTTTCTGGCCGATTTGCCAGATATCAGCTGGGTTACAAAATGCTTTCTTATAGAAAAGTGAACTCTTAAAGGTTTTTAAGCAAAAATACTGCTGTCATATGGGAATAGCAATACAAAATAGTGGTTGCTCATATCAGCATATTGGAATGACATGACATCACACGTGCACTATATATTGCAACCATATTGCAACCACCATCTCTTAATTTAACCATAATTAACTACTATCATCTAATGATTCTATGGGGCATATTAATCACAATCTGCATTTTAAATGAGGATGTTACGTCTAAATTCACAACATGAAAATGTAAACGTTTATTCAAATTTAGTAAGAAGCTGTTGCCAGGATAAGAACCCATCCCAGCGAAGAGCTAGAAAGCAGAGAGAAAGCTGTCGCTATCACTGTTTCCTGGTTTGGGTCCTCTGTGCGTACTGTGCATACGCAGCCGCCTGCCAATGCATACATTAGTGAGGGGTCTCTCTGAAAAATTCCCTGATACAGTAGCCCATAGGTTACTATAGGCTAACACCATATTTGCAGTCTGGAGCTTGGTAAATCCGACTCCATACCAGCCCCATAGAAGCCTATGAGAGATGTATTTGCAGTAGGAAATTGGGGGCCACTGCAGATATCGGAGATATCTGCTGCATTCTCTCCATGGTACATGTGGGGGATCCTTAATATTTGTGTGATATCTGGTATCCAACAAATATTAATTGATAAATAGGCCCCTATGTATGATACATTAGTCTAATCTTTTGCAGTTCTAATTATGTATCTGGTTATTAGGTAACTAATAATAAGCACGTCACCAGCTAAATACACAAAACTGTAGAAGAACACAACCTCTTCAGCCGTATAAGAAACTAAATGGTTGGGTGTATAATGCCAACTCATATATGTGCAAGCAGATACACCACAATGTTTTTAGGTTGGGGGGACAAGATGTAAGTTCATTTTGGTGCCCCTAAATCGCTGAAAGTGGCAGCTAGAGTAACCGGCTAAACAACCTACCTGATGACAGAGATCAGTAAGCTTGTGGGGTCTTTGCTGTTATTGATTTGGCCTCTGTATGTGGACATCACTGCTCTTTCCCAGTCTACTCACTCACAGACAAAACACTGACACAGCGATACCGCACAACTTCGGGAACACTTGTAGCCAATAGCGCGTCCCCGAACAGAGAAGTTATCCAACCAGCGCCGGAAGAGGAGGATGATTACCTGCATGCTGCTGCTGGAAGTTGTAGATTGGCGTGTGCTTAGCATCTTATCACTACAGTGCACTGAGCCTCAGTCTAGGAGTCCTACTCCTGAATGTGAGCGCCATCAAATTAAAAAGCATAGATCATCCACTTATATGCAAATGAATGTTCCTCAGTTTATGTCACTAAAATCATAACCAACCATGTTTACTTGATGGAGCCCTGGGTTCATGATTCTTTGGCAAGCTGATGAAGAGCTGGACAGTGGATCTGGATCTGTACTGAGGCTTCGATCAGGATAGGATCTCAACAGGAATAGTAAGGCTGACGTCATTCTCTGCCTTTAGGTGGGCAGTATCATAAACTTCAATGGAGCCTCCTACTTAGAGGTGGAGAAATGTCCTATATGTCTCAAAATTCTATTGGCAATACCAAACTGTCTATAGAGCATTTAGTGGGGAGCAGGAGCCCTTTCCCTCTGGGAAAAAGAATATGACACAAATATGCCATCAACAATTATCTTGCATGATACAGACATATAAAACCTGTATAACATGAAAAAGATACAGGGAATAGTGCAACTGCTATACTGCATATACCAACACCTTTTTCATGTAATTTGAGTATATATATATATTAGGGGTGAGCGGGTTCGGATTTCTGAAATCCGAACCCCCCCGAGCCCCCCCGATCCGAGTCCGATCCGAGTCAGGCTCGACTTTTCCCGCCTGACTCGGATCTGAAATCGAGGCAAAACGTCATCATCCCGCCTTCCGAGTCTCGCGGGTTTTGGATCCTATATAAGGTACCCGCGTCGGCGCCATTTTCTCACTCGGCTGTGGACAGTGAAGAGGGAGGGTGGGAGTTAGGGCTGTGTAGTGTAGTGTAGTGTAGTGTAGTGCTGCTGTTGTCCACTACTTCAAAGTCCATAGGGGCTGGCTGTGTTGTGCTGTGCTGCTGTTGTTAATAGGGGCTGTGTCCACTACTTCAAAGTCCATAGGGGCTGGCTGGACTGTGTTGTGCAGTCAGTTCTCCATAGGGGCTGTGTCCACTCCAAAGTCCTGTGCAGTGTCCCAGTCCTAAAGGAGTGCTGTAGTGTTGTCCAGGGGGTGCTCTGTCCATCAGGGGTGCTCCCCCCAAGTGCTAAAAAAATAATATATTTTCTGTGTTTGTGAATTGTGTGCGCAGTAGCCGCACGTGCATCAACAAAGTAGTGCCAAGCGTGCGCCTGTGTCATAAGTAAAGGGCCGGCTGGCTTGACCGTTAAAGGGTGCTGTAACCCCCGAAAGTACACTCCAGTCCAAACCAAAAAAAAATTATTTTCTGTGTTTGTGAATTGTGTGCGCAGTGGCCGCACGTGCATCAACAAAGTAGTGCCAAGCGTGCGCCTGTGTCATAAGTAAAGGGCCGGCTGGCTTGACCGTTAAGGGTGCTGTAACCCCCGAAAGTACACTCCAGTCCAAACCAAAAAAAAAATTATTTTCTGTGTTTGTGAATTGTGTGCGCAGTAGCCGCACGTGCATCAACAAAGTAGTGCCAAGCGTGCGCCTGTGTCATAAGTAAAGGGCCGGCTGGCTTGACTGTTAAGGGTGCTGTAACCCCCGAAAGTACACTCCAGTCAAAACCAAAAAAAAAATTATTTTCTGTGTTTGTGAATTGTGTGCGCAGTAGCCGCACGTGCATCAACAAAGTAGTGCCAAGCGTGCGCCTGTGTCATAAGTAAAGGGCCGGCTGGCTTGACCGTTAAAGGGTGCTGTAACCCAAAAAGTACACTCCAGTCCAAACCAAAAAAAAAATTATTTTCTGTGTTTGTGAATTGTGTGCGCAGTAGCCGCACGTGCATCAACAAAGTAGTGCCAAGCGTGCGCCTGTGTCATAAGTAAAGGGCCGGCTGGCTTGACCGTTAAAGGGTGCTGTAACCCCCGAAAGTACACTCCAGTCCAAACCAAAAAAAAATTATTTTCTGTGTTTGTGAATTGTGTGCGCAGTAGCCGCACGTGCATCAACAAAGTAGTGCCAAGCGTGCACCTGTGTCATAAGTAAAGGGCCGGCTGGCTTGACCGTTAAGGGTGCTGTAACCCCCGAAAGTACACTCCAGTCCAAACCAAAAAAAAAATTATTTTCTGTGTTTGTGAATTGTGTGCGCAGTAGCCGCACGTGCATCAACAAAGTAGTGCCAAGCGTGCGCCTGTGTCATAAGTAAAGGGCCGGCTGGCTTGACCGTTAAAGGGTGCTGTAACCCCCAAAGTACACTCCAGTCCAAACCAAAAAAAAATTATTTTCTGTGTTTGTGAATTGTGTGCGCAGTAGCCGCACGTGCATCAACAAAGTAGTGCCAAGCGTGCGCCTGTGTCATAAGTAAAGGGCCGGCTGGCTTGACCGTTAAAGGGTGCTGTAACCCCCGAAAGTACACTCCAGTCCAAACCAAAAAAAAATTATTTTCTGTGTTTGTGAATTGTGTGCGCAGTAGCCGCACGTGCATCAACAAAGTAGTGCCAAGCGTGCGCCTGTGTCATAAGTAAAGGGCCGGCTGGCTTGACCGTTAAAGGGTGCTGTAACCCCCGAAAGTACACTCCAGTCCAAACCAAAAAAAAATTATTTTCTGTGTTTGTGAATTGTGTGCGCAGTAGCCGCACGTGCATCAACAAAGTAGTGCCAAGCGTGCGCCTGTGTCATAAGTAAAGGGCCGGCTGGCTTGACCGTTAAGGGTGCTGTAACCCCCGAAAGTACACTCCAGTCCAAACCAAAAAAAAAATTATTTTCTGTGTTTGTGAATTGTGTGCGCAGTAGCCGCACGTGCATCAACAAAGTAGTGCCAAGCGTGCGCCTGTGTCATAAGTAAAGGTCCGGCTGGCTTGACCGTTAAAGGGTGCTGTAACCCCCAAAGTACACTCCAGTCCAAACCAAAAAAAAAATTATTTTCTGTGTTTGTGAATTGTGTGCGCAGTAGCCGCACGTGCATCAACAAAGTAGTGCCAAGCGTGCGCCTGTGTCATAAGTAAAGGGCCGGCTGGCTTGACCGTTAAAGGGTGCTGTAACCCCCGAAAGTACACTCCAGTCCAAACCAAAAAAAAATTATTTTCTGTGTTTGTGAATTGTGTGCGCAGTAGCCGCACGTGCATCAACAAAGTAGTGCCAAGCGTGCGCCTGTGTCATAAGTAAAGGGCCGGCTGGCTTGACCGTTAAAGGGTGCTGTAACCCCCGAAAGTACACTCCAGTCCAAACCAAAAAAAAATTATTTTCTGTGTTTGTGAATTGTGTGCGCAGTAGCCGCACGTGCATCAACAAAGTAGTGCCAAGCGTGCGCCTGTGTCATAAGTAAAGGGCCGGCTGGCTTGACCGTTAAAGGGTGCTGTAACCCCCGAAAGTACACTCCAGTCCAAACCAAAAAAAAATTATTTTCTGTGTTTGTGAATTGTGTGCGCAGTAGCCGCACGTGCATCAACAAAGTAGTGCCAAGCGTGCGCCTGTGTCATAAGTAAAGGGCCGGCTGGCTTGACCGTTAAGGGTGCTGTAACCCCCGAAAGTACACTCCAGTCCAAACCAAAAAAAAAATTATTTTCTGTGTTTGTGAATTGTGTGCGCAGTAGCCGCACGTGCATCAACAAAGTAGTGCCAAGCGTGCGCCTGTGTCATAAGTAAAGGGCCGGCTGGCTTGACCGTTAAAGGGTGCTGTAACCCCCGAAAGTACACTCCAGTCCAAACCAAAAAAAAAATTATTTTCTGTGTTTGTGAATTGTGCGCGCAGTAGCCGCACGTGCATCAACAAAGTAGTGCCAAGCGTGCGCCTGTGTCATAAGTAAAGGGCCGGCTGGCTTGACCGTTAAAGGGTGCTGTAACCCCCGAAAGTACACTCCAGTCCAAACCAAAAAAAAATTATTTTCTGTGTTTGTGAATTGTGTGCGCAGTAGCCGCACGTGCATCAACAAAGTAGTGCCAAGCGTGCGCCTGTGTCATAAGTAAAGGGCTGGCTGGCTTGACCGTTAAAGGGTGCTGTAACCCCCGAAAGTAGACTCCAGTCCAAACCAAAAAAAAATTATTTTCTGTGTTTGTGAATTGTGTGCGCAGTAGCCGCACGTGCATCAACAAAGTAGTGCCAAGCGTGCGCCTGTGTCATAAGTAAAGGGCCGGCTGGCTTGACCGTTAAAGGGTGCTGTAACCCACAAAGTACACTCCAGTCCAAACCAAAAAAAAAATTATTTTCTGTGTTTAGCCGCACGTATATATCAAATCGATATAACATAAATGGAGGACCAAACTTTCTCCGATAAAAATAAAATAGAGAAAGATCAAGAACCACTTCCTCCTAGTGCTGAAGCTGCTGCCACTAGTCATGACATAGACGATAACATGCCATCAACGTCGTCTGCCAAGGCCGATGCCCAATGTCATAGTAGAGGGCACATACAATCCCAAATGGCAAAGTTCAGGAAAATGACCTTGAAAAAGACATTTAAATCAGCTGAAGAGAAACGTAAACTTGCCAATATGCCATTTACGACACGGAGTGGCAAGGAACGGCTAAGGTCGATCCCTAGTATGTTCATGACTAGTGGTTCAGCTTCACATGATGATGGAAGCCCTCCTCCCACTAAAAAAATCAAAAGAGTTAAGCTGGCAAAAGCACAGCGAAGAACTGTGCTTTCTAAGAAGATATCACAAATCCCCAAGGAGAGTCCAAGTGTGGTGGTGGTTGCGATGCCTGACCTTCCCAGCACTGGACGGGAAGAGGTGGCTCTTTCCACCATTTGCACGCCCCCTGCAAGTGCTGAAAGGAGCACCCACAGTCCACTTGCTGATATGCAAATTGAAGATGTCACTGTTGAAGTACAACAGGATGAGGATACTGGTGTAGCTGGCGCTGAGGAGGAAGTTGGCGAGGAGGATTCTGATGGTGATGTGGTTTGTTTAAATCAGGCTCCGGGGGAGACAGTTGTTGTCCGTGGGATGAAAAAGCCCATCATGGTCATGCCTGGGCAGAAGACCAAACATTCCACCTCTTTGGTCTGGCAATATTTCTATCCAAATCCGGACAACAACTGTCTTGCCATATGTACCATATGTAAAGGTGAAATAAGTAGGGGTAGGGACGTCAACCACCTAGGAACATCCTCCCTTATACGGCACCTGCAGCGCGTTCATAAAAAGTTACTGTCAAGTTCAGAAACTTTGGCTAAGACCGTAAGCAGTCCAGGGACACCTAAATCCCGTTGTCCTGTTGTATCCAAGCGCCTGCAAACCACACCGTCAACTCCCTCCTCGTCAATTTCCTCCTTAGTCAGGATCGGAAGTAGTCCTGCAGGCCATGTCACTGGCATGACTGACTCTCCTATCCGGGATTCCTCTGGAGGATCCTGCATTGCTACGCCTACTGCTGCCGCTGCTGCTGTTGCTGCTGCTGGGAGTCGTTCATCATCCCAGAGAGGAAGTAGGAACACCACTACTTTTACTAAACAATTGACCCTCCAACAGTCCTTAGCGAGGAGGATGAAGTACGACAGCAGTCATCCTGAAGCAAAACGTATAACTGAGGCCTTGACTGCTATGTTGGTGTTAGACGTGCATCCGGTATCCGCCTTTAGTGCAGTGGGATTTAGACAATTGATGGAGGTAGTGTGTCCCCGGTTCCAAATCCCGTCTAGATTCCACTTCACTAGGCAGGCGATACCGAGACTGTACAGAAACGTCAGAAAAAGTGTCCTCAGTGTCCTGAAAAATGCCGTTGTACACAATGTCCACTTAAAAACGGACATGTGGACAAGTGGAACAGGGCAGACTAAGGACTATATGACTGTGACAGCCCACTGGGTAGATGTATCACCTTACGCAGCAACAGCAGCAGCGTCACCAGTAGCAGCATCTCAGAAATGCCAGCTCGTTACAAGGCAGGCTACGCTGTGTATCACCGGTTTCAGTAAGAGGCACACCGCCGACAACCTCTTAGAGAAACTGAGGGAAATCATCGCCCAGTGGCTTACCCCACTTAGACTCTCCTGGGGATTTGTGATATCTGACAACGCCACCAATATTGTGCAAGCATTACATCTGGGCAAATTCCAGCACGTCCCATGTTTTGCTCACACAATAAACTTGGTGGTGCAGAATTTTCTGAAAAGCGACAGGGGCGTGCAGGAGACGCTTTGGGTGGCCCGAAAAATTTCTGGCCACTTTCGCCATTCAGCGACTGCGTGCCGAAGACTGGAGCGCCAGCAAACACTCTTGAACCTGCCCCGCCATCACCTGAAGCAAGAGGTTGTGACGCGGTGGAACTCAACCCTCTATATGCTTCAGAGGATGGAGGAGCAGCAAAAGGCCATACAAGCCTATACATCCACCTATGACATAGGCAAAGGAGGGGGTATGCACCTGACTCAAGCGCAGTGGAGAATGATTTCCGTGTTGTGCAAGGTTCTCCAGCCCTTCGAACTTGCCACACGTGAAGTCAGTTCAGACACTGCCAGCTTGAGTCAGGTCATTCCCCTCATCAGGCTTTTGCAGAAGCAGCTGGAGAAAGTGAAGGAGGAGCTAAGACGGAGCGATTCCGCTCGGCATGTGGGACTTGTGGATGAAGCCCTTCATTCGCTTTGCCAGGATTCCAGGGTGGTCAATCTGTTGAAATCAGACCACTACGTTTTGGCCACCGTGCTCGATCCTAGGTTTAAAGCCTATGTGGTGTCTCTCTTTCCGGCCGACACAAGCCTGCAGAGGTGCAAAGACCTGCTGGTGAACACACTGTCAGCTGAAGCGGAACGTGACACGTCAACGGCTCCTTCTTCATTTTCTCCTGCAACTGGGGCTGCCAGGAAAAAACTTAGGTATCCTAAGCAACCCACTGGCGGTGATGCAGGGCAGGCAGGACCAAGTTTGGACATCTGGTCCGGACTGAAGGACCTGGCAACAATTTCTGACATGTCTACTGTCACTGCATATGATACTGTCACCATTGACAGAATGGTGGAGGATTACATCGGTGACAGCATCCAAGTAGGCATGGCAGACAGTCCATACCTGTACTGGCAGGAAAAAGAGGCAATTTGGAGGCCCCTGTACAAACTGGCTCTATTTTACCTGAGTTGCCCCCCCTCCAGTGTGTACTCCGAAAGAGTGTTTAGTGCAGCCGGGAACCTTGTCAGCGAAAGGCGTAGGAGGTTGCTTCCACAGAATGTGGAGAAGATGATGTTCATCAAAATGAATTATCAGCTCTTCCAGGGAGACCAGCCTCCAGAAGGTACAGAGGGACCTGTGGTGGTGGATTCAAGTGGGGACGAGTTAATACTTTGTGAGGATGAGGATGTACACACTGAAGAGGGTGAGGAATCGGTGGATGAGGAGGATGAGGATGACATCTTGCCTCCATAGAGCCAGTTTGTGCAGGGACACATTAATTGCCAGCTTGTTTTGTGGGGGCCCAAACGAACCAATCATTTCAGCCACAGTTGTGTGGCAGACCCTGGCACTGAAATGATTGGTTTGTTAAAGTGTGCATGTCCTGTTTATACAACATAAGGGTGGGTGGGAGGGCCCAAGGACAATTCCATCTTGCACCTCTTTTTTTTCTTTGCATTATGTACAGTTTGGGGCCTAGTTTTTCAAACTGCCATCCTGTCTGCCACTGCAGTTTCACGCCTAGATGGGTCACGTGTTTGTGCCGCCCACTCGTGTCGCTTAGCATAGTCATCCAGCTACCTCGGTGCAACGTTTTGGACATAAAAACACTATTGTGAGGTGTGAGGTGTTCAGAATAGACTGGAAATGAGTGGAAATTAAGGTTATTGAGGTTAATAATAGCATAGGAGCAGAAAAACCTACAAATTCTGTGATTTTAGCTGTTTTTATGCTTTTTTAAAAAAAAATACAGATCCAAAACACAAAACCCAGAACCCAAAACACGGAAGGGTGGTTTTGGCAAAACCAATCCAGATCCAAAACACGAAGAAAGATCCAGATCCAAAACCAAAACACAAAACACGAAAAGTGGCCGGTGCACACCCCTAATATATATATATATATATATATAATATATATACAAAAATACAGTCAAATGTGCCCCCAGTATTTTAATGTAGGGGGTATTATGTTATGGATCCATAGCTATATGCTGATCTCACAGTGCTGTAATTTGTATATTGTTATATTTATCATTAGGGAGGGTTCAGTGTAAATAATTTTATACCTAATTTTACTACATAGTATATTAAGTTATTATATTAGCCTTAAAGCCCAGCGCCTATACAGATTTTTTTCCCTGTACTTGTTGGTTGATAAATGTTACAAACAACATAATTCAGCAAAGGTTAAGTGCATAGTGAAAATAATGTACATAAACAGGGAGCATTCTGGCGACTATTGTGCTGTATAGTAACAGCAATATAACAACATGACAATAAACATTATTACATAATAGCCACACTTCTCTACCTCACCTCTGTGATGACTTGTGCCATATGACTGATTGTCTCATCACAAATGAGTCATTGGCACTCCCAGGGAATTTGGCAACAATGCTATGTCTGAGGAGAGATGCATCATGTCCTCTACATTAATGGAAATGTTTCCTATTCCTAAAAATGGACTAATTTCTTCATAACATTATCATAGCGACATGACTACCATCCACTGTCACTATAACGTACAGAAAATCAGCAGTATGTTGAAACTGAACTTTTATGGGTGAAAGAAGGGGTTGTAGTAAAATGGCCAGCGGATGGGATGCCAGCCAACGAAATAGCAACGCCAGCATTCCGCGCCGGCAATAATGCTGATGCCAATATCCCAAAGGACATCAGGATACCAGCATCGGCATACCAAACGTCGGAATGCTGAACATCCGGGCGCTGGTAAGTACAGCTCTGTCCCTGGGGATGGGAGAGTTAGGTTTAGGCACCCCCTGGGGGAGATAAGGGTTAAGCACCCCCCCGGGAGGTTTAGGCTACGGGGAGGGGGGGCTAGCATTAGGCACCCCCGGGGGGAGGTTAGGGTTAGGCACCCCCCCTGGAGGGTTAGGTTTAGGTGCGGGAGGGGGGTTAGGGTTAGACACCACTGGGGGGGAGGTTAGGGTTAGGCACCAAACAGGGAGGGTTAGGGTTGGGGGGAGAGAGTGGTAGCAATAGTCTACTTACCTCCCCTGTCGGAATCTTCAGCCTGTATATCGTACCTATTCCGAAAGTAGTTCCTCCTCCTATGGCAGACAAACAAACTGGTTGATATAACAGGCCTAGAGACAGGGGGGGTCTAGGGACACAGCTCTGCCAGGCGTGAGGTTGTAGGGGGCACCGTAGGGGCCCACAGATAATATTTACCTTGATCGCTGACTGCATTGCTGCATGACCAGCAGGGCACAGGCAGGTACAGTCCAGGTACATATGGGGAGTCTGTAAATAATGTAGCTTTATTGCACAGGAGGCCAGGGCAATAATGTTTTTTTTGTTTATTGCGGCGCAGCCCGTGACGTCATGACATCAGCCAGCGCCGCACTGGCACTGCTCTCAGACAGTAGAAGAGCCACGGTGTGGTAAGTGTTGGAGCTGCAGGGACAGTGTGGGAACTCGTTGGCCACTGAAGGGACACTGGCAGGGGGCTGGCCACTGGAGGGACACTCACAGGAGGGTGGCCACTGGAGGGACACTGACAGGGGGCTGGATGGGGGGACACAAAGAATGTGTGCACCAGGCCCACTGAAAGCAGTCTGGGACATTTCTGCCGTGAAAGCTACTGTGGTCTGAAAAGACAGAGAAGCACAGAAATGTAACAAGGCCAACAGTTTAGTCAGCAGTGATATTGCAGGACAACTGCCAATCTGATTGATGGCGATAAAAAAATGTGTTAATATGAGCATAAACATCTTATGCAAATGAATAAATGTAGCACCATATAATGGCAATGTAATTGATTAAGTATTGATGTTTATGGTTATTTGTTTCATTGTAAAGACCCCATGCATGTGTAAATTAGGGGTGTGCACCGGCCACTTTTCGTATTTTGTGTTTTGGTTTTGGATCTGGATCTTTCTTCGTGTTTTGGATCTGGATTGGTTTTGCCAAAATCACCCTTCCATGTTTTGAGTTCTGGATTTTGTGTTTTGGATCTGTATTTTTTTTTTAAAAAACATAAAAACAGCTAAAATCACAGAATTTGTGTTTTTTTCTGCTCCTATGCTATTATTAACCTCAATAACATTAATTTCCACTCATTTCCAGTCTATTCTGAACATCTCACACCTCACACCTCACAATATTGTTTTTAGGCCAAAAGGTTGCACCGAGGTAGCTGGATGACTATGCTAAGTGACACAAGTGGGCGGCACAAACACGTGGCCCATCTAGGAGTGACACTGCAGTGGCAGACAGGAATTGCAGTTTGAAAAACTAGGCCCCAAACAGTACATAATGCAAAGGAAAAAAAGAGGTGCAAGATGGAATTGTCCTTGGCCCCTCCCACCCACCCTTATGTTGTATAAACAGGACATGCACACTTTAACAAACCAATCATTTCAGCGCCAGGGTCTGCCACACGACTGTGGCTGAAATGATTGGTTCGTTTGAGCACCCACAAAACAAGCTGGCAATTAATCTGTCCCTGCACAAACTTGCTCTACGAAGTTGTCGTCCTCATCCTCCTCATCCACCAATTCCTCACCCTCTTCAGTGTTGTGTACATCCTCATCCTCACAGAGTATTAATTCGTCCCCGCTGGAATCCACCACCACAGGTCCCTCTGTATGTTCTGGAGACTGGTCTCCCTGGAAGAGTTGATAATTCATTTTGATGAACATCACCTTCTCCACATTTTGTGGAAGCAATCTCCTACGCCTTTCGCTGACAAGGTTCCCAGCTGCACTAAACACTCTTTCGGAGTACACACCGGAGGGGGGCAACTCAGGTAATATAGAGCCAGTTTGTACAGGGGCCTCCAAATTTCCTTTTTTTCCTGCCAGTACAGGTACGGACTGTCTGACATGCCTACTTGGATGCTGTCACCGATGTAATCTTCCACCATTCTGTTAATGGTGACAGTATCATATGATAAAGAGAGAGGGAGTGAGAGATGTCAGCGAGAGAGAGAGAGAGAGAGATAATACAACCATACAAAGAGAGAAGGAGAGAGAGAGAGGGGGGAGAGAGAGAGATAATACAACCATACAAAGAGAGAGGGAGAGAGAGGGAGAGAGAGATAATACAACCATACTAAGAGAGAGAGAGAGATAAAGAGAGAGAGAGATGTCTGTGAGAGAGAGAGGTCTGCTGTGAACACATTTTTAAGATGGCTGGTGAGGGTGTGTGTGGGTGGGGGTTTGGGAGTGATACATGCCCTATTGTCAAAACCGCATGGTCTCTAGACAAACTCCATTTTGAAAATAAGAAAACTCACATTAAGTTGTAACTCTGTAAATCATTATATCCATTAATGATCATACTTATAATAACTACAACAACCTATTTGTACTATACAACAACAAAACTGGGTAGAATTATAACTATAATAACAAGACTATTAATTCACAACTTCCATGAATCAAGCATATGTTTCAATGGGGGGGAAGGGGAATATCACATGTAATGCCATTGTCTAACCCACTTGCTGGTAACCATCTTTAACAAAAACTGCAATGTCTATCTTACACATGAATATTACTTGTACCATTCAAAGCTGTTATTAATTAAACTTCCATAATATAACACTGATACGAGCCTATGATTACATTCATGAGTATACAACACATACTAAGCCTATATCTCCCAAGCAGTGCTATTGTTCAAGCACATGGGAAGGCCCTAACACAGCTCATCAGAGGATCTCAAACAATTATATCAACCAGCATCAATCATTACACATATTACAAAAACTCCATAATCAATCCCTTTCCTGCATGCTGCTAAAACAACCAGTATGAACAGACTATTGTACACTACAGTGTAGATGATAACATTACAGACTAGATCACATTATATCATCCACTGTATGCTAACACAGACTTATGATTTCCCTTACCAAACTACACACAATCTTTATAAGCTACATTACAGATAAAAACACACAACTAGCTACAGAGACCCAAATAAACTAACTACTGTACAGTTTAGCAACAATATACTTAGCCATGTTCCCGGGGTACAAAGTCCCATTTTTTGGTTGTCTTGTAAGAGGAAGACCTCTCTCTCTCAATTCCCTGCTCCAAGTGTGTCTGCCTGCCTGTGTGTTCTCAGAATGCCATACTCCTCTCCTCACCTGTGAAAAGGGCCTCCCAAACCCCCACCTTGAAACTCCTATCCCAACAGTGTGATACAAATGCTAAACAGGTCACTTCAAATTAGGGATGTGCAGGCTCGGTTTTACTCGGTTTTACTCGGTTCTTATCGCCACTTTACCGCAAATTCTGATTTTTTATATTGGCTATCCAAAACACATGATAGGCGATAGCCAATAAAATGCCATTTAGAGATCCCAGTAAATCCGAGTAAAACCGAACCCGCTCACCCCTACTTCAAATAGACACAGACCAGCCTCCAAAAGCTTGTTGTCTCCTTATTCCCCCCTGCATGCATAACTAAGCTGCTAACATTTTACAAGGTACATTTTGGTGTGTTAACTCTCTACGGTCCATAAGTTGAGAATGCATGTTTTGCAATCTTCACCCCGAAGATAGCGGAAAGCTGTCGAGAAAGTGTAGATCAGTACAATACCAAACACTATTTACTTATCATGTATTAAACCTTAGATACTAAATAGTCTCTATTTCACAGCATTTGTAATAAATGAATAAAACTTGGCTCTTATACTTTAAAGCTATGGAACCTTTTATGTGAGTGTGCATTATGTAAGTATTAGGGGTTTGGGAAAAGACGCTAGTTAGGTTTATCTGATTTGGGGTAGATGTGCACGCATGCAGCTAATAAACAGCATTCACATGCAGGACATTGTGCATTCGCTAATGTGCGTTGTGTGATTCTATTTTTAAGATGGAGTCTGGTTGCCATTTGCAAGATGGCATCGCTCCAAGCTAATTTTACACTGATTCTGTCTCTAAACCAGCTTCGACAGGGTACAACCTCATTTTTTAGGACACTGAGGACACTTTTTCCAACATTTCTGTACAGTCTCGGTATCGCCTGCCTAATGAAGTGGAATCTAAATGGGATTTGGAACCGGGGACACAATACCTCCATCAATTGTCTAAATCCCACTGCACTAATGGCGGATACCGGACGCACGTCTAACACCAACATAGCAGTCAAGGCCTCAGTTATCCGTTTTGCTTCAGGATGCCTGCTGTCATACTTTATCCTCCTCGCTAAGGACTGTTGGAGGGTCAATTGTTTAGTAAAAGTAGTGGTGTTCCTACTTCCTCTCTGGGATGATGAATGACTCCCAGCAGTAACAGCAGCAGTAGGCGTAGCAATGCAGGATCCTCTGGAGCAATCCCGGATAGGAGAGTCAGTCATGCCAGTGACATGGCCTGCAGGACTACTTCCGTTCCTGACTAAGGAGGAAATTGACGAGGAGGGAGTTGACGGTGTGGTTTGCAGGCGCTTGGATACAACAGGACAAAGGGATTTAGGTGTCCCTGGATTGCTTACGGTCTTAGCCAAAGTTTCTGAACTTAACAGTAACTTTTTATGAATGTGCTGCAGGTGACGTATAAGGGAGGATGTTCCTAGGTGGTTAACGTCCCTACCCCTACTTATTTCACCTTTACATATGGTACATAGGGCAAGACAGTTGTTGTCCGGATTTGGCTAGAAATATTGCCACCCCACGGACAACAATTGCCATCCCCGGAGCCTTTAAACAAACCACATCACCATCAGAATCCTCCTCGCCAACTTCCTCCTCAGCGTCAGCTACACCAGTATCCTCATCCTGTTGTACTTCAACAGTGACATCTTCAATTTGCATATCAGAAAGTGGACTGTGGCTGCTCTTTCCACCACTTGCAGAGGGCGTGCAAATGGTGGAAAGAGCCACGTCTTCCCGTCCAGTGTTGGGAAGGTCAGGCATCGCAACCGCCACCACACTTGGACTCTCCTTGGGGATTTGTGATATCTACTTAGAACGCACAGTTCTTTGCTGTGCTTTTGCCAGCTTAACTTGTTTGATTTTTGTAATGGGAGGAGGGCTTCCATCATCATGTGAAGCTGAACCACTAGTCATGAACATAGGGAAAGACTTTAGCCGTTCCTTGCCACTCTGTGTCGTAAATGGCATATTGGCAAGGGTACATTTCTCCTCAGATGATTTAAATGTTTTTTTAAGGTCATTTTCCTGAACTTTGTCATTTGGGATTTTATATGCCCTCTACTATGACATTGGGCATCGACCTTGGCAGATGACGTTGATGGCATTTTATCGTCTATGTCATGACTAGTGGCAGCAGCTTCAGCAGTAGGAGGAAGTGGTTCTTGATCTTTCCCTATTTTATTTTTATTGGACAAAGTTTTGTCCTCCATTTATGTTATATTGATATATACGTGCGGCTAAGGTGCACACAAACGCAGAAAAGAAGAATTTTAAATTTTATTTGGAGTCCACTTTGGGGGTTACACCACCCTTTAACAGATGAGCCAGCCGGCCCTTTACTTCTGACACAGGCGGACGCTTAGCGCTGCTCCTTTGTTGATGCACGTGCGGCTACTGCGCATACATTTCACACACAAACACAGAAAAAAGAAGAATTGTTTATTTTTTGTGGAGTGCACTTTGGGGGTTACATCACCCTTTAACAGACTTATGACACAGGTGCATGCCTGGTGCTGCTCCTTTGTTGATGCACGTGCAGCCACAGTGCACACAATTCACACACAAACACAGAAAAAAAGAATTGTTTATTTTTTGTGGAGTGCATTTTGGGGGTTACACCACCCTTTAACAGACGATCCAGCTGGCCCTTTACTTATGACACAGGCGCACGCTTGGCGCTGCTCCTTTGTTGATGCACGTGCGGCTACAGTGCACACAATTCACAACACAGAAAGGAAGAATTTTTTTTTTTTGTAAGTGCACTTTGGGGGTTACGCCACCCTTTAACCAACTTATGACACAGGCACATGCTTGGCGCTGCTCCTTTGTTGATGGACGTGCAGCTACAGCGCACCCAATTCGCAACACAGAAAAGAAGAATTGTTTATTTTTTTTGGAGTGCACTTTGGGGGTTACACCACCCTTTAACCAACTTATGACACAGGCACATGCTTGGTGCTGCTCCTTTGTTGATGGACGTGCGGCTACAGCGCACACAATTCACAACACAGAAAAGAAGAATTTTTTATTTTTTTTGAAGTGCGCTTTGGGGGTTACACCACCCTTTAACAGACGAGCCAGCCAGCCCTTTACTTATGGCACAGGCGCATGCTTGGCGCTGCTCCTTTGTTGATGCACGTGCGGCTACTGCGCATACATTTCACACATAAACACAGAAAAAAAGAATTGTTTATTTTTTGTGGAATGCACTTTGGGGGTTACACCACCCTTTAACAGACTTATGACACAGGCGCATGCTTGGCGTTGCTTCTTTGTTGATGCACGTGCGGCTACTGCACATACATTTCACACACAAACACAGAAAAAAAGAATTGTTTATTATTTGTGGAGCGCATTTTGGGGGTTACACCACCCTTTAACAGACTTATGACACAGGCGCACGCTTGGCGCAGCTCCTTTGTTGATGCACGTGTGGCTACAGCGCACACAATTCACAACAAAAAAAATTATAAAATTTTTTTTTTTTTTGTTTGGAGTGCACTTTGGGGGTTACAGCACCCTTTAAGAGATGAGCCAGCCGGCCCTTTATTTATGACACAGGCGCACGCTTGGCGCTGCTCTTTTGATGATGCACGTACAGCTACTGTGCACACAATTCACAAACACAGAAATAAATGTTTTTTTTGCACTTGGAGGGAGCACCCCTGATGGACAGCTCACCCCCTGGACAACACTACAGCATCCCTTTAGGACTACAGCCGTTATGGGACACTGCACAACACAGCCCAGCCAGCCCCTATAGACTTTTGGAGTGGACACAGCCCCAATGGACAACTGACTGCACAACACAGCCCAGCCAGCCCCTATGGACAACAGCAGCACAACACAATGCAGCCAGCTCCTATGGACAACAGCAGAACAACACAGCCCAGCCAGCCCCTATGGACTTTGGAGGAGTGGACACAGCCCCTATGGACAACAGCAGCACAGCACAACACAACACAGCCCAGCCAGCCCTAAGTCCCACCCTCCCTCTTTACTGTCCACAGCCGGAGTGAGAAATGGTGCCGACACGGGGATCTTTTATAGAATCCAAAACCTGCGACATCCGGAAGGCGGGATGATGATGTTTTGCCTCAATTTCAGTTCCGAGTCTCGTGGGAAAACCTGAGCCGGATTGGGGGGGCTTGGGTGGGTTCGGATTTCAGAAATCCGAACCCGCTCATCCCTAGTGTAAATATGTCTATACTATAAACAAAACAACAGGGTACAGGTGCTAAATATTACCAATGAGATGTAAAATACTATTTACTACAATCCGCATATTGAATGCAGATTGTAGTGTGATTCACATTGCGAATTCAGGCAATATCACAGGGATTTACTACAAATCCCTAGAAGGGACAGAGCTTGCGATAAAGCTCTGTCCCTGCGAATCCCCTCCACCCACTAGTCACGGTATTTTCGCAAAAAATACCGTGACAAAGTGCCCGCACATGCGCCAACCGGCCGCAGCTGCTACCCCCCCGGCGCTAAGCTCCGCCCCCCGGCGTTATTATCACAGGGCTTTCCCCGATATTATTTTACAATTTATTTTTAGTAACTCTGGTCGGATCACATTTCCCCTTTACATTTATGGGAAATGCGACCTGATTACTAAAAATAAGTGATACTTAGGGGTGGAGTAGAATTTTACAAATTCTACTCCAATTGCCCTGTAATAACTATAGGTGATACTAAAATAATGTGAAAAGAGTGTGAAAACACCCTTTTTTACTTTATTTTAATAAAAATAATGTTAATAAATAGAGCCCTATGAAACTCAGAATAAATTGTCAAATAGTCAGCAGCAAAAAGACATGTGTGTTTGTGAGGACACACATCTACCACCAATATAAATGGTGTAAACCTAATGAAAAATTTAGTAAATCAATTTGCCCTAATCAAAAGTGAATAAAAATGTGTATATATATATATATATATATATATATATAATCAGGAGGTCGTATAAGTGAATAAAGAATATATAATTTAATGATCTAATAAACAATGCGAAGAAAAAGAAAGAGAAAGATACTCTCTTTTTGTGGGGCACTCAAACTACTGTATTATAAAACTTAGCTTTTAATATGTATGCTATTAAAATAATGAAATAATGTGACAAACATCTATACGTGAACACTGAAAAAAAAAGACAAACACAACATGTAATCTGGGCCACAGTAGGTCCAGTTATGAGTGACTGATAAGAGATAGGGAAAGAAGTTTTATTTATATCCGATCTCTAAATCCCAATATGGGTCAGACACAAAAATGATGACACTGTGGGCCTGATTCAGACTCGCTCGCGAGCGCTATGCGCTCACAAGCGGGTCAATGGTGGCCCAGTGCGCATGCGCACAACGGAGCCGGCTCCGTCGTGCGCATGCGCGAGACCCGGATTGCAACGGGCAAGCCGTCACTCCGGGTTTCGTACCAAAGGGGGCGTGCTGTCGATGTTGAGTGACAGCACGCCCCCTTTGGTGGGCAGGCCAGGGGCGTGGCTGCCCAGACGGAGGCGTTCCCATGGGAGCGCCTACCGTCTGGGGCCGGCCCCACTGACATCACAAGTAATGTCAGTGGGAGTGCTCTCGGCTCTGTTAGAGCTGAAAGCACTCTTGGGCTTGCGGCAATGAGACCCTACCACAAGGGTCTCATCGCAAGCCCGATGATTGCGATGGTCTTGACCATTGCGACCATCATCATGGCCGCTCGCTATAGCTGATTTAATGATTTAAAACTTTAGTAGACATTCTTCTACAGCCGATTCCATAAGGAAAACGTTGTACTACAGTATGTTGTACAGAATCACTGCTTCTGTCAGCCTATCATCGGGCGGTGATATAGAAACTGCATTGGAAATCAGACGCATGCTCTGTGTAGTTTAGGAAAAGTGACACCTGGTGGACAAAAAGTTGTTTTACACATTATGACTTTTGTTCAGTGCTATGCTACGTTCCGTTACAAAATTTTCTATGTGGCGCGACTCACGGTGTAGAGTGTGGCGCGAGATGCATGGCGCGCTACATGGCATATGGAGCAACAAAATAGCTGGGCACATCTGTAGGTCTTTTCACATCCTTCTTACCAGCTAATTGTGCTACTGCCAGTAATGTAGTTGTTGCTGTTTGTTGCTGAATTCTGCCTTCTGTCATTCTCTACTTATGTACCATTACTGACTTGTACTTGACTTCACCTCCATCTAATCCCTTAATATTGACCTGCCTTACTATTAGAGATGTGCAGTTTCCTTTCCTGGAAATGGAACACACCCAAACTTGGGGGTTCAGAGTAGAACTGAGCCCTGGCTCAGGTCTTCCCAAAAGCTTGGATCCCAAAATGAGGCAAAACGTAATCTTCCCATCATCAGATATTGCTTGTTTTGGATTGCATATTAAAGTCCCTCCCTTGTGATTGGCTGCCATTTCACACAGGAAACCGAGAGGGACTGGGCTGCAGCACTAAAAAAAAGGTAGAAATGATTAGGAGCACTGTATTAATGGAATGAATGAATGAATGAATGAATGAATGAATGAATGAATGAATGAGCGAGCAGTGTGGACCGTGAGTTGCAGCACTGTAAGGCACTGTATTGTGTGTTCAGGGCTAGGCACTAGGTGCATTATAATAAAAAAAACAACCTCATAAGGAACTGTGAACTGTGCAGCACTGTTTTGTTTGTGTGCTCGGGGCTAAGCACTGTGTTAAAAACATAAATTTAAATAAAACACTGTGTTGTGTATTCAGGCACTGTGTTAAAAATATAACGTCATTACTAGGAGCATTGTGGTATGTTCAGGCACTGTAATAAAAAAAATAAATTAAACTTTTGTGTGTTCAGGCACTGTGTTAAAAAAATAATGTCATTAGGGTGCATTAAAAGGAGCACTGTGTGGCACTGTGTTGTGTGTTCAGGCACTGTTATAAAAAAATAATAATATTTTAAAATGTAATGTCTTAAATAATATAATGTAATTAGGGTGCCACCCTTATACTAGGGGTGCTGTGAGGCATTGTGTTTTGTGTTCAGGCATTGCTATAAAAAATAATACAATTTTAAAACTTGCATGTTAAAAAATATATGTCCTTAGGGTGCCACCATTACTAGGAGCACTTTGAGGCATTGTGTTGTGTGTTCAGAAATCTAAACAATATTTCACATTGTTCATGAAAACATCACCTCTAATAATAAAGGGAAAATTTACTGCCAAATAGTGTAGAAATGCCAACATTCCATACACCACATGCACTGCCAAGAAAAGACTCAGGCCATGGCCTTCTTTTGCGAGTGGTGGTCCTGCTACTGCTGTTTCATGCACTAGAATGCCTATTGCAGAAGACAGGGCCAAATGCAGTCAGGCAACTTCTGAAACCTCACATGCAACACGTTCTCACTCTCAACTCTGAAGAACAAATTGTGTTCACAACTTCACAAATCCTTGAAGAGAATCTAAGTGTATCTACAAGTGCTTTGTTTGAGTTTGACATTTCTGATGCTGTACTCTTAGAGAAGCCTCCTTCCACCATTTCCCCATCCTCTGCAATTTTTGGGGATGAGCAGCAGTAAAAGTAAAAAGGGTGACTTAGAAATTGAGGAGGCTACTGTGAAAGTGCAACTCGATGAGGGGGAAATTTGTGCATCTGACACTAATGAAGATGTTGATGATGAGGATATTTATTTGTGTAAAAATAAGTCAGCCACTAGTGATAAAAAAGAAGGCCATTGTCATTCCAGGGCTTATGATCAAAAAAGCCACCTCTTTCATTTGGAATTTTTCTTTGCCCAGATCCTGACAACATTTGTCAAGCCATCTGTACCGTTTGTGAAGCTAAAGTAAGTAGATACAGAAACATTAACCATCTAGGAACCTACTCCCTGTTATGTCATTTGTAGCAAGTTCATGCAAATTATTTGGGAAAATCTCAAAAATTCTGTAAAAATAATAATAAGAAGCAGTCCAGCATCAGCTGCCAGCAGCATGGATAGATGCCAACATATGCAATCTTCACCACCAACACCATCATCAATCTCCTCATTAATTATCAGAGGTAGTCCTCCTGCATCTACTTTGTGAATGTTAACTGACTCCTCCCCTATCCAGGATTCCCCAGAAGAACACTAGGGCTGCTGCTGCTACTGCTGCTGCTGGAGTGAATCTTCATCTCAGAATGGGACCAAGAAGACTAGTAGTTTCACACAATTGACTGTGAAACAATACTTTGTAAGAGAAAGCAAGTATGAAAGCAACCATGCAGTTGCAATGAAGCCATAATGACTATGCTTGCATTAGATCTGCCATCAATGCATGTAGTTTTAGGCAGTTAATTGAGGTCTTGTGTCCTGCTACCAAATTCCATATCAAATGCATTTTACAAGAACAGCAATTCCTTGCCTGTACCGGGAAATGAAAAAACAATAGATCTTGGCCTAGAAATTGCCTTTGTACCCACTATCCACTTAAACCACAGATATGTGGACAAGCGGTAATGGTGAAACTAAAGGATACATAACTGTAACAGCCCACATGGTGGGTGTATCACCTTCAGCAGCAACAGTATCTAACACACATTGCCAACTCATTCACAGGCAGGCTACTCTCTGTATCACCAGCTTCACCAGTAGGCATACCGGTTTCAACCTGTTAGAAAAACTCAGAGATATCATAGCAAAACGGCTTACCCCGCTTGGACTCTTCTCAGGATTTGTGATTTCATATAATGCATGTCACATTGTGAGAGTATTAAAACTGGGTGAATATGAACATTAAAAAAACCAACGAAAAAAATCTGTCAGCTTGGCGCTTGTTAAATTTTATATGTAAATGTATAAAAGTATAAATATGTAAAATAGCTGATACACCTAAGGGTTTGTGAGGAACCCAAAAAAATTAGATTACCTAGGTAGTCTCAGACAAGCACAAGAAAAATGTTGGTGTTGCGCTTATAAATGACCAATTCAAATATTAAGTTAATTAATAACTGGGCATGGCAGAAAATAGAGTCAAGACACCAAATATATGATTAAGAAATCTCTCTTTATATATTATTTAGCATTTGCACCAATATTACAATCACAAATATTTTAAAACTACTTCTCTAAAAGAAGTCTATACAGACTCGTCTAAGTAATATGTAGAAAAGAGTATTATGTAGTAAAGAGGCAATATGGATGTTCAAGTTGCAGACATTATTCCCGGTGGGGTTGAATGACAATATTGACTTTGAATCTTTTGTTAGTTTAGAGTATCAATGGTCCAGTAGGGTATATGGGACCATCTGGGGACCATTTATTTATTATATAATTTATTATACTTTCAGTTTGACCCACATCTAGGTATCTGTCTTTTAGGGTGGTTAGGTACACCCCTGGGTAAGCTCATGAACCCGTTCTTTAGCCCATACATTTTTTAGATTCATTTTTTAGATTAACTTTTGGGGTTCATCTGATGGGGGCATTTTAGGTTATCCTTCTATTCATATATTCATTGGGGATCTAGTAGTGGAGATGGTGTAGAGGTACAATGATTAGATGCAGAATTAGAGTCCACACATGACATTCCAGTAAAAGTAAATGAAGATGGTGCTTTACTTCCAGCATGCAAACCAGGAAACAGAAATAAAAAATAATAAACAGCCTAGCCCCTATTTAGGGTGTCTAACTCACTTCTTGAACCCTCTCTATAGAAGCAGCTAACCTACATGAAAGTCTCTCACAGTCTCTGTGATTGGGGGTCCTTTCTGTCTCTAGACTGACTTGAAAAAAAAAACATTTCAAGAACCGTATATGCTTTTAGACTTTGTTATGGTGTTAGGCATCACATTTTCTTTCAACATATCCAGTTAATAATAATGATAACAATAATATTGGGATGGGATAAGCAATACACGGAAATATGATTACACATGGGGAGATAATGTAGCAAACACAATATACAAGCAACAAAATACATAAGTGCTAGGTGAGGCAGATGTCTTGGGTGCACTGCATAGGTTACAATGTGTGGGATAAGCAATACCTGGAGATGCGATACCCACACGGGGCACTGCAAAATACAGAAAGACAGCTATCTTGGGCATGCAACATAGGTTAAATTGCAATACATGGACATGTGATCCATAATGGGAAACAAAAAAGCAGCATATCAAATACAGAATACAAAAGGCAACATACAAAACACAAGAAATACAGAGTATCATCAGTTCCATTTGTTTTTCATCCTACCCATGAACAACATGGTGGAAAGAGCAATGCTTAGAAAAATGATAGTGAGGGGAACACAAAACATAACAGATTCATGGAAACAGCAAGGGAAACAGTCATGAAGAACACTGGGCAGTTCAAGAGCAGGTTGAGGATGATCATGCTAGGCAACACTATGTGTATGGAGAAAGGTGGTAGGGTACCAGTCCAAGCTAGACCAGAGCCTAATTTCAATTTTTAGCAGGCCTTGTTGCACAGATCCAGAAGATGTGAGGTCCATGCTGATGTGGAGGCTGGGGTGTAGCAGGGGCCATGTTGGTAAGTGTGCAGTTACAGGCTGTGGTGTGTAGACCTAGATGTAATTTAGGATAGTAATTGTGGATAGTAGGTTCAGTGGCCAGGGGAGAATATATTATATGCATTACGGTGGTTATAAGTTACAAAGCAAAGAGCACAAAAAAATTAAACTGGAAATAATCAGTCGAGAGTCAGAGGTGAGGTATGAATGGCGATGGAATAACAATGTATAGCAATAGAATAAATGAGACAATAGACACAATGTATCAGTAACACATAGAGAGTAGGGGTGAGCGGGTTCGGATTTCTGAAATCCGAACCCCCCCGAGCCACCCCGATCCGAGGCAGATCCGATACCCGCGTCGGCGCCATTTTCTCACTCGGCTGTGGACAGTGAAGAGGGAGGGTGGGAGTTAGGGCTGGCTGGGCTGTGTAGTGTAGTGTAGTGTAGTGCAGTGTAGTGTTGTGCTGTGCTGTGTTGCGCTGTGCTGCTGTTGTCCATAGGGGCTGTGTCCACTCCTCCAAAGTCCATAGGGGCTGGCTGTGTTGTGCTGTGCTGCTGTTGTCCATAGGGGCTGTGTCCACTCCTCCAAAGTCCATAGGGGCTGGCTGGACTGTGTTGTGCAGTCAGTTGTCCATAGGGGCTGTGTCCACTCCAAAGTCCTGTGCAGTGTCCCAGTCCTAAAGGGGTGCTGTAGTGTTGTCCAGGGGGTGCTCTGTCCATCAGGGGGGCTCCCCTCAAGTGCAAAAAAATAAATATTTTTTCTGTGTTTGTGAATTGTGTGCGCAGTAGCCGCACGTGCATCAACAAAGTAGCGCCAAGCGTGCGCCTGTGTCATAAGTAAAGGGCCGGCTGGCTTGACTGTTAAAGGGTGCTGTAACCCCCAAAGTGCACTCCAAAAAAAATTAAAATATATATTTTTTTGTGTTTGTGAATTGTGTGCGCAGTAGCCGCACGTACATCAACAAAGTAGCGCCAAGCGTGCGCCTGTGTCATAAGTAAAGGGCCGGCTGGCTTGACCGTTAAAGGGTGCTGTAACCCCCAAAGGGCACTCCAAACAAAATAAAAAAATATTTTCTGTGTTTGTGAATTGTGCGCACTGTGGCTGCACCTGCATCCACAAAGGAGCAGCGCCAAGCGTGCCCCGGTCTGTTAAAGGGTGGTGTAACCCCCAAAGTGCGCTCCACAAAAAATAAACAATTAATTTTTTTCTGTGTTTGTGTGCGACATATATGCGCAGTAGCCGCACGTGCATCAACAAAGGAGAAGCGCCAAGCGTGCGCCTGTGTCCCATAAGCCGGTTAAAGGGTGGTGTAACCCCCAAAGTGCGCTCCAACAAAAATAAAAAATAATTTATTTTCTGTGTTTGTGACTTGTGTGTGCTGTAGCCGCATGTGCATCAACACAGTAGTAACGCCAAGCGTGCGCCTGTGTCATAAGTCAAGGGCCGATTTGGAAATCTGGTCTGGACTGAAGGACGTGCCCACAATTTCTGACATGTCTACTGTCACTGCATATGATACTGTCACCACTGACAGAATGGAGGAGGATTACATTGGTGACAGCATCCAAGTAGGGATGTCAGACAGTCCGTATCTGCACTGGCAGGAAAAAGAGGCAATTTGGAGGCCCCTGTACAAACTGGCTCTATTTTACCTGAGTTGCCCCCCCCTCCAGTGTGTACTCCGAAAGAGTGTTTAGTGCAGCCGGGAACCTTGTCAGCGAAAGGCATAGGAGGTTGCTTCCACAAAATGTGGAGAAGATGATGTTCATAAAAATGAATTATCAACTCTTCCAGGGAGGCCAGCCTCCAGAACGTACAGAGGGACCTGTGGTGGTGGATTCTAGTGGGAACGAATTAATACTCTGTGAGGATGAGGATGTACACAACACTGAAGAGGGTGAAGAATCGGTGGATGAGGAGGATGAGGACGACATCTTGCCTCTGAAGAGGCAGTTTGTGCAGGGACAGATTAATTGCCAGCTTGTTTTGTGGGGGCCCAAACGAAAGAATCATTTCAGCCACAGTCGTGTGGCAGACCCTGGCGCTGAAATGATTGGTTTGTTAAATTGTGCATGTCCTGTTTATACAACATAAGGGTGGGTGACAATTCCATCTTGCACCTCTTTTTTTCTTTGCATTATGTACTGTTTGGGGCCTAGTTTTTCAAACTGCCATCCTGTCTGCCACTGCAGTGTCACTCCTAGATGGGCTACGTGTTTGTTCCGCCCACTCGTGTCGCTTAGCATAGTCATCCAGCTACCTCGGTGCAACCTTTTGGACTAAAAACAATATTGTGAGGTGTGAGGTGTTCAGATTAGACTGGAAATGAGTGAAAATTAATGTTATTTAGGTTAACAATAGCATAGGAGCAGAAAAACCCACAAATTCTGTGATTTTAGCTGTTTTTATGCTTTTTTTAAAAAAAAATACAGATCCAAAACACAAAACCCAGAACCCAAAACACGGAAGGGTGGTTTTGGCAAAACCAATCCAGATCCAAAACACGAAGAAAGATCCAGATCCAAAACCAAAACACGAAAAGTGGCCGGTGCACACCCCTAATAGAGAGTAGTGTCACAGGAGTGTGGTGGTGGGATAGGGATAGGCTGGAGAACAGTAGTGGAACCCAGTGAAGGAGTTTCAATCAGGGCCGTAGTGAGGACGGAGTTTGTGGAGCTCATACTCTTGGCACCAGATCCTGCTGGGGGTGCCAAGCTGGCGGGGGTCATCATCCTGGGCGCATAAGTACTGCTTTTTTTTTATTTCCACAGTTAATAGACTCCCAAGGTTCGTTCTCCTATACCTATCAAAATGTAGCAAAAGCGCCAGGGAAGCATGCAGAACCGCTACCCTCCCTCTCAACCATTCAGAATACATAGCCAGCAAAGGGGCACATTCCATTGCTTGACACATTAGCCACCTTCTTTTCCTTCAACGCCCTCAATTGATTGAGCACACTGATGGACTGGCTCTCCTGCTGTCTGCTAATCTCACTATCTCACGTCAGTAGCGTCTCACGGGCTGTGCTCTTGCCACAGAAGGACGGTCCTGGTCCTCTTGCATCTAATGAAGATCCAAATCTGCATTTCAGTGTGTTTCCACCACTAGTCTGTGTCATAGGTCAGTGTGACTCTACATAACTATATATAATTGGATGTTACAACAGAAACTCCCTTTAAATAATTGTATACTGGAGATCACAATGGCATTTAGTAGCTGCCTGGTGTAGTGACAGTTTGCCCAATCACTATACAATCATTTTCTGAACTTGTGGCTCATACTGGTCTGGGTCATATTTCCTTCTATAACAATACAATGTTTTTTTCATGTCTTTTCTGCCTACATTACAGGTTCTGTGGGATTAACATACTTTACATGGTTATTCCTCCCTTGAGCTGTCTCAATAATAATTAAAATTGTCTAGTGTTACTCTGCATATATTTTAAATGTTGTAGAGGTGTGGCACCACATGTTGTTGAAAATCAAACATTTTAAGTATACATTTTTTTTATATATCCCACAGAGCTGTATAATTTTGGTTGAATATAAAATATTATTTATGTATAGATGCAGAAGGTACCATGCTAGCTTGTTTGTATATGTGTTTAATACAAACTAGTATTTTCTAGCAGTCAGTCGGTGACTAGTTGTTGTGCCCAATGTTGGCGAGTTTTTTTTTCTTCTCTTTTCCCCACCATTCCATCTCTCTACCTCTCTACTCCCGTCTTTGTCTCTATCACTGTCTTTTCCCATCTCTATCTCTCTCTGCCCTCTCTCCCCTCTCTCACCACCATCTCTCTGTTTGCCTCCCCCTCTCTCTGTCCCTCCTCCTTTCCATGTGTCTCTCTTTTTCCTGTTTCCTCCAATCTCTAGGTCTCACCTTTCCTCTATGTTTCCCCTGGGACGTTTTGCCTCACAGCCCTATATCACAGCTATGAAGCCACTCACCCAGCTGATTCACCACTGCTGCTTCCATGGCCTCACACACCTTGCCGGTGACCTCTTGTGCTTGATTGACGCTTACTGGACAAGGCTTGAGGTTTTTGAGTTCCTCCCCGTGAGGCACCACTACCTGGCTTCTGTTGAGATTTACTGTTGTCTTTGTGCTGTCATCCAGAGCTTAGGGAGTCCTACCCTGCTCTTCCATGCTCCTGGTGTTGTAGTTAAGATGGGGTTTACTCTCTCTGGAGTGTTCAGGGGTTGTAGTTATCTCCTCTTTTTGGTAAATCTGACAGCTTCGCACCCCCCTAGGAACCTATGGGGGTTGCGGCTGCTGCAGGAAATGGAAGAACAGCAGCAGAGATATCGGAGATATCTGATGCGATCCATCTTTATTATATCTATGGTATACTTTTTATTTGCGACTAACCTCTCATAGGGGAATATGCCGCAAATATTTATGATAAATAGGCCCCTTAGAGCGATCAACTGAAATAAGAAACTCTAAAAATATACTGGTAGGTTTTTTGGCTCCTAACAAAAATTATCCCTTGTGTGTATGTGTGTGAGCATGTGGTAGGGAATATAGATTGGAAGTTCCACTCGGGCAGGGACTGATGTGAATGACCAAATATTCTCTGTAAAGCACTGCGGAATATGTGTGCGCTATATAAATAACTGGTAATAAATAAATAAATAATACAAACCTGAAATAAGAATCAGTCATGGAGAATAAAAAAACATGAAATTAGAGACATAAAAAACTTGTAGCATTCTCTTCCTACGTTGTCAGGCTAGAGGTCAGTTTCACTGCATACTCACAGTTCATTCCTTTCCCTGTGTAATTACTCAGCCAGTCTCACCCTCCTGTCAGTCATCAAATAGCATACCCCTTCCGTCCAGTCTGGGTGTTTCTCACGTTTCAGCCAGAAAAGCCGGCTAGTAAAATACAGGAAATACAGCTCAAATTTACAAAATAAATAGCACAAACTTCCTCAATGTAGGGTGAAAATTTACATTATTAATAAAAGATACACATTTTAAAATGTATACCCCTGTATATAAAAAAGCACAGATTTGCACCAGAATATTAGAGTTACACCAACATCATTATGAATAATGTTAACACACATATGTATATATAAATAAAAAAAAGGTGCGGCACTCAAGAATAACAAACCTGACGATACAGTAGCGGTGTGACAATCATTGTTTCAGTTTATGACAACTGTCTTCAGGATGTGAATAACAAATTTGGTCTGTAGTAACAATTTGGCCCTATTCCCACGTCTAATGCTCGCAAGTATATATATGATCAATTATTCTTACTCTCAAATCAGCCACACTATGCTTTGCCTGTATATAGTGCTTTGCAATGGGCTGATCGCTAGCTCCTGTGTTAATTGCCGCACGGATGGTTGATCTATGCAGGGTCATTCGCTCTTTAAATTGCCTTTCTGTCTTGCCCACGTAATGCAAGCCACATGGGCCAAACAGAAGGTATACTACGTACACTGTACTGCAAGTGACCGGACATTTAATGGTGAATTTCACTCCTGTGTAGGGGTAAGTGTCCCCTAATATCACTGATCTACACGTTATGCAGCCCAAGCATCGGTGATGACCATTCCTTTGTGTTATGAAGTGTTTAGGTTTGTTTTTTGCTTTTAATTTGCCTATATCTAATCTGACTAGGAGGTCTTTGAGAGTTTCCGGCCCCTAGTGTAGCAAGGGAGCAATTGCGTGTTAAGCAAATGTGTGAGTGTTATGTCAGTATTGACTATGGGCCATAATTGCTAAGGTTATTTTAGTGGATTCCTGGCTATTAGTCATATACCTGTTGACCCATGGTGTACGGGATGGTTGGTTGTCACTTTTGACTTAGGGTTGTAACAGTTGTTCCCTAGGCCAGTGGTTCCCAAACTGGGTACCGTGGCACTCTGGGGTGCCTCTAGGCAGTTGCAGGGGTGCCTCAGGTTGGTGGTCCAGCACCAAATAAAATTATTTATGGTCAATGTAAGAGGCAAAAACATAAAATATGTGGTCAAACAGACGCAACCCTGTCCACCATCACACAACTGAAGCTTGGGATGACAGGTAAGCACAAGTTCCTTAACCCAATGTTCTTTTCTTAATTTCTGAATAACAAACTATTGGCTTAGGGGTGCCATGAAAAAAATGCTGATACTCTAGGGTGCAGTGATTCAAGAAAGTTTGGGAACCCCTGCCCTAGGCAATTCAAGTACTTTTTGTTTGGTTTTTATCAATTATGCCCTGTTGTAGCCCCTCTGTACAAACTTTTCCAGCATCTGTTCTAATTGATGCTCTAGTGTTTCTTGATCACTAGTGATCCTCCCAAACCTGAGAAACTGGGAACAGGGATAGCCATGTCATAAAGGTAATTGATGGAAACTAGTTTGGTGAAGAATAGTGTTTCTATAAGTTCCTTTCACAAAGATGGACATACAGTATGTAAATGGTCATCATGTTGTTCAGTGTTGACCACAAGGAAATGTACCGATTCCTCAGCTATGGTATATGTAAATTGTACTTTATGTCCAGTGTTAATGTGATCATCCAGCAGTTTCTGGAGGTCAGCTTTGGTCCCTACCCAGAAGATCAATATGTTGTCAATGAATCTATTGTACAACAAAAACTTCTGTGATATTTCTGGTACCTGCAGGAATCCTTGTTGTTTGACCATGTTCATATTGGCGTTGGCATACAATGGGGCCACATTGGACACCATTGCAAACCAGCTCTCTGCAGGTAAAATTTGTTGTCATAAAATAAATATTTCCTCTCTAAAGTTAACTGCAGTAACTTCAGGAAGAGTTGAATAGGAGGGCCTTGATATAAAGGGTTATCCCTCAGTAAAAATTCAACTGCTTGGATACCCTCTCTGTGTGGGATGCACGTGTAAAAACTAGTGACATCCGCACATATATATTTAGAGGGTAATCTGGGACCACACTGGCAGGGGCGGGGGAGCGGGTACAAATTGCCCGGGCTTCCTGAGGGGCCCGGGTCCGACGCCGCACCCCCCCCCTCCCTCACACAGCGTGTGCTGAGCTGCAGTGGGAGACTGCTCATGGCTGCTGAGCAGCAGCCACAGCAGTCTCCTATGCCTGTTGGGGGGAGCGATCACACTGATCGCGCCCCCCAGGCTTTGCGCCGGGCTGAGGGGGCTGAGAGCACCACCCTCGCCAGCGCCGTGCCACTTCGCAGCACTTTTTTTTCCCGAAGGGGGCGTGGCCACGCCTCCTGCAATTAGGCCATACCCCCTGTTACCCGGGCCCACCGTGGCTCTTGGCGGGCCTGCACACTGGACACTTAACTCTAGTTGCAAAGGCCTGATTCTGAGTTGCACGCAGAAACGCACGCAGCAGTGTCTACTGGCAGACGCCCATATGCGTATTTATGCAGATGTCACTACAAACTAATTTCCTTGTGTACATACGTGCACCCGAATTTGCAAGGTCTGAGATGCCCACCTTTAGAGTCTATACATGCAGCAGTGGAATCACTAGGGGGGTGCGGGCTGCACCAGGTGACACAATCTGAGGGGCTGGCTAAAATAGCAGTGCTACTTTGCTATTTTGATATTAACCCCTCAGATGGTGTCACCGAGTGGCAAGCAGCCATTCCACACCCCCCGGGTCCGCAGAGGCTGAGAACTTCCCACCCGGAGCGCTAGGCAAAGCTCCAGCGTGACGACCAGCATGACAGAAGCTGGGGCATGACAAGCGGTCATACCCACCCATTATAACACCTCTGACATGCAGTAATACTGATTGGTGCATCCTTAGACACCACCATGGTAGCTTTCTCTGTCTGACTATGGCCTCCTATTCCTGCAGCTTTGTGCCTGTGTACGCAGCTGCTTTCCCTTACACGCCTGCCACACTCCCATAACACACCCACGACACTCCCCTAGCACACCTTTTTAGTGTGAGCAGCAGCCACAGCAGTCTCCTATCTATGCCTGTGCTAGGGAGCAATCACACTGAACATGCCCCCTCCTGGCTTTGCGCCGGGTTGTGGGGCTCACAGCGCTCCCCTTCCCCGGCGTGGAGCGCCGTGCACAAATTATTTTTTTAATTCTTTTTTGTCCTAAAGCCTCCCGCTATTAGACCACGCCCCCTTTCATTGGGCCTGCTGCAGCTGTCAGCGCCCCTGCTTTCAATCTGTATTTCCTGCCATATGTACACACATATACAAACTAGGGTTTAATTTTTTGCCAGAAGCCAATTCATCTAACAGTACTCTATGTTGTTTGGAGTGTGGAAGGAAATGGGAGAACTCATGGGGTCATTTAGACCCGCTCGCGAGCGCAGGAAGCTCGCAAGCGGGTCGATGGTGCCGAATTGCGCATGCGCACGACGGAGGGAGCTCCGTCGTGTGCATGCGCGAGACCAGAGTATCGACGGCCAAGCCGTCATTATGGGTCTCGCGCCAAAGGGGGCGTGCTGTCGATGGTGAGTGACAGCACGCCCCTTTGGTGGGCGTGGCTGCCAGACGGAGGCGTTCCCATGGGAATGCCTACCGTCTGAGTCCGGCCCCACTGACATCACTAGTGATGTCAGTGGGAGTGATTTTGGCTCTGATAGAGCCAAAATCACTCCAGGGCTTGCGGTCACCGAGACCCTACCACAGGGTCTCGTCGCAAGCCCAATGGTCGCGATGGTCTTGACCATCGCAACCATCATCATGGACGCTCACTATAGCTGTGGGTGGTAACCCACAGCTATGCGAGCGTCCATGAGGCCGCTCCAAGTTGAGGGAGGAGAGCCCTGATTCAGAGCGAGCGCTCTGGTCAGAGCGTCCGGCTCTGAATCAGGCCCTCAGAACATGCGAGCACAGGTAGAACACATCTATACAGACAACATATTAATAACCCTTGTGGATCACATATATATATATATATATATACACATATATATATACTATATATATATATATATATATATATATATATATATATATATTAGGGATGTGCAGGCTCGGTTTTACTCGGATTTACTCGGTTCTTATCGCCACTTTACCGCAAATTCGGATTTATTATATTGGCTATCCAAAACACATGATAGGCGGTAGCCAATAAAATGCCGTTTAAAGATCCGAGTAAATCCGAGTAAAACCGAACCCGCTCACCCCTAATATATATATATATATATATATATATATATATTCCATAGACAAAAAAACCTTAGGGTTTCACATGTCCCATTGCGGCTGCTTAGACATGACATGATCTGAAAATGCACGGACCTATTGAATTTCTGCCACTCAAACTCCAAAAAGCAATGAAATTAAGATCATTAAGGCTGATGCCTTAATGGACGTGTTCCTTGCATAATACAGATATGGTTTGCCATGACACCATGTGGTTAACTGCAGATTCAGCACTCTCATATAGTGAGATTGCTGTCACTCACAAAATGGTGGAGCTTCTAATTCACAGAATTGTGTGCTCATTGGAATACACACATGCAGTCTATGCAACTGAGGTCTGAGCAGAGCATACAGCTGCGCAGATGGGATAAGAGTATGGTGGATGGAGGAACAGTGGTGTTTGGAGTTTGAGTGGCAGAAATTCAATAGGTTTTGTGCATTTTCAGATCATGTCTAAGCAGCCTTAATGAGACATGTGAAACCATTAGGTTTTTTGTCTATGGAATTTCAGAGCTTTTTTAAAATGTATTAACTATCAGGGTTTAGATGAGCAAACTGGGCCACCTGCAGGGGAGAAGGGCAACAAAATGGTACAGTAGCGCAGGAGGAAAATGGGACAGCACACAGGAGGTGGATTGGGAAGTGCAGAGTGTGAGACGGCTGTAGGCGTGCAGGGTAGCGGCGGCAGCGGTGCAGTGCAAAGGGGGCATCAGTGGGTGACAGAGGGCTCACTGGTAGTGCGCATGCACCTGAGAAAATAAAATCAATAAGTCACAGATGCACAAACGCAGCAGTGAGATCCATCTACTCCTCTATGTTAAAAATTGAATGTGTAAAATAAAAAAAGGTGCCCCCCCCCAAAAAAAACACAACCAGCACCGGGCTTTTAACAGCCAGTCCTGGTTGTATTTAAATACAGGGGAAAAATGACGTAGGGGTCCCCTGTACTTAAGCACAACCAGCACCGGGCTAGTCAGAACCAGCCCTGGTTGCCAAAATATGGGGGACAAATGACGTAGGGGTCCCCCGTATTCAGCACAACCAGCACTGGGCTCTGAGCCGGCCCTGGTTTGGGAAATACAGGGGGGAAAAATGCGTAGGGTCCCCCTGTATTTACCAGAACCAGCACCGGACTCTTTCTCTCGGGGGGGGTGATGCCACAACCAGGGGAGCCCTTTCACAGAGCACTCCAGCAAAAAAAGCATCACCCCTGGCCACTAGGGAGTCAGCCTAGGCCAGAGATTCCTGGGGAACTGGGGACCCTCTTTAAAAAGAAGGGTCCCCCTCTCTAGGGCACCTCAGGCCCAGGCTGATAGACCCGCTTATTACCGATTCCATTGCTGGGTTGGTCCACTGCTAAAGCCCGCAAAAGGCAGCCATCTTTGTACACCCAGGTGAAGCCACAGTGAATACACCTGCTGGAGGCTCCTACTGAGGCTGCGCAATAAGTTGAAAAGTCCTAACTCTATAATGGCGCATTCTTGAGGTAATAGTTTAAAAACTGTAACTTTCTAATTTACCTGAACCCCAAAAGCATGTACCCTGGAACAATAGCTACCTAATAAAACAAACCCCAAGACTAAATTTGTCCCCTACCCTGAGTTATGCCTTCCCAAAAATCCCCTATAGAGAACAGCAGAAAAGTGGTCCTAATTGAGAATGTCAGAAAAAAAATGACAGTTGGAACATTAGATTACTTCTAAATCCTCATTTTTTATGTTTATGCACTGAAATTTGGCATGCAGTACCCAGTGACAGTTCTACCCGGCCTTGCAAAATTTCAGCTCAGTACTCCAACAGCTTTTGAGGTGTAGCCCCTTAAACACCCTGCCCCCCCTCTGGAATTCTCTATGGAGATTTCCATTTTTTTAGATGCGGCCTTAATATAAGGGCACACCCATATAATATATATATATATATATATACATATATACATAAAGTCAATATAAATGGCGGCACTCACGGGTCTTGCAAAGAAGAATCACGTTGACATCTGTGTCACTCTTGTTCGACGTTTCAGTCAAGAAAGACTTTTATCAAGAACATGTTAGAGCTTTCAGCTCTAACAGCCTGCTCCACCTAACAGCCTGCTCCACCTAACAGCCTGCTCCGTCGTGCGCATTGCGCACTGGGCCACCATCGACCCGCTTGCGAGCGTATAGCGCTCGCGAGCGGGTCTGAGTCAGGCCCAGTGTGTAATAAAAAATAACACTGATCAACACTCATTTTATTGCCAATCTTATTAGAGTGATTTGGGGGTAACTCTGTGGTGCTGATTCAGAATATGATATTGGCTTTGCTAGATTGGCTCTAATTTGAAATACACGGATACACGGACAAGAAACAAGAAAGACACAAAAGACAACTTTCAACTAACTAGTGGTTAGGTGGCCAATCACTTATATACGGAGGGGGGATACTCTAGAATGATCGTGGATTGAACACCTCGAATATTCGCGTTTCTCACCTTCTAGAATGTTCCGATATATTCCCATATGCACGCATTATGGATAAGTTTCCTATTACTTGACGACATCCATTATCTTAAGAACTAGAGATAATTAGAAAAATGTATTTCATTTTTGAGTTCAGCAAACCCAAAATGCCCTAAATTCTTTCAAATATCCTTGGCAACTAAACACATTTTTTTTTTTGGGCTGGGCAATCAAAAGGTGATAGAATCAAATTATATCTGATTTGATCTAGCAAGATCCCAGTTCATGTAAAGAGAGGTGATTATAATATTTCTGCCGACTCTCCAGACACAGTAAGATAACTACAATAAATTCCTAAAAGGAATAATGTGCTGGTTGCTGGCCTTACTGACATCACTCAGAGTTCAGTGGATATAATGTATACAATTAGTTATTCTTTATTGACATTTATCTGTAAAGCACTCGCATATTCTATTGTGCCTGTTTTAACAGACAGACAGAAAGGTAAGAACCTCTTGCCCTATATTATATAGAACTTATATTGGTGCAGCCAGATTGCAAAAGTAAAAAGTGCTTGATGGGCTATATAATTAAGTCACACTACAGTGTTGGACTATGGTTAGAGGGTTACTTTAGTATAGAAAATGAACACATGTAAGTTTTGTGTGAACTGTGTAGAACGGAGGTTAATTAAGTAGTCCATGAATTTGCTTGTCTGAAGAACGAGTTTTCAGGCAACACTTGAAGATTTAAGAGGCTATAAAAAAACCTTGTTGTGCGAGAGTGGGTACAACTTAAAAAAAGTCCTGTAACTGGGAATAGGTGCAGGCAGGGGTGTATCTATAATGGGTGCAGGGTATGCAGGACACACAGGCCCCCGGGTCATGAGGGGCCCCACACCACACACCCTGCACCCATATAATTGAAAACTCACTTGTCCGTGGTCCCGCGTCGGGTGTCAGCACTGCACAGAACACCGGAAAATGGCCGCTACCTCCATTTTTCCGGTGTTATGCGCATGCGCAGAAGACTCCGGGCACACTCAGAGTCTACTGTTTCTGCGGTGGCCGGCCAGCCATTCCAGTCGGCTGCCGTTCTCCGGGGAGAGAGGAGGGGGCCCTGCACAGAGAATGCACACGGGCCCCTCCTCTCTTAAGATGCCCCTGGGTGCAAGTAATGAGTGTGGATGAGACACAGAGGGAGGAGATATATCAAACCTTCTAAAGAGGACAAATTAACAATTTGCCCACAGCAACTACTTATATTTAAGCTATCATGTATCAAGTACATTCTATTATATGATAGCTAGAAGTTGATTGGTTGTTATTAGAAACATCTCCACCTGTCCTTTGTAGATGGCTTAATTCATCTCCCCCATAGACATAGATGTCTGTTTACTAAGCCTTGGATGGAGATAAAGTGGACGGAGATAAAGTACCAACCAATCAGCTCCTAACTGTCATTTTTCAAACATAGTCTATGACATGGCAGTTAGGAGCTGATTGGTTAGTGATTTATCTCTATTCACTTTATCTCCATCCAAGGCTTAGTAAATAGTCCCCTTGGTCACCTGTGATGTTTAATGAAATCCTAAAAATATGATCTATTGGTGGTGCTTAAGGACTGGAGTGAAGAAACACTGCTGTAAAGCAGGTCTTCATATTTAGGACATTCCAAGCTACAGTCTAAAGTCAGGAAATGCTACACGCTGCCCTTCCAACAACAGTGGTTAATCTGAAATGAATTAATATAGCATTACAGTATATTGTTATATATTAACTCACGAATAACTCCAGATATTGTGAATATGTAGCAGGTATCATTTAAATATTATGGTTAAAAGGGTTGCTGCTTTAACTCTTTGCTAAGGGAGGTCTGTTTGTTACATAAAACCATTTTAAATCCAGAACACACAAGATACTGTAAGTCAACATAATTACAGTAGATCGTCAGACTTGCTGAATCTAACTATTTGAAAGAGCATAGATTGTACCTGTCTCTGTAGGCAGGAAGTGTATGAGTATGCATTAATCATTTGTTATTGAAAATATCTGGCACAAAGTTGAAGTTTTCCTGTCAAGACCGAAGCCAACCTAGATACACACAGCAGAGAGATCAGATTACCATCCAGTTGACTCATCTTGTCAAGGAATGTCTATGGATTGTTGTAATTGGCTCAGCTCCTCCATGCGTTTACTGGACAGTTGTATTGCAATGCTGGTGTTGACTAATGACTATGAAGGATTTTGCACAAATGCAAATCTGTTAAATAGGCAACTAGGTTCATATGAGGATGAGAGCATTAAATCAATAAAACTAATGCCACATTTTCATTATTAAGAATGTTCTATTAAAATATATGTTTGATTATTTTGTGCATCAAGATACTTGTTTGAAATATTATTATTAGCAATTATTTATATTACACCAGTGTACTTGGTGGTGCTTTACAATTCGGAACGTTATAAATAACTGGTAATAAATAAATAAATATATATATATGTATATATACAGTCAGGTCCATAAATATTGGGACATTGACAGAATTTTCATATTTTGTCCTCTATTCACCACCACAATGGTTTTGAAATGAAACAAACAAGATGTGCTTTAACTGCAGACTTTCAGATTTAATTTGAGGGTAATTACATCCAAATCGGGTGAACGGTGTAGGAATTACAACAGTTTCAATATGTGCCTCCCACTTTTTAAGGGGCCAAAAGTAATGGGACTATCAACTCAAAAGCTATTTCATGGACAGGTGTGGGCTATTCCCTCATTATTTCATTATCAATTAAGCAGGTCTGGAGTTGATTCTAGGTGTAACATTTGCATTTGGAATCAGTTGCTGTCAACTCTCAATATGAGATCCAAAGAGCTGTCACTATCAGTGAAGCAAGCCATCACTAGGCTGAAAAATGAAAACAAACCCATCAGAGAGATTGCAAAAACATTAGGTGTGGCCAAATCAACTCTTTGGAACATTCTTAAAAAGAAAGAATGCACCGGAGAGCTCAGCAACACCAAAAGACCCGGAAGACCACGGAAAACAACTGTGGTGGATGACAAAATAATTATTTCCCTGATGAAGAAAAACCCCTTCACAACAGTTGGCCAAATCAAGAACACTCTCCAGGAGGTAGACGTATATGTGTCAAAGTCAACAATCAAGAGAAGACTTCACAAGAGTGAATATAGAGGGTTCACCACAAGATGCAAACCATTGGTGAGCCACAAAAACAGGAAGACCAGATTAGAGTTTGCCAAACAACATCTAAAAAAGCCATTACAGTTCGAGAACAACATCCTATTGACAGATGAGACAAAGATCAACTTGTACCAGAGTGATGGGAAGAGAAGAGAAGGAAAGGAACTGCTCATGATCCAAAACATACCACCTCATAAGTGAAGCATGGTGGCGGTAGTGTCATGGCGTGGGCATGTATGGCTGCCAATGGAACTGGTTCCCTTGTATTTATTGATGATGTGACTGCTGACAAAAGCAGCAGAATGAATTCTGAAGTGTTTCGGGCAATTTTATATGCTCATATTCAGTCAGATGCTTCAGAATTCATTGGACAGCGCTTCACAGTGCAGATGGACAATGACCCGAAGCGTACTGCAAAAGCAACCAAAGAGTTTTTTAAGGCTAAAAAGTGGAATGTTATGCAATGGCCAAGTCAATCCCCTGACCTGAATCCGATTGAGCATGCATTTCACTTGATGAAGACAAAACTGAAGGGAAAATGCCCCAAGAACAAGCAGGAACTGAAGACATTTGCAGTAGAGGCCTGGCAGAGCACCACCAGGGATGAAACCCAGCGTCTGGTGATGTCTATGCGTTCCAGACTTCAGGCTGTAATTGCCTGCAAAGGATTTGCAACAAAGTATTAAAAAGTGAAAGTTAGATTTGGCATTGTTTAGTTTGTCCCATTACTTTTGGCCCCTTAAAAAGTGGGAGGCACATATAGAAACCGTTGTAATTCCTACACCGTTCACCTGATTTGGATGTAATTACCCTCAAATTAAATCTGAAAGTCTGCAGTTAAATCACATTTTGTTTGTTTCATTTCAAAGTCATTGTGGTGGTGAACAGAGGCCAAAATATGAAAATTCTGTCAATGTCCCAATATTTGTGGACCTGACCATATAAAAAATATAAAAAAAGGCAGCGGCACTCAGGGTCTTTTGAAGTTCAATGACATGTATTCAAAAAGAAGTCACAACATATTACCAACGTTTCGAGGTGCGTAGCCCCTTTGTCAAGGTGTGAGTAACAAATGGTGAAATAAAGAGCTTACCTTATAAATTGTGAGAAAAGGAGAAATCCGCTTGTGTAAGAAGACATCCCCGGCAACGCCATGTTCTGACCCATTCGGAGGACTTTCGGTGTGGGCGGAAGATGACATAAGCATGTCCGGACGTCGGGTTGCCTGGGAAACATAGTAACCAGGGCAACCACCCAACGCTGATGGACGCTACAAATGCCGGCTCTGAAAAGAAAAGTGCACTCGTTATAGTGATTTCAACCACCACAGTAGACGATCGAAAAGTGATGAAATAAAGTGAACAAAGTAAAGTTTTAAAAGAGTGAGAAGTTAGGAACATAAAATAAATATAGAACAGTTAGAAAATCACATATTCAAATATACTAAGTGCCTTACTTAGTATGTTTAAATATTAGAAAGCGGATCATTATATCAAATCATTCTGGAGAAAAGCCTACATGTCCTAACATTAGTGTAAGTTTACAAATATATTAAAGCAATTAAGAATATATAGTATGACCATTTGATAAGGACAAGGCTAGAACTGTAGAGAATAAATAGTCCAATAGGATAATATGTCCTGTGTCTAACAAGCTGCTGAATGCCAATAAAGGGCTTTATTGTAAAATTATATGCAAGGGATGTTCATAATGTAGAATATTCGGTGAATAGATGGCTATTTGAAGATCTTCCATGAGATCTTTTCGTTTAGGCCGTTCGGATGGAAAGTATTCAAATTAAAGATCCAGCGTGTTTCTACTTGGAAAAGTTTGTTACCCCTGTCTCCTCCCCTCAATGAGACTGGCACATGGTCTATTGCCATGTATAATGTAGAGATCCAACAAGCGATGAGGCGGCACTTCACAGACTTTTAAATAATCAAATTGTATTCTTAAGTATCGATGGTCTTGAAGCGTCGATACTTATCAATACAATTTGATCATTTGAAAGTCCGTGGAGTGTCGCCTCATCGCTTGTTGGATTTCAAGTAGTGAATACTCACCTCTTTGGGCAAGCAAATTCCAGAAACACTCACATCACCTCCAATAGCTGTCCCACCCAATTACATCTCCTCTACATAGTCCACACATAAATGTACATATTTTCTCTTTCTTCAATCACACAGCTTGCTGACCCCAAACCAACAATGCTGTGTGACTGGATCATACAGCCCACCAAGAACCTCTGCAATCTGGTTGGACCAATATGTAAAATGTAGCACTTATCCTCGTGTATTAATGCGTATTTGTCACGGCAAGGGTTTCTCGGCATGGTACCTGCCGGGTATTACCTGTGAGGTCACTGTGGCGGGGGGTCTCTGGCAGCGGCGCTGGTTTTTGGCAAGGGGCATTGGCTGCGTGTGGTCCTGTGCAGGCACATTGTCACTAGGCCTGGTGAGGTCTGGCGGTGTTTCTGTTCCGTTGGCATGGGCGCCACCATCTAGCCTGTGGCCATGTGATCCCAGCTGTCCAATCCTGGCAGGTCATGTGCTCATTCCAGCCAGTCACAGTACGGCACTGAGTATTTAGGAAGGTCCAGAGCCTTCCTTCCTTTGCCAGTGCAACATGTTTCTCAGCTGCGTCTGAGAGTACCTGTGCCTTCCTGCCTGCTTGTTATACGCTCCTAGCCTGAACCTTGCCTGCTCCAACCTGCTGGACTTACCCTGCACCCTCCATATACCTTCTTACCTGCCTGAGTACCTGAACCTGCTGTTTCCCTGCACCTTGCTTCATTTCACTCCCAGCTGGACTGCATTCAGTTACAGCTCATCAAGCCTGCATTTTATTACAGCTCATTATACCTGCATTCTGTTTTAGCTCACCATACTTATACTGGACTGTTCCTGCCATGGGCGCCGAGAGGGGGGGGGGGGAGGGTACAGTTTATCCAGGCCCGGGCTTGCTAGAGGGTCCCGGCGGGGCCCGGGTGCGGTGTCACCCCCCCCTGCCTTACAGCAGCTCAGCACACAACTTGTGCTGGGCTGCTGTGTGAGACTGCTCATGGCTGCTGCAGCAGCCGGTACAGTCTCCTATGGTTGTGGGGGGGGGCGATCACACTGATCGCGCCCCCCCTCTGCTTATTGCTGGGCTGGGGGGCTTACAGCACCCCCCTCACCAGCGCACTGAAAAAGTTATATTTTCTCTATTTTTTTCAAGGGGGTGTGGCCACGCCTCCCGCGATTAGGCCACGCACCCTCCTTTACCCAGGGCTCGGACAGTCTCTCTACGGCCCTGGTTCCTGCCTGTCACTCTCTGGACATTTGTTCATTAACCCTCACTACAGTTATTAAGTGCACTTTAGTGCTATACCTGGACTTTTTGTTTGCCATTTCCATGTCTTCTCAGTCACTTATTAAAAACCCCACTTTTTAATTTAAGTCTGCTCCTGTGTCTGCTTTTATCACCACCCTGGGTCCACAACAAATTCAGAACGTCACAGTATATAGACTGTAAGTTTGTGAGAAAGGAGTTCTTACCTCTACTATCTGTTTTTATCCAGTCTACAATAGATTTCCACAATTTCTTGTTCCCTGATTCCACCACACCAGTTTTGGGGAATCGGGGAAATCCAACATGTTGAAAATCCTTGATTTGCCAATCCTGATCATAAACATGATCGAGATTGGCGAGTCAGTATTTTTAGCATCCTGTTTTCTCCCAATCTAGTCATTGTCCGCCACTTGGCGGATCGGATTGGAGTCGGGGAATCATGACGCTTATGTACAGTTCGCATTACTACAGTATTTTGTTCCCACTTGTAAAGTGCCATGAAATATGCTGGCAATATATAAGTAACTGTTAATAAATAATCAAACTATAAAGTATGTTGGTGCAGTTTTGTTAATTGTTATGTAGAGATTTATATTGGTTTCTATAAAATGATTTGGTAAATTACAGGCAGAAATGTAGAGACTGGTAGTGTGTAGCAGCAGTAGAAGATCATTTTGCAAGGAAAATGGGCTAGCCCAATGGTTCCCAAACTGTGTGCATTGGCATCCTGGGGTGCTTCGGGACACTTGCAGGGGTGCAGTGGCGTAACTAGGGCAGGGCCGCTGGGGCTCGTGCCCTGGGCGCCGTGGGACCGGTGGTGCAGAGGGCGCCGCCGGCCATGTTACCGTCCCATCCTAGTTAGCCAGTGTATTGCCGACCGCAGTGAGTGCGGTCAGCAATACACATTTACTCAGGACTAGGGCTAGGCTTCCCTGTGCCCAGCACCGTCCTGTGCTGCACAGCCATGCCCCTTCCCTCCCCCTGAGCGCTTACCCAACAGCACCAGGCGAAGGGTGGCAGCACCAGGCGAAGGCTAGCCAGTGCATTTGCACACACATCGTCGCCAACGCTGTGGCGATGTGTGTGTTTCAGCAGCCAATGAGAGTCAGACAGACTCTCATTGGCTGCTGCTGTGCCCACTGCAAGAGTCGGGCTGGAGCTCACTCTTGAGCTCTGCCTTCCAGCTCCTGCATGACGTCTCTCCCGTAATGCAGAGCGCGCCAGCCCGGTAAGACCGAGGTGCGGACTGCGGTGGGAGCTGGAGCGGGGATTCAAGTAAGTGTTTTTTTTTAACTTGTGTGTCTGCACTAATGGGGGCACTGCATCAGGGGGGACCTCTACTGGGAGGGACTATTACTGGGGGCACTGAATTGTGGGGGGACATCTACTGGGGACTACTACTGGGGGGAACCTGCTACTGGGGGCACTGCATTGAGGGGGACCTCTACTCAGGACTACTACTGGAGGGGACTACTACTGGGGGCACTGCATCGGGGGGTGACCACTACTGGGGGCATTACTGGGGGGGCCTCTACTGGGGGCACTACTGTGGGGGACTACTACTGGGGGCACTGCATCGGGGGGCCACTACTGGGGCACTGCATAGGGGGGATCACTACTGGGGGCAATATCTAAAGGGCACTTCATAGGGGGTACCACTACTGGGGGCACTGCATGGGGGAGACTACTACTGGGGGCACTGAATAGGGAGGACCACTACAGGGGGCACTGTATAAGAGGCACTGGATATGGGGGATCACTACAGTGGGCCTGCACAAGGGGAACCACTACTGGGGGTACTGTATAAGGGGCACTAGTGGGCGCACTGCATGGGGCACTGCATAAGGGGATCACTACTGGGGGCCTGCATAAGGGGGACCACTACTGAGGGCACTGTATAAGGGGCACTACTGGGGGGCCTGCAAAAGGGGGACCACTACTGGGGGCACTGTATAAGGGACACTACTGGGGGCCTGTATAAGGGGGACCACTACTAGGGGTTCTGTGTAAGGGGCACTACTGGGGGCCTGCATAAGAGTGACCACTACAAGGGGCATTGCATACTGGGGGTACTGTATAAGGGGCACTACTGGGAGACCACTACTGGGGGCACTGCATATGGGGGACTGTATAAGGGACATTGCATTAAGGTGCATATGGAATGGAAAGGAATGTTCAGAGTGCCGAGAAAGGGGTGTGTGTCATGTTGACATGTCCCATTTTTAAGTGACCATGCCCCTTGTGACCACCCCCATTTGTCACCACACGTGCCTTCATCGTGCACACATAGGGTGAGGGGGCTCCATTTTTCAATTTGCCCTGGGCTCCGAATACCCTAGATATGCCACTGCAGGGGTGCCTCAGGTTGGTGGTCCAGCACCAAATCAAATTATTTCTGGTAAACATGTGGGCAAACAGAAGTACAAACCTGTCCACCACCACATAACTGAACCTAAGGATGACAGGTAAGCACAAGTTACTTCACTTTACTACTTTGATTATTTTCTGAATTTCTCAATAACAAACTTAAACTGCCGTGAAAACAATGCTGATACTCTAGGGCAGGGATGGGGAACCTCAGGCCCGTAGACCATATAAGGCTCTTGGAATCATTTGGTCTGGCCCTCTGAGCTTTTTTTCTGCTAGTCTCATCTGGCTAGCAGGGTGCCTAGAATGGCACACTGCAACCAGAATCTATGCAGCAGTGCCACCTGGAGTGTCCTTAGGATGCTTCAGACGGTCACACTGCTGCCCTTACTGTAATCACCGGCGATTGTCACACATAGAGGGGGCGTGGCCTGCACCGGGCCCAAATATAATGTTATATATATTAAAATGGCCCTCAGCAGAAAAAAGGTTCCCCACCCCTGCTCTAGGGCGCCGTGATTCGATTTGTGGTGAGGATGTGGTAAAAAGTGTAGACCTGTCCCACATTTGGTGGCAGTAAAGTAGTACAGTTCTTGAGTGTTCAAAATTTGAGGAAATTACACGCCCAATTCCAGATGTTCTGAAACACATGCTGAAACCTATTTGCCGTTTTCTCACAGCATCAATGTGCCGGATAATGTTGAAAGAAATCAGATAAAAATCAGCCCTTATAAATGAAGTTTGGCAGATACTGTATATACATTGGAACACATTATTAGCATTATACATGACTGTTTGCACCACCTTATCAACACATGAAATGCATGAAGTTTAAATTCTACAGTAGCTCCACTAATTCTCATCCATAGGAGATCTTCCTCTACATTTTTTTTAAATATTAAAATAACATCTGGACTTCCCCCTTTCTTTTTCCTTCTTTCTCAACCTTCTCACTTTCTCCCTGTACCAACTGTGTGTATTCTGTGTAATATGATTTGACCGTGGGAAACAAAGGCCAGTTCTGAGTCATGGATGATACATAAGCGGTGATCTTGAGGGGAGGGCCATAACTAGGAGTGGGCAAGTGGGCCACCGCCCAGGACACAGGGCCTAGAAGGCATGCCCTTGGAGCGTCCTTAGGGCACTTTGGATGCTCAGCTTCTCCCTGGTCCTGACAACAAGCCACCCCAAAGCCACCTGGAGAGTCCTTAGGATGCTCTAGGCACTAAGCTTTTCCTTGGTCCCAGATACCCAGCTACCTCATTGTGACATCATGATAACATGATGATGTCACTTTCTTTTGCCATTTTTTGCGTAAGTCTTTTTATGAGGTCCTAAGAGCCTTAGTAGACAGGTTCTTTAAATCTCATGAGTTATGATGTCAGTTCAGCGACATCAGCTCCGTCGTGCGCATGCGCGAGACCCGGATAGCGACAGCCAAGCTGTCGCTATGGGTCTCGCACCAAAGGGAGCGTGCTGTCGATGGTGACTGATAGCACGCCCCCTTTGGTGGGCGTGCCGGGGGCGTTGCTGCCCAGTCGGAGGCATTTCCATGGGAACGCCTTCCGTCTGGAGCCGGCCCCACTGACATCACTAGTGATGTCAGTGGGAGTGCTTTTGGCTCTGACAGAGCCAAAAGCACTCCTGGGTTTGCGGCAGCGAAACCCTACCGCAGGGTCTCGTCACAAGCCCGATGGTCGCTTTTTGGCCGCTCGCATAAGCTGTGGGTGGTCACCCACTGCTATGCGAGCGGCCAGGTAGGAGGGCCCTGATTCAGAGCAAGCGCTCTGGTCAGAGCATCCGGCTCTGAATCAGGCCCTCTGTTTTTATTGATTTTGGATTGTTGCTGGGTTTTACTGTTTCTTTATTTTTTATTTTTTTATTTTTTTTTAAACGCTCTCTATGAGACCTTCTGAGCCGCTACTAATAATGAGAACAAAGTGTTATAGGTGGACAGATTTAACAAAACCTTTTTACAGACAGTGGGGCCCATTTATCAAAGTTAATTTGAGGTAAATTCCCCGAAAACACCTGTTTTCGGGGGTTTACCTCAAATATTAAGTATCCCCCTTTCTTTTTCCTTCTTTCTCAACCTTCTCACTTTCTCCCTGTACCAACTGTGTGTATTCTGTGTAATATGATTTGACCGTGGGAAACAAAGGCCAGTTCTGAGTCATGGATGATACATAAGCGGTGATCTTGAGGGGAGGGCCATAACTAGGAGTGGGCAAGTGGGCCACCGCCCAGGACACAGGGCCTAGAAGGCATGCCCTTGGAGCGTCCTTAGGGCACTTTGGATGCTCAGCTTCTCCCTGGTCCTGACAACAAGCCACCCCAAAGCCACCTGGAGAGTCCTTAGGATGCTCTAGGCACTAAGCTTTTCCTTGGTCCCAGATACCCAGCTACCTCATTGTGACATCATGATAACATGATGATGTCACTTTCTTTTGCCATTTTTTGCGTAAGTCTTTTTATGAGGTCCTAAGAGCCTTAGTAGACAGGTTCTTTAAATCTCATGAGTTATGATGTCAGTTCAGCGACATCAGCTCCGTCGTGCGCATGCGCGAGACCCGGATAGCGACAGCCAAGCTGTCGCTATGGGTCTCGCACCAAAGGGAGCGTGCTGTCGATGGTGACTGATAGCACGCCCCCTTTGGTGGGCGTGCCGGGGGCGTTGCTGCCCAGTCGGAGGCATTTCCATGGGAACGCCTTCCGTCTGGAGCCGGCCCCACTGACATCACTAGTGATGTCAGTGGGAGTGCTTTTGGCTCTGACAGAGCCAAAAGCACTCCTGGGTTTGCGGCAGCGAAACCCTACCGCAGGGTCTCGTCACAAGCCCGATGGTCGCTTTTTGGCCGCTCGCATAAGCTGTGGGTGGTCACCCACTGCTATGCGAGCGGCCAGGTAGGAGGGCCCTGATTCAGAGCAAGCGCTCTGGTCAGAGCATCCGGCTCTGAATCAGGCCCTCTGTTTTTATTGATTTTGGATTGTTGCTGGGTTTTACTGTTTCTTTATTTTTTATTTTTTTATTTTTTTTTAAACGCTCTCTATGAGACCTTCTGAGCCGCTACTAATAATGAGAACAAAGTGTTATAGGTGGACAGATTTAACAAAACCTTTTTACAGACAGTGGGGCCCATTTATCAAAGTTAATTTGAGGTAAATTCCCCGAAAACACCTGTTTTCGGGGGTTTACCTCAAATATTAAGTATCCCCCTTTCTTTTTCCTTCTTTCTCAACCTTCTCACTTTCTCCCTGTACCAACTGTGTGTATTCTGTGTAATATGATTTGACCGTGGGAAACAAAGGCCAGTTCTGAGTCATGGATGATACATAAGCGGTGATCTTGAGGGGAGGGCCATAACTAGGAGTGGGCAAGTGGGCCACCGCCCAGGACACAGGGCCTAGAAGGCATGCCCTTGGAGCGTCCTTAGGGCACTTTGGATGCTCAGCTTCTCCCTGGTCCTGACAACAAGCCACCCCAAAGCCACCTGGAGAGTCCTTAGGATGCTCTAGGCACTAAGCTTTTCCTTGGTCCCAGATACCCAGCTACCTCATTGTGACATCATGATAACATGATGATGTCACTTTCTTTTGCCATTTTTTGCGTAAGTCTTTTTATGAGGCCCTAAGAGCCTTAGTAGACAGGTTCTTTAAATCTCATGAGTTATGATGTCAGTTCAGCGAAAATACACATAATGATGCATATCACCAAATACTCTGTATGTATTATGTACAATTACATGTAGAGATTAATTTAAAATAGAAAGTACTGTAAATCTCATTTATAATCAGAATTTATTTTCCAAGAGCTTTTCTTCACAAATATTTGTGTCTAATAACTCCCCTAAGACAGGAGCTAGAACAATGGCCCTCATTCAGAGCCGTACGCTCTGAGCAGAGCGCACGCTCTGCATGAGGGCCGGGCTCCATTTTCATGGAGCGTCCTCCTGGACGCTCGTATAGCTGTGGGTCACCACCCACAGGCTATACGAGCGTGCATTTTGATGGCCGCGATGGTCGTGACCATCGCGACCATCGAAATTGCGAGCCGGAGCCTGCGGTTGAGGTTTTCAACCGCAAGCTCCGGAGTGATTTTGGCTCTATCAGAGCCAAAATCACTCCCACTGACATCACTAGTGATGTCAGTGGGCCGGCTTCTGACGGGAGGCGTTCCCGTGGGAACGCCCCCGTCAGGGAGGCACGCCCCCGGCACGCCCACCAAAGGGGGCGTGCTGTCAATCAACATTGACAGCACGCCCCCTTTGATCGGACACAACGAGCGAAGGAAAGTCCTTCGCTCGTTGTGTCTGGCGCATGCGCACGACGGAGCTCCCTCCGTCATGCGCATGCTCAGTGCAGACCATCGACCCACTTGCGAGCGGACAGCCGCTCGCGAGTGGGTCTGAATCAGGCCCAATGTTTGTGTTTGCGCTTTATGTCTTTTTCATCAAAATAACTTTTTTGTAATTTAAAATCATGACATATTATTCAGTAAATGTTTTGCCCCTTGTACAAGTATTTTGCTGAATATGTTATGCTAATATAGGGCCTGATTCAGCAGCGATTGCTACTGCAATCTCAGCTGCGAATTTGCACGGAACGCAGCTGACATAAAAACGCCCACTGCTGCTTTCTTACATCTGTCCACTGTCACTCTTCTGTATAAGCATCGGTACCATTGACGTACTGTACATCGACCACTCACGAAGCATTTACACCAGGTGTGACCTGGAGCAGACACTGCGAGTCTCTTCGCACACAGTGGTCTCTTAAGCTGTGTATGCAATCACAGTGGCTAATTTAAGCATGCTCAAGCAACAACATTCAAATGGATAGGCACTCCTCCGTTTCTTCGACCGCTCCCCCGTCACCACCCCCAGACGCTCACAGCCTGTCACTCACTCTGCAATGGATTCCTCTGTGCATAAGTAATCGCAGTGCGATTGCAGTGCATGCGCAGCGCGGCTTATACATTTGCGCAATGGCAAACAATCGCTCCGTCTGCATAGTTACAATTGCGATCGCTGCTGAATCAGGCCCATAATCTTTATGATCAGATCATTTAGTAATAGTTGTATAATTAACAATTTTACACATGTATTTTACTGAATAATAATTATGCTAATAGTATATTACTGTATGTTATTAATTACACATCATTAACTGTAATTGTTATTGCCTGAAGAAGAAGCCATGCCATCAAAAACTAAGTATATTTTATATCTGCAATTAAGCACTTTCTTGAGGGAGTTTAGGCACATCGCTATGGTATGCACTTTGTGATTATGCTATATGCATTTTTTTCCATTACCAAAATACATGAGAAGTCAAATATACTAGAAAGCTTTCTTTCATGACTGGCCACACTTTCCTTTATATTATTTCTGTGCAGTGAACACATCTTAAACTTGTGCATGTTTCATTTGTTGAATGAGCCATAACAGTTTCAAGAGGTTTCTATGGGCCTAATTCAGACCCGCTCGCGAGTGCTGAGCGCTCGCAAGCGGGTCGATGGTGCCCTAATGCACATGCGCACGACGGAGGGAGCTCCGTCGTGCGCATGCGCGAGACCCGGATAGCGACAGCCAAGCTGTCGCTATGGGTCTCGCACCAAAGGGAGCGTGCTGTCGATGGTGACTGATAGCACGCCCCCTTTGGTGGGCGTGCCGGGGGCGTTGCTGCCCAGTCGGAGGCATTTCCATGGGAACGCCTTCCGTCTGGAGCCGGCCCCACTGACATCACTAGTGATGTCAGTGGGAGTGCTTTTGGCTCTGACAGAGCCAAAAGCACTCCTGGGTTTGCGGCAGCGAAACCCTACCGCAGGGTCTCGTCACAAGCCCGATGGTCGCTTTTTGGCCGCTCGCATAAGCTGTGGGTGGTCACCCACTGCTATGCGAGCGGCCAGGTAGGAGGGCCCTGATTCAGAGCAAGCGCTCTGGTCAGAGCATCCGGCTCTGAATCAGGCCCTCTGTTTTTATTGATTTTGGATTGTTGCTGGGTTTTACTGTTTCTTTATTTTTTATTTTTTTATTTTTTTTTAAACGCTCTCTATGAGACCTTCTGAGCCGCTACTAATAATGAGAACAAAGTGTTATAGGTGGACAGATTTAACAAAACCTTTTTACAGACAGTGGGGCCCATTTATCAAAGTTAATTTGAGGTAAATTCCCCGAAAACACCTGTTTTCGGGGGTTTACCTCAAATATTAAGTATCCCCCGGATGTATGAAAGAGGGACCGCAGTAGGTATAGGAGATCCCTCCATTGCCGCCCGCAGCCGCCTCCCCCATAGGTTTCTATGGGGGATGCGATGCTGCCAAATGTATCAATATCGGGAATGCGAAGCATTCCCGATATTGGCCCCAGCAGCTAACGCTATCTGAAGATAGCGTTAGCAGCTGTAGTCTATGGGGACTTACCGCGTTTCAGCCGGTGGAGGGATCTCCCAGATCCCTCCGCCGGCAATGGGTGCCGCTCATGTGCAGTCCGCGGGACTGCGCATGCGCAGTAGTCCCGCATGCACTCCGGCCACATCGCAGGGACGGGCTCCTTTCGGAGCCCGTCTCCCTGCATGTGCCGGATAGTACATTCAGCCGGTATGATCGCATTTTGCAATGCGATCATGGACGGTACTGGATGCCCTGATCGCATTGCAACATGCGATCATTAATAAATGGGCCCCTCAGTCTTCTTCAAAAGAAGAGAGATAGACATTATGTGAACACAGACCTAAAACAGATTACACAGGCAAGGTGTGACTCAACAGGGCGTGGGAATGGCCACACATGGGGCTAGTCTGATAACATGATTAGCACGTTGATGAGGTAACAATGCTGGAATAGAACAATTCATGTAACCACATCAGTGACTGACACATGATACTGTAATTAGTTGGGGCTTGTTGTGTTTGCCCTCTGTGGCCTGAAGTACTTTGACATCAAAGTATGTAAAGTATGCAGTTTATGTTATATTGTTTCTTTTTCTTCTATATTTTGAGAGCTAAAGAAAGTACCTTGACTTTATAATGTAAAGTAGTAAAAGATGTTCAAACTATCTCCAGCTAATACTAGAGCTAATACGAGAGGAGCCAGTTAACACCTAATATATAAACTCTCCTGTTGCTAAAAGGGACATATGTGAATCACTTACTATTATTATTACTATTATTATCATCATCATCATCATCATCATCATCATCATCATCAACATCATCATCATTTATTCAAGATCTGCAAGGAAAAACTGCAGTGCCGTACAGTGGGGGGAGTAGTAGAGTATGATACAAATGCGTGGAGGACAAACTGGCAAAGAGCTAAACTTCTAAGAAGCATAATCCTGCACAAAAGACATAAAAAACAAGATGATACAAGAATGTACCAGTGGATGACGTGGGATCAGATAAAAAGGAGAAAAGAGGGTCCTAATCATGATACAATCTAATGGGTATGGGAAAGGCTGAGAAATTATAGAGAAGTTTGATATGGAGTGAGAATATTGCCAGGGGTGGGGGGGTCTCAGCCAGCGAAGGTGGAGCTGCTGGTAGCAGGAAACTAGTAGGATTTGATGAACAGGTGGGGAGTTTAATAGTCTTAGGGGTTAATTTACTAAAGTGAGAGTTTTTAGAAAAGAGTTTTAAAAGTGGTTGCCCATAGCAACCAATCAGATTCTAGCTATTATCTTCTAGAAGGTGCTAGTTAAATGTTAAGTAGAATCTGAATGGTTGCTATGGGCAACATCACTTTTAAAACTCTCTTCTAAAAACTCTCAAATTTACCCCTTATACCCTAGATAGCACACACTGAACACTAACAATTCTTGAAGCGTGCAATCACATATAGCTCGTATTATTGATGCAATGACATCTAAGCAGCATCGCAGACACAACAATGACACACAGTTTTCACCTTTACAACATTGCAACCAGGCTCAGAAGGGGATAGTTTGGATTAATTGTTATTATTGTAGTGCAAACATACTGCAGCACTTTACAAAAAATATTTGGCCATTCACATCAGTCCCTGCTCCAGTGGAGCTTACAATCTATATTTCCTACCATGTTTACACACATACACACTGTTAAACTATTAGAACCTTTTTGGAGAGTGGGAGGGGAATATACAAACTCCACACAGTTAGGGCCTTTGTGGGAATCAAACCCATGACCTCAGCTGTGAGACAGTAATGCTAACCATCACACCATCTGTGCTGCTGGATGTATGAGGATTGAATTAATTCTAAAACAAAACAGTGTAACAAGCATTGAGCATCGTCTTAGACCCTCTAACAACAATCTGCAACATCCAAAAATTGCCTTCATTTGTGTCTGTGACAATGTAACTTGTTTATTTGTATTTCTCACTTCCTCCTTTTGTTATTTCCCTTGGGCATTTTCCAATCATTCTCACTAATCTATTAAGGTGGGTACACACTGAACGGACATCATCTGCTTGTGCCCTCGGGTTCCGGCGGCCAGGGGGCGGTACACGGTGGGCGGGTTGGGGGCGTGTCCCGCCCCCCTCCTTGCAGCTGCCGCTGTGTGTGTACGGGCGGTCTGCATACTGCCCGTACACACCTGCCAATGGACAGATATATCTGAAGACATATCTGTCCATCGGCTGTGCAGCACAGCGAATGCGATATGTCGGTGAACGCCGACATTCACCAACATATCGTGGGTACACACTGCCCGACGGGCAGCAGATACATTGGCCGATCAATTGTCAGTGTGTACCCAGCTTTACATCCAAAAACTATTTAGCAAACTGCTTTCCTTAGTAACCCTCTATAACGTTATTCTTAGACTGACAATATCCTTCAGTCCCTTTCCCCTTGATCACACCTCTTTAAGTGTTGTGCCCTCTCATTATTTTGGGCCTCTCTAATTAACTCATGAACTCCTTTCCTATATTCAGTTCTTAACTGTAATATTTGCAGCCTTTTGATACAAATTTAATTCTTAAGAATCCTCCAAACATCTTAGGCCCTCATTCAGAGCCGCACGTTAACAACAGTACGCTCGTTGCGTTCCGATGTTGACTAACCGCGCATGCGTCGGTGTTACACTGCGCATGTGCGTACGGCAGATTGCGAGCTTTTTTCTCTCGTTCCTAAAATAGCGTACAGGAAGTGACATGTCAAATGTGATTGACAGAACAGGGCGTTTTTGGGTGTTGACGGGGGTGGAGATGAAAAAACGCAGGCGTGGCGAGGCGTTTTTGGGGCGTACATACATTAGCAGATGCGAACGTCAAATGTGTTCGGACCGTCTCATACGTCACTGGAACATCCGCTTTCCCTTCAAAATGCTCGCACAGCTTAGGGTCAGGATTACTCGACCACATTGGCGATGGCCTTCTCCTCCGTCCCGGGACTCAACGATGGTGCTGCGATTAATCGCGGCTGGTCAGTAAAGTAATTAGTGTTGGATTGAAAACCGGCTTGGTATGTGTTTGGAAAGCAGTTTATTGGGATAGCACAAAAGCGTACGCAGGTGGAAATCAGAGCTGCTAATGTCATGATTACACAATCAATTAGCGTACATTTTGGGTGTTTTATTTTGGCCACAATTTGTTGGTTATGGCCTATTGTAACAATAATGTCATCATGTTTTAATTAGCTCCCCTTTTTTTTGGTTTACTGTGGAATTTGCATCGCTATGTTATTTTTTAAACGTTCCTTAAAGAGGCCTTTTTTTTTTTTTAAGAGGGTCAGTTTTTGCCTTTAGGGCCAGGATTAAATGTAACCCATTTGTACAATAATGTCACAATACAATCTCAGTTTTTTGTTTTAAATTTATTGTTTAAACACAAACAAATTGGCCTAATATTTTGTTTCCTTTTTTTTGTGGCAAAGATATTTGTTAAAAAAAGAAAAAAAAAAACCATAACTGCTAACATAAACGTAAATACCAAATTTAAAAACATTTCACAAGAAAGGAGAGGGAAGTTTTGACCAGAAAGGAATATGAGCCAAGCACAGAAGGACTGTGGGAAAAGTCGCCATTGCTGTCACCGTTTTCTCGCCCGTTTGGCTGGGTGAGGGTGGGCGCCAGACCGGGTCCGGGATGCCATCGGGCTGGCCTGTCCAGAGGCAGATGTTGTGGCCTCTGGACTAGGCACAGGGCTAGGCACATTTGGAGGATTGGCTGATGTTGTGCCAGAGGTGGAGGATCCGGATGTTCCGGCAGGAAGGGAGGTCGGCTCCACCATGTGCTGGCGAACGAGCTGCTCCAGGGCATCGGCGATGCGGATGTTGGCCCTGGTATTTTCCGCCAGGGCCTGAGCAATGGTCACGTTGGCCGCAGCATTTTGCTCCAGGGCCTCAGCCACCCGTATCAGACTGGCGTCCATCCTCTGCAGAATCTCCGTATGGCAATCCGATTTAAAATTGAGTTCTGTGAGGAGGCCCACTGCCTGCGAGGGGGCACGCCCTGGACTGGCTTCTGCAGGGTCCTCAGCCGGATGTACTGGTTCCTCCCCTGCAGAGCCAGCAGAAATTCTGCGGCCAAGGCTCCCCTCTGGAGCAGACTCATCCGCCTCTGTCTCTGTTCGGAAAATTGCGAAAAGACTCACATTAGAATCTACATATTGGCACAATAGCATTTCAGAGTTGGTGACATCACAAGACTTACCTTGGCCAACATGAGGAGCCGCAAAGTCTGGCATGTCCGTATCCATGTTGGACACGCCAAACACCTCCACAGCCTGCACACACCCCTGTGCCAGCTCTTCTAAGTCTGTCAACTCCAATGACACAGGGGTGGGACCCCCACCTGTCCCCCTTGCATGCCTAGCCCTGTCGGCAAGTTTTTGCTTGAGACGATATTTGAAGTCTGCCCATCTGTGGAATGAAATTGGAACCATTATCCTTTTTTTTACAATGGGGTTTGTTTATAGGATGGGAAAGTGTTTACTTACCGCCGTTTGACATCCCGGGCTAGACGGACATAATCACCCACCCTATTGACAGCAACGGCGACCTCCTCCCACATTCTCCACTTCTGGCTTTGGCTCATATTCCTGGCTGCCTGGGGCAGGATGTCAACGCACTTCTGGATCAAAACCTCCATCTCCTTGCTTGTGAAATGTGGCTGCCTTTTTTTTTTGGCAGCTTTGGCGGGTTGACTGGGGCCAGCAGTCTCTTCCATGTCATCCTCCTCACCTATTTGGGTAAATATGCAGATTTAGCCACTTCACAACTTGACCAATATATTTGTTTTAAAATAATCATTGAGACAAAATGCATGAAGGCCTTACCGCCGGATTTTTGGGCATTGTTTCCCTGGTCTGAAGCCATGTCTCTGCTTCCAGAATGAAATCAACCAGAAATTCAATGTGATTTCGTGACGTATTTATACATGCGTCCTTTGTTTGCGGCCGCATCATTGATTGTGCGTCCCTATGATTCATCCTTAATTTGTGCTGGAAAATAAACACTATTTATGGCTTGGTGTGTGTGGAGTCGAGGTTGGGTTGTTGGATTGTTGGCGGTTAAGTTGTTTGGATTTGGTTGTTTGCGGTTGGAGGATTTGGCAGAGTTGGTTTTTTGTTTGGTTTTGCTACAGTTGTTTTGGTTTTCCGTTCGCATTTTTTTGCTTTTTTCACCATCCTTTCCTGATTTGGTAAGTTTTGTGCAGTCTAATTTGTGGCCAATTGGTGTCTACTTCATTTTTTTGGTTAGCAATTTTTTTTTTAACACTAATTTCATCTTTTTTAGTTTGTTTTGGCTTTCGGACCCAAAGACCTTTTTTTTGGAAATCTTATCTATTCGAGTTGGGTAAGTCCATTTTTTTTCTTGCATTTGCGAAATAATTACCGCATTTTTGACTGTTGGTGTAGTGACTTGCATTTGCGAACTAATTACCGCATTTTTGACTGTTGGTGTAGTGACTTGCATTTGCGAACTAATTAACGCATTTTTGACTGTTGGTGTAGTGACTTGCATTTGCGAACTAATTACCGCATTTTTGACTGTTGGTGTAGTGACTTGCATTTGCGAACTAATTAACGCATTTTGGACTGTTGGTGTAGTGACTTGCATTTGCGAACTAATTACCGCATTTTTGGCGGCTTATTCATCATGTAAACCAGTTTTGCTTTTCCCTTTTCCATTTTTGGGGTCCATTTGAACCCTATTTGACGTACGGTGTGCAATGTCGTTTTGAGCGATGGCCAAATGTGTGTTTCGCCTATTTTATGTGTTGGCTTGCAACAATTTGACAAACAAAAATTCACCCTATAAATTTTTGATGTCTCATTTTTGGCTTTTTTACAGTTTATACGTATCATGACAATACCCCGGCATGTAAGCAGCTATGGATGGTATCAGAAAGCTAAGTTGTTTTTTGTTATTTTTGGGGTGGCTCAAAAGCCTGACATTGTAAACTTTGAATTTCAGGTAGATCTGGGGCGAATTGTTCTGGCCCTGCTCCCGGAAGACGACCAACCTCAAACTCGTCCCAGGCGTAGGCATCGTAGGCATGCAAGGCCCCAGATATTTCGAACACGTGTCACCCTTTTTGGAATGCCCGATGATGAGGTTTTAAGACGCTACCGTCTACCTCCCAAAATCATCATAGACACTCTCTCATTAATAGAAAGTGATCTTGAGCGGCAAATTGACAGTCCAACAGCAATACCACCACTGACGCAATTTATGGCGGTGTTACATTTCTGTGCCTCAGGATCATTTCAAACAACGGTGGGAATAGTGGCGGGCATCTCCCAATCCTCCTTTTCCCGGATCCTGAGGGCAGTGATGGAGGCACTTTTCAAGCACCTCCATCATTTTATTAAAATGCCTTTGGATATGGGTGCCCTTAGTGTGGCCAAGGCCAATTTTTACCAAATAGCTGGCTTCCCACACATCATAGGGGTTGTGGATGGTACTCTATACCACTTCAGCCTCCAGCACGGCTGGAGGCAATATTTAGAAACCGTAAACACTATCACTCCCTGAATGTAATGGTGGTATGTGATGCCTCCCTCCAGATCCTGTCCCTGAATGCTAAATTACCCGGAAGTGCTCATGACTCCTTCGTCATCCGGCAATCAGGGATATGGCAGAAATTAACCAACCTACAAGCTGGTGATGCGTGGCTTCTGGGTAAGTGGAGACCTTTAGTACATAACAATGTTAAGCTTGATACACAGTGTTCCTGATGTGGTCTATTTTTGTTCACAGGAGACAGTGGATACCCTTGCATGTCCTGGCTGCTCACTCCTTATTTGGCTCCCACACCAGGGCCACAAAGTGCGTATAATTCCGCACTTACAGCCACCAGGCAAGTGGTGGAGCGCTGTATCGGCCTTTTAAAAGGCCGATTCAGATGCCTCCACTGCTCTGGTGGCGAGCTCATGTATGTGCCGGATATGGTGTCTAAAATTGTGGTCCTGTGTGGGATATTTCACAACATTGCCATAAGGAGTGGTGTCCCAATGCAGCCAGAGGATGCCTTACCTGAGGATGGCCCCCCCGAGGTTGGTCGAAGGTCAGTATGTGGGGGGGCCATACGCGATGATGTGGTGGCCAGATTTTTTAGGTAAGTTTTCACAAAACTCCAGTGTTTATACCTAATGTGTTTGTGTTTGTTTGCGAACATCTAATTATGTTTTTTTTTTCTCACCATCTTCTGTTTGTTCACATAATCTTTGGCACTCCAACGCTCACTACTTCCTGCTACCCTTACCAAACCTGGATCTGGTCCTTTTGGGCATATATTCTGGAACCCATATCGCAACGCCATGTTTGTGGAATCATGTTGGCATGGTCCTTCGTCAACCAGTTCTTGATTTTTTGTTTTTATTTAATTATTTCTGGGTATGTGTTGTATTTGAATTTATCACTGTGTTCTTTTTTTGGGAGTGACCACTTTGTTTTCTCTGTTATGTTGTGAATAAATGTTTGGAGAGTGAAATGGTCTTCCTTTTTTGGGACGTTAACAGCAAGTGTAACCAGGTTAACACAAGTTACATTTGACTAAGGGGTAAACCAGTACTGACGCCAGTTGAGCTAAACTGAAATATGTTTTCAGCTTCCCAACCCACACCAAAAGGAAGCCTGGCCCAACCTTGGGATTTGTAAGATTGGCCTAAGCAGCTTGCGCACCAACTAGGAACCTGGAAAATGTAGAAATATGTAATTGACACTACACCCAAAAAGGGAAATGACATTGTTACTGTTATGTGTTTCTTGTGTCTGTTTGACATACAAAGACAAAACACAATCTAACTTTTAAAAAAGGGAAATCCTTGCAGGAACAGTCTACTTATGTCATGCTAAACTATCTTGGTTTGGGATTTTAAAAATGAGACACAACGTATATTTGTCTTAATAAATTTATTTAGAAAATATAACAAAAATAAAAAAACTACTGCCGAAGGAGGCCAGACAGCCGGTCGAGGGCCACCAGAATGCCGATGACATGTTGGCGCATCTGCCCCACACAATCCGCCACCTCTTGCCGACGCCTCTGTTCCTCTGTGGGTGAGAAAAGTGTGTGGGTTAATACAACAATAGGGAATCCACATTAAAAAAAAAAAACACAACCAAATCACTCCTAAACCCAAACCAAAAAAAAAAAAGGGGGGGCTGGCAAAAATACAAGGCCTAGGTACAAATTCCCACAGGTATGATATGTGTATGTTGAAATCACCAGGAAGAGGTAAAGGCAAACCTTCAAAATCACCAAAAGTCAAGCCACAAAAACACGAAGAAAGGCACGACACATGATTACATACAAACAGTTTGTGCTTTAAAAAAAAACAAAAAAAAAACATACCGGGAGACAAAACGGGAGCTCCGGAAATACCTCCATGATCCTCCTCGGAGGAACCCTCATTACCCAAAGAATGGGGAGGAGTTATGATGGACTCCGGGGAGGGGGTAATTGGAAGAGGGGTGGGTGGAGGAGAGGGGGAAGTGGGACGGAGGGGAAGGAGGCCCGACATTTCCGGGAGAGGGTCTGGGAAGGATGGGGAGGAGTGGGGAATAGGGGAAAGATTTGGGGTGGAGTGTTGGCTGGGGGTTGGGGATAGTGGCCGGGAACGCCGTCTGGACGGACGGTGACGGCGGAGTCTTGGCTGTCCCCCTAAAATATGACAAAGAAATTGCGGTTAGTTTATGGACAAATCCGGGCAACAAAACTAAAAAAAAAAAAAAAAAAAAACAAATAAGCCAAATAGCAGTAGAATGAATAAATCAGAAATAGAGGGGAAACATGCACACGCAGATATGAGTACAAATAATAAATAGGACAGACAGGAAAACATGCACACGCAGATATGAGTACAAATAATAAATAGAACAGACAGGAAAACATGCACACGCAGATATGAGTACAAATAATAAATAGAACAGACAGGAAAACATGCACACGCAGATATGAGTACAAATAATAAATAGGACAGACAGGAAAACATGCACACGCAGTTTGCCCCACAAACACAAACATTAAAACCACAATACATAACACTTACTTGCCAGGATCTGCATGCGAAAGCATGCCAGCAAGCGGGGCGTTCGCCGTTGCAGGTCGGACCACCTGCGCTCCAGCTGCCCGATGTTGCGGCGTGAGCCGAAGGACCGCAGGCGGGACCGTGCCTCCGCATACGCGGAGCGCTTCTGCCGGTTGGTCATGGGTTGAGGTTGGCTGGTGATCCGGCGATCCATGACCTCCGTAAGCACCAGCAGCTCGCGCCTGGTGAATGCGGAGGCTCTCATGATGGCAATGGTGTTTTTCTTAAAAATCATTTTTGATAAAGTGTGTAAAAATTTTCTGATTGGCTAATGTATTTTGGAAATTAACAGGAGCAATTTTATTGGTTAGTGTATGAGTCATGTGTTCGACAGGGCCAGAAATCTCTGGAGAGTTATGATAGGCTTGATGCAGTGACATGCGTAAGCAAATTTAAATAAAGAAATGAACCCAGGGAAATATGCGGGGATCCACAGCAATAGTACAATTGTTTAATTGTGGTTCACATGTTTTTTGAACAATAAAAGCAAATGTTTCATCCGTACGTATTCTGCGGGTAAACACAAACACGGACAAGAGTAAAGTTTCTTGCATTGTGTTGAAAAAAACAAACAATTAAGCTAATTGATACATTGATTGGCATGATACGATTGATGGAGGTAGGAAGAATAAAGGAGCAGGTAATCGACATCTGACAAGGCCACTTCCTGTTTATACTTGTGCGTGCGTTCCTTTCAAGCCATTTCGGGGATGTACGCTCGCTATTTCGTACGCTCGTTAGTTAGAGGAGGGGTCGTCAGAGTTTAGGGAGGAATTTTAGATGCGAACGAAAATACGAGCGAGCCATTGAATTTAAATATTTTTGTACGTACGCCTAACGTACGTGCGCCCGCTTGCGAGTGGGTCTGAATCAGGGCCTTAATCCTTTAGCTTTTAGCAACTATCTATATAACCAAATCCAAGGGTTTAATCCGATTCTGCACAGTAGTGCAATCCAGCCGGCTGCATGACCCCATGGGTCACCTTAGCCAGCCGATGTCTTGCAAAGTATTCGATGCTGCTTTGGATAACGCAGCTCAGATACGTAATGCAGCAGGAGGCGTGATGACTCCTGCTGCATTACCATATGTGAGCAGCTTTTGAATTCCGTCTGAAGCTGAATCAGGCTCAGGGACAGAACTATGGGAGACAATGGAGGCACCTGCCGCCGGGCTCCTTCATTGTTCACAACATATTTACCCCACTTAGAGCTGTAACTATGTACCCGGAGTGTACCGTCATGGCCGCCCAATACATGGCACCCCTTCCCGGCACCTGAGAAGCCACCATACACTAGTGGAGAGCTCCATGTCAGACCATCAGCTGCCACCTCTGTCTATCTATAGCCTGTCTGCATGTGAATTGCTACATTACAGTGTCAGCGGCTCTGATAGGGAGGGCACCAAATTACACTTGTGTCCGGACGTCTGGGATAAACTTACGCCACTGATAAGGCCCATATTGTATAACTTTCAGGATCTTTTAAACATAGGGCACTTCCAATGGGAAGCCACTCCCCTGCTATAATGGTAGCCCTCAGGGGTGTATCTAGGGGTCCGAGTGTCCCTGGCAAGTAAGGGACTGGCGCCCCCCCCCCGCGACTTTGTCAGTTAGTAAACAGATATAGATATACTGTACCTAGCACTGCACATACATATACATAGCACACATACTGTACATGGCACACCACACACATACAGTGTCCACACATACCTAGCACTGCACATACATAGCACACACATACTGTACATGGCACACCACACACACAGATTGTACACACATACCTGGCACTGCACATACATATACATAGCACACCACACACATACACATAGAGTGCACACACATACCTAGCACTGCGCATACATATACATAGCATGTACATGGCGCACCACACAATCACATACCTGGGGCTGAGAGGAGCAGATCGGCAGCTGTAATCGCGGCAATGCTTGCCGTTTGTGTTGAGATGGATACACAGCTATCTCCATCTAAAAAATAAATACTCATTTAGGGGGGACTCATCGAGGGGGGGTTTAGCTGTGGGTTGGCATTTGCCAGGGGCACCGGCCGGTGGGGGGCCCCCCACCGGCCGGCGCCCCTGGCAAGTGCCATCCTGGACAATAGGAAGATATGCCCCTGGCAGCCCTATATGACTTCTAGGGGCTGCAGTGAATGCAGTGCCTATAAGCCTGGGCTGCTTGTTATTTTGTGCGCATGTGTGGGTTTGTGATCCCGATATATCGTGTGCCCGTTGGTCAGTGTGTACCAGCGATATGTCTGTGAATTATGTCGTTAACAGACATATATCGCATCGATTGTGCTGCACAGCCGATGGGAGCTATATCTGCAGAAATATATGTCCATTGAGCTGTGTGTACGGGCTGTACACTTGCAGCATAGGCTGTGGGGAGGAGGGCGCAATGCGACCCTCAGCCAGCAGGACCCGCAGCCAGATAACAGTTGACACTTGTTTAGTGTGTATGAACAACCATCATCTGCAGATATATCTGTTAGGCGTGTACCCAACTTTAAACTAATTTTTTACATCAAGGTAGACATGTGGTTCATAAGCAACCTCAAGCCAGTGGCGTAACTAGGGTATTTGGAGCCCAGGGCAAATTTGAAAAGGGAGCCCCCCCCCCCCCCCGATGTGCGCGCGTAAAAAAATGGGCGTGGTCACTTAAAAATGGGGCGTGTCAACATGACACACCCCTTTATTTTCACACTGAACATTCCTATCCATATGCACCTTAACCCCAGTAGTACCCCTTATACAGTACCCCCAGTATGGAGTTGTGGTCCCTCTTATGCAGGCCCATAGTAGTGCCCCTTATACAGTATCCCCAGTAGTGGTCCCCCCAAATGCAGTGCCCCATGTAGTGTTCCCCCTTATGCAGTGCCCCCAGTTGCAGTCCCCACAATGCAGTGTGCCCAGTAGCGGTATCCCCTTATGCAGTGCCCTTTATATGGTGCCCCCAGTAGTAGTCCCCCCCTATGCAGTGCCCTTTATATAGTGCCCCCAGCAGTAGTCCCCCCCATGCAGTTTTCCCTGTAGTGGTCCCCTTATGCAGGCACCCAGTAGTGATCCCCCTATCCAGTGCCCCCTGTAGTGGCCCTTCCTATTATCGCCCCCAGTAGTGGTCCCCCAAGTGCAGTGCCTCTACTAGTAGGCCCCTTTTATAATGCCCCCAGTGGTAGTTCCCCCCCAAGTAGTAGTCCCCAGTAGAGGTTCCCCCTCCCGATTAAGTGCCCCCAGTAGTAGCCCCCCCCCCAGTAGAGGTCCTCCCAATAATGGTGCCCCCACCCCCAGTAGAGGTACTCCCAGAAGTAGCCACCCCCCTCCCCCGTTCTGCAGATAGGTTAAAAAAAAAATATATATGTATATATATATAAAAACATACTTACCTGAATCCACGCTGCTGCTGCTGCTGCTGCTGCTGCTCCGGCCTGCAACGCCGCTCCCGCCGCCGCCCGCCAGTCCTCCCGGGCTGGCGCGCTCAGCATTATGGGACAGACGTCATGACGTCAGTCCCATTACCCCCTGCAGGAGCCGGCCGGAAGTCCGGCTCTTGCAGTGGGTGCTGCTGCAGTCAATGAGAGTCTATCTGACTCTCATTGGCTGCTGTTTAACACACACATCGCCGCCAGCGCTGGCGGCGATGCGTGTGTTATGCACAGCCTGAGCCCGCCTCCTGGCGCAATTGGGCAAGCGCTCAGGGGGAGGGAACGGGCTCAGGTGTGCAGCACAGGACCGGTGCAGGGAAGCCTAGCGCCGGTCCTGTGTAAATGTGTAGCACCGACCGCAATCACTGTGGTCGGCGCTACACTTGTGGCTAATTAGGGCGGGACGGACCGTGGCCGGCGGCGCCCCCCCGCGCCGCCGGTTCCACGGTGCCCAGGGCACGCACCCTGCCCGACCTCCCCTAGTTACGCCACTGCCTCAAGCATAAATTTAGTAAGACAGTATAGGCTTGTATTGGATGAAAAATGGCTTTTTAAGCTGCCCCACTGAAATAAACAAAGGCCTATTTATTGACTTTATCCCATGCATGACCTGTATAAAAGTAATACTCTCTAAAGGTCAGAATAGGATTAAAGACAGCAAATTCTAGTTTTATGGTGATGTGAATAGTAACAAGCACCCTACTGTTCTCCCCACTGCTTCAGATATGATAATGGAACTGTGGCTTTTTGATCACTGCACTATTCAATGAGACAGTTTGGGTGTGGATCCAGCCAACATGTGGTCTTTCAGGGTTGTCTAGGAAGTAAGTGTTGTTGTAAACTAAACATGTTACAATTTACAACAAAAGTCTAAATGATAACAGGATTATGTTTATTTACGTACTGAATCTGGAAGAAATGAGGTTTGGTTTTTATCACTCCCCATTACTATCCCCTCACTACAGCACCAATCATCTTACACTAGCCTATCTGTAGCATGTATGCCACCAATACACCCACTATTGTTTCCCAGCTGATTCCACACATAAGCAAGTTTAATAAAAAATCAGCTTTTGACAAGCTGTGCACATATTTGCCTGACATCTTTTTCATTGTTTCGTCATTAATGCCATAATGTCACTGCCCATACAACAGCTTTATATCAATTAGACAACTGTTAACATCTGCACCAAACGTTGTACCCTTGCAAAGTCAACACTAAGATAATAATAATAATGTTATTAGAATTTTATGACACAAAAATCCGGTTCAATTATTTACATCTGCCAATTTCACGCAACAATATACAACAAATAAAAGTCTGCTTTTCTTCCTTTTACTTTATTGTAAATATATGAATATGTTATTTATTTATTTTTTGCAAATAAAATGTTAGATCCCCATATATTTACATAGAAATACAGATCTTAATTTCTATATTTGCAAAAAAATTAAATGGCAAAATTGTTATACAAGATGGATGGGCATGTGTTTATATTAGGGGTGAGCGGGTTCGGATTTCTGAAATCCGAACCCCCCCGAGCCCCCCCGATCCGAGTCCGATCCGAGTCAGGCTCGACTTTTCCCGCCTGACTCGGATCTGAAATCGAGGCAAAACGTCATCATCCCGCCTTCCGAGTCTCGCGGGTTTTGGATCCTATATAAGGTACCCGCGTCGGCGCCATTTTCTCACTCGGCTGTGGACAGTGAAGAGGGAGGGTGGGAGTTAGGGCTGTGTAGTGTAGTGTAGTGTAGTGTAGTGTAGTGCTGCTGTTGTCCACTACTTCAAAGTCCATAGGGGCTGGCTGTGTTGTGCTGTGCTGCTGTTGTTAATAGGGGCTGTGTCCACTACTTCAAAGTCCATAGGGGCTGGCTGGACTGTGTTGTACAGTCAGTTCTCCATAGGGGCTGTGTCCACTCCAAAGTCCTGTGCAGTGTCCCAGTCCTAAAGGAGTGCTGTAGTGTTGTCCAGGGGGTGCTCTGTCCATCAGGGGTGCTCCCCCCAAGTGCTAAAAAAATAATATATTTTCTGTGTTTGTGAATTGTGTGCGCAGTAGCCGCACGTGCATCAACAAAGTAGTGCCAAGCGTGCGCCTGTGTCATAAGTAAAGGGCCGGCTGGCTTGACCGTTAAAGGGTGCTGTAACCCCCGAAAGTACACTCCAGTCCAAACCAAAAAAAAATTATTTTCTGTGTTTGTGAATTGTGTGCGCAGTAGCCGCACGTGCATCAACAAAGTAGTGCCAAGCGTGCGCCTGTGTCATAAGTAAAGGGCCGGCTGGCTTGACCGTTAAGGGTGCTGTAACCCCCGAAAGTACACTCCCGTCCAAACCAAAAAAAAAATTATTTTCTGTGTTTGTGAATTGTGTGCGCAGTAGCCGCACGTGCATCAACAAAGTAGTGCCAAGCGTGCGCCTGTGTCATAAGTAAAGGGCCGGCTGGCTTGACCGTTAAGGGTGCTGTAACCCCCGAAAGTACACTCCAGTCCAAACCAAAAAAAAAATTATTTTCTGTGTTTGTGAATTGTGTGCGCAGTAGCCGCACGTGCATCAACAAAGTAGTGCCAAGCGTGCACCTGTGTCATAAGTAAAGGGCCGGCTGGCTTGACCGTTAAGGGTGCTGTAACCCCCGAAAGTACACTCCAGTCCAAACCAAAAAAAAAATTATTTTCTGTGTTTGTGAATTGTGTGCGCAGTAGCCGCACATGCATCAACAAAGTAGTGCCAAGCGTGCGCCTGTGTCATAAGTAAAGGGCCGGCTGGCTTGACCGTTAAAGGGTGCTGTAACCCCCGAAGTACACTCCAGTCCAAACCAAAAAAAAAATTATTTTCTGTGTTTGTGAATTGTGTGCGCAGTAGCCGCACGTGCATCAACAAAGTAGTGCCAAGCGTGCGCCTGTGTCATAAATAAAGGACCGGCTGGCTTGACCGTTAAAGGGTGCTGTAACCCCCGAAAGTACACTCCAGTCCAAACCAAAAAAAAATTATTTTCTGTGTTTGTGAATTGTGTGCGCAGTAGCCGCACGTGCATCAACAAAGTAGTGCCAAGCGTGCACCTGTGTCATAAGTAAAGGGCCAGCTGGCTTGACCGTTAAGGGTGCTGTAACCCCCGAAAGTACACTCCAGTCCAAACCAAAAAAAAAATTATTTTCTGTGTTTGTGAATTGTGTGCGCAGTAGCCGCACGTGCATCAACAAAGTAGTGCCAAGCGTGCGCCTGTGTCATAAGTAAAGGGCCGGCTGGCTTGACTGTTAAAGGGTGCTGTAACCCCCAAAGTACACTCCAGTCCAAACCAAAAAAAAAATTATTTTCTGTGTTTGTGAATTGTGTGCGCAGTAGCCGCACGTGCATCAACAAAGTAGTGCCAAGCGTGCGCCTGTGTCATAAGTAAAGGGCCGGCTGGCTTGACCGTTAAGGGTGCTGTAACCCCCGAAAGTACACTCCAGTCCAAACCAAAAAAAAAATTATTTTCTGTGTTTGTGAATTGTGTGCGCAGTAGCCGCACGTGCATCAACAAAGTAGTGCCAAGCGTGCACCTGTGTCATAAGTAAAGGGCCGGCTGGCTTGACCGTTAAGGGTGCTGTAACCCCCGAAAGTACACTCCAGTCCAAACCAAAAAAAAAATTATTTTCTGTGTTTGTGAATTGTGTGCGCAGTAGCCGCACGTGCATCAACAAAGTAGTGCCAAGCGTGCGCCTGTGTCATAAGTAAAGGGCCGGCTGGCTTGACCGTTAAAGGGTGCTGTAACCCCCAAAGTACACTCCAGTCCAAACCAAAAAAAAAATTATTTTCTGTGTTTGTGAATTGTGTGCGCAGTAGCCGCACGTGCATCAACAAAGTAGTGCCAAGCGTGCGCCTGTGTCATAAGTAAAGGGCCGGCTGGCTTGACCGTTAAAGGGTGCTGTAACCCCCGAAAGTACACTCCAGTCCAAACCAAAAAAAAATTATTTTCTGTGTTTGTGAATTGTGTGCGCAGTAGCCGCACGTGCATCAACAAAGTAGTGCCAAGCGTGCACCTGTGTCATAAGTAAAGGGCCGGCTGGCTTGACCGTTAAAGGGTGCTGTAACCCCCGAAAGTAGACTCCAGTCCAAACCGAAAAAAAAATTATTTTCTGTGTTTGTGAATTGTGTGCGCAGTAGCCGCACGTGCATCAACAAAGTAGTGCCAAGAGTGCGCCTGTGTCATAAGTAAAGGGCCGGCTGGCTTGACCGTTAAAGGGTGCTGTAACCCACAAAGTACACTCTAGTCCAAACCAAAAAAAAAAATATTTTCTGTGTTTAGCCGCACGTATATATCAAATCGATATAACATAAATGGAGGACCAAACTTTCTCCAATAAAAATAAAATAGAGAAAGATCAAGAACCACTTCCTCCTAGTGCTGAAGCTGCTGCCACTAGTCATGACATAGACGATAACATGCCATCAACGTCGTCTGCCAAGGCCGATGCCCAATGTCATAGTAGAGGGCACATACAATCCCAAATGGCAAAGTTCAGGAAAATGACCTTGAAAAAGACATTTAAATCAGCTGAAGAGAAACGTAAACTTGCCAATATGCCATTTACGACACGGAGTGGCAAGGAACGGCTAAGGTCGATCCCTAGTATGTTCATGACTAGTGGTTCAGCTTCACATGACGATGGAAGCCCTCCTCCCACTAAAAAAATCAAAAGAGTTAAGCTGGCAAAAGCACAGCGAAGAACTGTGCTTTCTAAGAAGATATCACAAATCCCCAAGGAGAGTCCAAGTGTGGTGGTGGTTGCGATGCCTGACCTTCCCAGCACTGGACGGGAAGAGGTGGCTCTTTCCACCATTTGCACGCCCCCTGCAAGTGCTGAAAGGAGCACCCACAGTCCACTTGCTGATATGCAAATTGAAGATGTCACTGTTGAAGTACAACAGGATGAGGATACTGGTGTAGCTGGCGCTGAGGAGGAAGTTGGCGAGGAGGATTCTGATGGTGATGTGGTTTGTTTAAATCAGGCTCCGGGGGAGACAGTTGTTGTCCGTGGGATGAAAAAGCCCATCACGGTCATGCCTGGGCAGAAGACCAAACATTCCACCTCTTTGGTCTGGCAATATTTCTATCCAAATCCGGACAACAACTGTCTTGCCATATGTACCATATGTAAAGGTGAAATAAGTAGGGGTAGGGACGTCAACCACCTAGGAACATCCTCCCTTATACGGCACCTGCAGCGCGTTCATAAAAAGTTACTGTCAAGTTCAGAAACTTTGGCTAAGACCGTAAGCAGTCCAGGGACACCTAAATCCCGTTGTCCTGTTGTATCCAAGCGCCTGCAAACCACACCGTCAACTCCCTCCTCGTCAATTTCCTCCTTAGTCAGGATCGGAAGTAGTCCTGCAGGCCATGTCACTGGCATGACTGACTCTCCTATCCGGGATTCCTCTGGAGGATCCTGCATTGCTACGCCTACTGCTGCCGCTGCTGCTGTTGCTGCTGCTGGGAGTCGTTCATCATCCCAGAGAGGAAGTAGGAACACCACTACTTTTACTAAACAATTGACCCTCCAACAGTCCTTAGCGAGGAGGATGAAGTACGACAGCAGTCATCCTGAAGCAAAACGTATAACTGAGGCCTTGACTGCTATGTTGGTGTTAGACGTGCGTCCGGTATCCGCCATTAGTGCAGTGGGATTTAGACAATTGATGGAGGTAGTGTGTCCCCGGTTCCAAATCCCATCTAGATTCCACTTCACTAGGCAGGCGATACCGAGACTGTACAGAAACGTCAGAAAAAGTGTCCTCAGTGTCCTGAAAAATGCCGTTGTACACAATGTCCACTTAACTACGGACATGTGGACAAGTGGAACAGGGCAGACTAAGGACTATATGACTGTGACAGCCCACTGGGTAGATGTATCACCTTACGCAGCAACAGCAGCAGCGTCACCAGTAGCAGCATCTCAGAAATGCCAGCTCGTTACAAGGCAGGCTACGCTGTGTATCACCGGTTTCAGTAAGAGGCACACCGCCGACAACCTCTTAGAGAAACTGAGGGAAATCATCGCCCAGTGGCTTACCCCACTTAGACTCTCCTGGGGATTTGTGATATCTGACAACGCCACCAATATTGTGCGGGCATTACATCTGGGCAAATTCCAGCATGTCCCATGTTTTGCTCACACAATAAACTTGGTGGTGCAGAATTTTCTGAAAAGCGACAGGGGCGTGCAGGAGACGCTTTGGGTGGCCCGAAAAATTTCTGGCCACTTTCGCCATTCAGCGACTGCGTGCCGAAGACTGGAGCGCCAGCAAACACTCTTGAACCTGCCCCGCCATCACCTGAAGCAAGAGGTTGTGACGCGGTGGAACTCAACCCTCTATATGCTTCAGAGGATGGAGGAGCAGCAAAAGGCCATACAAGCCTATACATCCACCTATGACATAGGCAAAGGAGGGGGTATGCACCTGACTCAAGCGCAGTGGAGAATGATTTCCGTGTTGTGCAAGGTTCTCCAGCCCTTCGAACTTGCCACACGTGAAGTCAGTTCAGACACTGCCAGCTTGAGTCAGGTCATTCCCCTCATCAGGCTTTTGCAGAAGCAGCTGGAGAAAGTGAAGGAGGAGCTAAGACGGAGCGATTCCGCTCGGCATGTGGGACTTGTGGATGAAGCCCTTCATTCGCTTTGCCAGGATTCCAGGGTGGTCAATCTGTTGAAATCAGACCACTACGTTTTGGCCACCGTGCTCGATCCTAGGTTTAAAGCCTATGTGGTGTCTCTCTTTCCGGCCGACACAAGCCTGCAGAGGTGCAAAGACCTGCTGGTGAACACACTGTCAGCTGAAGCGGAACGTGACACGTCAACGGCTCCTTCTTCATTTTCTCCTGCAACTGGGGCTGCCAGGAAAAAACTTAGGTATCCTAAGCAACCCGCTGGCGGTGATGCAGGGCAGGCAGGACCAAGTTTGGACATCTGGTCCGGACTGAAGGACCTGGCAACAATTTCTGACATGTCTACTGTCACTGCATATGATAATGTCACCATTGACAGAATGGTGGAGGATTACATCGGTGACAGCATCCAAGTAGGCATGGCAGACAGTCCATACCTGTACTGGCAGGAAAAAGAGGCAATTTGGAGGCCCCTGTACAAACTGGCTCTATTTTACCTGAGTTGCCCCCCCTCCAGTGTGTACTCCGAAAGAGTGTTTAGTGCAGCCGGGAACCTTGTCAGCGAAAGGCGTAGGAGGTTGCTTCCACAGAATGTGGAGAAGATGATGTTCATCAAAATGAATTATCAGCTCTTCCAGGGAGACCAGCCTCCAGAAGGTACAGAGGGACCTGTGGTGGTGGATTCAAGTGGGGACGAGTTAATACTTTGTGAGGATGAGGATGTACACACTGAAGAGGGTGAGGAATCAGTGGATGAGGAGGATGAGGATGACATCTTGCCTCCATAGAGCCAGTTTGTGCAGGGACACATTAATTGCCAGCTTGTTTTGTGGGGGCCCAAACGAACCAATCATTTCAGCCACAGTTGTGTGGCAGACCCTGGCGCTGAAATGATTGGTTTGTTAAAGTGTGCATGTCCTGTTTATACAACATAAGGGTGGGTGGGAGGGCCCAAGGACAATTCCATCTTGCACCTCTTTTTTTTCTTTGCATTATGTACAGTTTGGGGCCTAGTTTTTCAAACTGCCATCCTGTCTGCCACTGCAGTTTCACGCCTAGATGGGTCACGTGTTTGTGCCGCCCACTCGTGTCGCTTAGCATAGTCATCCAGCTACCTCGGTGCAACGTTTTGGACATAAAAACACTATTGTGAGGTGTGAGGTGTTCAGAATAGACTGGAAATGAGTGGAAATTAAGGTTATTGAGGTTAATAATAGCATAGGAGCAGAAAAACCTACAAATTCTGTGATTTTAGCTGTTTTTATGCTTTTTTAAAAAAAAATACAGATCCAAAACACAAAACCCAGAACCCAAAACACGGAAGGGTGGTTTTGGCAAAACCAATCCAGATCCAAAACACGAAGAAAGATCCAGATCCAAAACCAAAACACAAAACACGAAAAGTGGCCGGTGCACACCCCTAGTTTATATGTGTTTATATTACATAAGTGGGGAGAATCCTTTAATAAGTAGCTTTGACAGATATCCTCAACTTATGACATTATATCAAAGATAATTCTATATTTTACAACAGTAACCATGTTAGAACCATTCATCATCTGTGCCAGGGACTAACAAATATTATATGCTTCACAGCTATGTAAACCAACTGCTGTTGCCCAGTGACGTGCGGTGAGGTAAATGGTTGGGAAGCACACATGGAGATGGGTCTAAGTGCTGGGAGCCTGTCTCTCCCCCTACTCACTGTAACTCTCCTCTCACTACACTAAGCTTCAGTGTCCATTCATTCTCCTACCTGCATCACTGTGTCTTCTCTTGTTGCTGCTGACTGAGCGCCGATCTCTAAACAGTGCAGTGCACTCCTGGTCACATTACACACCCAAGGTGCCCATAGTCAGAGGCATGCCTCTATTAGCTCTTTGTCTGTCCAGCTTTCTGTCTGTGGTGTGGCGCCGCCCCCAGCTCTGCAAGCAGTGTCTGACTATACAGAAGAGAGGCTGAGCTATTGCTGCCTAATCCCTCATCTCCCTGCAGTCATATGGAGCTCCACAAAGCTGGTGAGTGTGAATTATGAAAATTATTACATTAAAAAAAGGTGTTTATAAGTTATAAATATCTTGTTTGCATTATTCTTATCATTTTTATATCAAATCTCTGGAGTATGACCGGGGACGCTCTGCCTCCCCTGCCTACCCTGACTGCACGTCCCTGCTGTTGCCACATCTGGTTTACTGACTGCTATTGCCACATCTAGTAATACCGAATGCTATTGCCACATCTGATTATACCAGCTGCTATTGCCACATCTGGTTATGCTGACTGCTATTGTCACATCTGGTTATATGGAGTGCTATTGCCACATCTGGTTATGCTGACTGCTATTGTCACATCTGGTTATATGGAGTGCTATTGCCACTTCTGGTTAAACCGACTGCTGTTGCCACTTCTGGCTATAATGACTGCTATTACCACTATACTGACTGCTATTGTCACTTCTGGTTATACCGATTGCTGTTGCGACATCTAGTTATACCGATCACTATTGCCACATCTGGTTATACCAACCGCTATTGTCACATCTGGTTATACCGACCACTATTGCCATATCTGGTTATACCGACCGCTAATGCCACTTCTGGTTATACCAACCGCTATTGCCACATCTGATTAAACCGATTGCTATTGCCACATCTGGTTATACCAACCGCTATTGCCACATCTGGTTAAACCAACCGCTATTGTCACATCTGGTTATACCAACCACTATTGCCACATCTGGTTATAATGATTGCTATAGCCACATCTGATTAAACCGATTGCTATTGCCACATCTAGTTATAATGATTGCTATTGCCACATCTGGTTATACCGACTGCTTTTGCCACATCTGGTTATAATGACTGCTATTGCATTCTCTTTTTTACCTTTCAGTATATCAATTCTACTGTTATGTTACAAATGACCACATATTTTTTTTTACAGCAGATTACTTTGATGAGTAAAACACCAGTCTTGAAAAGCTTTTTCAGTTGTATACACTGTATACTATACAGTATGTCATTGTGATAAGATTTTAGTGACTCTTTACTGAAAAACTGTATAGATAAAATTAATCTTTCACTCCCTGATCACGGATGAGTTATTCCTGCTGTTACCTTCTGAATATGAAGATTTTCTTTGGCTACAGAAAAAAATGGACTACGCCCTGGTCACCAGCAGGGTCTTCACAATGGGGAATTCTCACTTATTTGTATTTACAGATGTCTGTGGCTAGCTTTATTATGAATTTGTAAAATGTACATTCCATATTTCTGGTCAGGAGAGTGGAGTGTGGGTACACAGCAATGAGTCTGATTAGCCCTGGAAAGTAATTTTCTTATAATGCAGCAGGGACCAAGCTTTTCATGAAGAGGGCTAAAAACTATGGGCCTGATTCAGCAAGCAACGCAAAGGAGAGAACGCTCGCACTTGTACAATGTTTTTGTACTGTGCATGAATATGCATCGTACTATGCGTGCGTGAACTAGCCAGTGTGATTGGGTAAGCATACGCAGACTACACGCAGCGTGAACGCAGACCCCTTCCGATATTGACAGGAAGTGCCATTTGTGGGTGGTGACAGGGGGTGGTCGGGTGAACGCAGGCATGCCTGTGCGTTGGGATGCCATTTTAGGGGCGTCCATAATTAAGCCAGTGTGGCGACGGACACAGTGATGAGACTCCGTGCACACAGGAAGTTGCCAAGATCCTACCCAAGGTCTGGTCAACCACTATTATGCAAATGTGGTTGATGGTTCTCGATGTTTACGCTACCTTGCGTACGATCAGGCTTTGAGTAAAGGGAGATAGGCGACTTAATATAAGGCTGGGCGTCTGCACCTTGTGCTGCTGTCTCCATGCGTATGCATTGATCAGCATATTCTCGCAGCGGACGGGTGAGTGCGTTCTCTCCTTTGCGTTCCTTGCTGAATCAGGCGCAAAACTGTTAAACACACAGTATAGTTGATGGACATTGTTAGAGGTGTTGTGGGCTAAAACAAACAAAGTGGGGAAGCACATAAAGGCCATGGGCAGAGCTTATGCTTTCAGTAGGTGAACCTGGGTTTCTTAGGACATTATTGGTTAAGAGGTGCCTAAAACAATGAATGAGTGATAACCAACCATCACACACACTGAGGAGCAAATTATGTCATGCCCACCTCCCAGAATCAGCATGAATGGCGGCCGGATGTAAGGTTCAAATCCCTATGCCGGCAGACTGGCAGCAGTGGAAATCCCGACAGGGAATTTAGGTACGTATCCCTAACCCCCCCCCGTAACCCTCCCTTAGGAGTGCCTAACCCTAACCTCCCCCCTAGTGCCTAACCCTAACCCCCCCATAAGTGCCTAAACCTAACCCCCCCTTCCCCGCAGCCTAAACCTAAGTCTCCCGGTGGGGGTGCCTAACCCTAACCCCCCCCCGGCGGTGCCTAACCCTAACCCCCTCTTTCCCTAGCCTAACCCTAAGTCCCCCCCCAGGACCCAGTACTTTACCCTTCCCCCCATAGCTGTCTGTGCCCGCCGCCCGGCTTTCCTTCGATCGGTATGCCAGACGTCGGGCTCCCGGCGTAGATATAATGACAGGCATCGGGATTTTGACGCCTGTCATTAGTACCCTGCCGGAATTTGACAGTCGGGAAGCCGGCGGTCGGCATATCGACCGTCGGCTTCCTGACTGCATCCCCACCTCTCACCTACTAAGGGAAGAAGCAGCAGAGGAGAGGGTGCAGTGCCTAGTGCACCCCAGATCTATCACCACCTGCCCATGACCCTCCATTGGGATAGCCCTGGCAACATCTACAGCCTCTGCCTACTTCATAGCCTTTGCAGATAAGCTCAGCACAGTAACACAATCAGAAAACACAACATACATATCCAAACCTGGTTGGACAGGATGAAGGGACATGCAATCAAGATGTAGAAGTATTACTATTATTAAAAAAAAAGAAAACTTGCACAAACGTAGAAACTGCTTGAAAATTGGTAGTACAGGAATAAGGTATCATAGGGCCAAATGTAATAGGATGAGAGTTTAGAAAATGTGAGAGTTTAGCAGTAAACTTTCACATTGGTCTGGTTTTATGATATCTTCAAAATGGTAAAACATCTGGATGGGAGTTTAAATTGTGAGAATTTTTTAGTCTAAAAACATATATGTAGACATTTTGATGTTGACATGTTAAATGACAACATTGTGAATATGTTGATATTTTAACAATGTCGACCTTAATACAGCTTTGCATATTGATTGTCGACATTTTGACTGCTGACATTCAGAACATGTCGACATTCCAATGTCGACACGTCATACCACACACACATATATAAATATGTATGTATGTATATATATATATATATATATATATATAATCCACAGAACTAGTGTGCATACTTCCATTATCCAGAATAAATTAATTGTAGGGTGCACGGTTCAATAAATGTAGGGAACCTTCTCTGTATTCACAGAAAAAAACCAGCGCACCACTCTTGCCAAAAACTTGATTTGTATTTGTACTGAGCAGCATGAAAATGGTAACATGTCATAAAGTGCTTTATGCATAATATATAGCAGCATATACTTAACAGGCTCCACTTGTAGGCATCAAACTTGTAACAGCACGGTTCCATGATTAATAAGGCAGCTGCAATATTGTCATGCTTCCTTACCGCCGTTGAACCAAAATGCTGACCTTAGTAGTCTGTGTATCACAGCCCTTTATATATATATATATATATATATATATATATATATATACATATATATATATATATATATATACAGAAGTGTGGCGGATACCGGCGCACGACCGGGTGTAAGGCATTCTCTTGGTGGGCTATATAAATGTCCACTATATTGATGTCTATTTATAAAGGGGATGTAGGATGTGGTTGGCATCCCGGCATTCAGGATGCCGGCGCTTAGAATGCCGGCACTGGAATACCGACATCAGTTAGAGTCCCGGCACCAGCATCCCGACCACCGGCACCCCATTGGTAAGTATTAGAGTTTGGGGTAGGGTTAGGCTTAGGCACTAGGGGGAGTGTTAGAGTTAGGCTGCTGTGGAAGGTTAGGTTTAGGCTGTTGGAGGGGGGGAGAGGATTAGGTTTAGGGGAAGGGTTAGGGTTAGTGTTCGGATACTCACCTACGGGTATCGGCATTCTGTTCTGACCTAGTCCGGATTTCAGCGTCGGGATTCTGAGCACCAGGATCCTGAGCACCGGCATCGTGTACCCAAACCTCATCAAGCTGTGCTCCCTGGCCATTGATTTTCTTGCTATTGGAGTGCCATCCAGCTGCTGGAATATAAATATATATGTATATATATATATATATATATATATATATATACAGTATATAACTTATCTTCATATTTTCTTTTATAGTTGTTACGTTTACTCATTCGGTTCCTTGCATGAATGATAATGCTACAGATTATTATTTCAAAAACAAGGCCACGATGAAACAATTTTACATATACTGTTCAAGGTGTTTCTTTTTTAAGTAGCAAAACCTGAAATCTTATCGTACAGTATATAAGGATTAGCCATATGATCTTTGTATCTAGTTATTTGGATTGTAAATACTTTTACCTGTACTTTGTGCACAGGTTGGGAAATTGAGACATTTTATTGCTGTATAAGAATGCCCAATCTATAAAAACACCACCTAGTATCAGGATCTTATTTAATGATCTTCTTGTCAGCCAAACCCAACTCCTCCTGGAAAGTTCAATACAAATATTTTATTATTATCCTGTTAAGAAAAAACAAGCACACAACCTTCATCCTATTAAAGACCTTGGCCCTCATTCAGAGCCGTACGCTCTGAACAGAGCGCACGTTCTGAATGAGGGCCGGCCTCCATGAAAATGGAGCGTCCTCCTGGACGCTCGTATAGCTGTGGGTCACCACCCACAGGCTATACGAGCGTGCAGTTTGATGGGCGCGATAGTCTTGACCATCGCGACCATCGAAACTGCGAGCCGGAGCCTGCGGTTGAGGTTTTCAACCGCAAGCTCCGGAGTGATTTTGGCTCTATCAGAGCCAAAATCACTCCCACTGACATCACTAGTGATGTCAGTGGGTCGGCTTCTGACGGGAGGCGTTCCCGTGGGAACGCCCCCGTCAGGGGGGCACGCCCCCGGCACGCCTACCAAAGGGGGCGTGCTGTCAATCAACATCGACAGCACGCCCCCTTTGATCAGACACAACGAGCGAAGGACTTTCCTTCGCTCGTCGCATCTGGCGCATGCGCACGACGGAGCTCCCTCCGTCGTGCGCATGCTCAGTCCAGAACATCGACCCACTTGCGAGCGGACAGCCGCTCGCGAGTGGGTCTGAATCAGGCCCCTTGTTTTTTTCTCCTATGTGTGCAGACCCCTGTTAGAGGATTTCCAGTTATATCCCTGCACATCTTATGCTGGCCATACACCAGCACGATTTCGGGCCGATTGGCCGATTTTCGACGAGTCATATGATGGATCTTGTGAAAATCGTGTATTTTTTTAGTAGGATACGATCCGATGCGCGCTCCCGCAGCTCCTAAATCAGATTGTATGATCAGATGTGCAGCCCATATTGTCCATTGTATCGTGCGCAGATCGCACTGTAAATTTAGTGCATGCGATGCATCGTGCGTCCAATCATGTAATTTCAATGACATTTTCCAGAGGAGCGCGTGAGGCACACGATCGATCGTAGTACAGATCATGTGTTAAGAAAAACACCAAATCGTAAAGCCGGGACTGCAGGGAGATCCGGGGAATCGTGAGGTGAATCGTATCGTATGCTGGTCGTGCAGGTGTATGGCCAGCATTACACTAGTGCTCTAGACATTGTCATTCATTGGGGCAGCTGTCCCAAACCTTCAAAACTTATAAAGTGAAGTGGCCCATAGCAACCAATCAGCTTACAGTGGGCGAGATGCACTAACACCTCGTCATACTTACCGCTGGTCACCGCCTCTCTGCTGATCGCATATACACTAACATATGCAATCAGCAGCACAAAGGACAGCTCTTCCGATAAGAACTGTCCTTTGCGATCTGCCCTGCGCCGTGGACTTCCGGGTTTATGACCCGGGAGTCCAACTGCGCATGCGCAGAGTGACGCGACGGCCGCGGGGCATGCTGGGAGGGATCCGATCAGTTCCCTCATAGCAGCGCGATGCGGTAGAAGCCCATAGGCTTCTATAGGGTAACGTCAGCAAAAGCTGGCGTTACCCTCCACATCGGAGCCCGGCGGCCAGCTATTTGATGCATTCGGAAAATGTGGTAAACAGGGGTTTTACCGCATTTTCCATTTAGTGCATCCCGCCCAGTATGTCATGTTGTAGACTGTACTAAATAAATGACAGCCAGAAGCTGATCAGTTGCTATGGACAACTACTCCACTTTATCTCTCAGGAGTGTTTGATACATCTCCCATATTGTCTTAAAAAAGCAAGTTACCCCTGACAACGTTCAAATCATTAGGAATGAATTCCCACTTAAATACAAATGTTTCTGGATTACAATATGAAGTGATAATGAAATAATGAGAGTTAAGGTGAGTCATCTGAGTTATAAGTACAAAATGCAAAGTAATCATAAAGAAATGCAGCACAAACTCGCAGTAAACGCTGCACATGATCAGCCAATGGGGGATGAGTCATGTTTGACTAATGAAAATACTTTCTCTGCGGCTAATCCGTGGAGCCAATCGCCGCTCGCCTTTCCCGAGACGATGATAGTGACAGCCCGAACAGCCAATGAATGCAAAGAAGTTGCAAAATGCAAGTGTAATTCAAGATAAGTAGAGTGGAGTGTGGGCTGCCTTAGCGAGGAATGGAGAGAAGGGCAGCAGCAGGGAGCTGTAGGGCTGCTCTTGCACATTGTGCACGGTAATACCTGAGCTCATCTAGCAGGAATTGGGTTGGGGGTACCTCTGACTGCGCCCCTCCTCTCTTTGTTGCATGTGGAGCTGATGAAGTGAATTGCTCTGGGCGAGAGCGCTGCCTTTCCTCCAAGCTGAAGGCGAGAGGCGGCAGCAACAGACAGCACGGAGCCATGAGAGAATACAAAGTAGTTGTCCTGGGATCCGGCGGGGTGGGCAAGTCTGCCCTTACTGTCCAGTTTGTGACTGGATCCTTCATAGAGAAGTATGACCCCACCATTGAGGACTTCTACAGGAAGGAGATCGAGGTGGACTCCTCGCCCTCGGTGCTGGAGATCCTTGACACTGCAGGCACCGAGCAGTTCGCCTCCATGAGAGACCTGTACATTAAGAACGGCCAGGGCTTCATCCTGGTGTACAGCCTGGTGAACCAGCAGAGCTTCCAGGACATCAAGCCTATGAGGGACCAGATCATCAGGGTGAAAAGGTATGAGAAGGTGCCTATGATCCTGGTGGGAAATAAGGTGGACCTGGAGGGGGAGAGGGAAGTGTCCCATGGGGAAGGCAAAGCACTGGCCGATGACTGGAACTGTCCCTTCATGGAAACTTCTGCCAAAAACAAAGCCTCAGTGGATGAACTGTTTGCAGAGATTGTCAGGCAGATGAACTACGCCTCCCAGCCCAATGGAGATGATCAGTGCTGCTCCTCCTGTGTCATCCTCTGAGGGGCGCCCTCCCCTGTTTACAATGCACTATCTCTTACCTGTAACATGATTGAAACCAACTTTGCATCCAGTGAATCCAGCTCCTGTGGGTGTATTGTGCTCTGAGATGTCATCTGTAACACAAAGTATCTTTCAGTATATACAGTCTTGCAAATTCCATGTGCCCCAGAGGGAGGAAAAGTTTGCTGACTGTAGGAGGAAGCTGTGATGAGGGGGTATAGCAAGCAACTACCCATGCCCGGACTGCACATGCTGGGTACATGGAGAAGGAAGCAGTGTTTTGGGGGGTATGACGGCAACTACAGTGCCCTGACTTATAAAGTGCACAAGTTGGGTACATGCAGAAAGAAGCAGTGATGTGGGACATAGCGACAACTACCCCATGCCCCGACTGAAGTGCACAAGTTGTGTGTATGGAGAATGGCCCTCCATGCCAGGCAGATTGGGGTCACCCTCGGACTGGTCGCCTGCTGACTTTCCTTTCACGTATTTCTATGCAAAGTCGGATTATTGTTACAGAGTAACCATTCATAAGTATTGCACATCTAGAAACGAGAGAAACGATGCCAACGCAGTGTGGGGTGCCAGTGTTTTCCCCATGCTGAGGTGTGTGTGTGTGTGCCAGAGGGGAAGTCTATTTTGTTTACCTGCTGTATAAGATGGGGATTTGGGAAGATTGTTAGTATTTTTTTTATCAGCTGTGAAAACGTTACATGTTTGTTTTTTATTTTCCGTTAATGTCACGTGTGCTGGCAATAACTGATTTTTGATGCTCAGCTTCATTTAATATACAATGAAATGACTTTTGTGTACCAGGGTCACCAGCACCCAGTGTCCTTAGAGTGCCTTCAAAATTCAGCTGTTCCAGTCAGTGCCAACCTGTGAAAACCTCCACAAAATCCCATTATCTCCTATTCTGCAAACTACTTAACAGTTTCCTCTCAGTAATCACACTGAACAAGCGTGGACAAAGGGATCTATTGTCCCTGGAACCTATTTTTTTGAGCCTGTAAATGTAATTTCCATGTCTTGCACATTTTTATTTTTTTTATTTTTATTTTTTTGTGGGTGGAGGGGGAGGGAGGGTAGTTGATTAACCCTTTTTGTTGTGTACACAACAGTCTGGCAAAGAAAGGGTTTCAATTTTATTTCATTACATTTTATTAATTTTTGTTTGTTTATGTTTTACATTGCAAGCAGTGGTATTATCATTGCAAAGCAGCCATAGATCTTAAGAAGAAAATGTGCTGCTCCTCAAGACATTAACAAATGTAATTTTATTTTTTTGGACATGCTAGAACAAGCTTGTCTTCTATGTTTTAAAATACATTGAATACAAATCGGTGGTGACCTAACATGATGTGTTTTTTTTTCATTATTTGTTATACTAGACCAAGGCTGGATGAAAGGCAGGTACTGTACCAGGTTTGCTTGGGTTGGTTCTAGAAAATGCTGAGCCAGCTGCCTGGTCTGATCTTGATGGATAATATAATTAGAACATCTTTTATTGTTTTTTTTTTTTTTTTTAATTCTGATTAAACAGGCCCTATTTTATGCACTGCTGAGTTGTTTCATTTTAAATTGTCTAGGGGATTCATGCAATCACAGTATTTATATGTGACTCTTTTTATGTGAGTTTTACTGTTTATACAAGTTTGTATAATTGTGAGTTTGAAAGACCGACCATGTGAGCCTTTGTTTGCAAATTATCCAGTACTCGTTGGGTTAAAAGTATTTGGATATTTTGGTCACTTGATCCTCTGCTGTATCTGATCTCCCACTAAGCATTCTGAAAAGTAAGTCCAGTCATATTGTGTCTGGAGAGGAGAAGGAAGTATGCTTAATACAGACATTGGTGTACTCTCCTTCCTGTTTCTTTTCAGAGGGCGGAAACTGCTGTAGTTTATCCATGCTGAGGAGTGCACTGATATTCACTATGGGCTGTCACAGATTGATTTCTCTTTTGGCATCCACAAAGTGATTATTAGAGATAAGGCAGGGAGTGTTCTGCTTTCTCCCATGTAGGCGGGTAGATATACTCTCTATCTATCTGGTAAGGGAGTGACAGCCTATTTCACAGTTTTATCCTTTACAATTTTCTGGGTGACTATTTACTTTATTCATAAAATATGTGCCAAACATTAACACATTTTCTATTGATCCATTTTTTTTTTTTTTATTTTTTTTTCCCTCTTCAAAAACAACTTTGCTCAACTGTTACTCATAAGTGTTGATAGAGATAGAGAAACATCAAATTACTGTAATTATATTACAAGTATTTTACTTTTTAATTTGTTACTTTTTTGTAGTGGTGTTCAACATATATTTTAACGACAGCTCGCCCTGTTTTGTAGGCGGGGCGGGGGGGTGGTTACAAAAACTGAGGCGTTCCTCACGGAACGCTTGCCGTTTTGTGGGCGGCCGCACTGACAGCAGTGATGTCAGTGGGGAGTTTCCTGCTCTATTAGAGCAAGAAGCTCCCTGGGGCTTGCGGTTGCCGAGACCCAACCTTAGGGTCTCGTCGCAAGCCCCGATGGTCTTGACCATCGCGACAATCACCCTGGTCGGTCACTAAGCTGTGGGTGGTAACCCACAGCTTAGCTAGCGACCAGGAGGCCGCACAGAAAAAAAGAAGCGCCCGCCCTCATTCAGAGAGAACGATTGCTTCTTGCGAGCGCCTCTGAATGAGGGCCTTAATTCTTATAGCACAAATGTGTTTTTCAGTGACACTTGAGTCCTTTGTAAACTTCATCACATTAACATCTACACCAAACTGTACAATAATAAGACAGTTGGCACAAGTTAAATAATAAGTGGTAAGGCAAATTAAATGTAGGCTACTTTTATAGTGGCCTTTACATTTGTTACAAGTATGGGATATTCATTGTAATGTATATTAGGAGGATATAATTGCAAACATTCCTACCTTTAAATGTGTTGAATGTACATTAAAATGTAAAGTGCTATATAGGCAGCATATGTGTTTACCACTTTAGAAGTGTGAATGAGGAGGAGCAATCTGCATAGGGATCAGTGATGCTTTTTGTAAACCTATTGCAGTAATATCCATAGGTGTGATCACCAGGACTACTCTAGTTTGTTCTACATTGAACTTAGGACCTGATTCAGACCAGCTCGCTAGATGCGTGCACTCACACAATGCGTATGCTAATTGCGTAGGCAGGGCGATTGCACAGCAAAACATTAGCACGCCCACTATGTCTAATGGTGGGTACACACTGGCAGATACATTGGCCAATATATCTGCTGCAAGTCGACCAGCGTGTACCTGCGATATGTCGGTGAACAGCGTCGTTCACCAACATATCGCATTGGCTGGTGCGCCGACCACCCATGCGGCCACGAGGGGGGCGAGACATGCCCCTGACCAGGCCGCCGGGACCCGAGGGCACAAGCAGATGATGGCTGTTCAGTGTATGAATGACCAACATCTGCAGATATATCTGTCAGGTGTGTACCCACCTTTTAGAGTACGATCGCTTTGTGTATGCAGACGCCCATCGGCCTGTCTTGTGGGCATCATGTCATCTCCAGGAAGTGTATGCAACCATCGTTACATTGGATGTGATCGCAGCACTTGAGGTTGACCATACCCTGCTGCAAGCACTGCAATCACTTCAGTGTAAAAACTAACCAGGTGATGTGCACAATGATGCTCCCTCTAAATTATGCACGCCTCTAAAACAGTGTTGGTACGCTCAAGCACGTCTGCGTTTGCACATCCACTCCCCCGTTATTAATGTCCAGCCCCTGTCACCACCCACTAACTGCTTCTCCTGTCACTCACACTGCTGGGCTGGCTATCCACAGCGAGCGAATGCATTATGATTTTTCGCAGTGGTTCGCGCACTGCGATGCATACGCAGAATGCAAAAATCGGCCACCTACGAGCGAATGCATCCTAGCGAGCTGGTCTGAATCAGGTCCTTAGCCCAGAAGCACAAGGCAGTCTGAGCAAACATGTCCGAACATGTTACCACTTTAGTCTAAGGGAATTCACTCGCAGGGCTGTTTGTGGAGTATTATGTACTGTATTCTATGCATACTGAACTGTACTAACTGATAGATCACCATGACAGTCACATTATCATTCATTGTGGGATGGACTTTTATCAACAAATGGGTTAAAAACACAAACTCTGTTTACAGTACATTTGTTTTGTGGACTCTCACTGAGTATTGGCTTGTGGTTCTCAAAGTGATCTATAGATTTCTAATTTGAAGGATGTACCCTAATACAGCTATGTGGCGTGACAGCATGTCTTGCAAATCGTTAGAACATAGGATCAGTAATACCCCTTTTTAGATGAAAATGCTGGATCACAGTCAGGATTTTGACTGCGGGTCCAACCTGGCTGAGACCACTTTCAGAATTGCGTCTTGTTCTCAGGTCGGCCATGTATGTCTGTGCAGTGCCGTCTCTTTGAGATGAATTAATCTCCAAGTGCCGGATCTTCCTATGCTGTAAATCGGTCCTGGGTCGGATGACTCGGGTTACCCGTTTACACTGCACCGCGATCTGGGTAGATACGGGTTCAACCCTAGTACCTACCCGGGTTGAAATTCCAGGTCGCTCGGCCCGGGTTGTTTTTAAATTTTTTTTTTTATTTTTTTTTAGGACCTTTTCAGGCTATAAACAAAATCACGGGTTCACGTGCAATAACCCAGGATTTTGCTGCTAGTCTGAAAGGGGTATAACCTAATAGTCTAGGCTATATCTATAAGAATAAATGTAATACTGTTCTGATCTATGACATGTATGCATGCAATATAATATATACAATGAGGGTCCTCTCCATGTGATTTTCATTGTATATATTCTAACTTTATTATGTAAAGTTTAAATTTTTACAAAAATAAAATCCATAGTTTAATTATAACATAATCCAGAATTTCTGACTGGTGTGTTCATGTAGCTGTTAAGAGTAATCGTTTTCACTATTGACTGTGATCAGTTTGTTTCTCTCTCCAACAAAGGGGTCAATCCAACTACAATGATCTCGCGGGCAGCCCGGATTCGCTTAAAAGTCCTCGCAGCCTCATAGGGCTCCGAGCAAAATAAAGAAAATTCGGACAAGGAGTGCGCCGTGAAGGGTGCGAGGTGCCAATCCGTTGCCGGCGTTTTAACGGCAACTCACACCCTATGCATTAATTGGATTGACCCCCAAAGGCAGCAATAGTTTGCAGGCTATGATGATTTGTTTATGCCGTGTGCAGTAAATATGCTGTAGTTACACGTAGAGTTGGAGTTAGGAAGGAACCTGTTGTTACAGAGTCGTCTGGACTTTGTGCATCCTGAATCTAAATACTAAGAAAATTGACCAGGTAAATGAAAGATCAAATGGGGATTCTATTTTAACATTGGTGTATGGAGAATATTTTAAGGACTGGAACTGTTAAGATGAGGCAGCATATAATTGATTGGCTGTGGTGTGGATACAACCAGGTGCTTGATAGTAAATCTGTTCTTCAGACAGAGAAAAGGGATCAGGTAATTTTCTGGGGCAAGCCGGGTCAACCAGAGTCCATTTTCTGTGTGAAAGGATCAACGAAGGTCAAAATTCCTAGGACTTCGACCCTGGTTGCTACCAGGATTGGTATCTATAGAGTGAAACGAGTGTCTTCTATAGATAAGTATATTATTACTTAATTTGCATGTGTGTGATCCCTCTCCAGCGAGAATGTCTCTGGCATAAAGCTGTTTACGCCATCTGAGTATGGCAGGGCTCGACAAAACGCGGGGGCCAGTGCGACCAGATTTGGCTCCCTGGCGACCAGGTTTTCAGCAACCCCCGGGCCCTGTAGTGCAGACCGCGAGCGCGGTCCACACTACAGAGTAACAAACAAACATACAGCCGTCAGCGGCGGCTGTGTGTTTGTTATAGCAGCCGATGAGAGTCTATCAGACTCTCATTGGCTGCTGCGTCGTTCACGGAGTGAGCCGGCTGGAGCTCACTCATGAGATCCACCTTCCGGCTCACCCCGCAGCAGTTTGGGAGAGACGTCATGACAGAGCGGAGTGCAGAGCGGCCAGGAGGAGCGGACAGCGGCGGTCAGCAGGAGCAGGGATCAAGTAAGTTGCTTTTTTTTTTTTTTTTATTAAAAGAGGCACTGCATAGGAGGGATGGCTGCAACTGTAGGGACACTGCATAGGTGGGGGTGGCCACTACTGTAGGGACACTGCATAGGTGGGGGTGGCCACTACTGTAGGGACACTGCATAGGAGGGATGGCCGCAACTGTAGGGACACTGCATAGGTGGGGGTGGCCACTACTGTAGGGACACTGCATAGGAGGGATGGCCGCAACTGTAGGGACACTGCATAGGTGGGGGTGGCCACTACTGTAGGGACACTGCATAGGTGGGGGTGGCCACTACTGTAGGGACACTGCATAGGAGGGATGGCCGCAACTGTAGGGACACTGCATAGGTGGGGGTGGCCACTACTGTAGGGACACTGCATAGGAGGGATGGCCGCAACTGTAGGGACACTGCATAGGTGGGGGTGGCCACTACTGTAGGGACACTGCATAGGTGGGGGTGGCCGCTACTGGCGACACTATGGGGGGCCACTACTAGGGGAAATGCATAGTGGGGTCTACTACAGGGGTCACTGCATAGGGAGGGACTACTACTGGGGCAATGCATAGGGGGGGGCACTGCATAAAGGAACCACTACTGGGGGCACTGCAGAGGGGGGATTACTACTGGGGCACCCCGTTAGTGGTGTGGCCATGGGGGTTGGTTGTCAGGGATCTAGGTGCTCAGTAATGCTTTCCGAGGGGAAGGGGGGTCTGGCTCCTAAGTTTTAGAAAAATTTGTCAAGCCCTGGAGTTTGGCATAAACCAATGGGTAAAACTATCATTCATATATATATATATATATATATATATATATATATATATATACTTTTTGGAGTTTGCAAAATACATAGTGGTCAGACTGTTGATAATAATGGGGACTGCGGTCTGTAGCACTAATTAGCCATATTTGTGTGAAATCTCCTGCATTAGACTATTAGTATAGCAACAATCGATACAATTATGCAGAAACTGCAATTTCGACGGCACCCTCTGAATTTACTTTTCTGATGGCTTCCTGTGCCAGTATTCCAGTGACTTCTTATGAAATATGGCTCTAGAACCATATTTCTGAAGATATTGATGGAAATAAAGCATATGAGAAGAAGAATCTGGCACATTGCATGCATCAGCACAATGTTCTTCGGTGTGCGCGAGAGTGGTACTATGTTAAAATGCTGCGGCTTCTTCTATTTCCAAAAAGGGTGTGGGTGTGGTTTTGTTAGTTTTTTTTTTTTAGACATTTTTGGCAAAGTCAGATGCACCAGGAGACTGTGCTGATTAATTTATGTGACACTTGTATATCTGCGTGCGTCTGATTCCCATAAGTGGAACCTGGTGTAGAAAAAAGCCGTTGCCACTGCGTCATAGCACTTTGCATGCTGCTTGAGAGACTAAAGATGCGTACACACTAGGCTACCTTTTCAACGCATGAGAATGACAAATCTTTCAAATTGTGCAGTGTGTATGACTGATAACTATGCGTGCTCCCGCTGGTCGTTGGTCACATCCTCAGATCTTCCCTGCAGGTAGGAGATCTGGCAATCTTGTTTATATGTATAATGACCTATATTGTTAAGCTGGCCACACACTAGACCAACTTGCATCCAACCATCCAACTAGTTGATAAACCTGGTAAGGGATGAAAGCAAATGACAATCAGCAATTTGCTCCCAAATGGACTGAAACTGTTGTTTGAAAAAATTGTTTTGATCAAACATTTAACAAACTTGTCTGATGACCATTTTCATCTGTCTTCTGGCATTTAGGAGCAAATTGCTGATCATCATTTACTCCCATACCTTACCAGATTTTCATTCCAACCAATCAACTAGTTGGCTGGTTGGATGAAAGTTGGTCTAGTGTGTGGCCAGCTTTAGGTTGCATTGTTTGCATGTCGTATAGTGTGTAGGGGCCTTTAGTCGCACACAGACTTACAAACGGCATTTCATTGCAACTTAGACGCATAAAAGGCGCCCAGTGCTAGCAGAGTCTCAGGACCAGGTGCACCAACAAGGGCTGTTTGATGTGACTGCAGCCAAGGCTAGTGAGGACATTTCTGTAGGTGCCTATAGCTGTGTTTTATTACTAGAATCATATTCAAGTGGCTGGAAAATACATGTTGGGAGTGTTTAGATGCCTAAAATGGCTTCAAATAATAAAAAAAGAAAATGCCCATTTGGTCTTCTAATAATGACACATTAAAATCTGCTGCATGTGCTACATGTTCTGCATATGTTCAATTAGAAACTAAACCCATGGTCTCTGGTTCCAGTTGCAGTTATTTTTATTCCTAATGCTTATTACTTTGGTAGGTCACCATTCTCCTTGGTCCAGAAAGAGACATGTAGTGATGTCACATGCCTGTCCAAATGCTTGCATTGATGTGGCCCATCATCATATGACTTCTGCATGTTTCCTATCCTCATTCTAGAGGCTCACTCAGTGCTAGAATGTTGCTATTTCAGAGCAGCAGATATTAAGTTTGAACACCGCATTCAGTAAACAGTTTTCCATCAAGTCAGTTCTATCAGAGAGGAGCAATAAAATATAAAGTGCGATAAGTATGTGTCGAGAGATAACTCAGATCCGCACATTTAATATTAATCTAATGTTTTCACAAGTCGTAATGGGAGCACTTTGCAATGATGAATTTTTTAAGTAGCCATAACTAGTGTTTGTAGGTCCGTTCTGGAAGAGAAAATGTACTTACACCATTCTATTGGAGTGATTAAAATCTTGCTGTTCTGGAATTGCAATGTTTGATTGTGCAGAGAATTAAGTACAGCAACATTGCTCATTTTTCTACGTACCTCTATGGGGTGCATATCGACTGTCCCAACAGTGTTCTGACTGCACTTTACAGGCATCCCTGACAATTCACCTACCCCCTATAGTTTTGTTTGAATTTGAAAGGAAAGAGAGAAATGTATCAATATTGTTAAAACACATTTTACTGCACTTAAATTTTTCTGCTTCAGTTGTTTTTCAGTTCATATTCTGGTAAATTCTCAGTTTCCCTCCTTTGTTTGGATTGTGTTGATGGCTTATTTGAAGTATCCACAATTACTGTATGTCTGTATAATTGTAGCTGTAGACCACTGTGATGTATTATTTACAGCAGTGGCGTATCTATAATGGGTGCAGTTTGTGCGGGGCACACGGGCCCCGCACCGCACACACTGCACCCATATTTTTTGAAACTTGCCTATCCTTGGTCCCGCGTCGGGTGTCAGCGCTGCTCAGAACTCCGGAAAAATGGCCGCCGTGGCCATTTTTCAGGTGTTCTGCACATGCGCAGTAGATTCCGGGCACACTCTAGTGCTCAGAGTCTACTAATGCTCCGGTGGCTGGCCAGCCGCATTAGTTGGCTGCCAGCCACCGGGAAGAGAGGAAGGGGCCCCGCACTGGGAGTGCACACGGGCCCCCTTCTCTCTTAAGACGGCCCTGATTTACAGTCATGTCGGTACATTTTCCTTACCAGGCACATTAATGCCACTTACATTTTGTAGTTTGAATCTAGTTCCTGGACATATAGGCCTGTGAGGTGCCAAGTTCTGCTTCTTGTAAATCGCAATATAGATGAAATGTAATGGGACTGATGAATTACCCATACATGATTGAATGTTCCCTATAGAATTTAAACAAGTGTGTGTGGTCCATCCAAGCTAACACATGTTACTGGTACCAAACATTGCTTATGAGGTGCAAGCAAAAATGAGCAATGTTGTCTGTACTGTATTACCTGTAAGTGTGTACAGCTGCGCACATTGCACACCCGTACATTGGTTGCAGGTTCTCTGAGTACTGAATTAACTCCCCTCCTGTAGTGAGTTGCCCTACCCTTGGCCTTATTTGTCCTACCCAGTCTGTGATATTCTAATGTTTTTTTCCCTAAACCTTTTCTCATGCTATGGTTATTTGGGTTGGGTATGAAATCCTGGATGTCGGGATGCTGCTGTTCATAATACCAACAGCGGCATCCCGACAGCCAGAATCCTGACACCCAGTAGAATGGCTGGTAAGTATTTTTCCCTACCCGAACCCTCCCTCCCTGGGCCTAAACCTAACATCCCCCTCCCCGCACCCTAATTCTAAAGCTGCATACACACACAACGATTTTTTGAACGATTATCATTAAATTATATTGTTTAACGATAATCTTTTGAAAAAATCGTTCACTTTCTGAGTCAAATGTTGAACGATAATCGTTCTTGCGCGTTCACGATTGTAGTTCAGTCAGACTTGTCAACTCAACGATTTTCATTAAGGGAATATGCAAAAATCGTTCATTACACTTTAAAAAATCTGACAGATAATCGTTCATAAAA